>OU538832.1:11816972-12553222 GCA_912999785.1 Hydriomena furcata | reverse complement strand
AAAAAAACTTTTAATTTTTCTTCTTTTCTTCCTCGTTTTTTTTTAACCTATTTTTTCTTTTGTTTCAGAGTGCAGTCTGCTGAAAACCAGCAAAATCCAGCATTCAGCGGCAGAGCGAAACGAGTAATCGAGTGAGTGTCATTTTTTTTTGTCTTTTATAAAGTTCTCAATGTATAAAGAGGCTTATTTTATGTGTGTACATTTTATTAACACACATAAAATAAGCCTTTTTCTCTTTGACATTCAATTCAACATCATAATATCAAGTCCCCATAGTTCCCATTAAAATACTTAATTCTAGCTTTATTTTTATAACAAATCATATTTTTTTCAGAGCTGAGCTGCCGTAGCTGAAAAGCTGTAGCAAAATCGTAGTAGCAGAGCGAATCGAGAAATAATCAAGTAAGTGTCTGTATAATATTATATAAAAATATGTAGAAAAAGGCTTATTTTGTGCTGGTTGCTTTGCATTTTTTTTTTATTCTACGATTTCTCTATTGTGTAGAGAATAATCTCAATGTATTTATGTATGTTTGTCAAAAACTACTGGATTCTGTTGGTTGATTTGCTTTTTTAAACCGAGAGTAAGTAGTATCAAGTAAAACACATTAAAAATTATATTCATGTGGGTCCGAGTTGTAGTTCCTACTATTCCAACATAAAATTTGTGTTATTTTTTTTTTAAACGTTATTTTACTCGTATTTATAAAGGTTCCATATATATTATTGCATTGCATTTCATGATGTGCAGAATAAGCCTTTTTCATGGAGTGTACCACCTGTGTTCTAATTGTATTTTGTTTTTCTTTTTTTAATTTTTTTATAGCATTCTTTTTTTATATTTTTTGTGTTATTTTTTTCCTTAATTTTAGCGTTATTTATAATTTTAATTACCTATTACAAATTAACTAAGCTACAACAAAAGGAACCCCACTTAGTTAGTGTGTGGTCAGTCAGACACCTACCTGCCTCCTACTACCCTCTAATATCAGAGACTGAATATTTTTTTTGCATACTTTTATATCGTAACCTTGCAGGCGCATGCCTCACCTATAACTGTGCCAAATTTCAGATTAATATCTTTGTTAGTTTACTTTTGAGAAAATATTGTTCAAAATCGTTTAATGAACCTACATAAATCAAATTACGTAATACGAGGACCTACCTAGTACCCACCAGAGTAGTATAATACAGCCTATGTAGGTAAGCAGTAGTACAACAAAACACACCATAATAACGAAAGCTATCGGTAGAATTAACCAATAGCACAGGATAAAAACCTGAATATTCACATTTTTAAGTTAAATTTAATCTCGATTCAAATTCTCCATACAAAAGACTTCAACGCGCTCCTTTTTTTTTGTTTTTTTTCGGGAACATAATTTAATAATGAATCTAAACGACTCGACTAGTAGGTACTATAATAATATTTACATACCTTATTTCTATTTGCGTAACAAGTGTTCCGAGTGACCGAGTGAACCGGTGTGGTGAAAGGCTATATCCATATTATACAGATTGTACCAAATAATATTACTTTTCCGAAAAATCAGGTTACCTGCTAGAATGAAAATAGCAATTTTAATATTTTTAATCATTGCCAAATTTTTTATTTTTTAGCTCAGATACTAAATTTTTTCAGATTAAAGTAATTTGTTGTTTTACTACTACTAGGGGGCCTTCATCAATGGTAGTTTAATTGTTGCTTCAAACTTTACATAGTAGGTACCTGTATTGAATTGAGTGTGACGTCACACGCTCACTATCCGCTTTATGACGCGGATTGATCTAAAGATGACCTACATAATAATAATAATAATAATAATTAATAGAAAAGAAAGTGGTCATCTTAATTCACATACAAAAGACTTCAACGCGCTCCTTATTTTGATTTAGTTTTTTTCGTCAACATTTAAAAATTGTTCTAAATGACTTGACTACTACTAATTACCTTCCTATTTATGTTTGCGTAACAAGCGTTCCGAGTTACCGAGAACCGGTGTGGTGAAAGGCTACATCCGACCACTCCTCGCATCCTACTAATATTATAAATGTTTGTTACTCTTTCACGTAAAAACTACTGAATGGATTTTATTCATCAGAGCAACACATAGGCTATCTTTTAACCGACTACGATAAAAAGAGGGTATGTTTTTACGCGATAAGTATTACAAGTCTAAACTGTTGGAGATACACGAAAATAATTTATCGTAGGATTGTTTATAGCCGTTTATATCCAAAATAGTGATATCCATTTTAGTTTTAGAATATTTCTTTAATTTGCTTTTAGTAATATTATAATTGCAAAAGTTTGTTGAGTTTAATAAGTTACACGCGAGCGAAGCCGCGGGTGGAAGCTTGTATTATTTTAATTTTAATTTCATAATCAGTTTGACTGCCTGCCTGCCTGCCTGCCTGCCTGAATGAAAATAGCAATTTTGCACTCTGGATTAAGAACATTATATTCTATTCTATTAATTGTCTGTAGGTATTAAATTGAGTGTGACGTCACACGCTCTACATATCATATATTTGCTTTATAGCGCGGATAGGTTTAAAAATAAATTCATAGAAAGTGGTCATTTTAAATAATCATTTGTAAATGTTGAACGAAGGATCGGTTTTTTTTTATTTTATTTATTCATTTTAAGGGTAAGCAAAATATATAAACAACGAAAATACCTTACTTTTTTTTTTTTTTTTTTTTTTTTTTATAATTATTTTTATTAATTTTAAGGGGTAAGTAAAATAACTAAACAACGAAAATACCTTACTTTTTTTTTTTTTTTTTTTATAATTATTTTTATTAATTTTAAGGGTAAGTAAAATAACTAAACAACGAAAATAACTTTTTTTTTTTTTTTTTTTTTTTTTTTTTTTTTTATAATTATTTTTTATTAATTTTAAGGGTAAGTTAAATAACTAAACAACGAAAATACCTTACTTTTTTTTTTTTTTTTTTATATAATAATTATTGTTTTAAATATATACATATATTTTTTTAATTTTATCATAAATTAAATAACATATATTTAATTAGTTACAATACATAAAACAATCTTCGAGTTTAAAAAATAAAATTAATAATAGAATGGATAGACCGACCACTCAAGATGAACTGTATACTAACTACTAAGCCAAACCTGACCTATATAATTATGCAAACAATATTCGTAATCTGTTACGTCACACCCGCGCACTATTATTTAAAAATTATGCAACACCGCTGCGAAAAAATCGAAACGATAGAGTTAATAGTTTTTTAAAACGATCGATATCGCGCCCGCGCGTCACGGGAGCTAGAGATAATAGTAGCGCGCGCGAATTAATTTAACCCTTCACCTGTGCACTTGCATCCGTGGCGCGGTAGGTATGCGAAACGTGTCATAGTTTGCGCGATTGTTTTGTTTTTGTGCATTTTTTAAGTGCACAAACCACGTAAGTGGCAAATTGTGATTTTTTGGGGATGTTTTTTTTTTTTTTTTAGATTATTTTTTTTCTTTTTCTGCAGCTCTGCAGCGCCGCTGCGGATGTTTTAATATTTAAACACGCACGTTAGAACGATGTATATCGCCAGTAAAAGGCGAAACATTGTAAAAACAGAGGCGACGAGCCAACCGAATCTCTAAGAATATATAATAATAACACTGTAGCGACTCGAGCTACCGCTACGAGCGCTACGGAGTTAGCGAGGCGGCAAAACAAACGTGTGTTGCGTGTAGCGCTAACGCCGAGAGGCGCGCGCTACTTCTTGTACACATATTTTTACCCGCTGCGAGCTTGCTGTTGTTGAATTTAAAACGATATTACGTATTTAAAACTCAAAAACAGAAAACGCGCAAAGCTTTATATATTTTTAAGAGAGACTTGTAAAAAAATTTAACAATTTTTATTGTTACTTCGTTTTACCGCGTCCGGTGGTCGACACTCTGCTGTTGTGTTTTTACATCGTTTCAAAGCAGCGTTTAATATAGCGCGTTTTATGATCTAATGCTTTTGTCATGTTTCATGCAATTGCAATACTGTGTTTAACAAAATTAATATAGCACGTCTGGCGCGGGGCCCGAACCGTTATCGCAAGGAGACCGCACGAGAGGGGTTAAAAAAAAAAATAAACACTCCTCCTCGTGTGCGACTCTCACGCGGTTGCGCTTCAAACTCGTGGTACATGCGTGTCGTTATAGATATAATATCAATATTACTACGTTATATAGTCTGTGAAGTTTCGTTGTTAAAGCAGTTTCGCCTGGCCCTCTCTTGCGTGACTCGCAACCGCGAGTTTCAACGGTCTCTCCACACTCCGGGCGTGATCGGTTTATTACTACAGTAGTAGTATACTGTACACGATTACACACGGAACGTTGTTATGTTTTTTAAACAAAACAAAAGAGGACGCGCGACTTGAAGGAAATACATCAACGGATAAGGCCGAGCGCCTTTTCTTTCGACGCAACCATGTCTGAGGTGCGAGTAGAATCCGCCGAACTTGGAAGAAAAGAAGAACGAACATCAAGAATCAAGAATCAACTCAGAAGAACGAAAAGAGAAGAGAGAAGACATCCCTTCGCGCGCGATCGTCAGCATTCGCACGTCGGGTAACAAAAATGTCCTTATCTACTACTACCATAATATAATGGTTTCGAAGAGTTAGCTCCCTGGTTGATCCTGCCAGTAGTTATATGCTTGTCTCAAAGATTAAGCCATGCATGTCTCAGTGCAAGCCGTTTTAAGGCGATACCGCGAATGGCTCAATATATCAGTTTTGGTTCCTTAGATCTTACTCAGTTACTTGGATAACTGTGGTAATTCTAGAGCTAATACATGCAATCAGAACTCTGACCAGTGATGGGATGAGTGCTTTTATTAGATCAAAACCAATCGACGGAGGGCCTCGCGTCCGAAGTCGTTAATTTTGATGAATCTGGATAACTTTTGCCGATCGCATGGTCCTGTACCGGCGACGCATCTTTCAAATGTCTGCCTTATCAACTTTCGATGGTAGTTTCTGCGACTACCATGGTTGTCACGGGTAACGGGGAATCAGGGTTCGATTCCGGAGAGGGAGCCTGAGAAACGGCTACCACATCCAAGGAAGGCAGCAGGCGCGCAAATTACCCACTCCCGGCACGGGGAGGTAGTGACGAAAAATAACGATACGGGACTCTTACGAGGCCTCGTAATCGGAATGAGTACACTTTAAATATTTTAACGAGGAACAATTGGAGGGCAAGTCTGGTGCCAGCAGCCGCGGTAATTCCAGCTCCAATAGCGTATACTAAAATTGTTGCGGTTAAAAAGCTCGTAGTTGCATTTGTGCGCCGCGCTGTCGGTGCACCGCATCCGCGGTGATACTGACACGTTTGCGGAGCATATCGTCGGTGAGTCGGCGGTAACACGCCGGTTCAATATCAAAATCCTATCGCGGTGCTCTTTATTGCAGTGTCGTAATGGGCCGACAATTTTACTTTGAACAAATTAGAGTGCTCAAAGCGGGCTCAAAATGCTGCTTGAATATTTCGTGCATGGAATAATAGAATATGATCTCGGTTCTATTTTGTTGGTTTTCAGAACTCCGAGGTAATGATTAATAGGGATAACTGGGGGCATTCGTATTGCGACGTTAGAGGTGAAATTCTTGGATCGTCGCAAGACGAACATCAGCGAAAGCATTTGCCAAAGGTGTTTTCATCAATCAAGAACGAAAGTTAGAGGTTCGAAGGCGATTAGATACCGCCCTAGTTCTAACCGTAAATATGTCATCTAGCGATCCGCCGACGTTACTACAATGGCTCGGCGGGCAGCTTCCGGGAAACCAAAGATTTTGGACTCCGGGGGGAGTATGGTTGCAAAGCTGAAACTTAAAGGAATTGACGGAAGGGCACCACCAGGAGTGGAGCCTGCGGCTTAATTTGACTCAACACGGGAAATCTCACCAGGCCCGGACACCGGAAGGATTGACAGATTAACAGCTCTTTCTTGATTCGGTGGGTGGTGGTGCATGGCCGTTCTTAGTTGGTGGAGCGATTTGTCTGGTTAATTCCGGTAACGAACGAGACTCTAGCCTGCTAAATAGGCGTCGCCATTTCGGTGTGCACCGCTCTCGGGCGGCGCAACTCACTGGCGACGTATTAAAATTCTTCTTAGAGGGACCGGCGGTTTCGAGCCGCACGAGATTGAGCAATAACAGGTCTGTGATGCCCTTAGATGTCCTGGGCCGCACGCGCGCTACACTGAAGGAATCAACATGTTCTCCCTGGCCTAAAGGCCCGGGCAACCCGTTGAAACTCCTTCGTGCTGGGGATTGGGGTTTGCAATTATCCCCCATAAACGAGGAATTCCTAGTAAGCGCGAGTCATAAGCTCGCGTTGATTACGTCCCTGCCCTTTGTACACACCGCCCGTCGCTACTACCGATTGAATGATTTAGTGAGGTCTTCGGACCGACACGCGGTGGCTTCGCGGCCGTTGGCGTCGTTGGGAAGTTGACCAAACTTGATCATTTAGAGGAAGTAAAAGTCGTAACAAGGTTTCCGTAGGGGAACCTGCGGAAGGATCATTAACGTGTTTCTATATGAAAAACAAATCCATCCAAAGATACGTTCTTTACACACGCGAGGTGAGAGGAGAGCAGCTCCGTCTGCTCGTCTCCGCTGCGTCACGTTCGCCGAGTTGATTACGACGGGTGTAAAATCCTCACCCTGAATCTGCTGCGTAGCTCGAACGTGCTCGTCAACTAAACTAAAAAGCTAAGGTTTAGAGTGAAGTGAGTAGCTTCGGCAGCTTCGGCGGTCGCGCTTCTTCTCGTTCTAAGTGAAATTTTTTTTTTTTTTTTACATCTTTTGCACATCACAAAACTATTACCCTGGACGGTGGATCACTTGGCTCGCGGGTCGATGAAGAACGCAGTTAACTGCGCGTCATAGTGTGAACTGCAGGACACATTTGAACATCGACATTTCGAACGCACATTGCGGTCCGTGGATACACATCCAGGACCACTCCTGTCTGAGGGCCGGCTGCATAAAAACAAAACCACACTGCGTGTATATTTATTTATTCGCAACTGGCGGTTCTTGGTGGTCTATTATGCTCGAGAGAGCATATCATCTCCAGGTCCGTTTAAAAATTTGTAAACATTACACGTTGTAAAAATAATGTACACTCTCGATGGTGCGCGCTCATATTTTTCAACACACGATGTGCTCTTTTGCGTGTTGCGTTGTTGATGTGTGATGTCGCTCGTACGAGCGTATGCTTTATGTATGTGTTTATGTGTTTGTAGGCGGACTCGACGTCCGAAGGGCGGTGTCGGCGTCGGCGAGAGTACAATCTCGCTCGCGTCGCACAGCGTCGTAACGGATATCGTGTCTGCCTCCCAATTTTATACGTTGGCCTCAGATCAGGGAGGATTACCCGCCGAATTTAAGCATATTAGTAAGCGGAGGAAAAGAAACTAACTAGGATTTCCTTAGTAGCGGCGAGCGAACAGGAAATAGCCCAGCACTGAATCCCGCCGTTGTAACGGCGGCGGGAGATGTGGTGTTCGGGAGGTTCCGCTTTCTTGTCGTCGTCCACTCCTGTCCAAGTTCGTCTTGAACGGGGCCCATTTCCCAGAGAGGGTGCCAGGCCCGTAGCGACGGAGGACGGCGGCGAGAGGGACTCTCCTCAGAGTCGGGTTGCTTGAGAGTGCAGCCCTAAGAGGGTGGTAAACTCCATCTAAGGCTAAATATTACCGCGAGACCGATAGCGAACAAGTACCGTGAGGGAAAGTTGAAAAGAACTTTGAAGAGAGAGTTCAACAGTACGTGAAACCGCTCAGGGGTAAACCTGCGAAACTCGAATGAACGAACGGGGAGATTCATCGTTATTCCGTGGCGTGGTGGCGCGCTCTCGATACCGTTTCGGCTTCGGCCCCGGCGGTACGGGGCGCGTCGTTCGACGTTCTCGGACGGCGTGCACTTCTCCCTTAGTAATACATCGCGACCCGTTCGACGTCGGTCTAAGCTCCGTTCGGGAGTCTCTGTCTCACCTCTCGGGGTGAGGCGGCGACCGTGACGGTAGCCGACCGGCTGTCGGACGGTAATCCAACGGATCGCGTACGCGTTAACGCGCGTCCGGCCCGACGCAAGGTGTCGCGTCGCTCACTCCCGTCCTGCCCGAGCGCGGGCGGGGGTGCGGCGCGCCTGTCGTCGCAGCCGTGCTGTCTCGGACTGTGCGCGTACCGTGTCTGCGATGATTCAGTTTCGGGCACTCGCAGGACCCGTCTTGAAACACGGACCAAGGAGTCTAGCATGTGTGCGAGTCATTGAGTAGAATGTCTAAACTGAAAGGCGCAACGAAAGTGAAGGTGGACGCTCGCCGTCCGCTCAGGGAGGATGGTGCGCCGATCTCGGTCGGCCTCTCGCACTCCCGAGGCGTCTCGTTTCCAATCTGAGATTGCAGGCGCGCTCTGAGCACAGATGCTGGGACCCGAAAGATGGTGAACTATGCCTGGTCAGGTCGAAGTCAGGGGAAACCCTGATGGAGGACCGTAGCGATTCTGACGTGCAAATCGATCGTCGGAACTGGGTATAGGGGCGAAAGACTAATCGAACCATCTAGTAGCTGGTTCCGTCCGAAGTTTCCCTCAGGATAGCTGGCGTCGACTTGAACAGTCTCATCCGGTAAAGCGAATGATTAGAGGCATTGGGGTCGAAACGACTTCAACCTATTCTCAAACTTTAAATGGGTGAGAACTCCGGCTTACTCGAACGATGAAGCCGGAGATCTGATGACGGTGCCAAGTGGGCCAATTTTGGTAAGCAGAACTGGCGCTGTGGGATGAACCAAACGTAGTGTTAAGGCGCCCAAAAAACGCTCATGGGACACCATGAAAGGCGTTGGTCGCTCATGACAGCAGGACGGTGGCCATGGAAGTCGGAATCCGCTAAGGAGTGTGCAACGACTCACCTGCCGAAGCAACCAGCCCTGAAAATGGATGGCGCTGAAGCGTTTTGCCTATACACTACCGTTACCGGCATGTGCGATGATGTTATCATCATCATTAAGCCGTAACGAGTAGGACGTGCGCGGCGGTGAGCGCAGAAGGGTCTGGGCGTGAGCCCGCCTGGAGCCGCCGTCGGTGCAGATCTTGGTGGTAGTAGCAAATACTCCAGCGAGGCCCTGGAGGACTGACGTGGAGAAGGGTTTCGCGTGAACAGTAGTTGCTCGCGAGTCAGTCGATCCTAAGCTCAAGGAGAAATCTTATGTCGATGTGGTGTGTTTTATTTTATTAATACAAGATAAATAACACCCTTTGAGCGAAAGGGAATCCGGTTCCTATTCCGGAACCCGGCAGCGGAACCGTTTCAATAATCGTTCACTGGTGTCAAAGCTAGAGTTCGACGGGGTAACCCAAAGTGGCCTGAAGACGCCGCCGAGAGGTTCGGGAAGAGTTTTCTTTTCTGCCTGAGCGTTCGAGTTCCATGGAATCCTATAGAAGGGAGATATGGTTCGGAACGCGAAGAGCACCGCATTTGCGGCGGTGTCCGGATACTCTCTGCGGACCTTGAAAATTCAGGTGAGGGATGTACGTGGAGATGTCGCGCCGGTTCGTACCCATATCCGCAGCAGGTCTCCAAGGTGAAGAGCCTCTAGTCGATAGAATAATGTAGGTAAGGGAAGTCGGCAAATTGGATCCGTAACTTCGGAATAAGGATTGGCTCTGAGGACCGGGGTGTGTCGGGTTTGGGAGGGAAGCGGATGCGGCCTGTGCCGGGCCTGGTCGATGCCTGTAGCCGTTTCGGCGGTTGCGGGCTGAATCCGGACTCGCGTACCGGCCTTCCGCGGATCTCCCCGGCCATGGGGCCGCGTCGGTTTCGGTCGGCGCGTGCCTTTACGACCGCCGTTCAACGGTCAACTCAGAACTGGCACGGACAAGGGGAATCCGACTGTCTAATTAAAACAAAGCATTGCGATGGCCCTCGCGGGTGTTGACGCAATGTGATTTCTGCCCAGTGCTCTGAATGTCAACGTGAAGAAATTCAAGCAAGCGCGGGTAAACGGCGGGAGTAACTATGACTCTCTTAAGGTAAACGGGTAAACGCTGTACCTCACGGTGTTTACCCATAGAACTGAAGGTGCAGATACCCTATTTCCAGTCTATCTGGGTGATGGATTCGGCCTTCAGTAATGATGTGAGGTAGTGCTTTCGCTTCGGCGGGGTACGACGGTCGCTCGTCAACCGGTACGGAGGGAACTCTGTTAACACGAGTGGGTGGGAGCTGTACCTCACGGCTCCATACTCAAAAAACTGCGAGTGCAGATACCCTATTCCCAGTTTATCTGGTTGTGATGGATTCGGCTCGTAGCAACGATGTGAGGTAGAGGCTTCATCTCTCCGGAGGTGGGCCTCGACGGTCACTCATCAAACGTAACGGGAGGAATCCTGTTGACATGAGCTCTGAGGGGGGGGAAGAAGGTCCCCACTGGTGGTTACAGTGGCTTCCCCCATCTGGCGTCGGCCTCTCAGGGGCTGTGTTGCACAGATGCTGATAGAGAGGACCCGTGGAGTGGGAATTGAGTATTCATCCATGTGATGCATACCCTTTTGTATGAGGGAGATGCTGTTCTGGAGCGACGGCGTCTCATCCTCGCTGTCTGATCCCCGTCAAGCAGGCTTCGGTCGGCTTGAGGGATCAAGGATGGTGCATGACATCTTTGCAAGATCAAGGTGAAATAGATTGTTGTAGTACTGGCTCTCTGAGCTCCCTACGTCTGAAGGACGGATTATCCGGGCGTACGTACTGGCTCCAGCCTGCGGGCGTTGTAATGGGGAACCCACGGTTTCCGTCCCGATTCTAGCGCGATAAGGATACCAGAGACCGCTTCCGACGTCAGTGGTGGAATGTGGGGGGCCTGCACGGCCCCCCACACCCCCCGCGCGGCGGTCGTAACTATGACTCTCCTAAGGTAGCCAAATGCCTCGTCATCTAATTAGTGACGCGCATGAATGGATTAACGAGATTCCCACTGTCCCTATCTTTGTGTTATCTATACTTGTGCGGTCTCATCGCTCGCAGTTTCGGTCCGTATAACCGCAAGGTTGGTAGGACCATGGGTGGTTGGAGGGATTGTCCCTATCTACTATCTAGCGAAACCACAGCCAAGGGAACGGGCTTGGGAGAATCAGCGGGGAAAGAAGACCCTGTTGAGCTTGACTCTAGTCTGGCATTGTAAGGAGACATGAGAGGTGTAGCATAAGTGGGAGATCGTTCGCGGTCGTCGCTGAAAAACCACTACTTTCATTGTTTCATTACTTACTCGGTTGGGCGGAAGCGGTGCGCGGTCGATTATATCGGCGGGCGCACGGTGTTTCGTTCCAAGCGTGCAGAGTGGCGACGTGGCGGCAACGCTCGTCGCCGTTTAAAACTCCCGCGTGATCCGGTTCGAGGACACTGCCAGGCGGGGAGTTTGACTGGGGCGGTACATCTGTCAAAGAATAACGCAGGTGTCCTAAGGCCAGCTCAGCGAGGACGGAAACCTCGCGTGGAGCAAAAGGGCAAAAGCTGGCTTGATCCAGATGTTCAGTACGCATAGGGACTGCGAAAGCACGGCCTATCGATCCTTTAGTACTAAAGAGTTTTTAGCAAGAGGTGCCAGAAAAGTTACCACAGGGATAACTGGCTTGTGGCAGCCAAGCGTTCATAGCGACGTTGCTTTTTGATCCTTCGATGTCGGCTCTTCCTATCATTGCGAAGCAAAATTCGCCAAGCGTTGGATTGTTCACCCATCAAAAGGGAACGTGAGCTGGGTTTAGACCGTCGTGAGACAGGTTAGTTTTACCCTACTGATGGCTTGTCGTTGCGATAGTAATACTGCTCAGTACGAGAGGAACCGCAGTTTCGGACATTTGGTTCATGCACTTGGCCGAGCGGCCGGTGGTGCGAAGCTACCATCCGCGGGATTATGCCTGAACGCCTCTAAGGCCGAAGCCAGCCTAGCCGAATCCGGCAAGGATATGCTCACTGTGGAGCCCCGAGAGTCGGGAGGCTCTAAACAATGTGACTTTACTAGTTGCGCTTTACTTCGTAAGGTGTGACGTCGAAGCCCATTTGGACCGCGGAGATCGGTGCGTACGGTTCGAACACGTGCACCACGGCTCCGAAGGTCCGGATTTAACTCAGTTCGATGTCGGGGCTCGGAATAGTCTGTAGACGACTTACGTTCCTGGCGGGGTGTTGTGCTCGGTAGAGCAGCGTCGTGCTGCGATCTGTTGAGACTCAGCCCTACGCCAGGTGATTCGTCCGAGGACGATATCATTTTTTTTTTTTTTTTTTTAATCTTAATTTTTGCAATGAACATGTTAAAACGTACTTGGTAGTTTCTTTTAAACTCGATATTAAAGGTATGTAACGAACATGTTAAATTGTCATATTTTGTGTGTAAAAAAACTTTTAATTTTTCTTCTTTTCTTCCTCGTTTTTTTTTAACCTATTTTTTCTTTTGTTTCAGAGTGCAGTCTGCTGAAAACCAGCAAAATCCAGCATTCAGCGGCAGAGCGAATCGAGTAATCGAGTGAGTGTCATTTTTTTTTGTCTTTTATAAAGTTCTCAATGTATAAAGAGGCTTATTTTATGTGTGTACATTTTATTAACACACATAAAATAAGCCTTTTTCTCTTTGACATTCAATTCAACATCATAATATCAAGTCCCCATAGTTCCCATTAAAATACTTAATTCTAGCTTTATTTTTATAACAAATCATATTTTTTTCAGAGCTGAGCTGCCGTAGCTGAAAAGCTGTAGCAAAATCGTAGTAGCAGAGCGAATCGAGAAATAATCAAGTAAGTGTCTGTATAATATTATATAAAAATATGTAGAAAAAGGCTTATTTTGTGCTGGTTGCTTTGCATTTTTTTTTTATTCTACGATTTCTCTATTGTGTAGAGAATAATCTCAATGTATTTATGTATGTTTGTCAAAAACTACTGGATTCTGTTGGTTGATTTGCTTTTTTAAACCGAGAGTAAGTAGTATCAAGTAAAACACATTAAAAATTATATTCATGTGGGTCCGAGTTGTAGTTCCTACTATTCCAACATAAAATTTGTCATAAAATAAATGTGTTACACCCGTCGTAATCAACTCGGCGAACGTGACGCAGCGGAGACGAGCAGACGGAGCTGCTCTCCTCTCACCTCGCGTGTGTAAAGAACGTATCTTTGGATGGATTTGTTTTTCATATAGAAACACGTTAATGATCCTTCCGCAGGTTCCCCTACGGAAACCTTGTTACGACTTTTACTTCCTCTAAATGATCAAGTTTGGTCAACTTCCCAACGACGCCAACGGCCGCGAAGCCACCGCGTGTCGGTCCGAAGACCTCACTAAATCATTCAATCGGTAGTAGCGACGGGCGGTGTGTACAAAGGGCAGGGACGTAATCAACGCGAGCTTATGACTCGCGCTTACTAGGAATTCCTCGTTTATGGGGGATAATTGCAAACCCCAATCCCCAGCACGAAGGAGTTTCAACGGGTTGCCCGGGCCTTTAGGCCAGGGAGAACATGTTGATTCCTTCAGTGTAGCGCGCGTGCGGCCCAGGACATCTAAGGGCATCACAGACCTGTTATTGCTCAATCTCGTGCGGCTCGAAACCGCCGGTCCCTCTAAGAAGAATTTTAATACGTCGCCAGTGAGTTGCGCCGCCCGAGAGCGGTGCACACCGAAATGGCGACGCCTATTTAGCAGGCTAGAGTCTCGTTCGTTACCGGAATTAACCAGACAAATCGCTCCACCAACTCAGAACGGCCATGCACCACCACCCACCGAATCAAGAAAGAGCTGTTAATCTGTCAATCCTTCCGGTGTCCGGGCCTGGTGAGATTTCCCGTGTTGAGTCAAATTAAGCCGCAGGCTCCACTCCTGGTGGTGCCCTTCCGTCAATTCCTTTAAGTTTCAGCTTTGCAACCATACTCCCCCCGGAGTCCAAAATCTTTGGTTTCCCGGAAGCTGCCCGCCGAGCCATTGTAGTAACGTCGGCGGATCGCTAGATGACATATTTACGGTTAGAACTAGGGCGGTATCTAATCGCCTTCGAACCTCTAACTTTCGTTCTTGATTGATGAAAACACCTTTGGCAAATGCTTTCGCTGATGTTCGTCTTGCGACGATCCAAGAATTTCACCTCTAACGTCGCAATACGAATGCCCCCAGTTATCCCTATTAATCATTACCTCGGAGTTCTGAAAACCAACAAAATAGAACCGAGATCATATTCTATTATTCCATGCACGAAATATTCAAGCAGCATTTTGAGCCCGCTTTGAGCACTCTAATTTGTTCAAAGTAAAATTGTCGGCCCATTACGACACTGCAATAAAGAGCACCGCGATAGGATTTTGATATTGAACCGGCGTGTTACCGCCGACTCACCGACGATATGCTCCGCAAACGTGTCAGTATCACCGCGGATGCGGTGCACCGACAGCGCGGCGCACAAATGCAACTACGAGCTTTTTAACCGCAACAATTTTAGTATACGCTATTGGAGCTGGAATTACCGCGGCTGCTGGCACCAGACTTGCCCTCCAATTGTTCCTCGTTAAAATATTTAAAGTGTACTCATTCCGATTACGAGGCCTCGTAAGAGTCCCGTATCGTTATTTTTCGTCACTACCTCCCCGTGCCGGGAGTGGGTAATTTGCGCGCCTGCTGCCTTCCTTGGATGTGGTAGCCGTTTCTCAGGCTCCCTCTCCGGAATCGAACCCTGATTCCCCGTTACCCGTGACAACCATGGTAGTCGCAGAAACTACCATCGAAAGTTGATAAGGCAGACATTTGAAAGATGCGTCGCCGGTACAGGACCATGCGATCGGCAAAAGTTATCCAGATTCATCAAAATTAACGACTTCGGACGCGAGGCCCTCCGTCGATTGGTTTTGATCTAATAAAAGCACTCATCCCATCACTGGTCAGAGTTCTGATTGCATGTATTAGCTCTAGAATTACCACAGTTATCCAAGTAACTGAGTAAGATCTAAGGAACCAAAACTGATATATTGAGCCATTCGCGGTATCGCCTTAAAACGGCTTGCACTGAGACATGCATGGCTTAATCTTTGAGACAAGCATATAACTACTGGCAGGATCAACCAGGGAGCTAACTCTTCGAAACCATTATATTATGGTAGTAGTAGATAAGGACATTTTTGTTACCCGACGTGCGAATGCTGACGATCGCGCGCGAAGGGATGTCTTCTCTCTTCTCTTTTCGTTCTTCTGAGTTGATTCTTGATTCTTGATGTTCGTTCTTCTTTTCTTCCAAGTTCGGCGGATTCTACTCGCACCTCAGACATGGTTGCGTCGAAAGAAAAGGCGCTCGGCCTTATCCGTTGATGTATTTCCTTCAAGTCGCGCGTCCTCTTTTGTTTTGTTTAAAAAACATAACAACGTTCCGTGTGTAATCGTGTACAGTATACTACTACTGTAGTAATAAACCGATCACGCCCGGAGTGTGGAGAGACCGTTGAAACTCGCGGTTGCGAGTCACGCAAGAGAGGGCCAGGCGAAACTGCTTTAACAACGAAACTTCACAGACTATATAACGTAGTAATATTGATATTATATCTATAACGACACGCATGTACCACGAGTTTGAAGCGCAACCGCGTGAGAGTCGCACACGAGGAGGAGTGTTTATTTTTTTTTTTAACCCCTCTCGTGCGGTCTCCTTGCGATAACGGTTCGGGCCCCGCGCCAGACGTGCTATATTAATTTTGTTAAACACAGTATTGCAATTGCATGAAACATGACAAAAGCATTAGATCATAAAACGCGCTATATTAAACGCTGCTTTGAAACGATGTAAAAACACAACAGCAGAGTGTCGACCACCGGACGCGGTAAAACGAAGTAACAATAAAAATTGTTAAATTTTTTTACAAGTCTCTCTTAAAAATATATAAAGCTTTGCGCGTTTTCTGTTTTTGAGTTTTAAATACGTAATATCGTTTTAAATTCAACAACAGCAAGCTCGCAGCGGGTAAAAATATGTGTACAAGAAGTAGCGCGCGCCTCTCGGCGTTAGCGCTACACGCAACACACGTTTGTTTTGCCGCCTCGCTAACTCCGTAGCGCTCGTAGCGGTAGCTCGAGTCGCTACAGTGTTATTATTATATATTCTTAGAGATTCGGTTGGCTCGTCGCCTCTGTTTTTACAATGTTTCGCCTTTTACTGGCGATATACATCGTTCTAACGTGCGTGTTTAAATATTAAAACATCCGCAGCGGCGCTGCAGAGCTGCAGAAAAAGAAAAAAAATAATCTAAAAAAAAAAAAAAAACATCCCCAAAAAATCACAATTTGCCACTTACGTGGTTTGTGCACTTAAAAAATGCACAAAAACAAAACAATCGCGCAAACTATGACACGTTTCGCATACCTACCGCGCCACGGATGCAAGTGCACAGGTGAAGGGTTAAATTAATTCGCGCGCGCTACTATTATCTCTAGCTCCCGTGACGCGCGGGCGCGATATCGATCGTTTTAAAAAACTATTAACTCTATCGTTTCGATTTTTTCGCAGCGGTGTTGCATAATTTTTAAATAATAGTGCGCGGGTGTGACGAAACAGATTACGAATATTGTTTGCATAATTATATAGGTCAGGTTTGGCTTAGTAGTTAGTATACAGTTCATCTTGAGTGGTCGGTCTATCCATTCTATTATTAATTTTATTTTTTAAACTCGAAGATTGTTTTATGTATTGTAACTAATTAAATATATGTTATTTAATTTATGATAAAATTAAAAAAATATATGTATATATTTAAAACAATAATTATTATATAAAAAAAAAAAAAAAAAAGTAAGGTATTTTCGTTGTTTAGTTATTTAACTTACCCTTAAAATTAATAAAAAATAATTATAAAAAAAAAAAAAAAAAAAGTAAGGTATTTTCGTTGTTTAGTTATTTTACTTACCCCTTAAAATTAATAAAAATAATTATAAAAAAAAAAAAAAAAAAAAAAAAAAAAAAAAAAAAGTAAGGTATTTTGGTTTTTTATATATTTTGCTTACCCTTAAAATGAATAAATAAAATAAAAAAAAACCGATCCTTCGTTCAACATTTACAAATGATTATTTAAAATGACCACTTTCTATGAATTTATTTTTAAACCTATCCGCGCTATAAAGCAAATATATGATATGTAGAGCGTGTGACGTCACACTCAATTTAATACCTACAGACAATTAATAGAATAGAATATAATGTTCTTAATCCAGAGTGCAAAATTGCTATTTTCATTCAGGCAGGCAGGCAGGCAGGCAGGCAGTCAAACTGATTATGAAATTAAAATTAAAATAATACAAGCTTCCACCCGCGGCTTCGCTCGCGTGTAACTTATTAAACTCAACAAACTTTTGCAATTATAATATTACTAAAAGCAAATTAAAGAAATATTCTAAAACTAAAATGGATATCACTATTTTGGATATAAACGGCTATAAACAATCCTACGATAAATTATTTTCGTGTATCTCCAACAGTTTAGACTTGTAATACTTATCGCGTAAAAACATACCCTCTTTTTATCGTAGTCGGTTAAAAGATAGCCTATGTGTTGCTCTGATGAATAAAATCCATTCAGTAGTTTTTACGTGAAAGAGTAACAAACATTTATAATATTAGTAGGATGCGAGGAGTGGTCGGATGTAGCCTTTCACCACACCGGTTCTCGGTAACTCGGAACGCTTGTTACGCAAACATAAATAGGAAGGTAATTAGTAGTAGTCAAGTCATTTAGAACAATTTTTAAATGTTGACGAAAAAAACTAAATCAAAATAAGGAGCGCGTTGAAGTCTTTTGTATGTGAATTAAGATGACCACTTTCTTTTCTATTAATTATTATTATTATTATTATGTAGGTCATCTTTAGATCAATCCGCGTCATAAAGCGGATAGTGAGCGTGTGACGTCACACTCAATTCAATACAGGTACCTACTATGTAAAGTTTGAAGCAACAATTAAACTACCATTGATGAAGGCCCCCTAGTAGTAGTAAAACAACAAATTACTTTAATCTGAAAAAATTTAGTATCTGAGCTAAAAAATAAAAAATTTGGCAATGATTAAAAATATTAAAATTGCTATTTTCATTCTAGCAGGTAACCTGATTTTTCGGAAAAGTAATATTATTTGGTACAATCTGTATAATATGGATATAGCCTTTCACCACACCGGTTCACTCGGTCACTCGGAACACTTGTTACGCAAATAGAAATAAGGTATGTAAATATTATTATAGTACCTACTAGTCGAGTCGTTTAGATTCATTATTAAATTATGTTCCCGAAAAAAAACAAAAAAAAAGGAGCGCGTTGAAGTCTTTTGTATGGAGAATTTGAATCGAGATTAAATTTAACTTAAAAATGTGAATATTCAGGTTTTTATCCTGTGCTATTGGTTAATTCTACCGATAGCTTTCGTTATTATGGTGTGTTTTGTTGTACTACTGCTTACCTACATAGGCTGTATTATACTACTCTGGTGGGTACTAGGTAGGTCCTCGTATTACGTAATTTGATTTATGTAGGTTCATTAAACGATTTTGAACAATATTTTCTCAAAAGTAAACTAACAAAGATATTAATCTGAAATTTGGCACAGTTATAGGTGAGGCATGCGCCTGCAAGGTTACGATATAAAAGTATGCAAAAAAAATATTCAGTCTCTGATATTAGAGGGTAGTAGGAGGCAGGTAGGTGTCTGACTGACCACACACTAACTAAGTGGGGTTCCTTTTGTTGTAGCTTAGTTAATTTGTAATAGGTAATTAAAATTATAAATAACGCTAAAATTAAGGAAAAAAATAACACAAAAAATATAAAAAAAGAATGCTATAAAAAAATTAAAAAAAGAAAAACAAAATACAATTAGAACACAGGTGGTACACTCCATGAAAAAGGCTTATTCTGCACATCATGAAATGCAATGCAATAATATATATGGAACCTTTATAAATACGAGTAAAATAACGTTTAAAAAAAAAATAACACAAATTTTATGTTGGAATAGTAGGAACTACAACTCGGACCCACATGAATATAATTTTTAATGTGTTTTACTTGATACTACTTACTCTCGGTTTAAAAAAGCAAATCAACCAACAGAATCCAGTAGTTTTTGACAAACATACATAAATACATTGAGATTATTCTCTACACAATAGAGAAATCGTAGAATAAAAAAAAAATGCAAAGCAACCAGCACAAAATAAGCCTTTTTCTACATATTTTTATATAATATTATACAGACACTTACTTGATTATTTCTCGATTCGCTCTGCTACTACGATTTTGCTACAGCTTTTCAGCTACGGCAGCTCAGCTCTGAAAAAAATATGATTTGTTATAAAAATAAAGCTAGAATTAAGTATTTTAATGGGAACTATGGGGACTTGATATTATGATGTTGAATTGAATGTCAAAGAGAAAAAGGCTTATTTTATGTGTGTTAATAAAATGTACACACATAAAATAAGCCTCTTTATACATTGAGAACTTTATAAAAGACAAAAAAAAATGACACTCACTCGATTACTCGATTCGCTCTGCCGCTGAATGCTGGATTTTGCTGGTTTTCAGCAGACTGCACTCTGAAACAAAAGAAAAAATAGGTTAAAAAAAAACGAGGAAGAAAAGAAGAAAAATTAAAAGTTTTTTTACACACAAAATATGACAATTTAACATGTTCGTTACATACCTTTAATATCGAGTTTAAAAGAAACTACCAAGTACGTTTTAACATGTTCATTGCAAAAATTAAGATTAAAAAAAAAAAAAAAAAAATGATATCGTCCTCGGACGAATCACCTGGCGTAGGGCTGAGTCTCAACAGATCGCAGCACGACGCTGCTCTACCGAGCACAACACCCCGCCAGGAACGTAAGTCGTCTACAGACTATTCCGAGCCCCGACATCGAACTGAGTTAAATCCGGACCTTCGGAGCCGTGGTGCACGTGTTCGAACCGTACGCACCGATCTCCGCGGTCCAAATGGGCTTCGACGTCACACCTTACGAAGTAAAGCGCAACTAGTAAAGTCACATTGTTTAGAGCCTCCCGACTCTCGGGGCTCCACAGTGAGCATATCCTTGCCGGATTCGGCTAGGCTGGCTTCGGCCTTAGAGGCGTTCAGGCATAATCCCGCGGATGGTAGCTTCGCACCACCGGCCGCTCGGCCGAGTGCATGAACCAAATGTCCGAAACTGCGGTTCCTCTCGTACTGAGCAGTATTACTATCGCAACGACAAGCCATCAGTAGGGTAAAACTAACCTGTCTCACGACGGTCTAAACCCAGCTCACGTTCCCTTTTGATGGGTGAACAATCCAACGCTTGGCGAATTTTGCTTCGCAATGATAGGAAGAGCCGACATCGAAGGATCAAAAAGCAACGTCGCTATGAACGCTTGGCTGCCACAAGCCAGTTATCCCTGTGGTAACTTTTCTGGCACCTCTTGCTAAAAACTCTTTAGTACTAAAGGATCGATAGGCCGTGCTTTCGCAGTCCCTATGCGTACTGAACATCTGGATCAAGCCAGCTTTTGCCCTTTTGCTCCACGCGAGGTTTCCGTCCTCGCTGAGCTGGCCTTAGGACACCTGCGTTATTCTTTGACAGATGTACCGCCCCAGTCAAACTCCCCGCCTGGCAGTGTCCTCGAACCGGATCACGCGGGAGTTTTAAACGGCGACGAGCGTTGCCGCCACGTCGCCACTCTGCACGCTTGGAACGAAACACCGTGCGCCCGCCGATATAATCGACCGCGCACCGCTTCCGCCCAACCGAGTAAGTAATGAAACAATGAAAGTAGTGGTTTTTCAGCGACGACCGCGAACGATCTCCCACTTATGCTACACCTCTCATGTCTCCTTACAATGCCAGACTAGAGTCAAGCTCAACAGGGTCTTCTTTCCCCGCTGATTCTCCCAAGCCCGTTCCCTTGGCTGTGGTTTCGCTAGATAGTAGATAGGGACAATCCCTCCAACCACCCATGGTCCTACCAACCTTGCGGTTATACGGACCGAAACTGCGAGCGATGAGACCGCACAAGTGCGGTACATCACTCTACAAATGTTTCCCTAAGCACTGTCCCGTCACTCTCCCCCTTCTGGGGCATGACACACACGAAAACGGACTTCATTGCCGGCCGACTGCCCAGCTCCGTACGCTCCATGTCCCTCCCGTTCCCAATTCTGATGGATCCAATGATCTCTTTTTTATAAACGTACATATATAATCAATAATAATACACCTAAATAAATACTGCTCCTCTGCTGTCCACTCTATACCAGGCTATATAGACGTAAATATATAAATTTTATAGAATAAACTTAAATAAATATAATTAATTATGTTTCTTCGAGCCGCCTCCTGTCGTGCCAACCTCGAGCAAACCTTTTGAGTCTGTCGAAGTTGGCAGCGCAGCTCACCAGGTCTGTGTACCAGATCGGCCCCTCTTGCTCGTCCGCACGCGTTATCCCCCCCAACATTACCCCCCGCAAGTCAGCATATGTCACGCACTCGAAGAGAATGTGGTCCCTACCCTCCTCGCTCTCGCCACACCCGCACGCACTGGACTCGTTGAGCCCCAGTTCCGACAATCTCTTCCTGAAACACCCGTGCCCTGTTAGGATTTGAGACGTGGTGTGATCCGGTTCAACCCAGGATGCCTCCATCCTGACCTTGATATCCGGGAAGAATTTAAAAAGATCTCGGCCCTTTGTGTCGCTCGTCCAACGCTCCTGCCACTGCTGCAACACTTCCTCATTCACCCTGCGGCGAATGAGGCGGTGTAACACCCTCGGCTGCCCCTCTACCTCCGCGAGTCGCCTGCCCGCCCTAACCAACGCGAGATCCGCCGGCAGAGCCCCCGACAATACTGCCAATGCCGAAGTACTGGTCGAACGGTACGCCTTGGAGAGCAAGACCAACGCCGGACGCTGCGTGCGTAGAAGCACGCTCTTAACCACATGAACCCCAGCCCTGTGAAACCATACCCTAGCAGCGTAGGTTAGTGTTGGGACATATGTGCCCCCATAGAGCACCTTTAGCGCCCGGTACTTTACGCCCCAAGTGTTTGTTGAAATACGCGCCATTTTACCGAAACAGTTGGACGCCCGCTCACCTATCGATGCCGCGTGGGGTGCGAAGGACTGGGACGCGTCAACTATCACACCCAGAACCTTAGCCTCCTGGACGGAGCGTATAGACGCCTCGGACGGGTTGGTTCGCAGCAGGGGGGGCCTCAAAAACTTACCCTTAAGGGTCATCGTTAGGGACTTGGTCGGAGCGAAACTGAGCCTGTTCCTGGCCCCCCACTCCGCTACCAGTCCCAACGCTGCCGCTCCCTTCACCTCGATCTCCCTCCGAGCATCCCCCGCCACCAACAGTAGATAGGGACATCCCTCCAACCACCCATGGTCCTACCAACCTTGCGGTTATACGGACCGAAACTGCGAGCGATGAGACCGCACAAGTGCGGTACATCACTCTACAAATGTTTCCCTAAGCACTGTCCCGTCACTCTCCCCCTTCTGGGGCATGACACACACGAAAACGGACTTCATTGCCGGCCGACTGCCCAGCTCCGTACGCTCCATGTCCCTCCCGTTCCCAATTCTGCTGGATCCAATGATCTCTTTTCCATAAACGTACACATATAATCAATAATAATACACCTAAATAAATACTGCTCCTCTGCTATCCACTCTATACCAGAATATATAAACTTAAACAAATATTTCATAAGTATAAACTTAAACAGATATTATTATACTTCTTCGAGCCGTCTCATGCCATGCCAACCCCGAGCAAACTTTTTCAGCTTGCCGAAGTTGGCCTCGCTGCCCACCATGTCTGTGAGCCAAATCGGCCCCTCTTGGCCGTCCGGACGCGTCATTCCCCCCAACAACTCCCCCCGTAGATCCGTGTAGAGCGAGCACTCGAGTAGTATATGGTCTCTAGTCTCCCTCTCGCCGCACCCGCACGTGTTCGACGCGCTCAGTCCCAGGTCGTGCAACCTGCCCCTGAAGCAACCGTGTCCCGTCAGCAACTGTGAGGTTTCATAGTCGGGTTCTACCCACCAAGAAGACATCCTAACCGAGACCTCAGGGAAGAACTTATAAAGCTCCCGCCCCTTAGTCTCGCTAGCCCAACGCTCCTGCCACGTCCTCAGCACATCCTCACCCACCCTACGGCGAATAAGCCGGTGTGCCTCCCTAGGCTGCCCCTCAACCTCCGCAAGCCGCCTGCCCGCCCTAACCAACGCGAGGTCCGCCGGCAGAGCCCCCGACAGTACCGCCAATGCCGAAGTACTGGTCGAACGGTACGCCTTGGAGAGCAAGACCAACGCCGGACGCTGAGTAGATAGGGACAGTGGGAATCTCGTTAATCCATTCATGCGCGTCACTAATTAGATGACGAGGCATTTGGCTACCTTAAGAGAGTCATAGTTACTCCCGCCGTTTACCCGCGCTTGCTTGAATTTCTTCACGTTGACATTCAGAGCACTGGGCAGAAATCACATTGCGTCAACACCCGCGAGGGCCATCGCAATGCTTTGTTTTAATTAGACAGTCGGATTCCCCTTGTCCGTGCCAGTTCTGAGTTGACCGTTGAACGGCGGTCGTAAAGGCACGCGCCGACCGAAACCGACGCGGCCCCATGGCCGGGGAGATCCGCGGAAGGCCGGTACGCGAGTCCGGATTCAGCCCGCAACCGCCGAAACGGCTACAGGCATCGACCAGGCCCGGCACAGGCCGCATCCGCTTCCCTCCCAAACCCGACACACCCCGGTCCTCAGAGCCAATCCTTATTCCGAAGTTACGGATCCAATTTGCCGACTTCCCTTACCTACATTATTCTATCGACTAGAGGCTCTTCACCTTGGAGACCTGCTGCGGATATGGGTACGAACCGGCGCGACATCTCCACGTACATCCCTCACCTGAATTTTCAAGGTCCGCAGAGAGTATCCGGACACCGCCGCAAATGCGGTGCTCTTCGCGTTCCGAACCATATCTCCCTTCTATAGGATTCCATGGAACTCGAACGCTCAGGCAGAAAAGAAAACTCTTCCCGAACCTCTCGGCGGCGTCTTCAGGCCACTTTGGGTTACCCCGTCGAACTCTAGCTTTGACACCAGTGAACGATTATTGAAACGGTTCCGCTGCCGGGTTCCGGAATAGGAACCGGATTCCCTTTCGCTCAAAGGTTGTTATTTATATTATTAAAATAAAAAACACAACACATCGACATAAGATTTCTCCTTGAGCTTAGGATCGACTGACTCGCGAGCAACTACTGTTCACGCGAAACCCTTCTCCACGTCAGTCCTCCAGGGCCTCGCTGGAGTATTTGCTACTACCACCAAGATCTGCACCGACGGCGGCTCCAGGCGGGCTCACGCCCAGACCCTTCTGCGCTCACCGCCGCGCACGTCCTACTCGTTACGGCTTAATGATGATGATAACATCATCGCACATGCCGGTAACGGTAGTGTATAGGCAAAACGCTTCAGCGCCATCCATTTTCAGGGCTGGTTGCTTCGGCAGGTGAGTCGTTGCACACTCCTTAGCGGATTCCGACTTCCATGGCCACCGTCCTGCTGTCATGAGCGACCAACGCCTTTCATGGTGTCCCATGAGCGTTTTTTGGGCGCCTTAACACTACGTTTGGTTCATCCCACAGCGCCAGTTCTGCTTACCAAAATTGGCCCACTTGGCACCGTCATCAGATCTCCGGCTTCATCGTTCGAGTAAGCCGGAGTTCTCACCCATTTAAAGTTTGAGAATAGGTTGAAGTCGTTTCGACCCCAATGCCTCTAATCATTCGCTTTACCGGATGAGACTGTTCAAGTCGACGCCAGCTATCCTGAGGGAAACTTCGGACGGAACCAGCTACTAGATGGTTCGATTAGTCTTTCGCCCCTATACCCAGTTCCGACGATCGATTTGCACGTCAGAATCGCTACGGTCCTCCATCAGGGTTTCCCCTGACTTCGACCTGACCAGGCATAGTTCACCATCTTTCGGGTCCCAGCATCTGTGCTCAGAGCGCGCCTGCAATCTCAGATTGGAAACGAGACGCCTCGGGAGTGCGAGAGGCCGACCGAGATCGGCGCACCATCCTCCCTGAGCGGACGGCGAGCGTCCACCTTCACTTTCGTTGCGCCTTTCAGTTTAGACATTCTACTCAATGACTCGCACACATGCTAGACTCCTTGGTCCGTGTTTCAAGACGGGTCCTGCGAGTGCCCGAAACTGAATCATCGCAGACACGGTACGCGCACAGTCCGAGACAGCACGGCTGCGACGACAGGCGCGCCGCACCCCCGCCCGCGCTCGGGCAGGACGGGAGTGAGCGACGCGACACCTTGCGTCGGGCCGGACGCGCGTTAACGCGTACGCGATCCGTTGGATTACCGTCCGACAGCCGGTCGGCTACCGTCACGGTCGCCGCCTCACCCCGAGAGGTGAGACAGAGACTCCCGAACGGAGCTTAGACCGACGTCGAACGGGTCGCGATGTATTACTAAGGGAGAAGTGCACGCCGTCCGAGAACGTCGAACGACGCGCCCCGTACCGCCGGGGCCGAAGCCGAAACGGTATCGAGAGCGCGCCACCACGCCACGGAATAACGATGAATCTCCCCGTTCGTTCATTCGAGTTTCGCAGGTTTACCCCTGAGCGGTTTCACGTACTGTTGAACTCTCTCTTCAAAGTTCTTTTCAACTTTCCCTCACGGTACTTGTTCGCTATCGGTCTCGCGGTAATATTTAGCCTTAGATGGAGTTTACCACCCTCTTAGGGCTGCACTCTCAAGCAACCCGACTCTGAGGAGAGTCCCTCTCGCCGCCGTCCTCCGTCGCTACGGGCCTGGCACCCTCTCTGGGAAATGGGCCCCGTTCAAGACGAACTTGGACAGGAGTGGACGACGACAAGAAAGCGGAACCTCCCGAACACCACATCTCCCGCCGCCGTTACAACGGCGGGATTCAGTGCTGGGCTATTTCCTGTTCGCTCGCCGCTACTAAGGAAATCCTAGTTAGTTTCTTTTCCTCCGCTTACTAATATGCTTAAATTCGGCGGGTAATCCTCCCTGATCTGAGGCCAACGTATAAAATTGGGAGGCAGACACGATATCCGTTACGACGCTGTGCGACGCGAGCGAGATTGTACTCTCGCCGACGCCGACACCGCCCTTCGGACGTCGAGTCCGCCTACAAACACATAAACACATACATAAAGCATACGCTCGTACGAGCGACATCACACATCAACAACGCAACACGCAAAAGAGCACATCGTGTGTTGAAAAATATGAGCGCGCACCATCGAGAGTGTACATTATTTTTACAACGTGTAATGTTTACAAATTTTTAAACGGACCTGGAGATGATATGCTCTCTCGAGCATAATAGACCACCAAGAACCGCCAGTTGCGAATAAATAAATATACACGCAGTGTGGTTTTGTTTTTATGCAGCCGGCCCTCAGACAGGAGTGGTCCTGGATGTGTATCCACGGACCGCAATGTGCGTTCGAAATGTCGATGTTCAAATGTGTCCTGCAGTTCACACTATGACGCGCAGTTAACTGCGTTCTTCATCGACCCGCGAGCCAAGTGATCCACCGTCCAGGGTAATAGTTTTGTGATGTGCAAAAGATGTAAAAAAAAAAAAAAAATTTCACTTAGAACGAGAAGAAGCGCGACCGCCGAAGCTGCCGAAGCTACTCACTTCACTCTAAACCTTAGCTTTTTAGTTTAGTTGACGAGCACGTTCGAGCTACGCAGCAGATTCAGGGTGAGGATTTTACACCCGTCGTAATCAACTCGGCGAACGTGACGCAGCGGAGACGAGCAGACGGAGCTGCTCTCCTCTCACCTCGCGTGTGTAAAGAACGTATCTTTGGATGGATTTGTTTTTCATATAGAAACACGTTAATGATCCTTCCGCAGGTTCCCCTACGGAAACCTTGTTACGACTTTTACTTCCTCTAAATGATCAAGTTTGGTCAACTTCCCAACGACGCCAACGGCCGCGAAGCCACCGCGTGTCGGTCCGAAGACCTCACTATATCATTCAATCGGTAGTAGCGACGGGCGGTGTGTACAAAGGGCAGGGACGTAATCAACGCGAGCTTATGACTCGCGCTTACTAGGAATTCCTCGTTTATGGGGGATAATTGCAAACCCCAATCCCCAGCACGAAGGAGTTTCAACGGGTTGCCCGGGCCTTTAGGCCAGGGAGAACATGTTGATTCCTTCAGTGTAGCGCGCGTGCGGCCCAGGACATCTAAGGGCATCACAGACCTGTTATTGCTCAATCTCGTGCGGCTCGAAACCGCCGGTCCCTCTAAGAAGAATTTTAATACGTCGCCAGTGAGTTGCGCCGCCCGAGAGCGGTGCACACCGAAATGGCGACGCCTATTTAGCAGGCTAGAGTCTCGTTCGTTACCGGAATTAACCAGACAAATCGCTCCACCAACTAAGAACGGCCATGCACCACCACCCACCGAATCAAGAAAGAGCTGTTAATCTGTCAATCCTTCCGGTGTCCTAAGGCCAGCTCAGCGAGGACGGAAACCTCGCGTGGAGCAAAAGGGCAAAAGCTGGCTTGATCCAGATGTTCAGTACGCATAGGGACTGCGAAAGCACGGCCTATCGATCCTTTAGTACTAAAGAGTTTTTAGCAAGAGGTGCCAGAAAAGTTACCACAGGGATAACTGGCTTGTGGCAGCCAAGCGTTCATAGCGACGTTGCTTTTTGATCCTTCGATGTCGGCTCTTCCTATCATTGCGAAGCAAAATTCGCCAAGCGTTGGATTGTTCACCCATCAAAAGGGAACGTGAGCTGGGTTTAGACCGTCGTGAGACAGGTTAGTTTTACCCTACTGATGGCTTGTCGTTGCGATAGTAATACTGCTCAGTACGAGAGGAACCGCAGTTTCGGACATTTGGTTCATGCACTCGGCCGAGCGGCCGGTGGTGCGAAGCTACCATCCGCGGGATTATGCCTGAACGCCTCTAAGGCCGAAGCCAGCCTAGCCGAATCCGGCAAGGATATGCTCACTGTGGAGCCCCGAGAGTCGGGAGGCTCTAAACAATGTGACTTTACTAGTTGCGCTTTACTTCGTAAGGTGTGACGTCGAAGCCCATTTGGACCGCGGAGATCGGTGCGTACGGTTCGAACACGTGCACCACGGCTCCGAAGGTCCGGATTTAACTCAGTTCGATGTCGGGGCTCGGAATAGTCTGTAGACGACTTACGTTCCTGGCGGGGTGTTGTGCTCGGTAGAGCAGCGTCGTGCTGCGATCTGTTGAGACTCAGCCCTACGCCAGGTGATTCGTCCGAGGACGATATCATTTTTTTTTTTTTTTTTTTAATCTTAATTTTTGCAATGAACATGTTAAAACGTACTTGGTAGTTTCTTTTAAACTCGATATTAAAGGTATGTAACGAACATGTTAAATTGTCATATTTTGTGTGTAAAAAAACTTTTAATTTTTCTTCTTTTCTTCCTCGTTTTTTTTTAACCTATTTTTTCTTTTGTTTCAGAGTGCAGTCTGCTGAAAACCAGCAAAATCCAGCATTCAGCGGCAGAGCGAATCGAGTAATCGAGTGAGTGTCATTTTTTTTTGTCTTTTATAAAGTTCTCAATGTATAAAGAGGCTTATTTTATGTGTGTACATTTTATTAACACACATAAAATAAGCCTTTTTCTCTTTGACATTCAATTCAACATCATAATATCAAGTCCCCATAGTTCCCATTAAAATACTTAATTCTAGCTTTATTTTTATAACAAATCATATTTTTTTCAGAGCTGAGCTGCCGTAGCTGAAAAGCTGTAGCAAAATCGTAGTAGCAGAGCGAATCGAGAAATAATCAAGTAAGTGTCTGTATAATATTATATAAAAATATGTAGAAAAAGGCTTATTTTGTGCTGGTTGCTTTGCATTTTTTTTTTATTCTACGATTTCTCTATTGTGTAGAGAATAATCTCAATGTATTTATGTATGTTTGTCAAAAACTACTGGATTCTGTTGGTTGATTTGCTTTTTTAAACCGAGAGTAAGTAGTATCAAGTAAAACACATTAAAAATTATATTCATGTGGGTCCGAGTTGTAGTTCCTACTATTCCAACATAAAATTTGTGTTATTTTTTTTTTAAACGTTATTTTACTCGTATTTATAAAGGTTCCATATATATTATTGCATTGCATTTCATGATGTGCAGAATAAGCCTTTTTCATGGAGTGTACCACCTGTGTTCTAATTGTATTTTGTTTTTCTTTTTTTAATTTTTTTATAGCATTCTTTTTTTATATTTTTTGTGTTATTTTTTTCCTTAATTTTAGCGTTATTTATAATTTTAATTACCTATTACAAATTAACTAAGCTACAACAAAAGGAACCCCACTTAGTTAGTGTGTGGTCAGTCAGACACCTACCTGCCTCCTACTACCCTCTAATATCAGAGACTGAATATTTTTTTTGCATACTTTTATATCGTAACCTTGCAGGCGCATGCCTCACCTATAACTGTGCCAAATTTCAGATTAATATCTTTGTTAGTTTACTTTTGAGAAAATATTGTTCAAAATCGTTTAATGAACCTACATAAATCAAATTACGTAATACGAGGACCTACCTAGTACCCACCAGAGTAGTATAATACAGCCTATGTAGGTAAGCAGTAGTACAACAAAACACACCATAATAACGAAAGCTATCGGTAGAATTAACCAATAGCACAGGATAAAAACCTGAATATTCACATTTTTAAGTTAAATTTAATCTCGATTCAAATTCTCCATACAAAAGACTTCAACGCGCTCCTTTTTTTTTGTTTTTTTTCGGGAACATAATTTAATAATGAATCTAAACGACTCGACTAGTAGGTACTATAATAATATTTACATACCTTATTTCTATTTGCGTAACAAGTGTTCCGAGTGACCGAGTGAACCGGTGTGGTGAAAGGCTATATCCATATTATACAGATTGTACCAAATAATATTACTTTTCCGAAAAATCAGGTTACCTGCCAGAATGAAAATAGCAATTTTAATATTTTTAATCATTGCCAATTTTTTTATTTTTTAGCTCAGATACTAAATTTTTTCAGATTAAAGTAATTTGTTGTTTTACTACTACTAGGGGGCCTTCATCAATGGTAGTTTAATTGTTGCTTCAAACTTTACATAGTAGGTACCTGTATTGAATTGAGTGTGACGTCACACGCTCACTATTCGCTTTATGACGCGGATTGATCTAAAGATGACCTACATAATAATAATAATAATAATAATTAATAGAAAAGAAAGTGGTCATCTTAATTCACATACAAAAGACTTCAACGCGCTCCTTATTTTGATTTAGTTTTTTTCGTCAACATTTAAAAATTGTTCTAAATGACTTGACTACTACTAATTACCTTCCTATTTATGTTTGCGTAACAAGCGTTCCGAGTTACCGAGAACCGGTGTGGTGAAAGGCTACATCCGACCACTCCTCGCATCCTACTAATATTATAAATGTTTGTTACTCTTTCACGTAAAAACTACTGAATGGATTTTATTCATCAGAGCAACACATAGGCTATCTTTTAACCGACTACGATAAAAAGAGGGTATGTTTTTACGCGATAAGTATTACAAGTCTAAACTGTTGGAGATACACGAAAATAATTTATCGTAGGATTGTTTATAGCCGTTTATATCCAAAATAGTGATATCCATTTTAGTTTTAGAATATTTCTTTAATTTGCTTTTAGTAATATTATAATTGCAAAAGTTTGTTGAGTTTAATAAGTTACACGCGAGCGAAGCCGCGGGTGGAAGCTTGTATTATTTTAATTTTAATTTCATAATCAGTTTGACTGCCTGCCTGCCTGCCTGCCTGCCTGAATGAAAATAGCAATTTTGCACTCTGGATTAAGAACATTATATTCTATTCTATTAATTGTCTGTAGGTATTAAATTGAGTGTGACGTCACACGCTCTACATATCATATATTTGCTTTATAGCGCGGATAGGTTTAAAAATAAATTCATAGAAAGTGGTCATTTTAAATAATCATTTGTAAATGTTGAACGAAGGATCGGTTTTTTTTTTTTTATTTATTCATTTTAAGGGTAAGCAAAATATATAAACAACGAAAATACCTTACTTTTTTTTTTTTTTTTTTTTTTTTTTTTTTATAATTATTTTTATTAATTTTAAGGGTAAGTAAAATAACTAAACAACGAAAATACCTTACTTTTTTTTTTTTTTTTTTTTTTTTATAATTATTTTTATAATTATTTTTATTAATTTTAAGGGTAAGTAAAATAACTAAACAACGAAAATACCTTACTTTTTTATATATAATAATTATTGTTGTAAATATATATATTTTTTTTATTTTATCATAAATTAAATAACATATATTTAATTAGTTACAATACATAAAACAATCTTCGAGTTTAAAAAATAAAATTAATAATAGAATGGATAGACCGACCACTCAAGATGAACTGTATACTAACTACTAAGCCTAACCTGACCTATATAATTATGCAAACAATATTCGTAATCTGTTACGTCACACCCGCGCACTATTATTTAAAAATTATGCAACACCGCTGCGAAAAAATCGAAACGATAGAGTTAATAGTTTTTTAAAACGATCGATATCGCGCCCGCGCGTCACGGGAGCTAGAGATAATAGTAGCGCGCGCGAATTAATTTAACCCTTCACCTGTGCACTTGCATCCGTGGCGCGGTAGGTATGCGAAACGTGTCATAGTTTGCGCGATTGTTTTGTTTTTGTGCATTTTTTAAGTGCACAAACCACGTAAGTGGCAAATTGTGATTTTTTGGGGATGTTTTTTTTTTTTTTTAGATTATTTTTTTTTTCTTTTTCTGCAGCTCTGCAGCGCCGCTGCGGATGTTTTAATATTTAAACACGCACGTTAGAACGATGTATATCGCCAGTAAAAGGCGAAACATTGTAAAAACAGAGGCGACGAGCCAACCGAATCTCTAAGAATATATAATAATAACACTGTAGCGACTCGAGCTACCGCTACGAGCGCTACGGAGTTAGCGAGGCGGCAAAACAAACGTGTGTTGCGTGTAGCGCTAACGCCGAGAGGCGCGCGCTACTTGTACACATTTTTTTACCCGCTGCGAGCTTGCTGTTGTTGAATTTAAAACTCAAAAACAGAAAACGCAAAGCTTTATATATAACTAGGACTGTTGCTGAAGGTGCGAAGGAATAAATGCACTCATTTAAACTAGTAGTTTCAGAAAAATAATTCATTTTAAGTTTTTTTTGTTCGGTTAACATTTTTTGTTTGCTTTATTCCTTTAATTTTTAGTATTAGTTTTCACACCTATTACATCCACTGAAGGTGTGAACGCATAGTTTCAGTAAAATAATTTAATTTAAGTTTTTCCACCCGCTTACCATTTTGTTGTGTTTTGATTATTATAATTTTTTGTAATTGTTACCACACCTGTCTAGCAGTCTAGGATAAGAAAATAATAGTTTTTAAGTTTTTTTTCTTTTTGTGCTACTTGCATACTTGTGGGTAATTAATTATAAGTGCCAGCTCGACTGCCGTAGGCCGTCTATCCTGCATAGGTTCCCGTGGGTTTGTGATGCCAGGGTGTTATGTATTTCCTATAGAACACCGTAGGCCTAGCTGCGCACACCCTCGTGACCTATGATGCCAAGGTACTTTATCTCTTCTTCTTCCTTCTTCCCCCTTTGTTTCCATTTTGAATTGCATGTTTTTGTTTGAGGTATTTTGTTTTTCTTTTTAATTCTGTTTTGTAGCTGGAGGGCCAGCTGGAATTTTACGCTAGACCGCGCAAAATTCTGGCGACAAGGGAGGAATTGTTACAACTTTATTTTTCATCATAGCAATCAGTTATGGTATATGGTAGATTATTGTGAGAATCGCAGGCGCCGGCCTCTTTAAATAATCTTAGGGTTAATTGGTTCGCTAGTGACGTCACAAATGTCAATGGAACATTCTAGTGAAAGTAAGAATGTTGCTGTGTCTTTGAAGAATCTTCCCATTTTTATATTAGGGTGAATCTAATATGTAATCTATATATATAAAAGAAAGTCGTGTTAGTTACTCCACTTATAACTCAAGAACGGCTGAACCGATTTAGCTGAAAATTGGCAGGGAGGTAGCTTAGAGCCAGGAGATGGACATAGGATACTTTTTATCCCGGAACGGGAACGGGAACGGGAACGGGAACGGGAACGGGAACGGGAACGGGAACGGGAACGGGAACGGGAACGGGAACGGGAACGGGAACGGGAACGGGAATTAAAATTTGACAGGACAACGTCTGTCACGGGTCGGCTAGTTATTTACAAAAAGCGATATAAGTAACTTGTTTTGTGTGGATTAATGTTCGTCTCGCTATTTCAGTCGACGAGAGCATTCTGGAATATATGTGTTGTTATTTTTGGTCGGGAAGATGATTTCGTTTTGAGTAATCGTTGTGAATTCTCCCCGAGTTTTTGGGAAATAGGTTGAGAGCTGACCTCACCATTGCCGGCAAAGGATTGTTTCTTTTCTGGGGTCGCCACCACGGCGGAAGGCCGTGGAGGCCTATTCCTTTTTGGGAGGTCAGGAAGCCCTGAGGAAGGGTTATGTTGCGTAACCTGTGAGCGGCCTGGTGCGGGATTTCATTCGAAGGGGAAACCAAACCCCGCAGAACTTGAAATCACGGGATGTCCGGCGCTTAACCAGGATATCCGAGGCTAATCACCTGCGCACACACACGTGCGATTGTAGGATAGAAAAGGTAAGCGTCTTTTACCAAACCAGTGCCCGCCGAGGATCGAAATTGTGGTTCGATGGGTAGAAATCATCCAGGATTGTTTTGTTTTAGGTTGCCTAGCTGTCGTGGACGTTTTGCTGGGATGCTGAAGCTGTATTGCCGATATACTATCGGTGGTGTACAGGCGTTGTAACACCTTCATAAAGGTGTGTATTGATATTGTCTGCAAGGTGAAGAATGTGCAAACCCGAAATATTTCCCATTGGCTGTTCCGGTGTTGTGCTAATATCTTACTTTTGTCCTTGCAGAAGGTGTTTTTGGGATACCCCCAGAGGTGTTTTGGGATACCCCGAGAGGTGTTGTTGGGATACCCCGAAAGGTATTTTTGGGATACCCCGAGTGACCTGACCATGTACTTGGTCACCCGAGGTTGGCGTTGGAGTTTTCTGGGCTGTGGTTGGATTGTGGGTAGGAGTGGAACCCTCGTGGTGGTTTTCTTCTCAGTACCTTAGTACTGAATCTACTACCTGATATATCCGTGAGTAAAGTGCTGTTTGTGGAAGGATTTTTTTTAAACGGTCTCTCACCCGTAGTGAGAGTGGCGTCCAACTATATTTACTTTTTTATTTTAAAACCCAATGGTAAATGTTATCTCTGACATCCTACCTACCCTGAGTCTAGCTGGCATATTATAGGCAGGTTAGGGTGTACCATATTGTTAGAGTAAGCGAACATATTGGATGTATTAACAGCTATCATATTATTTCAACCCTAATTTTAAGAACCCAGTGTAATTTAAATATAAAATTAAGAATTAAGTTAACCCGCCTATCCTGCGGAAATTCTCTCCCATCTCACTGCCTCTGTATTGTGTTTTGTTTGTAAATTAGAATAATAATTTCAGTTTAAACTTATCAAGCCTTGTTTATTCTGAGAAATTCTCTCCCATCTCACTGCCTCTGTATTGTGTTTTTTTTTAAATTAGAATAATAATTTCAGTTTAAACTTATCAAGCCTTGTTTATTCTTACCCGACTACTCAAACCTTACCCTATAGGTAGGTATAAAAATATTTGTAACAATGTGGCCATTAAACCCTAACTCTGTACCAAATTTCAGCTCTCTGAGTTCATGGGAAGTACTAGTTGTATTCTGATGATCATGAGTGAGTGAGTGAGTGAGTGTCTAAAATGCGAAACTTTGCTTTCGCTTAACTTCGGAACTAAATGACCTACAGACTTGAAATTTTGGATTTTAAGTATGTGATTATAGCTTACTAGATGACGATAATTTCTGCGTTCTGGTCTTATCCAGAGGTTCTCAAATAGGGGCCTGAAAATGCGGCGAAATGGTTCCAGTAAAGGTAGTACGGCAGTGTTTGCTTCGCGCTCGACTTGGCGGGGGCACTGCCGTGCCCCCAAATCCATTGATGCACGGCCAGGATTCGAACTCGAAATTAATTGGAAATTAATAATATCTACCTAGGTACCTATTTACCTAACTACATGAATTCAATAATTCAATTTCAAACTTTTTATTCGATCATGTGAAGTACCACCTATTTACCGACTTACTTTACCGATAGTGGTAAAATAGCGCCACCTGCCAGCGGAATCGCAAACCTCTTTCATCTTACCTCTCAAACCCCGAGCGGTCGCATGAGACCGCGAAAAGTACCTATGTTACTACGTATTATAGGTACTTTTCGCGGTCTCATGCGACCGCTCGAAATAAATAATATTCGAATCGGTATTCGAACTCGAAATAAATAATATATACCTACTTACCTAACTACATGAATTAAATAATTCAATTTAAAACTTTTTAGTCGCTTAAGTAAAGTGCCACCTATTTACCGACTTACTTTACCGATAGTGGTAAAATAGCGCCACCTGCCAGCGGAATTGCAAACATCTTTCATCATTGGTTTACCTCTCAAACCCCGAGCGGTCGCATGAGACCGCGAAAAGTACCTATAATAACGTAGTAACATCAAATGAAACTAGATGGCGCTGGAATGCAAAAATCAAGTTTGTTGTATGGGAGCCCCCCTTAAATATTTATTTTATTCTGTTTTTAGTATTTGTTGTTCGAGCAGCAATAGAAATACATAATCTGTGAAAATTTCAACTGTCTAGCTATCATGGTTCATGAGATACAGCCCTGTGACAGACAGACGGACAGACGGACAGCGAAGTCTTAGTAATAGGGTTCCGATTTTACCCTTTGGGTACGGAACCCTAAAAAAAGGTTAGGTTAGACAACATTTTTTAATTCTTAAGCGATACGAAGTTCACCGGTTCAGCTTGTTTTTAGTAAAACAATTTTTAAATCATATATTTTAATCATCTCTCCAAGTTACAAGCACATCGTCGGTTCTATACCGCTGTGTGATAGTAGCATCTTTAAACTCCATCCTGGTCCCCGACTGGTATGCCAAAGCTCCCGCGTGTGCGATCATAACTCCATTATCAATGCAGAACCTCTCGTCTGTCGCGAACACTTTGGAACCGCGCTCTGAACACATAACACCCATCATGTCTTGCAACCGCTCGTTGCAGCCAACTCCACCGCATATCAGCACCTGTGGAAATACATGTACACTTTGAGGATAATGGTGGTATGTAAATTAGCGTGTATAGAATTCGAAGGGCGAAAGGAAACAAAACCAAAAAGTTTATTTATTATAACCTGGTAGTGAAAAAAAATACTAAAGTGATTTTTTTACTGCAACGTCTGCATCATTCCAAGCCCCGGCTGAAAACCAGCGTCGCACCGCGCTTTGCCTACTCCCTAGGTTCGGTGTTGTGCGGCTTAATGCTGAGACGGGGACCAATTTGCCCCCACATGCATGGCACAATATACTGTCTTTCATGATTATTTCAATTGGCAACACTGATTTACTAGAGTTACCGTAGCGGGCGCGAGCCGTGCTCCGTACGAGGCACGGACGAGGTACGGATCTAAACTACAGACTCCTGGCACATTTTATATAATGCAGTTCATACTACATATACTTTACCGTTCGGACGGACGCACGGATGAGTCCGAGTTAATCCGTGCCTCGTACTTAGCATGGTGCATGGTCCGCTCTTGCTATATACGGTCTAGCTAGCATAATTCATCCATAAAAACAACCGTTTGAATGTTTTGTATTCACTCATATAAAAATAATATCACAACTAATATTGTATATATGCTTGCTAGTGGATTGGATATCATTTGTATAGTTGATGAAGGTTTTTTAGACCAAGCAAAAAAAAATAAAAATAAAACTTGAGAGGTGTCAAGGGACACCCGGATGGAACGAAGTTCTTTTCGATTAATTAGTGAAGGAATTGTAATAAAATTTTATTTCTTTTAAGTTAAAATAATATGTTTTTTATTATTATCAAATATAATGTAATATAAACTTAATCAGTAGGCTCAATTTTTGTCAATCTAGCTAGTTAGATGAGAAACAAACGCAAAGCAAATAAATAGGTAAGTACCTACCTTCCTAAGTAGATACCACCTACCAATTAATGATGTTTTGGTAATCTCCTACTTGCACAATAAGTCGTTTATTGGTTTACAGTTATGTTGTACTGAACACAAAATAACGTGGGACAAGGGAAGGGGAATCAACTTTGACCTCGACCTCGACCTCGACCCGACCTCGACCCGACCTCGACCCCACCTCGACCCCACCTCGACCCAACCTCGACCCCACCTCGACCCCACCTCGACCCCACCTCGACCCCACCTCGACCCTTTCACAACGCGCGATAAGGAACTTCGTTCCAAAAAGTATTTAAATATTCTATCAGTTATCTAGTTCCCATAAGTACAAGCTTTGCTTAGTTTGGGGCTAGATGGCGATGTGTAAAATGTCCACCAATATTTATTATTTATTATTATTATTATTATTTATATATTAATAGATATACTATAGCAAAAAAGTGTCGTGACAACTTTTTGTGACAACTTTTCGTGACAACTTTTCGTAAGAATTTTTTCCGTCTAGCCCCCTTTCACAGCGCGCGATAAGGAACTTCGTTCCAATATTTTTTTTAAGCCGCGGAGATCAAACCAGGAACAAACAAAATGACATGACAAACAAATACAATCCGATTACCTCATTAGATCCGCAATGCGCCATCGCCCGTTCCGTGATTTCTATCAGCATAGCAAACACAGTCTCTTGCAAGGAGTAACATAGGTCTTCCGGTGTGTAGTCTTTTAGAAGTTCGTCGATCTTGTCTTCCATGTACGAGAGGATTCCTGAGAAACTGACGTCCATGCCTGGAATAAATGAAGCCAGGTCAAGAGTACTCCAAACCGATGAACAGAACATACACAAATATAGTGATGAGAATTAGTTAAGGCGCTCCCAGTCGACGATTGTTTTTGTTCGAAACGAAAAAAGAAATACTTCTGAACAAGCCACATCTCCTATTTTATAATGTATAGTATTATGTGAATAAAGATGTACCCATCTTTAATCACTTCGATAAATAATCCTACCGACCGCTGCAATGACGACAAACACACGTCGGCGCGTGGTCCGCCTTAGCTTTTCGAATAAATTAATGATATAAATTATGTATAATTACTTATCAAAAATCTAATCTAGAAATCTAGATCTACATATTACCTATCTTCACTACATAGTATAAAGCAAAGTCGCTTTCCGCTTCCCGCGTCTGTATGTCTGTATGTATGTTTGCTTATATCTTTAAAACTACACAACGGATTTTGATGCGGTTTTTTTAATAAACAGAGTGATTCAAGAGGAAGGTTTATATGTATAATACATGCATAATATAGTAGAGAAACACTGATAATTTTAGAGGTTTCTAATGTGATGTCGTAATGTAACAATAAATCACAAGTTGATTTTAATAGTAGGTATATAAAATATTTCGATCATAAATTCTAAAACGTATCATTTTGAAATAATTATCTTTATCGTGAAAAGTTTCTGCTATTATGTTTTCAGCTTAATAGAAATCTAGGTAGGAACCTGAAGTAATTATACATATAAAAATAGGAGATGTGGCTTGTTCAGAAGTATTTATTTATTCGTTTCGAAAAAGAGCAATCGTCGACTGGGAGCCCCTTAAGCAAAACAGGAACTAAGTGTGTCAATGTACATTACATTATATTAATTCAAATAAGGTCCCGGTTAGAAATTATAACTATCCATCTATACTTATAATAAATCTGTAGAGGTCAATTCTGTACATGAAATATATTTCCAAAATAACTATCAGGGGGTGATTAGGGATCGATACTGATGCCAAAAATGCAATCAGTTTAATTTTTGTCTGTCTGTCTGTCTGTCTGTCTGTCTGTCTGTCTGTATAACCGTTATAGAAACAAAAACTACTCGACGGATTTTAACGAAACTTGGTACAATTATTTTTCATACTCCTGAGCTGGTTATAGTATACTTTTTATCACGCTGCAATCAATAGGAGCAGAGCAGTGAAGGAAAATGTTGGGAAAACGGGAGAAGTTACTCCATTTTTTAAGCTTCCGTCGCGTGTGCAACCTTAAAGGTTAAAGCTACACAGAAATCATGTATGACGGAAATGTTCTCCTTAAAATTATATAAAAAATATCCCACGACAGCATATGTCTATCTTTTATGGTTGACTCACAATAACACGTGTAACTCCCGATAGCTTAGCAGTTCGAAGCTTTCTGATTATATTTGTCTACTCTTACGTTTATAACACTCTCAGTCATCCCTAATTAAAAACGCGAACGCACAGGCAGGCGGCTTGCTTGGCACCTAGAGGCTAGCGAGTCACCTAGCGAGTAGCTTCGTAAAACGAACATTCTCGAACGTTCGCCGGCCTAGCAGCTAGGCGTCAAACGCGCAGTTCGGCCGGTCGCGAACGTTCGAGAAAAAAAAATCATCAATAATTGTCTAATGACAAAAAAGCTGTGAAAAAAAAACGTTTTATATAAAGACATTCTGTAGTATATTTAGTATCAGCATTGCACCCGTGCGAAGCCCGGGCGGGTCGCTAGTACATAATAAAACAGTAAACACAAAATTCTAAAGATACCTATGTTTTTTTATGTCTTTATCTGGTCATAAAAAGCATGTAACTATCAATTTTGTTTTGCCTCAGAAGACTTCTTAAATAATTTAATTCTTAATTTTATTTAAATCTGTCAGTTATTTAATGATCAAATTACCTTTAACACAGTATGGCAGGTGCAAATACTTCTTGCCTTTTTTGGCAGCTTGTTCAATGTTGTAGCCGGGACTCGGGGCATTTGATAACTTCAATACTCTTGCAAATCTGGAAAAGTTTGATATAAAAAACTTGAGAGGTGTCAAGGGACACCCGGATGGAACGAAGTTCTCACAAAATAACGTGGGACAAGGGAAGGGGAATCAACTTTGACTTCGACCTCGACCTCTACCTCGACCTCGACCTCGACCTCGACCTCCATCTCGACCTCCACTCCCACCTCGACCTCGACCTCGACACAATTAATAGATATATATATATGTATACTAGCCGACCCGTGACAGACGTTGTCCTGTCAAATTTTAATTCCCGTTCCCGTTCCCGTTCCCGTTCCCGTTCCCGTTCCCGTTCCGGGATAAAAAGTATCCTATGTCCATCTCCTGGCTCTAAGCTACCTCCCTGCCAATTTTCAGCTAAATCGGTTCAGCCGTTCTTGAGTTATAAGTGGAGTAACTAACACGACTTTCTTTTATATATATAGATTAATAGATATACTATAGCAAAAAAGTGTCGTGACAACTTTTCGTAAGAATTTTTTCCGTCTAGCCCCCTTTCACAACGCGCGATAAGGAACTTCGTTCCAAAAACTTGAGAGGTGTCAAGGGACACCCGGATGGAACGAAGTTCTCACAAAATAACGTGGGACAAGGGAAGGGGAATCAACTTTGACTTCGACCTCGACCTCGACCTCGACCTCGACCTCCACCTCGACCTCGACCTTCACCTCGACCTCCACCTCCATCTCGACCTCCACTTCCACCTCGACCTCGACCTCGACACAATTAATAGATATATATATTATTAGATATACTATAGCAAAAACCGGCCAAGTGCGAGTCGGACTCGCGCACGAAGGGTTCCGTACTATTATCAAAACGGCAAAAAAATCACGTTTGTTGTACGGGAGTCTCACTTAAATATTTATTTTATGCTGATTTTAGAGAAATACATCATCTGTGAAAATTTCAACTGTCTAGCTATCATGGTTCATGAGATACAGCCCTGTGACAGACAGACGGACAAACGGACAGACGGACAGCGAAGTCTTAGTAATAGGGTTCCGATTTTACCCTTTGGGTACGGAACCCTAAAAAGTGTCGTGACAACTTTTCGTACGAATTTTTTCCGTCTAGCCCCCTTTCACAACGCGCGATAAGGAACTTCGTTCCAAAACTAAATAAATAGGATCACTACTGTAATCCTCAAGTACGGTAGACATCCTCTCAGATCTCCAGGCGCTTAGATCCTTTGAATATGTCTAGTGGGTGTAGACAGACATTACATTTGGCACATGCCGACATTTTGCATTGACATATAGAATGCTAACTTCTATACGTCACAGGTCGCAAGCCCCTCAAGAACAAACAGAAAGGTTAATTACATACAGCAGAAATTCTACTAAAATGTTTTTTTTTATCTGGACATTTTTGAATAACTAAACATACCTAGACCTATGTTTAAAAACCGGCCAAGTGCGAGTCGGACTCGCGCACGAAGGGTTCCGTACTATTATCAAAACGGCAAAAAAATCACGTTTGTTGTACGGGAGTCCCACTTAAATATTTATTTTATGCTCTTTTTAGAGAAATACATCATCTGTGAAAATTTCAACTGTCTAGCTATCACGGTTCACGAGATACAACCTGGTAACAGACAGACGAACAGCGGTGTCTTAGTAGTCCCGTTTTTAGGGTTCCGTACCCAAAGGGTAAAATCGGAACCCTATTACTAAGACTTTGCTGTCCGTCTGTCTGTCTGTCACAGGGCTGTATCTCATGAACCATGATAGCTAGACAGCTGAAATTTTCACAGATTATGTATTTCTATTGCTGCTCGAACAACAAATACTAAAAACAGAATAAAATAAATATTTAAGGGGGGCTCCCATACAACAAACTTGATTTTTGCATTCCAGCGCCATCTAGTTTCATTTGATGTTACTACGTATTATAGGTACTTTTCGCGGTCTCATGCGACCGCTCGGGGTTTTAGAGGTATGATGAAAGAGGTTTGCGATTCCGCTGGCAGGTGGCGCTATTTTACCACTATCGGTAAAGTAAGTCGGTAAATAGGTGGTACTTCACATGATCGAATAAAAAGTTTGAAATTGAATTATTGAATTCATGTAGTTAGGTAAATTGGTACCTAGGTAGATATTATTAATTTCCAATTAATTTCGAGTTCGAATCCTGGCCGTGCATCAATGGATATTTCTGTTCGAAAAATGTACCTATATGCGCGTTACACGTGTTTATAACAGTGAAGGAAAACATCGTGAGGAAACCTGTTAGTATTCTTGAAAGCGGCGACGGGATTGTAACCTGTCACGTGTGGAATGCTAACTACGTAGTTAGGTAAATAGGTAGGTTACGAGATATTATGAATTATTTTTTATGTTTCTAGGGTTCCGTATCTAAAGGGTAAAAAACGGGACTACTAAGACACCGCTGTCCGTCTGTCTGTTACCAGGCTGTATCTCGTGAACCGTGATAGCTAGACAGTTGAAATTTTCACAGATGATGTATTTCTCTAAAATCAGCATAAAATAAATATTTAAGTGAGACTCCCGTACAACAAACGTGATTTTTTTGCCGTTTTGATAATAGTACGGAACCCTTCGTGCGCGAGTCCGACTCGCACTTGGCCGGTTTTTTACCTTTTAGGTACGGAACCCTAGAAACATCACTACATAGTATAAAGCAGTCGCTTTCCGCTTCCCGCGTATGTATGTTTGCTTATATCTTTAAAACTACTCAACGGATTTTGATGCGGTTTTTTTTAATAGATAGATTGATTCAGGAGGAAGGTTTATATGTATAATACATGCATAATATAGTAGAGAAACACTGATAATTTTAGAGGTTTCTAATGATATGTCGTAAATAAACACATTTTTTTGCGCTTACATTGCAAATGCTGGCTGAACCCCACGAGATATATCAAAATAATGTACTACAGTATTGTCCACTAGGGTTCAGAACCGGGAAATCCCGGTACCGAAAGTACCGGGAATTCCCGGTTCTTTTGTCAGTAACAAGGAACCGGGAAATCTAATTTGATTCCCGGTTCTTTCGGTACTTTCGGGAATTTTATTTTTATAACTCGGCGGGCCTCGCAGGACTCGCCACGTGCGAAAAGTAAGAAAAAAGTGTCGCGCGTTTGACTCCAAGGTAAGTATTACGTTGTTCCTCATACCAAACAATGGTGACAGAATGTAATTTACTTCAAATACGACGTATATCATACTCCTAATATGATTTTTGTGATATTATAAACAAAACCACAGTAATTTTAGGGCCCGGTATCTTATCTTAGCCTATATCGTCCCACTGCAGGGCAAAGGCCTCCCTCCCTTCTTTTCACACCTTTCGATCTCCAGCTAAGTTGCGCCAGTCATTTAAATGACTGTCGAGATCGTCCTGCCATCTCCTCCGGAGTCTGCCTCGAAGGCGTGTAGTTTGTGGGGACCAATCGTTTGTTATTTTGGCCCAAAGATCGTCCGGCATATGAGCGACATGCCCTGCTCAATCCCATTTGAGTTTGGCCGCTTTATGGGTGACGTCAACTATTTTTGTTTTGGAGCGTAGTATCGTGTTTCGTATGCGGTCTGTGAGTTTGACTCCTAAGATACTACGCTCCATGACTCTTTGCCAAACCTCGAGTTGGTATCTCTCATGAGCTGTCGGGAACCAAGTCTGTGCACCGTACGTTAGAATTGGGAGAATGCACATGTCCATAAGTCTGCGCTTATTGCAAAGTGGCAGTTCGCCATTCATAAGATGTTTCATCGACCAGAAGCTTCTCCAGTCGTTTTCGGTGCGTCGAGCAACTTCGTTTTGTTGTGCCTGGAATGAAACTATCTGGCCGAGATACACATACTCATGGACATACTCAATCTCCACATTCTCCACGTACAATCTCCTCTTCGTGCCATTGGTCATCAGCTTGGTCTTGCTCATATTCATTCGGAGTCCCACATCTTGGTCGGCTTGCTTGGTTCAGTCCTTGAACCATATCGCCTAGTTCTGCAGCTGTGGGGGAGAAAAGGACAATATCGTCGGCGAAGCGCAGGTTTGTTAGCCTGCTATCTCCGACGACGATGCCCTTCTCAGCCCATTTGGGCTTCAATCGCTTGAACACTTCTTCCAAAGTAGCTGTAAACAATTTAGGAGAAAGCGGGTCTCCCTGTTTCACGCCTTTAACAATTTGGAAAGAGAGCCCCGTGAGTGAGGTTTTTATGGATGCTGTACTATTGCTATAGATATTACGGATAAGTTGAATGTACGTTTAATTTATGTTCTGATTAGAAAGTGCCTCGAATAATGGTTTATGTTTTATGCTATCAAAAGCTTTTGAGTAATCTACAAATGCAAGATAAAGTGGGATATTAAATTCTACATGTTTTTCTAAGAGCTGGTTAAGGGAATGGAAATAATCCGTCGTAGAGAGGCCACGGCGGAAACCCGCTTGTTCTGGTGGTTGATGTAAATCGAGCTCACCGGATATTCGATTTTCGATAATTTTCATGAATAGTTTAAAAAGGCGTGAGATAAGACTGATGGGACGATAATTGCCAATGTCGGACTTTTCACCCTTTTTATGTATGAGTATAATGGTGGAGTGGCAGAAATTATGAGGAAAAGAACCGGTCTGAAGAATGTAGTTACAAAGGTTCGTAAGGTGTGAGAGTGGTACTGGTTCTCCGATTTTTAAGGCTTCGGTGGTAACACCATCTGCACCTGGGCTCTTGCTATATTTCATGCTGCAAAGCGCGCGATGAACCTCTGGTCCTGTTATCGGCTCTATATCATTTTTCTGATATATATTCATTCTTAATGTTATCTATTCTCGTCGATCTTAATTGTAGTTGACTTTTGAACCTTATCACTTGTTTTATAAATCAAAAACTGCCAAGAACCGAAAATACCGAAAGAACCGGGAAATCCCGGTACCGATTTAAAAAAGTACCGAAATGCCCGGTTCTTACAAAGAATACCGGTTCCGGAAACACTATTGTCCACCTTAAAAACGTCTACAAAAAAGTCCACGATGGTATTAGAAATGTCTTACGCACAGCGAAGCGGGCACGGGTCAGCTAGTAAAAAATAATTCATAATATCTCATAACCTACCTATTTACCTAACTACGTAGTTAGCATTCCACACGTGACAGGTTGCAAAGCCGTCGCCGCTTTCAAGAATACTAACAGGTTTCCTCACGATGTTTTCCTTCACCGTTATAAACACGTGTAACACGCATGTACATTTTTCGAACAGAAATATCAATTGATGCACGGCCAGGATTCAAACTCGAAATTAATTTGAAATTAATAATATCTACCTAGGTACCTATTTACCTAACTACATGAATTCAATAATTCAATTTCAAACTTTTTAGTCGATCATGTGAAGTACCATCTATTTACCGACTAACTTTACCGATAGTGGTAAAATAGCGCCACCTGCCAGCGGAATTGCAAACCTCTTTCATCTTACCTCTCAAACCCCGAGCGGTCGCATGAGATCGCGAAAAGTACTTATATTAACGTAGTAACATCACATGAAACTAGATGGCGCTGGAATGCAAAAATCAAGTTTGTTGTATGGGAGCCCCCCTTAAATATTTATTTTATTCTGTTTTTAGTATTTGTTGTTCGAGCAGCAATAGAAATACATAATCTGTGAAAATTTCAACTGTCTAGCTATCACGGTTCATGAGATACAGCCCTGTGACAGACAGACGGACAGACAGACGGACAGCGAAGTCGTAGTAATAGGGTTCCGTTTTTACCCTTTGGGTACGGAACCCTAAAAAAGATTAATTATAATGAAGGTATAGCAATCACTGTTGCATAGCAGCATCAAGCTGAGACGCAAGAGGCACGGGTTAAATTCATGTGATGAGAAAATTAAAATTGACAAATCTGTTAATATTTAGACAAGGACTTTCTGGTCCTCATCCTCATAGTTTCTGATATTGACAGGGCAGCTTGGACTAATATGTGACTTGGTATTATTTAAATACTTTTTTTCTAAACATAGTACAAAACTCAAACTTACTCTCACCTGTCCAAACAGTTGCCAACAGCAATATCAATAGTCTCTCCGAATATCCGGTACCTCTGCCGAGAGTAAGCTATTATTTGGGTGTTGCCCCCACTAACATAGAGGACTGTGGGATCAATAGCTTTAGTTGTATGTCTGGCCATCTCAATGTCTGTAGTTTGTTTAGGAATCTATTTTTATTTATTTATTTGCATCATGTACATTATCTATAGGTCTTATAAATAGGGTAAGTAGTATTAGTATTATCATAGTAGACTAGTATTAATTGGTCTATGGTATTAGTATAAGGGTCCTGTTACGACATTGGACTGTTATGAAAGTTTGTGAGGATGTATGGATGTATGTTCGTTACTCTTTTACACAAAAACTACTGAACGGATTCAGATGTAACTTTACAGTAAAATATACTTTTTATCCAGGTACCATGGAGTCGAAGCTGCGGGAGGAAGCTAGTATTAAAAGGATACGTCCAATGCAATGGTTGACTCCGAGAATTGGCTTGTTCCACAGTTTGGCACATGTCCTTGCCACAATTGCACACACCATCAACGGAGGAGCCATGCCAGGTCCCTTTGTGTAACAGACCACATCTATTTCCTCAGGTTTGATGCCAGATTCATCGAGAGCCTCTTGCAATACTTCGTGGATGTGTTTTTGGTGATGTTCAGCTGTTTCTCTAGGTTGGAAACCTAAAATTATTGAATGCCAAATGCTACTTTTTTAGGATGATATTGTAAAACTGACAATTTAATAGTCATAGCGCAGGGATATATACATATTGGGAAAATTAAATTGATTGTATCATACGTGCATGTAGGCACAGAAATATTTAAAAATGTCTTGATTAGTTTGTTATCTGTTTTCGGCAAAATGATGTTTTCCCCTAGGTCGTGGTAATAAAGGTGCAAAAGGTTTTATAGTTTTACGTTAGTTCTAAAAAATTCAAGAGCGGTAAAAGCCAAAAACAGACATTTAAATACTAACCTTCTCCGGGCGGCGTAATGTAAGTTCTTCGACAATTCGAAAGTATTTCGCCATCTTTTACAATGCCGATGCCAAGTTTGTTGGCACTCCCCTCAAAACCAATAGCGATCACCATTGTTTTCGTTTATTTTAACAGCAATTCTTTCAGAAATGTTTGAATTTGAACACTAAGCAACTAAAATTTTAAGCAGTGTGGCGGTGGGGGTGGCGTGTTTGTTTACATTGCAAAACTTTTTATATTTTTTTTGACATTGACATTGACTTGACATTGTAATGCTATTTGACAGCAATGGCGAACTCGTTCGCACATTCTACCAAAAGATTGTTACGAAACAACTTTTAAAAGTAATGTCTAAAAACTTTAAAATAAAATATGATTTATCATTTTTCAGCCGATTATAAAAGCTGCAGTCGTGTAAGCTCGTCGTCTAAGCTGCATTTCAACTCCTAGTGCAAGCTACTTATATGCTCTTTGGTGCAAGCTATGTCATCATCATAGCTTACAATAATATATAGTATACTAGCGACCCGCCCCGGCTTCGCACGGGTAGCATGTTATTATACATATAAACCTTCCTCCTGAATCACTCTATCTATTAAAAAAAACCGCATCAAAATCCGTTGTGTAGTTTTAAAGATATAAGCAAACATATATACATACATATTACATACAGACGCGGGAAGCGGCAAGCGACTTTGCTTTAAACTATGTAGTGATAAAGTGATAATATATATTTATGTATGCAGTAGAAGATAAATATCTAACACAATGATTTTGAACAAGGAGTTAGTATGATAAAAAAAAGTTTTATCTATTTAGTCAATTTTATTTACTTGTAGATGAGAATACATGTAAATGAAAAACATTGATACACTCAAGCAAGCAAGATACATATTATGCTACTTTAAAATGCAAATTATTAGTAATCTTAATTCTGGTCATGTCAGAGTCAGTGGTGGATGAATATTTTATTATTATAATAATAAAAAAAACCGGCCAAGTGCGAGTCGGACTCGCGCACGAAGGGTTCCGTACTATTATCAAAACGGCAAAAAAATCACGTTGTACGGGAGTCTCACTTAAATATTTATTTTATGCTGTTTTTAGAGAAATACATCATCTGTGAAAATTTCAACTGTCTAGCTATCACGGTTCACGAGATACAGCCCTGTGACAGACAGACAGACGGACAGACAGACGGACAGTGAAGTCTTAGTAATAGGGTTCCGATTTTACCCTTTGGGTACGGAACCCTAAAAATCATGATCATTTTTACTTAGCCAAAAAAATCAACAAAATATATGCTACACAATGACTTCATCATCAAAATATATAAATCGATTATACATTAAAGGCTAGCTTGGCACTACAAGAATACTATACATAGTATATAGGGGACTGGCTAGCAATTAGAAAAATATGTGACTCGACTTATTCTTTCCCGAGAAGAATTACTTCTTCGACGCCGACTTCATCCACAAAATCTCCCATCATATCTCGAATTGTGAGCGCTTTTTGAAACGTAACTTTGATTGGCTGATTATTTGCTGTTGCTGCCTCTTCATTTGGATTGTCGGTTGCTGCCTCTTCATTTGCATTGTTTGTTGCCGCTTTTTCATTTGCCTTGCCGGTTGCTGCCTCTTCATTAGCATTGTCGGTTGCTGCTTTTTCATTTTGATTATCAGTTGCTGCCTTTTCATTTGCATTGTCGGACACTGCCTCGACGTTTTGATTGTTGGACGCTTTATCGGACGTTTCTCCTTCATTTGCATTGTCAGTTGCTGCTTTTTCATTTTGATTGTCGGTTGCTGTTTTTTCGTTTGCACTGTCGGTTGCCGCTTTTTCACTCGCATTGCCGGACGCTGCCATTTCTTCATCTCTATTGTGTATCTCTGCAACCACATCTAGAGAGGATTTGATAACTTGTCCGCAGGTTATCGGAATATCATCAGTATCATTGGTGCTGGGCAGATTATCGTCATCATTATTTCCAAGTACTGGTACAATTTCATTGCCCGTGTTTGGGTAATCATATCCCACTTCCATTGAAATCGGGCTTCTTCTTCCGTCTACTGTGTCAGAATTTTGAAGCAGCTGGGTCTGTGCTTCGTGTATGTCATATTGCGATATGGCCAGTTCCATACCTTCGGCTTCTGCAGAGCCATCCCAACTTTCATCTGCCATATCCAAATCGATCACAGAATCATATTCATCATCATCGTCACTTATGATCGGAACAGCTTGTGTTGTTTCATTGTGAATCGAACCTTCAAAATCTTGGCTAGGTTCATTACGCGTTGGGATGTGGCTATTAGCTCTCACTCCACCATCAAAGATGACTTCATTGTTACTGTTGTGGCTGGTATCTCTTACGTCCTGTTCAATGGTAACTTCATCGTTACTATCCGTCAGTTCTCGTGGTAGCTCGACGCCTTCTATTATTGATTCGTCATCGGAACCCGAGGTCATTTCAACTGATTGAACGGAATCGGAGCTGATACTAACGTTTTCTGTGACCTCGTCGACGTTCGCGTCAGTCTGAACGACGTTCGCGTCAGGCACGACGCGAGAGCGTTTGGCTTCTGGTTCGTCGGGTATCGTGATCGTGGTGGGATCTTCAGAGTTCATCCTGTCAACAAGTAAATACTATATATAATGAGGCAAATATAATGTTTGGACGTGCCTTTGACTACCCCGCTAGACGCTTCTCTAAGATCGCTAGATCTAAGCGCCTTGAGATCTGGATGTCTACCGTGCGTGGAGAATATTGTTTTTTTTTTCTCACCGGTGAGTCACTAAATGTTTCTAAGTAATTTAATTAGTATGCGGCTTTCTATAAAAATATATTTAAGTAATCAACAGTCAGATAGTCTTCATCGTACAAGCTTTGTTTAGTTTGGGGCTAGGTGGCACTGTGTGAAATGTCCACCTTATTTATTTATTTATGTCTCTGACTACTCCCTTAGACATGTATACTGTACTTGAGGATTAAAGTCATGATCCTATTTCATTTAATTTTATACAAACCAATCAATCCCCAACAGCTTCTCCAAAACAGCCCTATTCCTCTCGGTGGTCCTCTTCCTGCCCTCTTCTTTCTGCTTCTTCTTATGCGTTTCTTCTTCTAAAGAATAGCAGAGGGAGGCGGGCGAGCAGTGTAAATGCAGTCTTATGTTGAGCAGCGCTTGTGAGCAGAACTTGGAAACCTAAAAAATAACATTCACTGTTGAAATGAAATTTCACTATTATTTTATTAATTATGTGATAATTTTGTATTTTTTAGTTAAGGCGGCTGTTAAATTTATGACAGCTCGCATTTTTTGTACTCGGTCGTATTCTGTGGCCGCACACTACGAATAGTGCAAACGCACACATTGAAGCTACTTCACACTTCATTTACCAAGACTAAATAACTAGTCTTGATACTTGAAAATATTTGGTGCAATAGGTATGTCATATTTGTATAGGTAGGTATGTACTTAATAATTTTATAGGTTGCACTTGACAAAAAGAAAATAAATATAGAAAAAAATAATATATATTATAAGACAGGTTACAAATTGTAAAGTGCTACTACACAGTTACTAATATTTGACTGTGCAAAAAATATTTGTTAGGTACCTACTAATAAAATACATTATGACAAAACGGTAAGTATCGTTTTTTTACAAGCTCTTATTTAACTTGCAGTTTATGTACATATTTATGTATGTATGTTTGATAAGGTGGAATCTTGCAACTTAATTTTAAGCAGTTATCCCCAATCGATTGAGCTGAAATTTTGCATACATAATATGGTGACAGCGAGTTGATCTGATGATGGAGTCAGGAGCTGTTCAACGGAACCCTTCACTAAATAGTCGAATTGAGGCAAAACTTTGCATACCTATCAATCTCAATGACAATGTAAAATTATGGTACTAGCAAGCTGGTCTGATGATGGAGGTCGGATGTAGCCATCGGAACTCCTCAACTACACAACATAACCACGTCGCGTTTGGGCTCGTTATTTTTATCTTGACGAGAACTAGAGCACTAGACATTACAAAAGCTTGATTTAAAAAATATATTTTTAATAAAAAAACTTATTGTCATCTAAAATCGATGACGGCACCGTCAACGTTTCGAGTACCACTCACAGAAAGTTTTGAAAGTGAAATACTGATAAAATATGTAGGTATGCTTTTGAATATTGTGTGCGAGCTATGATCTCGAAGATCCATAGACCGCGCGTAGCGAGGGTCAACAAGTTCTGGAATTAAACAGTTATTGTAAAACTTTACTAAATAACCCTCCTGGATTTAAAAAGGCTAAAACATTAAAAATTCTCTATTGCACTTTTGTTCGTAGCTTGCTTGAGTACGGGTCTCAAGTATGGAACCCGATGTATAGTACATACGTGAATCGTGTTGAAAGAATTCAGGAAAAATTTATGAAGTTTCTATGTTTTAAACTACGTATACCATATATCTCCTCTAATTATCTTCCCCTATGTAAACGTTTTCATCTTTTACCTCTCTGTATGAGACGAGACATCTCTGATATAATATTTCTATTAAAAATTACTTCTAATCAAATTGATTGTTCTGATCTACTCAATAAAGTCAAAATTAAAGTCCCCCATAGGCGTAAACGATATAACCCACCCCTTTTTATCCCGTTTGTTAATACAAATTATCGACAAAATTCATTCATTTATAGAACGAGCAATAAATTCAATAACATCTGTAGCGATAAGAAGACAATAGACTTATTCTGTACGAGTGTGAACTCGGCAAGGCGGCTGCTGAGTAACGATTTCTTTGATTCTAGTGGGTAGGTGGTAAGTAGCTATAGTTAGCATATTTTTATTTTATTTAAGTATTTACCTTTCTTAGTTCTTTGTACTGGCTGGTAGGTATTTTTCAAGCAACTATTAGTGTAGGTATTTAGCTTGCCGATTAGCCGTACCTGTTACCTCTTAGGCTCTTTCTTGGTCATTCTACATTATGTCAATGATTTTATTATGTTAGTTTTTGTTCGTTTAATAATGTTACATGTTAATTATTTCTCACCACCAAAAAAGAAAAAAAAATGTTTGCTTTCGCGTTTATTACCTACATTGTTTTTTATCCGTGAGGACCAGTAATTGGCTTATCCGTTACCTACTTTAAGTTAACTTAGTTTATTTCTAATTTAAGCTGTTGGTCTTCCCTAAAATAAATAAATAAATAAATAAATAAATAAATAAATAAATAAATAAATAAATAAATAATATTTTCTTTCCAGAAAAATCAAATATGAATTTGTAAAAAGAGATGACCAGCTCTTTTTAAAAATTCATATTTTCCATTGTATTTGTACTAAATGACATCACAAACCTGCAATACTTTTTAAGACCTATCCAAAGACATGGAGAGTATGCGAGAAAAAAAAACATCTGAAAATATGTATTTATTTCTACCACATTGGCGGCGTGACTAATGTATATGCATGCCAAATTACAGCTTTCTAGTACTAAGAGTATCTGAGCTAAGCTGCGGACGAATGGACGAAAATGGCAAAACTATAAGGGTTTTTTGTAAACTACGAAACACTAAAGAGCACTTTCAGTATTTAGAATTAAACATTTTTTCAGGACACTTTATTTTTTTTTAAATATTTAATTATTTGCACCATGTACTTAAACTTAAGTATATGCCATCAAAAACAACTTGTAAAAATAAAAATAAAAAGCCAATTCTCGCAACGCAGCTCAGTTTCTTTTTTTGTCTTTTTTTTGTTGGAACTATGCTCGTGTGTAGTAAACTTAACTTGTGAGATATTGTATAAGTAGCCTAAGATGACCAGAGATAATCTGTCGATGTCAGTCTCTCTTGCCTGTTCGCTTGTTACGGCTGGTCGTGTTCTATATCTCTACAATAAAGAATCCATATATATCACCCAGATCGTGTATAATTTAACCAAAAACCCATCAGTTCTTCTATCGTAAAAAGTTGTGAGATTTCAATGTCTGTCTGTCTGTCTAAAAAATGGCCTGAACTGCTTCGAGAAAAGGATGGTACGACTGTGCCGCTTTTTTGCTTGACTTGGCGGGGGCACTACCGTGCCCCCAGATAAACCTTGCTTTGATAGTAACAAATACCGACCTTTTTAGAAGGTTCAACATTTTTGGTTCAATGCGTATCGTATCATTCGTCAGTCATTCATCAGTCGTCAAAATTGATTAATGCTAGATTTGTTGCACACCAGCACTCGGAGTCTTTTTATAGTTTTGAGGATGTTTTTTAATTAAAAATAGCCTATTTATAAGCTAGAGGTATATTTACATCGACAGCAAATTTCAATTTCATCCGTTTAGTCGTTTAGGTCTGATTGAGGTACAAACATCCAAACATACTTAACATCCGCACAAACTTTTAGATTTATAATATTAAAGGTAGATAAATAATAATTATAAATTATATTCATAATCTGAAATTTATGTAATTTTTCTAAATCCAATTATAGATAAAGTATCATTTTTTTCCATCCATGTATAAAAAAACACGCTTGGTAATATAGGGTAGATCGGGTCTAAACGATGCAGGTAAGGATCATGGTACCTTAGATCTTTCATTTCAAAACAGAAATGTATCAAATCAACATTTATATTTATTTAATAGGACTAATTAGGGACACTTCAAAAACCACAGCAAAAGACGTTGTCCAGAAAGTATTATCACTAAAATGGAAATAGGCCGGGCTCATCCAAAGATTACAAAATGAGAGGTGATCTAAAACAATTATGAATTGGGACCCAATACATAAAAAACGAAGAAGAGGAAGGCCTGCTATGCGATGGAATGATGACATCGTAAAAGTAGCAGGCAAAACATGGAGCAGAGCCGCTAGAGATCGGGAAAAAAGGATAGAGCTGGAGGAGGCTTTTACCGCTGAAAGCGGTCCTTACACATAATTTTATATACCTATGCATAGATACATATTTAAGTTAATTTTATATTGTGCAAGGAAATAAAAGCTTTTATTATTTATTATTAATTAGGGACACAACCAGGTTCACATTTTCCTGAAATTTAATATTTTTATTAAAATAACAATCAAATACGAAACATCGGCTTATTTCGATTTTGCTCCGACGCGACGTATGCAAAAAGGTAAAACCGTATACTATTATCATATTGTTTCGAAACCAAACTCGATGAAACGCATCTTCTACAAAAAAAAAACCATCCAACTCTTTCAATAAATCATGCATTGTACCTAACCTTCATCTGTGTGGCTTGCACTAAATTCTTCAAGGCAATTTGGGGGCACGGCAGTGCCCCCGCCAAGTCGAGCGCGAAGCAAACACTGCCGTACCATCCTTTACTGGAACCATTTCGCCGCATTTTCAGGCCCCTATTTGAGAACCTCTGGATAAGACCAGAACGCTGAAATTTTCGTCATCCAGTAAGCCATAATCACATACTTAAAATCCAAAATTTCAAGTCTGTAGGTCATTTAGTTACGAAGTTAAGCGAAAGCAAAGTTTCGCATTTTAGACAGACACTCACTCACTCACTCACTCACTCATGATCATCAGAATAGAACTAGTACTTCCCATAAACTCAGAGAGCTGAAATTTGGTAAAGAGTTAGGGTTTAATGGCCACATAAAGGGAAAACCATAAAAACTAGGATAATCGAAGATCTGGAGTACCTGGTGACCCTGATAAGAAAACACAAGAGCCTAACCAAACTATTAGAGATCGACATACCGCCTTTACAAAAAATATTCAACTACTTTGATACTTTGATACCGATTTGAAAAATTCTTTCACCATTAGAATCCTACATTATCCCTGATGAACATAGGCTATAGTATATTTTCAAAAATATTAGGGATCCGTATGAAAACATCGATAATGTAATCCAAAGTGTGAAAAAAATTAAAAAAAAATACTTATATTGCGTTTGGTGCGGAAATTATTGACAATAGAGCAAAGTAATGTAGTACAGTTTTAAAGAGGACATCAATATCTACTAAAAAGCAATACCATATTTCTAACTATTAGGGATCCGTATGAAAACTTCGATAATGTAACCCAACGTGTGAAAAAAATCCAAAAAAATCCTTATATCGCATACTCTGCGGAAATTGTTGACGATAGAGCAAAGTGATGTACTACAGTTTTAAAGAGGACATCAATATCTACAAAAAAAGTTTTCGATACTAAATGTTTTATTAGGGATCCTTATGAAAAATTCGATAATGTAACCCAAGGTGTAAAAAAATTACCTATAATATCATTATTACACCCGTGCGACGCCGGGGCGGACTGCTAGTACGCAATAAAATTAAAGGAAAACTCTGGATAAGACTAGACTGGCTTTTATACCTATTTAACTTATACTTACAAGTTTACAAGAAGAAATAGTCGAACGATTAACTTTATTCTACTCGAACATTACACAAATTGAATAAACAAATTAACAAATTAAATAAACTAAAATATTAATTTCGCTAAAAATTAATGCATTGGACTAAGAGTGGCGGTGATACCCGCACACGTCGCTAGATGGCGCTGACTGTATTTTAAACGCGCTTACGATTTGTTTTTATAATAAAAAAACTACTCATAAAAAGAAAAAAAACTGTGTCAAAAAAGAAAATCTAATAAAATAAATCAATAAGCCCACGTTTCTACAAAAAGAAGTGAAATCCCACCAAAAACATTCTGTAAAAAACTAGCCAAGTCTCGATGGAGCTGCTTGTTTATCTCTAAAAAGTAATGAAATCTAGACAAAGTCGTGTCAAGTCTGAGGTTCTTTACTGCGATTTCTTTATTATTATAGAATGTTATGTGACTTGGCCGTTGAAGAGTACACAAGGGTATAAAACCAGGTGCTCCATGACACCATTGCACCAATCTGTCGTCAGAACCGCTACCCATTAACGATGGAAAATTGCCACTTAGAAAACGTTGATTCAATAACCAGTCAATTGTAGGCTTGATAAAGCTGCGTATTTCAATAACACTTATGTAAAGGCGAGCCTGAAACAAACAGTATAAAAAATACGTCTATTTTATGTTGGATCGGTGGTCGATTTGACGCTCCAAAAAAAAGACAGCAGAAGTCAGCATTGTCAATGCTGAATGCATGTGTTGCACGATCAACAACAGCCTAAAATAAGACACTAGCGTCCAATTACCAATACCTGTATTGGCTATTATATCGCTTAACAAACATAGGTAGTTACAATAGATATAACATTACGTGTAAACAAAATTGACTTGTACCCACTAACGTATAAAGAATGTTCAACGGCCAAGTCACACAACATTCTATAATAATAATAAAGAAATCGCAGTAAAGAACCTCAGACTTGACACGACTTTGTCTAGATTTCATTACTTTTTAGAGATAAACAAGCAGCTCCATCGAGACTTGGCTAGTTTTTTACAGAATGTTTTTGGTGGGATATATTATACAAATGTTATCATTAGTTTTGCATGTCCAGTATTTTACCCCGGTATTCCATTATGTAAGACCTCCTCTAAATTCGAAGAAAAATGTGACGTGGACGTGCTTCCCCGAGCGCGTCTGAGCGCTAACTGACGTGCCGACTTGAGGTGAATGTGAGTTTTGTATGGAAAAAATGTATGGAGAAGTTTTATTTCATTTTATATTGTTCATAAATGAAAAAGTAAATTATTTGAAAACAAGATAATGCCACGCGGTATAGAGAAATATAAAATCTACAATTTCGCATTATTTTCAAATAAAAATATGCTGTGGGTCTAAAGATATTGGTACCTAACCAGACCCCATTTTTCGACATTTTCAGCGGTTCTTGCGACGGTAAAAACGTATTTTTTTGAAAATATTGTATAGAACTGGCCAGTTTTTATTATCTACTATTAAAGATGAATATATTATTAGTAATTTTGTATCATTATATCCTCACAATTGTGATTCCTGGTTTTTAAATCGGTACCTGAAAATCATTGAAATACGTGTGTAACTGTGAGCCGGGCCTTAAACCTTACTTCTTTGGTTATTATTTTTAACCAACTTCAAAAAGGAGGAGGAATTGACTGTATGTTTTTTTGGAACGAAGTTCCTTATCGCGCGTTGTGAAAGGGGGCTAGACGGAAAAAATTCTTACGAAAAGTTGTCACGACACTTTTTTGCTATAGTATATCTATTAATATATAAATAATAATAATAATAATAAATAATAAATATTGGTGGACATTTTACACATCGCCATCTAGCCCCAAACTAAGCAAAGCTTGTACTATGGGAACTAGATAACTGATAGAATACTTAAATACTTTTTGGAACGAAGTTCCTTATCGCGCGTTGTGAAAGGGTCGAGGTCGGGTCGAGGTCGGGTCGAGGTCGGGTCGAGGTCTGGTCGAGGTCGGGTCGAGGTCGAGGTCGAGGTCGAGGTCAAAGTTGATTCCCCTTCCCTTGTCCCACGTTATTTTGTGTTCAGTACAACATAACTGTAAACTAATAAACGACTTATTGTGCAAGTAGGAGATTACCAAAACATCATTAGTTGGTAGGTGGTATCTACTTAGGAAGGTAGGTAGGTTACTTACCTATTTATTTGCTTTGCGTTTGTTTCTCATCTAACTAGCTAGATTGACAAAAATTGAGCCTACTGATTAAGTTTATATTACATTATATTTTTTTTGTGTGTATGTTACGCTATTACTCAATTACGCGTTTGTGGACGGATTTAAAAAATATTTTTGTTTGTTATAGCGGCAACAGAAATACATCATCTGTGAAAATCAGTCTATCACGGTTCATGAGATACAGCCCTGTGACAGACAGACGGACAGCGAAGTCTTAGTAATAGGGTCCCGTTTTTACCCTTTCTGTACGGAAACCTAAAAATAATGATAGGCCCCAAGCCGTGTTTGTTACCTGATTCATCTAGGCTTGGTCTCAAGGAACAGGCGTAGCTTCACCTAGCTCCTAAGACGTTTCAAGGTGATCCATGTGATGTTATTGAAATAAATGTATTGTCCGTTTGTCTTTGACTTTGAACCCTGCTGTAAGGCCAGTCAACTAAACTCACCTCTCTATCGGAACTATTAATAAGAACGCTGTAGAGTTGCAGACAGTACTGCGTCGGTGGCGGCACTTTCATGGAGCAGCTCTTGCGACAGGCCTCTGTAATAAAGAAAATATCATACAATAATTATTATTATAATAATTAAGCCGTGTTGACCGAGACGTACCTCGACTTTCAGTCTGAAGGTCGTGGGTTCGAATCCCGGCGTGCATCAATGGATTTTTCTGTTCAAAAAATTTATATGCGCTGCAAAAAAACGTGCTCAAAACGGTGAAGGAAAACATCGTGAGGAAACCAGTTAGTATTCTTATAAGCGGCGATGGGCTTGCAACCTGTTACGTATGGAATGCTAACTACTGCAAAATGTGGGCATGTGCCAAATATAATGTTTGGACGTGCCTCTGACAACCCCCACTAGACATCTTCAATTGATCTAAGCGTCTGGAGATCATAGAGGATGTCTACCGTATTTTTTATATTATTATATTTCGGATAGGATCTTGACATGTATGCAAAGATTTTACTCAATTGAAGAATTTACTAGTTCCATTGTGAGTGTCTGTTGAAATTGAAACAGCTCCTGACTACATCATCAGATCAGCTCACTGTCACCATATTATTGCATTGTCACCGAAGTTACTTAAGTATGCGAAATTTCAGCTCAATCGGTTGGGCATAAATGCTTCAAAATCGTACTCGATTTTAGGTGGAATATTACTACTGTAATATTCCACCTTAACAAACATAGTTACATACATACATAAATTGCAAGTTAAATAAAAGCTTGTAAAATTCACACATACACTACGCATTTACAATACTAGCAAATATCATTATGGATAACATTAATTTTTATGACCTGGCTTGAAGAAGACTTACCCAATGCACGGAGAAGATATATCGCCCGATCGGTGTTATGATCTTGGATTGCGAAACACTCCCGAACTAAAAGCTCTTGAAATTGCTGAAAATTAAACAATTTATAAATTTAATTATTTATTTATCTATGATATACGAGGATGTTTTAGTAGACATTCTCTTTGCACTATAGTCTCTATTAACAAAATAAAACCGGCCAAGTGCGAGTCGGACTCGCTCACGAAGGGTTCCGTACCATCACTACATAGTATAAAGCAAAGTCGCTTTCCGCTTCCCGCGTATGTATGTTTGCTTATATCTTTAAAACTACACAACGGATGCGGTTTTTTTTAATAGATAGAGTGATTCAGGAGGAAGGTTTATATGTATAATAACATGCTACCCGTGCGAAGCCGGGGCGGGTCGCTAGTTATCTATAAAAAACCGGCCAAGTGCGAGTCGGACTCGCGCACGAAGGGTTCCGTACTATTATCAAAACGGCAAAAAAATCACGTTTGTTGTACGGGAGTCTCACTTAAATATTTATTTTATGCTGATTTTAGAGAAATACATAATCTGTGAAAATTTCAACTGTCTAGCTATCATGGTTCATGAGATACAGCCCTGTGACAGACAGACAGACGGACAGACAGACAGACGGACAGACAGACAGACGGACAGACAGACGGACAGACAGACGGACAGCGAAGTCTTAGTAATAGGGTTCCGATTTTACCCTTTGGGTACGGAACCCTAAAAAACGACAAAAAACACGTTTGTTGTATGGGAGAACCACTTAAATATTTATTTTATTCTGTTTTTAGTATTTGTTGTTACAGCGGTAACAGAAATACATAATCTGTGAAAATTTCAGCTGTCTAGCTATCACGGTTCATGAGATACAGGCCCTGTGACAGACAGACGGACAGACGGACAGAGAAGTCTTAGTAATAGGGTCCCGTTTTTACCCAATTTAAAAAAATTAAAATCCCCAAAATCTATGTACGGTAGACACTCCTCTAGGACCCTTGAGGATGTCTAAAGGGGTAGTCAAAGGCACGTCCAAATATTACATTTAGTTATTATTTAGTTTGTATAGTTTTTGTAGTTATTTAGCTTTGTCATTATTTGGCTTTATGAGATAATGTAGACACAAAATAAATTTATTACTTATTTCTTTCTTTCTCTCATTAATTTGAGCATGTGTATTATATTATATGTACATAATGTAGTTTAATGTGCATATACATGTGTAGTTTAATGTGCATATACATGTGTAGTTTAATGTGCATATACATGTGTAGGCTCAAAAAGGTAATGCATTGTACATTACAAAGTGCCTCTTTAGTTCAAAATATACCTTGTGGGTGGCAGTCTTCAAAAAAAACCCGCAAACTGTGAGAAATGTCTCGGCACACTCCAAAGCTGCTGAGGCAACTTCTTCGTTCGTTTTTTCCGACCTGAAAGCAACACTTGCTTTTGTTAGAATGATGAATGAATAAATGAATAAAATGGTTTTATTTATTGTACAGAAAAAAATATAAAAAACAGAATAAAATAAATATTTAAATGGGGCTCCCAGACAACAAAAGTGTTTTTTTTGCTGTTTTTTATAGATGGTAAATCAGAATAAATAAAGGGGGAACTTATAATCCGAAAAACAACCCCTAAAAATGATAAAAAAACGCAAAAAGGATGATTTTGGTATAGATATACAGAAATATGAAATGTAAGTTGCTGTAAGTACCTGATTCTGAGAATGTGTAATTTTTTTACGTATATACATTTTTATATTAAATGTATTTTTAATTCTATGTGAATCAAAATTAATCGCCGAAATGTTCGTAGGTACGCGGATAACTTTGGAACGACTGAACCATATTAGATTATTCTTTTTTGTTGTGTTCATTATTATCAGGACATGGTTTGTAAGAATCATTATTATCATGGAATATCAACCTTTAAATTGTAAAATTCGGGAAAAATTAAAAGTGCTTTTTTACTGTGGGTTTATTGAAATTTGACAAGACATCTGGCTGGACATCTAGTATTAATTAAACAAATAATCCTAATAATTTTATAAATGTGAAAGTTTGTGAGTTTGTATGTATGTTTGTTCCTCAATCAGGCCTAAACAATAAAACGGATTAAGATAAAACTTGCTGTAGATGTAGATATAATGCCAGAATAAAACATACGAGGTATTTATTATCCAAAAAACATCCCCAAAATGTAAAAAAAATGCAAAAAGGCTGATTTGGGTATAGATGGCGCTGGTGTGCAAAAATCTGACATTAGTGTTAACATCAGTCGTCATAGCAACGTGCGTTACTCTATGCAATTATTGAAATTTAGACAGGACAACGTCTGTCACGGGTCTGCTAGTAGTATATATTTTTTTTTCTAATAACTTACCACTTATTTTTATTCTTATCCCAGGGGCCATGCAAAGCGATGTTGCTCTCTTTCAGCATTTGATTGGCAATTCTCTTGCGCGCCTTCTTGCTAAGATTCTTCATTGGTTGAGCGTTTACCTAGAAAAATACATTTTACTTGTTTTACTGTCTGTATTAAGGAGGTGAGATGCAATAGGTTAGCATGGTATGGGCATGTCATGTGACAAGAAGAATGTTAGGTATGAATGTGGATCAGTGCCGGATAAAGCCAACGCGGGGCCCGTACCAAATGTGATGGGAGCCCCACATAAATATTTATTAAGCTATTGCATAGCTTCTATCGCGGGCCTTGAGCGTGGAGACCGAATCCAGAAATTTCGTAACGAAAATTTTACGAGACACTCACACTCACGCAATATGCGTGAGTGTGAGTGTTAGAGATTTCTCTTTTTGGATTTCAAAAAATCGATTTTTAAAAAATCGATTATGTAAATTACACATATAAATCGATTTTTGTAAACTAAGTTTTCCGAACGCGAACCGAATCGTTCGTTGGCCATTTTCCCGGACGTGAACCTACATATAGTCGCCTCCCAAACGGAAACCGACTCATCGGTCTTGTCTCCGAACGCAAACCGAACCATTGATCGTTTTTCCGAACGTGATCCGACCAATAGTCGCTTCACAAACGGGAACCGACCCATCGATCGTCTCTCCGAAAGCGATCCGAACCATATAATTCGATTTTTTGGAAAATCGATTTATTTGTAGGGACAAAAAATCGATTATTAATTAATAGATTTTTTTCAATCAATATTACATCCCTATGACTCATGTCATGCCTGCTTAGAGTGATTTTCGCATTCCAGCGCCATCTAGTTTCATTTGATGATACTACGTTATTATAGGTGCTTTTCGCGGTCTCATGCGAAAGCTCGGGGTTTGAGAGGTTCGCAATTCCACTGGCAGGTGGCGCTATTTTACCACTATCGGTAAATAGGTGGTACTTCACAGACATGATCGACTAAAAAGTTTGAAATTGAATTATTGAATTCATGTAGTTAGGTAAATATCGAATCCTGGCCGTGCATCAATGGATATTTCTGTTCGAAAAATGTATATGCGCGTTACACGTGCTTATAACGGTGAAGGAAAACATCGTGATGAAACCTGTTAGTATTCTTGAAAGCGACGACGGGCTTGCAACCTGTTACGTGTGGAATGCTAACTACGTAGTTAGGTAAATAGGTAGGTTAAAGATTTTGACATCTATCGATGAATAGCAGAACTTTTAATGACTTTTGAAATATCACGCTTGTCTCTTTAGTTTAGCAACTCGCCAATAGGTGGCATTGGTTGTATCGGCGTTACTGCGCATGCCTAATCCCCCTCTTCCCCCGCAATCTAGGGATGTAAAAAAAAAAAAAAAAAAAATTTTTCTTTTTCTTTTCTTATCGGTCACCACGCTCAAAAAGTTGAATATCAAAGAAAAACAAAGGAATAAAGGATAAATAAAATAAATAAATAAATAATTATAAATACATAAGTTGATAAAAAATGTTATGCAATAGCTTTACCGCGGCAGTCTCCGAGTGCCACACGTCTTTTTTTTATTCTGTTTCTAGTATTTGTTATTATAACGGCAACAGAAATACATTATCTGTAAAAAATTCAACTGCCCCGTTTTTTCCTTTAGGTACGGAACCCCAAAAATGATAGGCCCCAAGCCGTGTTCGTTGCAGCTTGCTAGCCTAGCTTCTAAGACGTTTCAATGTTATTTATTGAAGTCAACTTTGCCTATGCTAACCACAGTCACCTGACTCGTGACAGTCGTGACCCACCTTAAGCTGCACGATTTGCCTGGTCGGTGTGACGTCAGCTATGATATGCTCCGTCAGCTCATCATGCCAATGACGGGCTCTGCCATCGGTCGTCGGACAGAGGACGTGTAAGCATTGCAGCCACGTTGACAAGCTGCTGTAGGCAGCGATGCGAACCTTACTGTAACAGATAAATAAAGATATAGATAACAAAGGTTGTCTGGAAGAGATCGCTTTGTAGCGATATAACCGCCCGTTGTAGTCTCCTAGTTTAAGTTGTTGTCAATGTTGCCAATATATATGTTTTTTGTTTAGTTTTAAGAGATTATGTTGACACAAAATAAATTTATTCTTTCTTTCTTTCTTAAGTTTCTGTCATTACTATTTTGTTGTTATTGGTGTACAATAATGCAATTTCATTAATTAAATAATTCATAAATTAAAATTAATAATTTAATTGTAATGTAATTCGACTGGCCTCACAGCTCATTTGTTAGTAACTCTGCCTTCTGTGCTGTAAGTTGTGGGTTCGATCCCCACCCAAGGCAAATATTTGTGTGATGAACATGGGTGTTTGTTCAGTGTCTGGGTGTTATAATGTATTCATTATCATAAGTATGTATTTCCAAAAACAAGTATTAAAGTATTGTTAGTAATTTGGTTCTCATAGTACAAAATTTTGCTAAGTTTAGGGACTAGACGGCGCTGTGTGAAAAGTCCACCAATATTTATATACCTACTTATAAATATTGAACTATTAAACAAAGCGTATTATACTGTAGATGATTATATAAATGATAAATCCTCGTGGCCTGATGTCGCTCTGCCACTCGACAGCTAAATATTAATTTACTTAATCTGCACTATTATTTTTTTTGTGTAACATTTGTCTTCTTTAATTATTTTTAAGCTTTAAGAAAAGGATCATTAAAAAAAAGGTAGACCCCAAGCCGTGTTTGTTGCCTGATTCTTCTAGGCTTGGTCGCGTGGAATCGGCGTAGCTTCACCTAGTTCCTAAGACGTTTCAAAGTGATCCTTGTGATTTTATTGAAATAAATGATTTTTGACTTTGAATTTGACTTATATTAATAGAAAAAAACCATCGAAATCGGATCACCATGTATAAAGTTATACATAAAAAACCGACCAAGTGCGAGTCGGACTCGCGCATGAAGGGTTCCGTACCATTATCTATAGAAAACGGCAAAAACACACGTTTGTTGTATGGGAGCCCCACTTAAATATTTATTTTATTCGGTTTTTAGTATTTGTTGTTATAGCGGCAACAGAAATACATCATCTGTGAAAATTTCAACTGTCTAGCTATCACGGCTCATGAGATACAGCCCTGTGACAGACAGAGAAGTCTTAGTAATAGGGTCCCGTTTTTACCCTTTGGGTACAGAACCCTAAAAATAGCTGCAAAAAAAAAAAAAAAAAAAAAAAAAAAAAAAATGGCGAATGAGAGCCTCCTCTTTTTTCCTCGGTTAAAAATCATACCTGATTTGTTCGCTGGGATACTCCGAACTCCACTTCAGTGTTTGCTTCACGAATCTGAAGATCAGAGCCGAGAACGGAATAAGGTTTGATCCCAAGCTGAAAAATAAACATATATTTTAAAAGACCATTGAGTTTCGCTATAAACTTTGTCCTGAAATTACACTTAAAGATTTATTTTAATTTTAAATATTTTTCAATGATAAGCTTTTGTAAAATCATTTATACCATCGAGCACCAGCGCGCTATCACCTGTCACAACATATAACATTGTCATCTGAACTTGAAAATTCGTAATTTATTTTAGGGAAAAAATTGGAAGTTGTCTGAAATTGCTTTTTATGCGATTATTAAAACTTGACAGGACAACGTCTGTCACGGGTCGGCTAGTAGTTACATACATTGCAAGTTAAATAAAAGCTTGTAAAAACAAAACTTAATTAATTAATTATAAGCCTGCTGGTTTATGTCAGTGACTTTTAACTTACCATGCAACTAAAGCATCCAAGGTTCGCAAAGCCTGTATCTTGATGGAGACTACATTGTCACTTCCGTTTATGCCTGGTGCACTTAAAGCTTGCAGTATAACCTCTAATATTAATTGAGGTTGCACCGGCTTAGCTATTGGGTACACCTCCCTATATATAAAATAACAATATGTAAAATAACATCACATAACACATAAAGGAGGTAGTCAAGCCAGGCTTAAAATAATATCACATTTTAAGCCTGGCTTGCAAACTGTCATGTATGGCATTGTGCCAAACATAATGTTTGAACATGACTCTGACTACCCCCTTTAGACATCTTTATGGATCTAAGCACCTGGAGATCAGGAGGGTTAGCATGAACCAGTATCGTCCAAATGCCAAAACTGACACTTTTACTATACAATATGTGTAAGTTTTGATATTTAGATGGCCGGGGATTGCAGTCGTGAACCTATTTCATTTTTAGGGTTCCGTACCTAAGGGTTTAAATGGGACCCTATTACTAAGACTCCGCTGTCTGTCTGTCTGTCACAAGGCTGTATCTCAAGAACAGTGATAGCTAGACAGTTGAAATTTTCACAGATGATGTATTTCTATTACCGCTAGAACAACAACTAAAAGCAGAATAAAATAAATATTTAAGTGATGCTCCCATACAACAAACATTGTTTTTTTGTCATTTTCTATATATAATGGTACGGAACCCTTCGTGCGCGAGTTTGACTCGCTCTTGGCCGGTTTTTTTAATTTTGTGTGTGAAACTAGGACTTAGCGAGTCCGGTTTGCACTTGGCTGATTATCTTGGTTCTTCAACTCACACCAGCATAGCTTGAATGAAGATGAGCACATTCCTCAAGCGTGTGCTCAGCACTCTTTGTTTACATAAAGGGACAAGTTCCCCTTGGGTGTCAAGCTGGGCGAGCGTATCTTGCAATGTTGAATACAGCACTGTATTTTTTTCTTTCTGAAAGTTATTTAAAATACCCCGTAAAAATATAATCTTGTTAATAATATTATAAATGCGAAAGTTTGTGAGATTGTATGTATGTTTGTTCCTCAATCAGGTCTAAGCCAAAACGGATTAAGTTGAAATTTGCTGTAGTTGTAGATATAATGCCCGAATAAATAATAGACTACTTTAAAATATGAAAAACATCCCCAAAACGATAAAGAAACGCAAAAGGGATGATTACTGTATAGATGGCGCTGGTGTGCAACAAATCTGACATCACAGACATAAAAAAAACATTCAGTCTTTTCTATTCGATTATTGAAATTTGACAGGACAACGTCTTTCACGGGTCGGCTAGTTATTTATAATTTTGTCAACCCTCGTAAGCTGTCATGTCAGGGAACTAGATTATTTTACAGAAAGGCCTACTTTTAGGCTTTATTTTATTTTCTTAGGAAAATAAACATTAGTCTAAAACTAAAAAGAAAAGAAAACGAGCCATTAATACGTTTTCACATTGCATTATTGCAATTTATGAAATTATAAAAGAAAATGAAATATGATATAGAAACAAAGAAATAATTAAACTAGACTTGTATTCCTTTAAGTGTATGGTCATGCTGTGAATAAATATCTTCATTAATATTACTTACTTGATTGTATTTTTTGTTTTTGTACACATTAGGATTATTACAAAATATCACATCAATGAGTTTGTGAGCTGAATCACACAGTGTGACCATCAACTCCCGCCAGCATATCTTGGCTGTAGCACCTTTTTCTTGAGCCGGTCTTACCTGTAATAAATCTTATATATAAAATTTGCGTGTCACAACGTTTGTAACCAAACTCCTCCAAAACGGCTTGACCGATTGCTATGAAACTTTTTGTGTATATTCGTTAGGTCTGAGAATAGGCCGTAGGGTATTTTTTATAATCCTAAGTGATAAGGGTGGTGTAAAGTTCGGAAAAACTGAAAGTGCTTTTTTCTGTAGGATTATTGAAATTTGACAATGTCTGTCGGGACAGCTAGTAATCTATAATAATCTATACTAATAAAGAGGAAAGAATAGTATTTTTGTATGTTTGTAAAGAATAACCTACTCTACTATACTATACTAGTTGCAATACTACTCAAAAAAGGCTTGACCGATTTGGTTTTTAATGGACAAGGTTTTTAATGGAAAGAAATTCCCGAGAAATAATATGAAATTGTTGAAATTAGGACAAGAAAACTTTTGTCAGGACAGATAGTTATAAAAATAATTTATTAATTTATTTTAATTACTTTAACTTACTTGCTGCACTGCATGTGCACATTTGGCTGCCATGGTGACATTGTAGATGTTGTCTGAAGACAGGAAATGTATCACGTAGGATTCTATTGTCGGCCGATATGTCCCGCAGTATTTGGGATATCTGTTAATAAATAAATATTGGTAGACATTATCACAGCGCCATCTAGCCCCAGACTCAGCAAAGCTTGTGCTATAGGAACTAGATAACTGATATAATCATTTTTTTTTCATAATTACATACACTTATGACAAACATCTAAGTTCATCACACAAATATGACTTGACACTTATTGACTTGGGTGGGGATCGAACCGACAACCTAAAGCGCAGAAGGCAGAGCTACTACCAACTGAACTGTGAGACCAGTTGTAAATGTAAGTTGAGAACACTAGTATTAAAGATGCAAAAAGATAATAGTGGTTAAGTTATGCTGCACAAATAGTACATAGGACATTTTATCCAGGCATTGGCGAGCGAAGACGCGGTCAGAAGCTAAGGTTTAATAACATAACTTAATTATGTTGAAGAGACAAAGAAAATGGAGAAACTAAAATCATGTCTAGTTTCACGAATAGGATTAAAGCATTGTAATTGTATGGTCTAATAATCATTTATTTATAATAACATCAATAGCTCTAAGTTACTAAGCTGAAACAAAAAAGCATTCAATTCTGAGAGGTTACTTACCGGTTTATCACATTTTCTAATCCGCGTAGCCATTGGCTGCAATCTACCTCCTTGTATTTCGGTAAATTCTGAAAGAAGCCAGACAATGCTACCTTTACAGCTTCGCTGTTGGTATCATCGATTTCGTGAATTCTGCTCAAATGTTGACCTGAAATCATGCCGCAAAGAAATCATATTTTTTCTAGTTTATAACCTTTATTAGTATCGTAAGTTTGTATCAAATAATTTACTTACTCATAGTTCCGTCTTGGTACAGTCGTTAGCAATATTTTTCGATACTTTCTTAGATCTTACTCGAAATATCCAATAGATAGAGTAAACAAACCCACGACGAGCCGACGAGCTCGATCGATTTACACGAAAGTCACGAAACTGCACTAGGCTTGGGTAAAAAAAATCGACATATCAAAATATCGATATTTTTTCAGAAAAAAATCGATATAAATCAGAGATATTTTTTCCCGCGATATATCGACTTTCTATATTTATTTTCAGATATCAAAATTGATATATTTAAAGGTCTGCTGTCTGCTCATGCATCACATCATGTATGAGCAAACCGATTTTTTAAATTTAGAAACAGAGTAGGTTTTTTGCTCGTGATCATGCTCCCGATGTCAATAACAGACAAATACAAGTTTGAATAATGTAATTTTTTGTTGTGTTGATGATGTTGTTTTTTTTTTGGCTTTATTAAATTAAAATTCATTTATTAAATCAGACATACAGTGGTCCATTTTTTGTTAGTATTATTGTCTTAAAAACTATGTTAATAATTAATGTAAGCATAATATAGGTACAATAGGTAGGTAGTGTAATTGAAAGCTTTCACTCGTATCCCAATCAAGCATATTCTGGCGGGAGAATCTACCTGGTCAGGACCCGAATAAAAGCCTTCATTACTGGCAAGTCGTACCGATCAGGAATGACCTGCAGGATGCTGTTGGAACTGCCTCGCAATCTGCTGAGCAATGAGGCAGTTTTCTTACGGATGATGGCATGAAAACCATCAACCCGTGCCTCCGCAAACATAGTAGAAGCACTGCAGAAGCGAGGCAGTCCCATCAGCATTCTAAAACCATTATTATATTGGACGCGCAGAGCACTAAGCGATCTCTTAGTATAGCTGAACCACAGGCTGCTCGTATAAAAAGATTGGCAGTAGGCTTTGAATAGAGTAACTTTCACTTGCCTACTGCATCGAGCAAACCTGCGTGCCAGCATATTACATCTGACCGCCAATGCCCTACGCTCCCTCTCTATATCCCCTTGGTCGTCAAGGACCTTTTTTTTTTAGGTTTTTGAACCTGTTTTTTGAATACTAAAACTTATGTCAAAACAGCCAGATGTGTATTTGCTTTAAAATTTTGAATATTTTGACTATTTTTATAGGATAATCGCTTATTGCGCAGAAAATATCGATATATCCACATATAGATATTTTTTAGTCAATATTTATCGATATATATCGATATTTTTTCCTCATTTGCCCATTTGCTTAAACTGCACTGCATTTGATTCGATTTGACAGTGACAGTTGACAGTATGAATTTTGTCTAATCTGTCATCGATCCGTAGTAAAGTAGAAAGGACGTCACTAAAAACAGTTTAGTGATGTCCTTTCTACTTTTATGGAAAAAAAGTCATATTCGCCGATTATAAAATAGTATTCCACCGGAATTTACATACCGTAGTTTTATTTAAATCTCTTGTGCTGAATGCTTGAATGTCGAGAGGGTATAGGAGGAAGGGCAAGAGAGGGAGGGATGTAGCATCTTTATTGCATACCATTCACCATTCACAGCCATTCACTCAGTCATCAGGTCATCACTCATTCAAAAAAGTTGTTTTTGAATTTTGACTTTGTGTTTGTGCGTCCGTGTCCGTGAGTCCGTGCGTCGTGCTTCGCAGAGTAGAGTGCAGTGAAGAGATTTTGTTTCTTGTATTTTTGAGAAACTAATTATCGAATTTGATTTATCTGACACACAAGTTATCAAACCGTAGTTTAATCGAACTAAATCAAAAACAAATCAACCATGGCGACTTTGGACGACAAGATCTTAGGTGAAAAGCTACAAAACTATTGCAGCAGCAGCGAAGACGAAGACGGCGGCGGTTCCGATGATGATAGAAGCGGAGACGAAGAGGGAAATCCAATTAAAAGTGAGGCTAAGTCATCGCAGCTGCCTCCCGCTCCTGTCAATAAATGGAACGGCACAGCTAACAATACGGGCCCGAAAGGAGTCCTCGAAGATTGGCGACGATTCAAGCAGCTCGAAGCTGAAAACCGCGCTGAGTTGGAGAAGGAACGTATTGCATTAGCCACGAAACTCACTCTCTCCGTCAAACCAGATCGCGAGGCGGAAGAGGACAAGAAAATAGAGGAAATTGAGGACGAACTCGGCGAGCTGATGGATGAGGAGTTTCTAATGCAATATCAGAAGCAACGCATGCAAGAATTGATGTCGCAGTTACAAAAAGCTCCAAAGTTCGGTGGAGTCACGACTTTGAACACGAAAGACGAGTTTCTAGATGCTATTGACAAGGAAGATTCCAAAGTGACTGTGATTATTCATATCCACAACAAAAAGTCACGCGCTTGTGAGGCCATGAACGGCTGCTTAGATGTTTTGGCGGCAGATTACAGGGACATAAAGTTCTGTCGGATATTAGCAGACATAACCGGTATGAGCCGGTTGTTTAGGTCCGAAGGAGTACCAGCAATATTGGTGTACAAAGGAGGTCAGATCATTGGCAATTTTGTCCAATTGGCGACCGAGTTGGGGAATGATTTCTTTGCAACAGATGTTGAGCGTTTTTTGATAGAGTATGGCGTATTACCGGAGAAGTAATTTTTATGTAGTGTAGTGAGATTAATATTCTGATACTTTGAATGGTTGTGCTTTGGTGTCCTGCCGTTCAGCTATGGTCACCTGACCCAAGTTCACTATCACACTCTTAAAGTCACGAAAGCTTATTGGCTAACATTATCATATTCAAAATTGTGCAAACTGAGCAAATTCACGAATCTCTATGAAAAACAGAATGTTGTTTCCTTGTGAAATGAAAGGTACCATGGGTAAGGGAGAAGCTGAAAACCCAATGTGATCCCCCAGAAACTTCAAAATTGATCGGCAGAATATCAAATCAAAGCCCTTTGAATTTTATGAGACTAGAGATAATTTGTGTATGCTTGAGCAATGAATGTACTTGTGAATGTTTTAGATGCCTTACTATGTATTTAAAAGTTTAAATATACTATTATACAACTTAAATCATACACCACTTTTTCTAAATGTAAATCACTGTGACACTGCCATAATTTTTATATTCTAAAGGTTTTTTCAATTGTTACAATGTGATTCATATCTGATTTTTCTGCTAGTAATAGTTCTGTCTTAGCATTTATTTTAGAAGTAAGTTAAGGTTACTTCGGGACCTGTTTTTAGTTTTAATTCTTCTTAACTTAAAAATCCCCAGTTTTAATATAACTTTGATTGTGTCCAGCTACTGTTAGTAGGTGATGTTGTAAGCAATACTTTATAGTATTTCAATAGAGAAATGATTTTTCCATGTTATTATTGCGAAGTAACATCATGTTTTATTATAAGTTGGTGGATAAAATCCGCCTAAAAGCATTTGCTTGTGTCCAATTATTTGTTTTTTGAGAAAATGTTTACTCAAATTCAATGTCGCAAACAATAAAATAAGAAACAAACTCATGTTTTTTACTTACCACATTATGTATTTTCGGGTCTATGTAACAGAAAACGAAATTTCGTGACAATATTCGTTTCAAAATTACATTTTAGTTTGACTGTTTTGTAAGTAGGTTTACGAAGATCGATGACTGTCAAAAGTAACTACGGTTGTACCGTTTTTAGGGTTCCGTACCCAAAGGGTAAAATCGGAACCCTATTGGTACTAAGACTTCGCTGTCCGCCTGTCTGTCCGTCTGTCTGTCTGTCACAGGGCTGTATCTCATGAACCATGATAGCTAGACAGTTGAAATTTTCACAGATTATGTATTTCTATTGCTGCTCGAACAACAAATACTAAAAACAGAATAAAATAAATATTTAAGGGGGGCTCCCATACAACAAACTTGATTTTTGCATTCCAGCGCCATCTAGTTTAATTTGATGTTACTACGTATTATAGGTACTTTTCGCGGTCTCATGCGACCGCTCGGGGTTTGAGAGGTAAGATGAAAGAGGTTTGCGATTTCGCTGGCAGGTGGCGCTATTTTACCACTATCGGTAAAGTAAGTCGGTAAATAGGTGGTACTTCACATGATCGAATAAAAAGTTTGAAATTGAATTATTGAATTCATGTAGTTAGGTAAATAGGTACCTAGGTAGATATTATTAATTTCAAATTAATTTCGAGTTCGAATCCTGGCCGTGCATCAATGGATATTTCTGTTCGAAAAATGTACCTATATGCGCGTTACACGTGTTTATAACAGTGAAGGAAAACATCGTGAGGAAACCTGTTAGTATTCTTGAAAGCGGCGACGGGCTTGCAAACTGTCACGTGTGGAATGCTAACTACGTAGTTAGGTAAATAGGTAGGTTACGAGATATTATGAATTATTTTTTATGTTTCTAGGGTTCCGTATCTAAAGGGTAAAAAACGGGACTACTAAGACACCACTGTCCGTCTGTCTGTTACCAGGCTGTATCTCGTGAACCGTGATAGCTAGACAGTTGAAATTTTCACAGATGTTGTATTTCTCTAAAATCAGCATAAAATAAATATTTAAGTGAGACTCCCGTACAACAAACGTGATTTTTTTGCCGTTTTGATAATAGTACGGAACCCTTCGTGCGCGAGTCCGAACCGCACTTGGCCGGTTTTTTTTTTTTTTTTAAATCTTTATTTTTAAAAAGGGCTTTGAACGGTTGTACCGTTGTTCAAACTATAGTTGAAACGATGTAATTTTGAAACAAATATTTCACGAAATTTCGTTTTCAGCTACCCTGATCGAAAAAAGTATTTATTATGTTTGCTTGAAATGGATATCTTGATGAAAGCCCAAATTTCTATGAGTAGGTACTATTTTTATTTTTATTGTAGTAAATAATAATTAAACTCTAATTACCTACCATTAAATAACAGACAACAGAACCACCATTGTGAAGGGAAATTACAGAGCATTTCCTAAAAAGATGTGAGCAAAGCCATAATTTCATTCATTGTTTTGAAGGCGGTGAAAGTACGCTTATAATAGCGTTTTTTGTTAAAGCAGTAATCTGAATGATCTATGCTTTTCCTCATAATACAGTACCCTCCACTTCAACTGCACTTGAGGACTACAAGTGTTAAAGTAGAACCCAAAGAGCATATAAGTGGTAGAACCTATCCAACCTATTTTACGAAAGCAAATTAAAATCCTTCGCTACAGCCGCGGACATAGATGTTTGTACCTGCGACCTTTCAGCCGGCCAGCTAGTACAGTATAGCTTGGACACTTGAACAGAATAGAATAATCATTATTTGTAACAATATAAATGTACATATTTGGGTACACAGTAAAACGTAAAAAAAAAAAAAAAACAAATATAACAAAAAAAGTCTCTAGTTCAGCAATGCCTGCTCATCTACCAGTTATGCCGTAATAATTTGCGCGTACTGTATTCTAATAGTACAGGTGCTTGGCCCCATTAGTAGTCACCGAGCTATAATATATATATAATAATCACTTTGTGGCATGTGAAGTATGCGAACAAGCCTTTAGTACTTTCCTAATTGGTAGGTAGACCCACAGAACATAGAATAGGTTCCATGGGTGGACCCAACAAGTTATAGATAGGTAATTGTCGGCCGAGTGCCTGGTTGAGGTGCGGGTTCTTATCTGCAAATTGTTTCGGATCTGGGTGTTCCGGTATCATGCCTAATTGTAGTGTCTGATACCCACGAAACGCTTTCTAAAGGTGCGGTCACATACGTGTCCATTCACTAGCGCGTTCAACGAGCACGGGCATGTGGACCGGTTGCTTTTTGAATTTGAACGTGAATTGCATTGAACCGATACGCTCTCCATTCAACGACCAATTCAACAATCAATTCAAACCACCGAGCTTGTGAACACGTTGATTTTGAATGAGCTCGTGAATCCGTCCGATCCATCGATTGTCGGTATTGTATTTCGACACAACATCAAAGTGGAATTGCTTGGCGCTCGATGACAAATTAGGTAGGTACTGACCTCGGTTTTCAATCCGATGGTTATGGGTTCGAATCTCGACAGGTCAAGCGATGGCGTATTATTTTATACATACCTTTATCTATGTAGGTAGATGTAGGAATACCTACAAGCAAAACACCTCCCTTCCTACTTACTAGCCATTATTATTATAATGCTGTAGCCAAATGTAATGTTTGGACGTGCCTGACTGACTCCTTTAGTATTTTTTTTGTGGATCTGAGATCTACCGTACTTAGTAACCCACCTACTTGGATTAAAGTCGTGATCCTAAGTATTTAATTTCATTTTTAAATAATTATTACCTACCTACTTAGTAGGTACTTGGTATTAGCTAAAAATAAATGAAATGAAATAGTTAGGATCATGACTGCAATCCCTAAGAAGAAATCCTCTCAGATGTCCAGGCGCTTAGGGGGTAGCCAGAGGCATGTCCAAACATTGTATTAGGCATATGCCCTCATTTTCAAGTAGGTAGGTAGGTACCTACCTACTTATTTAGCATTCCATACGTGATATATAGGTAGTTAGTTAGTTATAACTAATAATACGCGATGTACCTACCTACCTACTTATAAGTACTTAGGTAGGTACCTACTTACAAGTACTTAGGTAGGTAGGTATATAATAATATATAAAATGATAATAACATGGGACTCTCATCAGAATCTATCTATACTAATATTATAAATACTAATTAATTACGTTTCAAAAACTTTAAAACAAAACCGACTTCATGTTTCTGACTTCTTAGTGTATCACTACATAGTATAAAGCAAAGTCGCTTTCCGCTTCCCGCGTATGTATGTATGTTTGCTTATATCTTTAAAACTACACAACGGATTTTGATGCGGTTTTTTTAATAGATAGAGTGATTCAGGAGGAAGGTTTATATGTATAATACATGCATAAAGTAGAGAAACACTGATAATTTTAGAGGTTTCTAATGTGATGTCGTAAATAAACACATTTTTTTGCGCTTTTATTGCAAATGCTGGCTGAACCCCACGAGATATATCAAAATAATGTACTACAGTATTGTACACCTTAAAAACGTCTACAAAAAAGTCCACGATGGTATTAGAAATGTCTTACGCACAGCGAAGCGGGCACAGGTCAGCTAGTATTATTATATTATACTCATAATTTTATTACATTACTCAACACATAAGTAAAAAAACAAAACACCTCCTTTTTTGAAGTCGGTTACTAAAATTGCTTTGATCGGCGCTCGGCGCTCGGCACTCGTTTACACGCTTCGATTTGAACGCCGCGTTGAATGTTGAATGCTTGGTGCTTTGAATGGCGAGGCCCGATCGCCTGTTCACACGCGGCTTGCTGCACGCCTAGATGAATGGACGTTTAAACGCGCGTGTGTGAACGTAACATAATAGTGGGGGAGTCCAAGCGGGGATTTTGGGACGAGCTCGAATAATTATCTTTCTACCCTTCGGCCACGGTACGGCCATAATTTTAAATAGAAATACGGCTAATTACTACTTTTTTCTTGAATTGCTGACGTTTCGAGACAATTCAGATGCTCTTCATCATGAGCATCGTCCGCGACCGCGAACAACGGCAGATCGACGAATCCACCGGCAGATTTTCCGTTATCAGAGATACGTTAGATTATGCAATAGGGATCCCTATAATTATTCTAATAATAAATATAGCCTATGTTACTCAGAGATAATGTACCTATGCTACATCTAATGGTAAAAGAATTTTTCAAATCGGTCCGGTAGTTTCGGAGCCTATTCGATACAAACAAGCAAACAATCAAATCTTCCCTCTGTAGGTATAATATTAGTAGGTATAGATAGCTAGTTGTTTTAAGTGTAAGCGCTGCGTCTTTCTAGAGGCATTTGAGTCAGAACTTTATTTATAGTGGAAAGCCCTGGTTTGCTTTTCACATTCCTATAAACAGCGTAAATCTTTGTTTATAGCCATTAAATTTTGTTGGATACGAAATTTAATGGTTGTAAACAAAGACGTGCGCCCAAGCGTATTCTTAGAATCATGCCCTAATAATTTAATCGCTTTTTACTTACCGACTAAGAATTGTTATGGCTTTGGAGTATGTAGGCCGCCGATATTGCTTATAAAGTAGGTCAATTGAGATCAAAAGTTACCTACTTATTTAGAAGTCTTCTTGCTTCATCCACCTACCTAATATTCATAATTTTTAGGGTTCCGTACCCAAAGGGTAAAAACGGGACCCTATTACTAAGACTCCGCTGTCCGTCTATCTGTCGGTCACAAGGCTGTATCTCATGAGCCGTGATAGCTAGACAGTTGAATTATGTATTTCTGTAGACGCTATAACAAATCACTACATAGTATAAAGCAGTCGCTTCCCGCGTCTGTATGTATGTATGCTTATATCTTTAAAACTACACAGCGGATTTTGATGCGGTGTTTTTAAATAAATAGAGTGATTCAAGAGGAAGATTTATATGTATAATACATGCATAATATAGTAGAGAAACACTGATAATTTTAGAGGTTTCTAATGTGATGTCGTACATAAACACATTTTTTTGCGCTTACATTGCAAATGCTGTACTACAGTAGGTATTGTACACCTTAAAAACGTCTACAAAAAAGTCCACGATGGTATTAGAAATGACTTACGCACAGCGAAGCGGGCACGGTTCAGCTAGTACCTACTAAAAATAAAAACAGAATAAAATAAATATTTAAGTGGGGCTTCCCTAAAACAAACGTGATTCTTTTGCCGTTTTTCATAGATGGTACGGAAACCTTCGTGCGCGAGTCCGACTCGCACTTGGCCAGTTCTTTTTATCACAGCAAGACCTACTGCGTAACTGAATGATAACATGGTTTAATGTTCATATAATTAAGTAGTAAGTTTATATGAGAGCTGGCTAATTCTGATGACGGAGTTTTTAGACCACAAATAGGCCTCAGTCATGGCTTATAGACTTTTCAAAGCCGAGACTCGCATTGAGTACCTAATACCTACCTATATTTAGACTGATCAAGAAATAGGTATCCCACCAAAAACATTCTGTAAAAAACTAGCCAAGTCTCGATGGAGCTGCTTGTTTATCTCTAAAAAGTAATGAAATCTAGACAAATTCGTGTCAAGTCTGAGGTTCTTTACTGCGATTTCTTTATTATTATAGAATGTTGTGTGACTTGGCCGTTGAACATTCTTTATACGTTAGTGGGTACAAGTCAATTTTGTTTACACGTAATGTTATATCTGTTGAAACTACCTATGTTTGTTATGCAAGATAATAGCCAATACAGGTATTGGTAATTGGACGCTAGTGTCTTAGTTTAGGCTGTTGTTGATCGTGCAACACATGCATTCAGCATTGACAATGCTGACTTCTGCTGTCTTCTTTTTGGAGCGTCAAATCGACCACCGATCTAACATAAAATAGACGTATTTTGACGGCCAAGTCACATAACATTCTATAATAATAAAGAAATCGCAGTAAAGAACCTCAGACTTGACACGAATTTGTCTAGATTTCATTACTTTTTAGAGATAAACAAGCAGCTCCATCGAGACTTGGCTAGTTTTTTACAGAATGTTTTTGGTGGGATTTCACTTCTTTTTGTAGAAACGTGGGCTTATTGATTTATTTTATTACATTTTCTTATTTGACACAGTTTTTTTTTTCTTTTTATGAGTTGTTTTTTTATTATAAAAACAAATCGTAAGCGCGTTTAAAATACAGTCAGCGCCATCTAGCGACGTGTACGCTGGTATCACCGCCACTCTTAGTCCAATGCATTATATTTTTATCAAATTTTGAGTGAAATTAATATTTTAGTTTATTTAATTTGTTAATTTGTTTATTCAATTTGTGTAATGTTCGAGTAGAATAAAGTTAATCGTTCAACTATTTCTTCTTGTAAACTTGTAAGTATAAAAGCCAGTCTAGTCTTATCCAGAGTTTTACTTTAATTTTATTGCGTACTAGCAGTCCGCCCCGGCGTCGCACGGATGTAATAATGATAAAGGTAATTTTTTTACACCTTGGGTAACATTATCGAATTTTTCATAAGGATCCCTAATAGTGAGATGTATGGTATTACATACTTTTTTGTAGATATTGATGTTCTCTTTAAAACTGTAGTACATCACTTTGCTCTATTGTCAACAATTACAGCAGCGTACGCGATATAAGGATTTTTTTGGTTTTTTTTTTACACGTTGGGTTACATTATCGAAGTTTTCATACGGATCCCTAATAGTTAGACATATAGTATTGCATACTTTTTTGTAGATATTGATGTCGTCTTTAAAACTGTAGTACATTACTTTGCTCTATTGTCAATAATTTCCGCAGCAAACGCAATATAAGGATTTTTTTAAATTTTTTCACACTTTGGATTACATTATCGATGTTTTCATACGGATCCCTAATATTTTTGAAAATATACTATAGCCTATGTTCATCAGGGATAATGTAGGATTCTAATGGTGAAAGAATTTTTCAAATCGGTCCAGTAGTTGAATATTTTTTGTAAAGGCGGTATGTCGAATAGTTTGGTTAGGCTTTTATGTTTTCTTATCAGGGTCACCAGGTACTCCAGATCTTCGATTATCCTAGTTTTTATGGTTTTCCCTTTATGTGGCCATTAAACCCTAACTCTGTACCAAATTTCAGCTCTCTGAGTTTATGGGAAGTACTAGTTCTATTCTGATGATCATGAGTGAGTGAGTGAGTGAGTGAGTGAGTGAGTGAGTGTCTGTCTAAAATGCGAAACTTTGCTTTCGCTTAACTTCGTAACTAAATGACCTACAGACTTGAAATTTTGGATTTTAAAGTATGTGATTATGGCTTACTGGATGACGAAAATTTCAGCGTTCTGGTCTTATCCAGAGGTTCTCAAATAGGGACCTGAAAATGCGGCGAAATGGTTCCAGTAAAGGATGGTACGGCAGTGTTTGCTTCGCGCTCGACTTGGCGGGGGCACTGCCGTGCCCCCAAATAGACGAGCGAGACTTCTAGCGGAACCCATTTATTTTACGTATCTTTCTTTAATAGGTAAAAAAAAGTATATAAGTATTCTATCAGTTATCTGGTTCCCATAGTACCTACAAGCTTTGCTTAATTTGGGGCTAGATGGCGCTGTGTGCAAACTCCGCCAATATTTATTTATATATTTATTATTTAGGTTCTTACCAAAATTTTTATCAAACGGTTTTGTGTTAGGTATAACTAACTGGAGCTACCGATAACAAAAACAACAATCTATTTTACCAGTATTATATTTTATTCGTGACATTCGAAAAATTACAATATTTAAGTAAAACTAACTATAAATTGTTCTTATAAATAACTCCCCATGAGAACGGGAGGCGATACTTATTGATAAATCAGTATATTCTAAGATTACATGCAAAAACATGTAGAATGCCTATAGGAAACAAATCAATAGAAGGAAATTAAACCCGTGCCAAGGCCGTTGAGAAATGAGGTCAAAAGGTGACGAGGTCGGTATCAACGTTCCTATACATTACGTGAATTAAGACGACTACCGAACACTGAAGAGAGTAGTCATAACCGGTATTAGGTATACCTACAGGTCTTTTTTTCATTCAAAACTTAGAAGTCTTAGAACCGATTATTTATATATGGATGGATTAAATTGATAGGTATTTAATAGGTACATAATATAAAGTACTGAAACAAAACAGGGTTAAAATAACAAGGATATTTTGATGCAGGCAAATTATTTTTAACTGAATTTGAATTGAATACGAGATATTTAATTGTGAATATGATTAATAAGTCTTAACATCAAGGATTCTAAAATACGAGTTTATTAACCATTTCACATACCTACTATATTCTCAAAACTATTACGAATTCGCAACTTTTAGTCCATGCCTAACCTGGAGGGTTAGCATGAACCACTATCGTATCGACAACGTATCGTCCAATTTCCAAAACTGACACTATTATATTAATATACAAAAAGTGTCAGTTTTGACATTTGGACGATACAATATGTTGTCGATACGACATTGGTTCGTGCTCAGGCTACAGTACCTTTATTAAGGCATGTCAAAATATTACATTTGACAAAATGCCTACATTTTGCAGTAATTAGCATTCCATTCTTGACAGATTGCAACTGTTATCTTCTACATTTATATGTGGTAGGTATGTATATACATTTTCCAATACAAAAATCCATTGACGAACGGCCGAGATTCGATCTCACGACGAAAGTCGAGGTGCATCCCACACGGCTTTAATTAGATATTATTACGACAATTTATAGACTTATCCATAATCGAATAAAGTTCGCAGTAAATAAGTGAAGCGTTATTATAAAATATCCTTATCATTAAGTACCTACCTATAAGGAAATTTTCGATTAACTTTACCTAGGTAACATAAATTACCGAAGGTATAAATAACCATTGCGCGAATCCTAAATGGATTGGTAAAAAGTTTAAATTCTGAATGTTTCCTAAATCGGCTTCGGACACGCGGTGCTACTATTTTCGGAGCACCTGTATATCTCACGCTTAAGTTAGCCAGGCTTTTGCCCAGCATTGAGACTGATGCAACTCAGACTTACATTAATGAAGATTCTCTAGAATTCTAGATGAATCGAAACATTGTCGGTGTCTTTATCGACAATTTATTTTTACGGTCTGCGCGCACTGGCGGACGGCGCAGTAGAGGAATTAAAATTTAATAGTTATCCAATCGAAATAAGGAAAGTATTTATTTCAATGCTCGGTCTCGGGAGCACCACAGCGCAGTTTTGCGAGAAAACCGAGATAAATTTTAAATCTTTTTGCCTCCGTCCGCCACTGTGCGTCAACCATAATTTCCCGTTGACATTATGAACAATAATGAAATTTAAACAATATGTTTATGGTACTAATGTAAACGCAAACAGACTTTTTTGTTCGATCCAGTTTCAAAAACTTAATGCCTACTTCACTTACCTACCAAAATATAGGTGCATTACGGACGGGGGATCTCGGCTTACGTGAAGCTAGCCGTTTCGTTGCGCGGCAGACGATTTTCGACCTTATGCAGCGGCACAAAACCATTTATGCGGTCACACGGCTAACTTCACGTAAGCCAAGACCCACCGACTGTACTAAACAGAGCAGCAAGAGCTTTATATCCAACGATATTTGGTGAATATTACACGGTTTTTGTGTTTGTACCGTTTAGATGTAAAACTGTGGCTTGCTGCTCAACATTTCGATGCTTAAACAATAGTTTACTTTGGTAGATACATCTACAGACATAGTGCTACGTTCAATCTATGTCTGTGTACCCCAAATAGTTCCATTAAACATTTAAAATATTTTGTATAGAAGTTAAAATGTCTACAAAATACAATACTCATAGATAAAACATATAACAATATATTTTCTACGTATATTTTTAACGATAAATTGCTTAAGATCTCTTTATTATTGCTGTAGGGCAGTGGTGCGTGTTTATATACCCTACAGTACCTGCCATTTGACTATGCGCATTAAGACGTGTCTACTAGTAAGTTTAATAAACTTCACTGCAGGTCTAGCATGACGACAAGACGTTTTGTCGACGGAAGAGAAGACAAATTATTTTAGGTGTAGAAAGACGATTATTTTTACTGCCGCTAGAATAAATAAATACACTTTTCTAAACCATTATCCTAATAAGTAAAACAACATTATGTACAAAGTCGATTACATTACCTATAATATTCAGAATCAATTTTGGACCGGTATTTTTCAAACTCGCGGTCCGCATTCACAATTTAGTTGAAAGCATATTTAAATAATAATTTCTTAACTTTATATAAATAAAATGGTGGATACCTTCGCGATGACATCAGTTACTTCCCATAAGGTGGCAGATGCACTCCCTTCCACAATTCCATATGTAGCAAGATGCTGGCGTAGAACTGGGAGCGCATACACGGACGGATATTATCTAACTCCCTCTGAAAGCACCTAAGAAACTGCTGATTCAGCCTGTCCTCCGCACTGGTGTATGTGTGCGTCTCGCATACGGAGCATGATCTGATGCGCTTCGCTGAATTCGTATCAATGGGCTCTGCGAAAAGAAAGTGCTTTTTGCCCATATACAATTTCAAAAGTTGTCTATGAGAGAAGCATTCTACCTACCATAGCTAAATGAGACTAGTTGGTCTTTTCAGACAGATTTATTTAGGGGAGATTCCGCGTACGCGTTCCAAATACCAATTGTGGCCATATCTATGCAGTTTTTTTTAACTTGGGTCCAAATACGAGTAATAGGTAGCATAAACTCGATTACAAAACTTTACACTTTGCGTGCATGGTATATTTTTAGATTTATTAGACTTTATAGATATATACGTATCTCATCGTAATCGCAAATTTATAGTAACCATAGTAAACTAATCAAACTTAAAAGCAGTATGTTTTTAGGGTTCCGTACCCAAAGGGTAAAATCGGAACCCTATTACTAAGACTTCGCTGTCCGTCTGTCTGTCTGTCTGTCTGTCACAGGGCTGTATCTCATGAACCGTGATAGCTAGACAGTTGAAATTTTCACAGATTATGTATTTCTGTTGCTGCTCTAACAACAAATACTAAAAACAGAATAAAATCAATATTTAAGGGGGCTCCCATACAACAAACATGATTTTTTTGCCGTTTTTATAGATAATGGTACGGAACCCTTCGTGCGCGAGTCCGACTCGCACTTGGCCGGTTTTTATAGTCTATGCTTATTTAAACCTTGTGAGTGGGTTTTGAGCAAGCATGTTACACTATCAAGCGTGTACATAGACAAAAACGACCCACTGGAGCCGATATTTCTGTTTTCACATGCAAAAACGTCTTAAATTTAACGAGCGTGTAAAGCATCGCAAAACTTATTATATTTAGTCTCTGTCATAGGTAAAAAAAAACTTATTGTAAGTACCCAATATCTCATCCGTATAAAAAAAAAAACTAAGCATAATAAATATAGTCAAAAACAGCAATAAAATATAGCAAATAAATTGTAGTGTGTATTCCACACAAGCGTGGTAATGCCGGTTGGAATATCGACCAGTTTTATTTGCGGCACTATTGAATATTACCGTAAAACAAAGGCAATAAAAGAGATAGAGAAGTTAGTCACCGACATGATTATTTTGATGCAAAAGGCCAGATTCCGCGCGTCTGTTCTAAATTCAAATTATGACCAATTTCCGGTTGTCAGTCGCTTAGCGAGCTGTCTTTTGTTCGTATGTGGCTTGCGTCATCTCGGCTATTCTTCCCGTGATAACTAAATTGTCTTATTGAACCGGCAAATAATCGTTAACAAACCGACCGGTATTACCGTAGCTGTAAGCGGCTCATGCATTATTATAAGTACATAATGTTCTAAAATATACCGTATTTAGATTTAGCAGTAACAGGATTTTTATAATCATAACCGTAACGTATTGCCGGTAATAATTTCAATGAACAGCCACCATGCATAACGTACTTCAGGTACTTACTATTTTCATTCGCAATTTTCAAAAAAAAACTACTTTCACTTCTGGACACAGGAGCACTACACATTGAGATTTAAAAAAAGCAAAAACGCGCAAATCCATCGAAAACCAAAAAATAAATAGGATTATGCAGCAATAGACACCGGTCTTATTCGTTGATTACTTTCAGTAAACGGACATCTTAGACAACGAAAAACGAATCATCAACGTATGATTATTTATTAATCACGTACATCTTTTTAAATTAATTTATCATTGTCTGATTACTGAAGAATCAACTCTAAACATCGTAAATGAACATGACTATAGATTTTGACACGGGTCTTTATCACGTAATTACCTTTAATTTACTTTCCCGACGTTTCTCCGTCTGCCCGCGACCATGGTTATTGTGACATAGTCGAAACGTCGGGAAAGTTAATTAAAGGTAATTACGTGATAAAGACCCGTGTCAAAATGTATAGTTATGTCTACTAATCACGATAGTTTGAAAAATAATCGTAAATGAATGAGGTATAGTATGATTACCATAGACATTTTGTCTTTGGAGAGTAGGCAAAAGTTTAAACACGCACGCGGACGTAAAGTTTAGGTGCGAAGAACAGAAACTTCCATGCTTATAATAGAAGTATTGATAATAGTTAAGTAACAAGTAAAAGATAATGTTTGTCATTCTACATCAAATGAATGTATTTCTCTTCCTAACAAAGTTTGTCTTGGGTGTTCATGCTAGGCCTGCTGTACCTAACGGTTTTCGGTCCCTAGTAAGTACATAGTCATAAGGCGTGTACTGTAGACGGCTACATACTGCGTTAGACGCGATTCAAACATATTATAGTTGTTTGCTAATTCTGCAGTTTTGTATATTTATTCCTATTAAACTGTAGCCTATTCTATCGATATTACTAGAGACCAGATAATATGCAACTAAAAAATATTAAATAAGCATGAATAAATATAACAAAAGTATGTTAATATATTTTAATTGAGTTCATAAGATTTTCAGGAATGGTACAATAATTGTTTGTCTTACGTAAAACTATTTTTTTTTAACAAAAAAAATCTCATCGCATTCACCATGTACGATTATACTGGTGCGGTGCGGATTTTTAAAACTACTTAAATTGTATGCAATCTAAAATGAGAACAAAATATGCAAATAAAACTCTAAAGCGTATTGCGAATGTGTTTAGGGACCATCTATAAAGTATATTACACATTAAGGGGGGTCGACGAAGTGTGACAAGGGGCGGGAGGACTGGGAAGGGTCCTAAGTTTCGTGACGTCACATTTCAAATCATATAAGATATAGTTATTTAAATGTTAATGAAACGACATTAATGATAATTTCGTTATTTCAGAACTGCTGTTATAATTTAATAATTACTACGGGGGGGTCTCTCAAATGTGACAAGGAAGGGGGAGGGGTCATCAAATCACGAAATTAGCGTGACGTACATTACTCTCAAATGTGACAAGGACGAATGAGGGATAGAAAAATCACGAAATTAGTGTGACGTACTTTATGGATGAACCCTTAGCATGATGTCTTTTAGCAATAAAACACAGCATGCTAATAGCAACAACAACAAAGCAAAAGTGGGTAAAGTGCATATCCCGGTCTCTAGGTATCATTGCCATGTTGAGCCAATTCACGTAAATAAATGATAAACATTGATATAAACAGAATATAATCTCACAATTTTACACATTCTATTTCATGTACATTCCTTGTAATCTAAGATATGGTTAGGAAATATATACTCTCATCTGTTTTTTAATCATGAAAAAAAATATTATGTACATTATTAAGTTTGAAAGCAAATGGGCTTCCTGTCTAAATCAAATGCAAGCATTGTCAGGTATGTAATATTAATTTTAATTAACTTTTTTTTTATCAAATTCTTCGATATGTTATTAATGAATGCATAAGTCGTGAGAATATTACATAATTATGAGGAATCAAAAATAAATATAGGTTTACTAATGACTTTGGTATAACTAGGTAAAGATACTTCATGATCTAGCCCATTTGCGATCTATCAATGTACATATTATTATTTAACATAATATTTTTTTGTCATAATCAAAAATAAAAGAAGAGGGTATATATTTTCCTGCCGTATCCTGTACTATTGGTATTAAATAAAACAGTTGATAGGGGGCTTGGAACTGAATCTCAATGCAGTTTAAACACGTGAATTGGCCATGTGTCGCATCTAGCTGATTTCGATGACTTCATCGGTGTTTTCCGTGCGCCTACGCTTCGGCGGCTTCGGCACCGGCTCATCGTTATCCTCCTCGACGATCTCCAGATCGCTGTCGCTATCCTCCTTCGGTTTGGAAGGACCAGCTTTCGGTTCGGAGCCGGAGCCGTTTTTGGGCGCTTCGGTAGGAGCCGGCGGTCCGTCCGCGTCGGTTATAACGCGCCAGGACTTTTCATCGTTTTCCTGCTGTAGGCGAACTCTAACTTCGTAGTTCTGTAGGAAGTCGTCGACTAGCAGCGCGCAGCCATCGTTTAAGCCGATCTCTTGAAGGGTTTTGTGGTTGTTGTGATCTGTTTCGCCCGGTTCAGAGGAAAGGACAACGACACCTTTACCTTCGATGGTGGCGTCGGGAGCTTGCATGTTGAGGCCGTCTTTCAAAGCGCCGTTGAGATCCTTGAGTGTAAGATGTTTGAGGTTGCAGGCGAGCGCCACTTCAGGCTTCGGGGAGCAGACGTAGCATTTCGGATTGGGTGGCAGTAGCTCTGGAAGTTAATTTGTTTTACGAGTGTATTAAAATTTGATTTAAATGAATCTTTAAGCCTATTTAAATTCCGTAGGAATGAAGGTTCATTCAAAATACAAATTTCAATAAATACTACCTACTTAGCTGGGTCTAATCAGTTGATGCATTAGTGAACAGCAGCCTTTATTTATAGAAGTTCAATATATTTTAGGTGTAAATACTAATAAAATATTTACCATCTTTAGACTATACTTAAGAAGCTCCCAGTCGCTGATTGCCCTTTTTCGAAACGAAAAAAGAAATACTTCTGAACAAGCCACATCTCCTATTTTTATCTGGGGGCACGGCAGTGCCCCCGCCAAGTCAAGCAATAAAGCGGCTCGGCTGTACCATCCTTTTCTCGAAGCAGTTCAGGCCATTTCGACCCCCTATAACTTCGTTGTGGATAAAACTAGAAGCCTGAATTTTTAGTAACCAAGCAGTCACTATATAAACACGGTATATTTCAAATTTCATTCAATTTGAACCAGTAGATTAAGAATTATAACTAGTCAAAGTTTCCTATTTTGTCACTCACACACTCACTCACTCACTCACTGACTGACTGACTGACTGACTGACTGACCGATCATCAAAAGTGAACAAACACAATTATTGTTTAGTGTAAAAACCCTAAAAAAACCTGCCAAGTGCGAGTCGGACTCGTGCACGTCGAGTTCCGTACCATTATCTATAAATCACGTTTGTTGTATGGGAGCCCCACTTAAATATTTATTTTATTCTGTTTGTGAGATCCATGTAATACCAAGTCGGTTAATTTATTCAGTCCCTACTTTAAGGGTCCTTCTGACTTATGTTATTACGTAATTAGCTAACATTTACGTAATAACTTAAGACAGAAGGACCCTTAAAGTAGGGACTGAATAAATTAACCGACTTGGTATTACATGGATCTCACCACTTTTTACGGTAGAAGAACTGAGTTGCGTTGCGAGACTTGGCTTTTTTTACAAGTTATGTTTTTGATGGCATCTCATTTATTTTTGTAGATAGCCCTACTATTTAGGGTTCCGTACCTAAAGAGTAAAAACGGAACCCTGTTACTAATACTCCACTGTCTGTCCGTCCGTCTGTCCATCTGTACGTCTGTCCGTCTGTCTGTCTGTCGGTCTGTCTGTCCGTCTGTCTATCACAGGGATGTATCTCATGAACCATGATAGCTAGACAGTTGAAATTTTCACAGATGATGTATTTATGTTGCCGCTATAACAACAAATACTAAAAACAGAATAAAATAAATATTTAAGTGGGGCTCCCATACAACAAACGTGATTTATAGATAATGGTACGGAACTCGACGTGCGCGAGTCCGACTCGCACTTAGCAGGTTTTTTTAGGGTTTTTACACTAATTGTGTTTCAAATTTGAAGCTTCTATGTCTGCTAGAAGTGCCTTAAACTTTTGATGATCGGTCAGTCAGTCAGTCAGTCAGTGAGTGAGTGAGTGAGTGACAAAATAGGAAACTTTGACTAGTTATAATTCTTAAACTACTGGTTCAAATTAAATGAAATTTGAAATATACCGTGTTTATATAGTGACCGCTTGGTTACTGAAAATTCAGGCTTCTAGTTTTATCCACAACGAAGTTATAGGGGGTCGAAAATGGCCTGAACTGCTTCGAGAAAAGGATGGTACAGCCGTGCCGCTTTATTGCTTGACTTGGCGGGGGCACTGCCGTGACCCAGATACTTTTATTTAAATACATACATTACATTATGCTACATTATATAACCCAGACACGAATCAAACATCTATGTTCATTACAAAAATATTTGCCCTGGGTAGGGATCGAACTCACAACCTACAGCGCAGAAGACAGAGCTATTGCCATCGACTACGCTATTACCAACTAAAACGCAGCAAACGCTATTACTTCTGAGCTGTGTATGTTATGTCTTCTCTTGACTCAAGAAATTCCGATCACTGGTGATGAACTTTCAAATACTTTATTTGTACACAGAAAACATTAACAATTATGACATTACAAAGAACATGTACAAAGGCGAGCTTAACCCTAAAAGAGTTTTCTACCAGCAAACCTTTCGAGGCTAGGGAGAGGCCATAATACAATTGTGGACAAACCGTGAACTACCATGAAAGTCACTAATAATTTTAGTGCAAGGCAATTAGAACATAGTTGGTAGGAAAGCAGGAAGATGATAAAGCTTACTTTTGTCTGGCACCATCAGCTGGCCGCGGTGGTTGACCTTCGGCCGAAGATAGACGCTGCTGCAGCTGCTAACGCTCCCCTTCAAGATGCATTGAGCGCGAAGAACGGCCAATCCGGCCACTATCGCGTTGGCGGTCGCGATGGCCGGGATTATGTTGCCCGCCATTGCTAAGGATTAGAGATTCAATCAGTTTTATTAAAGTAGACATGTTATGCGGCGGAAGAAAGCCATTTTACAAGAAAAGGCTTAAGAAGAAATGGATGGACTGCATAAAAGAGAAAATAGGTAAACACGTGCTCAGAACGGTGAAGGAAGAATCGTGAAGAAACCAGTTAGTATTCTTATAAGCGGCGATGGGCTTGCAACCTGTCACGTATGGAATGCTTATTACTGCAAAAAATGGGCATGTGCCAAATGTACTGTTTGGACGAGCCTCTGACATCTTCAAAGGATCCAAGCGTCTGGAGATCTGAGAGGATGTCTATCATACTTCGGGATTACAGTCGTGATTATATTTATTTATTTATTTTATAGGTGTGAATATTGCGATGACAGGCGATAGGAGAGTATGAAAGAAATAAACATGTTGTGCCGCTTTACTTGAATGGGATAAGGGTAGGTAGATGATAATGATTTTAAAGTAGACACTTAAGGATAATGTTTAGCGTGAATTTAAATTTATTGCAGACTGGCATTCGTGATTTTTTTTTAGTTAACCTGTACCTGTACCTGTACATATTATGGCTCGTAACCGTGAACGCCATCTATTGTTGCCGCGAGTGATATGACGATATAATTAAGTTTTGTTAAAATGGTGAAATTAAAAAAAAAAACGCATTTTTTTATATATTTGTCCTTTTTTTAGGACTTTGTTTTTCTGATCTAACATATTTATGTAGCTTCGATTAATCGATTCCTATAATGTCATCTATACTCACATTTGACTTCGAAGCGCGACTTGAGCGGTATATTGAAGATGTGCGAGCGAACATTGGCGCAGGCAGTCACAAAGTCCATGGCGCTCTTCTCGTCCTTGTCCCACACCAGATGGTCGCCTGGGGAGCGGGACTTCAGATCCGCCTGGAGTGCAGCCACGCTGCTCGCGAACACCTGGAATTAAGAAGGCGCTCAATGACCAAGGCAACACAGACCTAGTAACACCTAGTGTAGTGTACATATAGGTGTTTTTAGGTGTAAATTAGTACAACGTTTGAAAAACAGAATGTCCTTGTTAACCTTAAAATAGAGATGGTAAGAATAGCCCCGAATAATATTTTTTTTAGAGGGGGCAAATACTGAAAAATGCCGCCCGCCATTATTATAAATATAATAAGTGTAAATATTTATATAAGAGAGCGGGGGCGGCATAATTCAGTTTTCGCTCCCCCTAAAAAAATGTTCGTGCCCCGTGTAGTGTAGGTCAAAGTTAAGTAAATGATGGGTGCTCCATTCGTCCGTAAAGTGTGAATTACCGGGATCAAAGGTAACCTGTGTCCATCCAGAATAATATATCTTTCAAATGGTGTAAGAGTTTTTTTAGATAGGTGCAGTGGTAATAGTGATTACCCTCTGTATAGATACAAGGTGTTTTTGCTTCATAGGTCAAAAATGTAATATATACCTGTGCACACTCATAAACAGTCCAACATCTCTGATCAGGCAGGCCCGAGTGTGTGGCCGGGGCTGAATTCTTTCCGGGGAGGTTGTTCCAATCCAAAGGTGTGGGTGGACGGCGTTTCTTCCACAAGTTCTCCATGGAGAGGAGGTAGCGAATGTCATCACCGAATAGCTTGGAGAATAACTTTACTGGGTCGTAGTCTGATTCGGCTGCCCAGGCGCGTGTACTTTTACGTTCCACGTTTCCTGCAAAATTAAATAAAATATGATCACGACTGTAATCTCCAAATAAGGTAGACATACTCTTAGATTACAAGGTGCTTAGATCTTTGAAGTTGTTCAAAGTTTCCTATGCAGTTTCCTACTATGTTTTAATAAATATTATATTGGTGGACATTTCACACAGCACCATTCCAATATAAGTTGTCTGGCCTCACAGCTCAGTTGGTAGTAACTCTGCCTTCTGCACTGTAAGTTGTTTGATTCCCATCAACAAACATTAGTGTGATGAACATAGATGTCTATTCTGGTTCTTATAAAGTATAATATGAACCTATAAAAAAATAATGCCAATGATCATCACTTGAGAACAGTCCGAACGATTTGGCTATTTATTTTGTGGTCTAAATGTCTGAGCAAGGAAGATTTTTTTTGAAAAATCCTCTAGAAAATTTAAAAATTCGAGTATAACTGTAAGTAATTTTTTCTATGCAATTATTGAAATTCGGATAGGATGTCTTTTAGGTCAGTTAGTTAATAATATAAGCAAGAATTTTGAGAATCTTTAAAATACAATGATATATGAATACATGATGAAATAGGTTCTACAACTATGTAACTTAATTTAAATTATACAAGACAGACCTGCCGTGGTACTCTCGGTAACCATAGCATCAGCACCAGCTTCTCCGGCCGCCTCAGGGTCTGCGGTGTCAGGGCTCACATCCTGGTCTGGATCCTCTTCACCAAACAGCTGGTTGAAGAGATGCTTAGCCCACACTATACAGTGGATCGGCTCAGATGGTGTGTTACGGATGGTGCAGCCAGGGTATGTCTTCTGGGTAGCTTTTGGCAGACACTCGTAGCATGTTGAGAGGCCTTTTTTGATTATTTCCACCTATAATGAAAAAAAAAATATAAATAAATAAGGTAAAAATTTACTCAGGGATTTCATATCGTCCACCACCTTACTGAGGTTGTATTAAGATAAATTACCTGTCCAGCATATCCAGCAGTTCCTGTCTCCACCAGAGGTATATTGGCCGCAAGGCACATTCTGTTCACATGGTTTCGAGCTACTCGGTTGTCCAGGGCATTCATCACAAGGTTGAACTGTTTGAAGTAAGACACACCATAGTCGTTGCTGGAAAACAACATTAATAAATTTATTTATTTAGAGTAATATACACTTAAAAGTCAAAACAGGAACAGAAGATAATAGATAACGATATTCAATGTCATGTTGCAAAAGAAATGATGGAAGAGATAGATTGCAACAATAATAAGAATGTATTAGGGTCTAATCGTCAAAAAATAAGAGCAACAAAATAGGATCATAATTGCTGTAATCCCAAAGTATGGCAGACATCCTCAGATCCTTAGCTGTATTAGCTAGAGGCACGTCTAAACATTATATACATTGGGCTCATGTCCACATTTTGTATTAGTTACCATTCCATATGTGACAGATTGCAAGCCAATCGCCACTTATGTTTCCTTCACCGTTTTGAGTTGAGCAGAAACAGGATTAAAAAGTATGTAACAAGCTGGTAAAAGTTGACCATACCTGATGACACTGTCATGATGAGCGACAATATTGACATTGGGATTGAAGCTTAACGCACTGTCCTTGGCCACCTGGGCCTTGGACTTGCCGACATGCTCCTTGTGGAACAAAAACTGACGGTTCAAGTTGCTCACATCTATGGTGTCAAGATCAATCTGAAAGAAATTGGCAACATTATAAATATATTTTACCATGTTCCGTCTTCTATTAAAAGTTTGTAAGTTTGTGCCTCAATCAGGCTAAAACAACCTATGCTCTGGAATAACATAATTATAATTACGTTTAAAAAACTAAAAACAAAACTGAATTCATCATAAATAAAAATAGAATTGCTTTAAAATACTTAATGAAAAGATTTACAAATATACTAGTCGACCCTACGATTTTCGAACGTTCCCCTTAATTTCTCTGGGATGACATCATCAGATCCTGGTTTCCATATCATGGGACCAACATTGGAATATCTCCTTTCAAATAAAAAAAATATTCATCAAAATCGGTTTTTATATGATGAAGTTATCCTCAAAAATAATATAATATGGTTGAATTGAGGAACCTCCTTTTTGAAGTCAGTTTAAAATAAGCATACTTTTTATCCAAGTATCACAATAAGTAAGTAAGTATAAGCAATACTGCAGTCAGAAGCTAGCTACTCATCTTAGGTCAGACAATGGGTTAGTATTGTGTTTATCTACTAGTTTAATTTTCCTCCATGTGCATAAAATAAAATGTATCCATACCATACTAGGTATACTATAATCCAATGCATACAAGCTCACTGAGCTTGAGGCACAACAAATGCCATTACTGAATTAATGGATGCTAATAAAAAACTGGATTGCAATAGTAAACAAACTTTCATTTTGAACAATAGCCACAGTAGCCACACAAAAGAAGTTAAGTGAACATTCATTTTGATAAAGTAAGTAACAAGTAATTGTATCGAGCAAGACATCGGTCTGCTTAGTCAGCTTCATTTCATAAAATGAGCACATTACATATCCCGTTAGAGCCAACATTTTTTGACGTGCATGATGCAGGTTATGCCAAACGGAAATTACTCGGTACATGTATTAATAATTGTAGAAAAACTGATAGAAATGCTCAAAATAGAAGTGGTTACTTACAATCTCAATAGCGGGGAAGCCGGTAAGAACGAGATTCTTCAGAACTTCGCACCCTATCCCGCCGGCACCGACCACCAATATTTTCGAATTGGCTATTGCCTCAGTCAGTTTTTCATCAAAAACGCCCGCCACACGCGCAACCATTTTGTCGGAATCGAAAAACACGTATTACGTGGTAATATGACGATTATTTGCAATAATTCACACAACGTAAACGCGAGCGAGGTTTTTCGAGTCAAGCAACTGTCAAAATCGGCGTCATGTCCTGGTTCTGGTTCGTTGGAAAACAATCTGAGATCGAAAGCACAGACCTATTATTTACATCATCCTATTTTAATACTTTTGATATGAATACTTTCAACTGGTAACCTAAATAATATTTAAGCACTTTTTAAACACACTTGCAGCTATAATTTTCTTGCTTTCACAACTATAAACAAATAAATTGTTTTTGAACGAAATTCTCTAACCGGAAACGGAAATATAATTCCCTGTCAAAATTCAAATAGCACTCCCATTCGCTATACATATTAGAAGAATCTTGTGGTTACAACAAAATGAGATAGGTCAAAGGACATAGGTCTACATCAGTTCAGTTTACCTACAGTATGACAACGGATAAAAAGAAGAATGACGTAGGTAACTTAGATATTACCTACCTATCGCGGATTATGTAGATACGTCATAATCTACCGCTACGGGTATAGGTATTTTGACGAGGTACTACCGTGTCTACCTAGTTGGTAAGTTTGTATAGATTGGTAGTTAAGTGCCTAGATACTCTACCTCCCTAGAAAAACTAGGTTTATTTAGATACCTAGGTATTAATATTATCTCCACACCACACCCTCCATGCATAATATCTCCATACCATACCTCTTACCTCACTCTGACTAGATTAACAAACTTGAAAAAAAAACCGGTAGGTAGGTAAACTTTATCGAATAGCGAACAATATTGCATTTTATAAATAAACCGGTGAGTGCCATCCCATAAACTATAAAGTTAAAAGCAATTTTAATGAACATCGAGCCACGTTAAACAACATTTTATGTTTGTAGCGTTCACTATGGATTTAATGGAAGCAATAATGTTCCCATTGGGTCTACGGGTCCGTGAACTTTAGTAGGTAATATTTTCCTTTACTTTTATCAATTGACTTAATAATAAATTTATAAAAACTTTATTCATAAACTTAGTGCTAAGATGAAATTATAGATTAATATCTAATTATAGGTAATAATTTATACTACCTAATCTACCTATGCCTGAACTAGGAAGAACCTGTAGGTATCTCAGGCGAAAAAATCTATTTACCTCTTGCAAAGACGAAGATTAAGTTACATCAAGTTACCCCCCTCTTTTCTTGTTTTTGTTAATCCCGTCCATCTAACAAAAGGTTGTTTGGAAGAGATGGCTTTTAGCGATAAGGCCGCCTATTGTACATTCGTTGTTATTTACCATTTGTTTTCTATAAGTGCATTAAAGAGTTTATCTATCTATCTATCTACATCATACAGTTAAGATACAGATACAGAACCTACCCAAAAAGGACTTCCTTCTAAAGTTAAGACCTAATAAATAATGACATCTTCCATGATGGCATTTTTAGCAAGTGTCCATCAATCGAGAATGAAGTAATTATGTAAATACCTACGCGGTTTTTATGTGTGCCTGCGAAGCGCTGGGTTATAGAGAAAAAAAAAAACATTTTAACAAAAAATTACATACAATAATGGCACTTTGACAACAAAATTGGTCAACAGTCAGTTATATGTTTTAATGTAATGGGTGTAGAGGAATACCTCTCCAAACATTACATCCATCTCGTTACAGAAGCCGAAGAAATAGGTAACTAAGTACATAGATAAGTACCTGCCTACTCAAATGCCAAAAACCCTAAATTTATTGACAAGTAGGTAGTACCTACGATTTACCATTCAGGTGACTGTTATAACCCAGCAACGTAATTCAAGCAACTATTAATGGGAAACCCGTACAATTTTATTATCCTCATTACAACTCGATTTTTTTAATTTGATTTTGAACCCTATAAACCTTTGATTCCGGAATTGCCGAAGGCTGTAAATTCCAAGAAATAGCTTTGTCACTCTAAACAAGGCTATGATTGCCGTTGTCAGAAATTTCCAGCCCTTACCTAACAATCTTCGTTACATAGTTAATACTAGCGACCCGCCCCAGCTTCGCACGGGTTTAATACATATAAACCTTCCTCCTGAATCACTCTATCTATTAAAAAGAACCGCATCAAAATCCGTTGTGTAGTTTTAAAGATATAAGCAAACATACATACATACATACAGACGCGGGAAGCGGAAAGCGACTTTGCTTTATACTATGTAGATACATATTAGTACCTACACTTATGTAACTAATACCTACCTAAAAGTAAACAAAAACCGACTTCGACGGGGAATTCAAGATGTTTATAAAAATTGATTAGGACTTCCCTGCAGAAAGGTGCCTGCCTGTATGCATTTAAATCAATTGCTTTTTTATACCTGGTTTTAAAACTTAGTGGTTAAGGGTGTGCGTTGATAGATCAGTCAGTCAGTCAGCAAAAGTTTTTGTACTTAGGTTCCTAACTATATAGATTAGGATACGATAGCATTTGTTTATTCTTTTTGACATTTGGTCCAGGTTATTTCTATAGGCTCGAGCTTGGCGATCACTAGAAAGTCTAGAAATAAAAAATCTTGAGAGGTGTCAAGGGACACCCGGATGGAACGAAGTTCTCACATAATAACGTGGGACAAGGGAAGGGGAATCAACTTTGACTTCGACTTCGACCTCGACCTCGACCTCGACCTCGACATCGACCTCGACCTCGACCTCGACCTCGACCTCGACCTCGACCTCGACCTCGACCTCGACCTCGACCTCGACCTCGACCTCGACCTCGACCTCGACCTCGACCTCGACCTCGACCTCGACCTCGACCTCGACCTCGACCTCGACCTCGACCTCGACCTCGACCTCGACCTCGACCTCGACCTCGACCTCGACCTCGACCTCGACCTCGACCTCGACCTCGACCTCGACCTCGACCTCGACCTCGACCTCGACCTCGACCTCGACCTCGACCTCGACCTCGACCTCGACCTCGACCTCGACCTCGACCTCGACCTCGACCTCGACCTCGACCTCCACCTCGACCTCGACCTCGACCTCCACCTCGACCTCGACCTCGACCTCGACCTCGACCTCCACCTCCTCCTTCCGTCTAGCCCCCTTTCACAACGCGCGATAAGGAACTTCGTTCCAAAAATCGTAGTTTCGACTACCTAGGTCCAATCAACGTAGGTACAATCTACTTTACAAGCACAGTCATGACTTTATTCATAACGCAATATATTTTCTGAAATAGAAAACCACAAACCGTTCCCTAATAATTATCTGAAAATGGTTGACCTCAAAATTAGCCTCCAGAAATTGCAATTTTAGCTGGTACGCAACTGTGCGCTGAAATCTATCTAATTACGCGGCGGACCCGTGGACACCCTTTACCCGAATGGGGTCAGTTCTATCAGTTATACAAATTACCACATCAAGTGCTAAGCGCAAACATGACCGTGTGGAGTCAATAGTTTCTGTTTGTTTAAAATGTCAGCCTATACATAATCTAATACCTTATTATGTACCTAACCCTCGTGTTCAAGAACGACACTATGAGAACACGCACCCACAGTGGACGAAATATTTTTTCATAAAAATCACTTTATGTGTTGTGCGACACTGCATAGTGTGACTAGAGGCACATTGTCGGGTGCCTCTAGCCAAAGTTGAGCTCTAAAGGCACACGGTAGCGTGCGCCATAGTGCTGCTCAACACATAAAGTGATGTTTATGAAAAAACTTGAGAGGTGTCAAGGGACACCCGAATGGAACGAAGTTCTCACAAAATAACGTGGGACAAGGGAAGGGGAATCAACTTTGACTTCGACCTCGACCTCGACCTCGACCTCGACCTCGACCTCGACCTCGACCTCGACCTCGACCTCCATCTCGACCTCGACCTCCATCTCGACCTCGACCTCCACCTCGACCTCGACCTCGACCTCGACCTCGACCTCGACCTCCACCTCGACCTCGACCTCCACCTCGACCTCGACCTCGACCTCGACCTCCACCTCCATCTCGACCTCCATTTCCACCTCGACCTCGACCTCGACACAATTAATAGATATATATATTAATAGATATACTATAGCAAAAAAGTGTCGTGACAACTTTTCGTGACAACTTTTTGTAAGAATTTTTTCCGTCTAGCCCCCTTTCACAACGCGCGATAAGGAACTTCGTTCCAAAAATATTTCGTTAATTTAATCAGTCCCTACTTAAAGTAGGGACTGATTAAATTAACCGACTTGGTATTACATGGATCTCACAACTTTTTACGGTAGAAGAACTGAGTTGCGTTGCGAGACTAGGCTTTTTTTACAAGTTATGTTTTTGATAGCATCTCATTTATTTTTGTAGATAGTCCTAGTTTTTTGAGTTCCGTACCCAAAGGTTAAAAACGGGACCCTGTTACTAAGACTCCGCTGTCCGTCTGTCTGTCCGTCTATCTGTTACAGGGCTGAATGAACCATGATAGTTAGACAGTATTTTTTTTTACAGATGATGTATTTCTGTTGCTGCTATAACAACAAATACTAAAAACCGGCCAAGTGCGAGTCCGACTCGCGCACGAAGGGTTCCGTACTATTATCAAAACGGCAAAAAAATCACGTTTGTTGTACGGGAGTCTCACTTAAATATTTATTTTATGCTGATTTTAGAGAAATACATCATCTGTGAAAATTTCAACTGTCTAGCTATCACGGTTCACGAGATACAGCCTGGTAACAGACAGACGGACAGCGGTGTCTTAGTAGTCCCGTTTTTTACCCTTTAGATACGGAACCCTAGAAACATAAAAAATAATTCATAATATCTCGTAACCTACCTATTTACCTAACTACGTAGTTAGCATTCCACACGTGACAGGTTGCAAGCCCGTCGCCGCTTTCAAGAATACTAACAGGTTTCCTCACGATGTTTTCCTTCACTGTTATAAACACGTGTAACGCGCATATAGGTACCTACCTACATTTTTCGAACAGAAATATCCATTGATGCACGGCCAGGATTCGAACTCGAAATTAATTTGAAATTAATAATATCTACCTAGGTACCTATTTACCTAACTACATGAATTCAATAATTCAATTTCAAACTTTTTATTCGATCATGTGAAATTGTGAAGTACCACCTATATACCGACTTACTTTACCGATAGTGGTAAAATAGCGCCACCTGCCAGCGGAATCGCAAACCTCTTTCATCTTACCTCTCAAACCCCGAGCGGTTGCATGAGACCGCGAAAAGTACCTATAATACGTAGTAACATCAAATGAAACTAGATGGCGCTGGAATGCAAAAATCAAGTTTGTTGTATGGGAGCCCCCCTTAAATATTTATTTTATTCTGTTTTTAGTATTTGTTGTTCGAGCAGCAATAGAAATACATAATCTGTGAAAATTTCAACTGTCTAGCTATCATGGTTCATGAGATACAGCCCTGTGACAGACAGACAGACGGACAGACGCACTACCGTGCCCCCAGATATATTTTGTTTATTTTTAGGGTTCCGTACCCAAAGGGTAAAATCGGAACCCTATTACTAAGACTTCGCTGTCCGTCTGTCCGTCTGTCCGTCTGTCTGTCACAGGGCTGTGTCTCATGAACCATGATAGCTAGACAGTTGAAATTTTCACAGATTACGTATTTCTATTGCTGCTCGAACAACAAATACTAAAAACAGAATAAAATAAATATTTAAGGGGGGCTCCCATACAACAAACTTGATTTTTGCATTCCAGCGCCATCTAGTTTCATTTGATGTTACTACGTATTATAGGTACTTTTCGCGGTCTCATGCGACCGCTCGGGGTTTGAGAGGTAAGATGAAAGAGGTTTGCGATTCCGCTGGCAGGTGGCGCTATTTTACCACTATCGGTAAAGTAAGTCGGTAAATAGGTGGTACTTCACATGATCGAATAAAAAGTTTGAAATTGAATTATTGAATTCATGTAGTTAGGTAAATAGGTACCTAGGTAGATATTATTAATTTCCAATTAATTTCGAGTTCGAATCCTGGCCGTGCATCAATGGATATTTCTGTTCGAAAAATGTACCTATATGCGCGTTACACGTGTTTATAACAGTGAAGGAAAACATCGTGAGGAAACCTGTTAGTATTCTTGAAAGCGGCGACGGGATTGCAACCTGTCACTTGTGGAATGCTAACTACGTAGTTAGGTAAATAGGTAGGTTACGAGATATTATGAATTATTTTTTATGTTTCTAGGGTTCCGTATCTAAAGGGTAAAAAACGGGACTACTAAGACACCGCTGTCCGTCTGTCTGTTACCAGGCTGTATCTCGTGAACCGTGATAGCTAGACAGTTGAAATTTTCACAGATGATGTATTTCTCTAAAATCAGCATAAAATAAATATTTAAGTGAGACTCCCGTACAACAAACGTGATTTTTTTGCCGTTTTGATAATAGTACGGAACCCTTCGTGCGCGAGTCCGACTCGCACTTGGCCGGTTTTTTACTTTGCGTACGATGAGTTTTTTTACAAAAAAAAAATAAGGCGTTGAAACGCATCGTAGTACCTACTCGGAGGTTGTGTTATTATCATAATCACAGAGTACTTGGTGATCTTTGTGGGTATTCAACAAAAATAAAAAATATTACCTACGGAAATCTCTTGTAAAAAGTAAGTACACAACCTCCTCCTTACAAAAAGAAACACCATTAAGGTTTAGATTATCTAAGTAAGAAAGTTTAACTAATTCAAGTTGGTCTCCGTCAACCTTCTGTCAATATAGACAAAACCAAACAAGAAAAATGTAATAAAAACCCCTATTTTTATAAATAAATCACTAAGCTGTCCTTTCCTTTCTCACCATGCCACCAAAGAAAGGAAAAGACAAGGGAAAACCAGCCCCGACCGGCGCAGCGGCTAAGGCGATGGGACCACCGCCGAAGCCAAAGAAGCCCCCACCTCCACCAGCCTGCTTCAACGCCGAGGACCTGGCGAAGTTCAAGCAGATGTTCAAGGATCATGATGAGGAGAATATTGACAAGGCTCGTTGTAATTGTATTGTTACCTATATAGGTACAAATAGATTTTAAGCATATCGTAGTGCCCCAGCAGGATCCATGTTGAGAAACGTATTGTGTACCTAAATAAAAATAAAATAAATAGGATCACGACTGTAATCCCCAGGTACGGTAGACATCCTATCAGATCTCCAGACGCTAGTGGGGGTAGTCAGAGGCACGTCCAAACATTGTATTTGGCACATGCCCACATTTTGCAGTAGTCAGCATTCCATACGTGACAGATTGCAAGCCCATCGCTGCTTATAACAATACTAACTGGTTTCCTCACGATATTTTCCTTCACCGTTTTGAGCACGTGTTTTTGATGCGCATATAAATTTTCGAACATAAAAATCCATTGATGCACGCCGGGATTCGACCCACGACCTTCGAAATGATAGTCGAGGTACCTCTCACTCGGCCAACACGGTTATTATATAAGTACTCGACCGTCGATAACCGATATATAATATTTGTTGTAAGTTTACATGGTTGTGCTTTAAGGGGCTGAACGTCGACGATTGCTCTTTTTCGAAACGAAAAAATAAATACTTCTGAACAAGCCACATCTCCTATTTTTATAAGTATATTACTTCAGGTTCCTACCTAGATTTCTATTAAGCTGAAAACATAATAACAGAAACTTTTCACAATAAAGATATTATTTCAAAATGATACGTTTTAGAATTTATGATCGAAATATTTTGATACCTACTATTAAGATCAACTTGTGATTTATTGTTAAAGATAGGTAATATGTAGATCTAGATTTCTATTAGAATAGATTTTTGATAAGTAATTATACATAATTTATATCATTAATTTATTCGAAAAGCAAAGGCGGACCACTCGCCGACGTGTGTTTGTCGTCATTGCAGCGGTCGGTAGGATTATTTATCGAAGTGATTAAAGATGAGTACATCTTTATTCACATATACTATACATTATAAAAATAGCTTGTTCAGAAGTATTTCTTTTTTCGTTTCGAAGAAGAGCAATCGTCGACATGGAGCGTATTAATGACGTTCTTGACGGCTGACCCAATTTGACGGTTATGTATTTAATATGTGTGCAGGTGCCGCTCGAAGCGATCCCACTGATGCTCAGAAAGCTCGGCTTCAATCCAAAGAGTGCAGAAATCAAGCAACTCTTCGAAACTTTCCTTGAAGATGAATACGTTGATACTGTGGAGTACCACGAGTGGCTGTTCATGATCGAAGCCAAAATGGGCTGGGGAGACGACTTTGAACTTGCCATCACTAAAGCATTTGCGGCTCTGGGTCAAGATGAAGCAGAAACCGGCATCTGCGACTTTGAGCTACTCCGAGAGGAGCTATTCACGTGGGGAGAGCCTCTGCAAGAAATCGAATTCATGGACTGGATTAAACTAGCTATCAAAGACAAAACATACAACGTAGAGGAAGGAACGTTCTGCTACACAAAATTCGTTGAAAATATGAATAATAAGGATGAAAGATATGTCAAAGAGCCGATTAACTTCTTCAAACTGGACCAGAAGGTACTGGCTGAGATGGCAATGAAGAAGGCGGCAGAAGAAAGAGAAGAACAGGAGAGGAAAGATGCAGAGAAGAAGGCAAGAGAAGAGGCTAAGAGGCAGAAGATGATTGCTGATGGGTTACTTCCTCCTGATTGAAACTCAATGTACAATACAGTTTAACAGTTTTCTCGTTTATTCCAAGTGGTGGGTCAATAAACAATAGTAATTAAGGTATTTGCTTTTATTCTTGAATCGAATCAAACTTAAATTACATTATATCTGACCATCCAGTATATATAGACCCGTTGGATCCACTACTGGGTATAAAGTCGTTGAAAACCCCGATGGCGTGATAAACGATCCTGATGCAAAAGTTGACTGAGATGCAAAAGGTGTTCAATTACCGTAACGCGACGGGGATAATATTTTTGCATGATCTGCTAATAGTTCCCGAGTCTGACTGTTGTGGACTATGATAGTACCTGATTTTTTGAAAACCCAATAAAAACTCATGAAAATTTTCTCGACACTTATCACTACATAGTATAAAGCAAAGTCGCTTCCCGCTTCCCGCGTCTGTATGTATGTCTGTATGTATGTATGCTTATATCTTTAAAACTACAAAGCGGATTTTGATGCAATTTTTTTAAATAAATAGAGTGATTCAAGAGGAAGGTTTATATGTATAATACATGCATAATATAGCAGAGAAACACTGATAATTTTAGAGGTTTCTAATGTGATGTCGTAAATAAACACATTTTTTTGCGCTTACATTGCAAATGCTGGCTGAACCCCACGAGATATATCAAAATAATATACTACAGTATTGTACACCTTAAAAACGTCTACAAAAAAGTTCACGATGGTATTAGAAATGTCTTACGCACAGCGAAGCGGGCACGGGTCAGCTAGTTTTAATTAAAAGAGGAACGTATAAACTTTTTACCCTATTTTTTACAAGTACCCAGGTACGTAGGTAACAGAGCTGACATTACTTCAATTACTTTATACCGAAGGTAGTATTATAGTAGAGTTGGGGCTGATGCTTACTTTGGTCATTTTCAATTTTGGCATTCAATAACTAAGCATAGCAAACCAATTTGTTTGTCTATGGTCCGTTTTGATTAGTGACAGTTGTGATGCGTTATACCTCTAGATTTAATTAATCACAACGAATGATTTCCCCTTTTGTCTATTTAAATATGAAAAATTAATAAATAAATATCGCCTGTTAGGTACAAAAACTTATAAACCGTTTATTTAAAAATTAAACCAGCGCTCTCACAAGTAAAAAAGTAAGACAAGTGGTAATGACAAGTTGGTTCTACAATTAGGTACGTTTGTCATAATTTAATGCCCTGTTATGCCATCTCCGTTTTCCTCAAAACAATGTTCCCATTTTGCCTTTGAAATAAGCACTTCGCGGAACTTGAAAAAGTTCCATTATCATAAATATTCATACTCAAACATCTAGGTCGCCGGGTCGCATTGAGTTTCAGATGATAACAGTCGTCCACCGGCAGTACGACTAAAAAGTGACGGAATGGGTACTTTTTAACTTACTTCAAGAAGTTCTTAAAGTTGGGTGTTTTTTTTTTGTTTATTACCTCAGTACTCCGTCATTTATTAACTGATTTGAAATATTATATTTTTGGTTGGTAGGATATACTTTCCATTTGGTCCCATTTAAATTTTATTTATAAAAATTAAAAGGTATATAGGTAGGTTTTATATTATCTTCACGCTTAGGTAGGTATTCCTTTTACGATACATAATATATTCAAAAAAAATAAGAAATAAGATCACGACTGTCATCCCCAAGTGTAAACATCACAGATCTCCAGACATTCAGATTCTTGAATATGTTCAAAGGGGGTAGTCGGGACTTTCAAACATTATATTTAGCACGTGGAAATGTGAAAAAAATAGAAAAATCCATTGTTGCGCGGTCCGAATTTGAACCCACGACCCTTGAATGTACCTTCCACTTGGCCGAGGTACCTTCCACTTGGCCTGCACGGCTCCTATTCAATATCGAATGCCATATCTTTAAATAATTGGCACTTTATATGCCTAAATATGCTTCAATGCGTTTTTATGATCAAAAAAGGTCGCATTACTTATTCATACCTACTTTATCATCTTTTATGTGACTAGCTACATCCCGCTGTTTCACCCGCGAAATCTAGTTTTTATCAAAAATAAATATAGTCTAGCACTCAGCTCCTGGATTGCATGAAGTTTTGTTGCAATCAGTTTCTGAAACCGGTAATCTAAATCCCACCAAAAACATTCTGTAAAAAACTAGCCAAGTCTCGATGGAGCTGCTTGTTTATCTCTAAAAAGTAATGAAATCTAGACAAAGTCGTGTCAAGTCTGAGGTTCTTTACTGCGATTTCTTTATTATTATAGAATGTTGTGTGACTTGGCCGTTGAACATTCTTTATACGTTAGTGGGTACAAGTCAATTTTGTTTACACGTAATGTTATATCTGTTGTAACTACCTATGTTTGTTAAGCGAGATAATAGCCAATACAGGTATTGGTAATTTGACGCTAGTGTCTTATTTTAGGCTGTTGTTGATCGTGCAACACATGCATTCAGCATTGACAATGCTGACTTCTGCTGTCTTCTTTTTGGAGCGTCAAATCGACCACCGATCTAACATAAAATAGACGTATTTTTTATACTGTTTGTTTCAGGCTCGCCTTTACATAAGTGTTATTGAAATACGCAGCTTTATCAAGCCTACAATTGACTGGTTATTGAATCAACGTTTTCTAAGTGGCAATTTTCCATTGTTAATGGGTAGCGGTTCTGGCGACAGATTGGTGCAATGGTGTCATGGAGCACCTGGTTTTATACCTGCGTATTTCAATAATACTTATGTAAAGGCGAGCCTGAAACAAACAGTATAAAAAATACGTCTATTTTATGTTGGATCGGTGGTCGATTTGACGATCCAAAAAGAAGACAGCAGAAGTCGGCATTGTCAATGCTGAATGCATGTGTTGCACGATCAACAACAGCCTAAAATAAGACACTAGCGTCCAATTACCAATACCTGTATTGGCTATTATCTCGCTTAACAAACATAGGTAGTTACAACAGATATAACATTACGTGTAAACAAAATTGACTTGTACCCACTAACGTATAAAGAATGTTCAACGGCCAAGTCACATAACATTCTATAATAATAAAGAAATCGCAGTAAATAACCTCAGACTTGACACGACTTTGTCTAGATTTCATTACTTTTTAGAGATAAACAAGCAGCTCCATCGAGACTTGGCTAGTTTTTTACAGAATGTTTTTGGTGGGATTTCACTTCTTTTTGTAGAAATGTGGGCTTATTGATTTATTTTATTAGATTTTCTTATTTGACACAGTTTTTTTTCTTTTTATGAGTAGTTTTTTTATTATAAAAACAAATCGTAAGCGCGTTTAAAATACAGTCAGCGCCATCTAGCGACGTGTGCTATCACCGCCACTCTTAATCCAATGCATTATATTTTGATCAAATTTTGAGCGAAATTAATATTTTAGTTTATTTAATTTGTTAATTTGTTTATTCAATTTGTGTAATGTTCGAGTAGAATAAAGTTAATCGTTCGACTATTTCTTCTTGTAAACTTGTAAGTATAAGTTATGTAGGTATAAAAGCCAGTCTAGTCTTATCCAGAGTTTTCCAGAGTTTTCCTTTAATTTTATTGCGTACTAGCAGTCCGCCCCGGCGTCGCACGGATGTAAGTAATAATGATATTATAGGTAATTTTTTTACACCTTGGGTTACATTATCGAATTTTTCATAAGGATCCCTAATAAAACATTTAGTATCGCAAACTTTTTTTGTAGATATTGATGTCCTCTTTAAAACTGTAGTACATTACTTTGCTCTATTGTCAATAATTTCCGCACCAAACGCAATATAAGGATTTATTTTTTATTTTTTTCACACTTTGGATTACATTATCGATGTTTTCATACGGATCCCTAATATTTTTGAAAATATACTATAGCCTATGTTCATCAGGGATAATGTAGGATTCTAATGGTGAAAGAATTTTTCAAATCGGTCCAGTAGTTGAATATTTTTTGTAAAGGCGGTATGTCGATCTCTAATAGTTTGGTTAGGCTCTTGTGTTTTCTTATCAGGGTCACCAGGTACTCCAGATCTTCGATTATCCTAGTGTTTATGGTTTTCCCTTTATGTGGCCATTAAACCCTAACTCTGTACCAAATTTCAGCTCTCTGAGTTTATGGGAAGTACTAGTTCTATTCTGATGATCATGAGTGAGTGAGTGAGTGAGTGAGTGAGTGAGTGAGTGAGTGAGTGTCTGTCTAAAATGCGAAACTTTGCTTTCGCTTAACTTCGTAACTAAATGACCTACAGACTTGAAATTTTGGATTTTAAGTATGTGATTATGGCTTACTGGATGACGAAAATTTCAGCGTTCTGGTCTTATCCAGAGGTTCTCAAATAGGGGCCTGAAAATGCGGCGAAATGGTTCCAGTAAAGGATGGTACGGCAGTGTTTGCTTCGCGCTCGACTTGGCGGGGGCACTGCCGTGCCCCCAAATAATAAAAAACTCATGCATTAATGACTGATTTATCAACGCACAGCCTAAACCACTGGTCTAAGAAACTTGAAATTTGTAGGGTCTATTTCTTTTGGTGTATATGAATGCATTAGAAATTCAATTCCTCAGTGGGTGCAGCGGAGGTTAAAGTCTGTTTGAAAATAACTTCACGTAAACGAAGTCGCGAAGGTTTCCAACAGTCTATCGATAAATACCCTCATTTAAAAAAATATTCTAGTTACTTACAATCAAGCTTTGTAACATTATGATTGCAATAATCATTTATTGCAACTATATATGGGAGAAGAGACTGACTTCTGTAACACAGGTCTACGTACCTAGCTCACGAGTCTGGTACTTCATAGGAACTTTGTTACCTTTTCTTAATGACAATAAACATTATTATTATTATAATCAAGCTTTGTAAACAATTAGTTAATCATGCATAATTGCAATGCCATAATATACATGATTTCAAACAGAATCTGATTAAGATTGATTGCAACAAAACTTTCGTAATCAAGGGGGACGGTAAATTAAGTTTACCCACAAAATGTTAGAGTACTTTTATGGACAACTATCTCCCATAAATTAAATTTACGAGACCTAGAGTAATTTATTTATCTTCCACTTGAAAAGTTGTGTCCCTTATGCAAGGGTGTCTACTCCGAAAACCGAAACGATATATCATATTCGTTTTGTTGCTTGCCTGATTCTTCTAGGCTTGGTCGTGAGGAACAGGTGTAGCTTCACCTAGCTCCTAAACTGTTTCAAAGTGATCCTTGTGATTTTATTGAAATTAATACCTTTTGACTTTGAACTTTATAACAAGTTCAAATTCAAGTATTGTTTTTAGTGATTTGTAATTAGGGTTAAGAACATCGATGATTGACAAAAGAAGTTACTGTCGTTCCATCGTTCAAACTATAGTCGAAACGATGTAACTTTGGCACGATTATTGTTACGATATATCGTTTTCGGTTTGCGAGTAGACCCCCTGAAAACTAGACAACCCCTCGAAAACTCATCAGACAACGCATTTCATGAACAAAGGGCATCGCTTCAGTGAAGTATTTCAGACGTTATTCTCGAGTATGATATTGAATTAGTAACACAGTAGTTTTCAACTATGTGCTCGTACGACAGCGCAGAAGGCATGAACCACATATCTTGCATTGTTACGAGCTAGACTTGAAGACAGGTACATTGTACCCGTGGGATTCATCATCGGATCCCGCAGCCCTACTGCGTAAGCTCAGTGATTAATCGTAATCGGCTTCAACTGTCAAAATCCTATTTGGTTTTGATAGTTACACGATGAGAATTTGACAGTTGAAACCGAGTACTATAGAATAGTGGACATTGATGAAGTAACGATGGTATTCAATCAAATCGTTTATAACTTGAGATGGGCAGTTTAGATAGATGCATACAAGCCCATTGCCGTTTATAAGAATACAACTAGTTTCTTCATGATGTTTTCTTTTACCGTTTTTCTACATCTAACTACACTAATATTATATTTATAAAGGGAACATTTTCATTTATGTCTTTTGTATGTTTGTTTGTAATTAATAAATTAAAATAAAGTATAACAACTACTGAACTAATTAAAAAAAAAACACATATTAGCCAAATTATCAGAGGCTTTATTTTCAAAAAAATTAGAGATCCTAAGTTATCAAAAAACTGCCTAAAATTTTTATTCGTAGCCCGTGCGAAAGCGGTCATAAAAATATTTATTTTTAAAGAAAGACATTAAGTAGGTTCTTGCAATAGGTACCCACATACCTACCTATAAACGTATTTTATGATCCTATTATCTTGCTACACCAGCGCACTTGATCTATTTGAAGCCAGCTCTATTCTATTTAATTCACTTCGTTGAACATAAGGAGGAGGAGGACTGCGGAGGACCCCACATGAGGTCAGAGTGCGCAGACTGGCTCGCCGGGGAAACTCCGTCATGCTGCAACTGCGTTCACGCCAAGATAGGTAAAACCAACCACAACGCCTTCAGTCAGGAATGCACAGTGAGGAGGAAATGGGAGGCTCTGGCTAGGGCCACCGTAGCGTATTGCTAAGGTGGTCCCTGGCGCCAAAACTGCCTCATATAACGAAAGACCGTACCTCGTAGCTCAAGCTAACTTGCAAAGAAAGAAACTGGCAACATACGAACTAATGCTTGTAGCGAACGAAAAGAAAATGGCTTTCGCGTTGCTCCAGGAGCCGTACGTGGGGGGCATAAGGAGAATGAAGGATTACAGAGGCGTAAAAATCTTCCAGTGCACTAACAACGAAGACGAGACCATTAAAGCAGCAATTGCCGTTTTCAATGATGAAATGGACGTCATCCAATATCCGGAATTCACCACGACTAACATCGTAGTGGTGAAAATAAGAACAAGTGCCTGGGAGATAGTAGTGATTTCGTTCTACTTCGAGCCCACAGAGGACATACAGCCATACCTGGAGCAACTGAGGAATATAGTACGAAGTGTAGGGCAGAATAAAATAATTATAGGCGGCGATGCGAACGCAAAGAGTACCTGGTGGGGCAGTACTATAGTTGACGATAGGGGGGAGGAAATGGCTGGAACTATTGAAGACATGGGCTTGCAGGTACTCAACGAAGGGGATACCCCAACCTTCGACACAGTTAGAGGAAACAAGGCGTACACCAGCTTTATCGACCTTACGGCCTGCACAGCGGAAATGCTTGCACTGGTGGAAGACTGGAAGGTGAATGTTGGCCTGACGAGTGCCGATCATAACGCGATCACATTTCAATTAAGATTGTCGAAAGCCAAAGGCATAAATGTAAGCAGAACCACACGGATCTATAATAGTAAAAAAGCTAATTGGACCCAGTTTCATGAGAAACTGGGCCAATTGCTAAAAGAGCACAAAATAAACAAAACAGAAATAGATAAAATTAAAGATAACACAGAATTAGAGCAGAAAATAGAACTATACATTAGACAAATAACAGAAACATGCAATATTAGTATACCTAAAAAGAAATTAAATGAAAAACTTAACTTACCGTGGTGGTCGGAAGAACTCGCCAAACAGAAGAAGGAGGTCACCACCAAGAAGCGTAGAGTCCGATGTGCAGCGCCGATCCGGAGAGAGAAAGTCGTCAAGGAGTACCTGCAAGCAAAAGAAACATATGAAGAAAATGCAAAAAAGGCCCAAATAGACAGCTGGAAGGGATTCTGTGAGAAGCAGGACAAGGAGGGTATGTGGGAGGGTATCTACCGAGTCATAGGGAGAGCCACAAAGAGGCAGGAGGATCTGCCACTGATCAAGGATGGCAGAGTACTGGATCAGAAAGAGTCTGCAAAGTTAATGGCAGAAACCTTCTACCCAGAAGATAAAGTGGAGGACGACAACACCGATCACCAGCGCACCCGAGAAAAAGCTGATCAAGTAAACAGTTTGGGGCATGATGAACCCCATGACCCGCTGTTTACCCTGGAAGAGCTGAAAGCTGCGGTGAACGGGTTTAACCCAAAGAAGGCCCCAGGATCGGACGGACTAACTGCAGATATCTGCAAACACGCAATCACCCAGGATCCCGAGTTATACCTATCACTGGCAAACAAGTGTCTTATACAGGGCCACTTTCCTGACCTTTGGAAAGAAGCGACGGTGGTCGCGCTAAGAAAGCCGGGGAAAGATAGGTACACAGACCCCAAATCTTACAGACCAATAGGACTGCTGCCAGTGATGGGGAAGATCCTGGAGAAACTTGTAGTGGGCAGAATCAAGTGGCACACCCTCCCCCGACTGAGCATTCACCAGTACGGATTCATGCCCCGCAGGAGCACAGAGGACGCCCTTTATGTCCTGATAAAGCATATACGCGCAAAGCTGATACACAAAAAACTGATAACAATGATATCGTTAGACATAGAGGGAGCGTTCGATAGTGCCTGGTGGCCAGCAATAAGAGTCCGACTGGCAGAAGAAAGATGTCCCATTAACATCAGGAGGATAATGGACAGCTATTTGCAGAACAGGAAGGTTCAGGTGAGGTATGCCGGTGAAAGCCACACGAAAAAGACGACCAAGGGATGCGTCCAGGGATCCATTGGGGGCCCGATCCTTTGGAATCTTCTCCTTGACCCACTGCTGCAGGGACTGGAGCGGCGAGGCGACTACGCCCAGGCCTTCGCAGATGATGTGGTCCTGGTCTTTGACGGCGACACAGCGATGGAGGTCCAGCAGCGCGCAAATGCCGCTCTCGCCTATGTTCAGGAGTGGGGAGTGAGAAACAAACTTAAGTTCGCACCGCATAAGACGAACGCGATGATCCTTACGCGAAAGCTGAAACACGACACTCCTCTCCTGGACATGGGGGGGATCGGCATAAACATGTCATCGGAGATTAGGATCTTAGGCCTTACAATCGACAACAAGCTGACATTCAACACCCATGCAGCGAATGTGTGCACAAAGGCACTTAATCTCTACAAACAGCTTGCCAGAGCCGCGAGGGTTAGTTGGGGCCTCCATCCTGAGGTCATACGTGTCATATACACTGCGGTGGTGGAGCCGGTTATCATGTACGCGGCCAGTGTCTGGGCACCGGCAACTGAAAAACAGTGCATCAAGAAGCAACTAAATGTAGTCCAGAGGGGTTTCGCTCAGAAACTGTGCAGAGCCTATCGCACCGTCTCATTAAACGCCGCGCTGGTGCTAGCTGGAATACTACCTCTCGACTTAAGAATACAAGAAGCAGCCGCGTTGTATGAAGCCAAGAGAGGCGCACTTCCGCCTGCACTAGTCGATCGAGAGGCGGAGAGAATGGCACCGGAGAGAGTACACCCGGTTGAGCATTTGGACCTGGAATTCATATGCCTGGAAGACCAACAACAAGTAGATGCGTACAGCAATAAAGCAGTACGTATATTCACCGACGGCAGTAAAATTGAAGGCAAGGTTGGAGCTGCACTCTCCATGTGGAATAGTGAAGCCGAAACCAAAGCCTGCAAATTTAAACTGTCTACTTACTGCACGGTCTACCAAGCTGAATTACTGGCCATATGTCAGGCAACCAGGGAGATACTCAGGAGCACAGAAGCGAACTTCGGCATTTACAGTGACTCAAAATCATCACTCCAAACCGTCACAAACAACTACTCCACACATCCTCTAGCTGTCGAGACCCGTAAGAACCTAAGGGAAAGTAAAAACCAGAACAAGGACGTATCCTTGTTCTGGATAAAAGCTCATGCGGGACTACAAGGGAATGAACGAGCAGACGAGCTGGCTAAAGACGCAGCACTTAAAACTAAAAAGAGACCCGATTACGACCAGTGCCCAATGTCATACGTCAAGCGCCAAATCCGTCTGAGGACGCTAGAGCAATGGAATCAAAGATACCAAACAAGCCAAACTGGAGCGTTGACCAGGTTGTTTCTCCCGGATGCTACTGATGCCTATAAGTTAGTTAGGAAAATAAAACCGACCGGAACACTGACGCAGGTGATGACAGGACACGGAGGGTTCTCTGAATACTTGAACCGCTTCAAGTTGAAAGAGAGCCCATCGTGTGCCTGTGAACCTGGACAAAACGAAACGGTAAGCCATATGCTACTTGACTGCCCCATTTATGGTAAAGAGAGATACGAGCTGGAACAAAATTTAAACATTGCATTAAAACTAGACATGATAAACAAATTGATTCGTGAAAAGACGACTAGGGAGGATTTTATTAACTACTGTATAAATATAGCGAATAAGGTTATAAAAAGGAACAAAACAGATAAGTAAGCTATGTTGAATATATTATATATTAAATATAACTACTAATCAGCATAATGTAATAAATTAGATATATAAATAGATAAGGCAGATTAGTTAGTTAATAATAGTTTAAGCTAGTTGTAAAAGGAAAATGTAAAAACTTAATAAAAAGAAAAAAGAACAAAGAAAAAAAAAAAAAAAAAAAAAAAAAAATGAATTAATGATAAGGAAAGGAAAAGAGGAAAAAGGAAAAAAAAGAAAAAAAAAAAAAAAAAAAAAAAAGTTGTCTATATTTATGTATTGTCTACACACGCACACACAACTAATAAAAAACAAATATACATAACACACAAATTAATAAAAAACAGTTATACAATGTATTTAAAATTGACAGAAGTTATCATAACTCTTGTTGACAAAAAGTACATATAGCAAACTGACCTGGCTCGAAATGTAAGCTAAATAACGACTCTGACCCATGTCAGAGGATATTTTTGCATACAAACAAAAAAAAAAAAAAAAAAAAAAAAATAGGTACCCACATACCTACCTATAAACGTATTTTATGATCCTATTATCTTGCTACACCAGCGCACTTGATCTATTTGAAGCCAGCTCTATTCTATTTAATTCACTTCGTTGAACATAATTTTTCTGATTACTAGTGCGAGGAATGTGATTTTTCTGATAAAAACCCTTATAGGGACTTAAAAATTTCAGATCTCTGATTACAATTCAAACGATTCAGCTGACTTTAGTAGGACCTATAAATTTCGAGCAGACCTACATTGTACGTTGCTTTTTCTCGCAGTTTTTCCTATTACCGAAATGAACTAACTTATGGTGGGCTTCTGAAAATAAAACATTTATTACGGGTAGTTACCGAGCTATTCAGCCAAATTGTTTAGTATCGAATCAAGATGATTCTGAAAAACTCTATCATACTAAAAACTAAAATACATTTTACGTTGAACATTCAAGTTTTACAAGCCTGGCTCTCAGGTCGCCAAGTATCTACCAATACTTGGCCGAGTATCTACGGATAGTTAGATAATCTATTAATTTTGTAGTTTCCATAGTACCTACCTACAAGATTTGCTTACTTTGAGGCTGGCACTATGTTAAATGTCCACCAATATTCATTATTATTTATTTTAATAGAGTTAATATTCAATTGCTCGTTGTTTATTTATATCTGTTTTTCTTGGAAGACATACATTTTTTGATTACCTTTTATATTTATTTGCGGATGTAATATTTATTTGTGGTTTCTTAACTCAAAAGAATAAAAAATACATCACTCTTGCGTCTGTATTGCGACCCTCGACTTTGTGACAAGTTTTTTTTTACTGAGAGAGAGAACTCTTTAGTTTTCCGATATTTTATTCATAGTTCATTCTTGCGTGGTAAGAACTTATTTTTCGCCGTCTTCTAAAAAAGGCGGAGGCTATCGATTCGATCTACGCTTGGCCCGATTACAAATAAATTGCTAGTTTTATTTAGTTACAGTTTTTCCATAAGTTAGGTACATTTTACTTGTGCATGGCACTTACTAACCTAAATAAGTTTATGTAAGGCGATGGATACACGTAAAGTAAAAATTGTGGTCCGCATATTTTTACCAAATTATTTAAATAATATTGTTAGTAATATTGTGCCATATGCTTTAGTTTTTATCTCTGTATCTATTTGATGAGCACAAACCACTAACGTATCGTAAAGATATCGTGCATAATGTCAAAATTGTCATATTTTATATAACACGCAATATAATAAGTGTCAGTTTTGACGTTTTGACAATAGTGATTCGTGCTAGCCCTCCGGAGCTGTACAACACGTTACAACACAGTTAACTTTATTTTTGTTTTTACCCAAACTAAGCAAAGCTTGTACTATGAGAACTAGATAACTGATGAATTTGGGGGCACGGCAGTGCCCCCGCCAAGTCGAGCGCGAAGCAAACACTGCCGTACCATCCTTTACTGGAACCATTTCGCCGCATTTTCAGGTCCCTATTTGAGAACCTCTGGATAAGACCAGAACGCTGAAATTTTCGTCATCCAGTAAGCCATAATCACATACTTAAAATCAAAAATTTCAAGTCTGTAGGTCATTTAGTTACGAAGTTAAGCGAAAGCAAAGTTTCACATTTTAGACAGACACTCACTCACTCACTCACTCACTCACTCACTCATGATCATCAGAATAGAACTAGTACTTCCCATAAACTCAGAGAGCTGAAATTTGGTACAGAGTTAGGGTTTAATGGCCACATAAAGGGAAAACCATAAAAACTAGGATAATCGAAGATCTGGAGTACCTGGTGACCCTGATAAGAAAACACAAGAGCCTAACCAAACTATTAGAAATCGACATACCGCCTTTACAAAAAATATATTCAACTACTGGACCGATTTGAAAAATTCTTTCACCATTAGAATCCTACATTATCCCTGATGAACATAGGCTATAGTATATTTTAAAAAATATTAGGGATCCGTATGAAAACATCGATAATGTAATCCAAAGTGTGAAAAAATTAAAAAAAAATCCTTATGTTGCGTTTGCTGCGGAAATTATTGACAATAGAGCAAAGTAATGTGATACAGTTTCAAAGAGGACATCAATATCTACAAAAAAGTATGCAATACTATATGTCTAACTATTAGGGATCCGTATGAAAACTTCGATAATGTAACCCAACGTGTAAAAAAAACCAAAAAAATCCTTATGTCGCGTACGCTGCTGAAATTGTTGACAATAGAGCAAAGTGATGTACTACAGTTTTAAAGAGGACATCAATATCTACAAAAAAGTATGCAATACCATATGTCTCACTATTAGGGATCCGTATGAAAACTTCGATAATGTAACCCAACGTGTTAAAAAATCCAAAAAAATCCTTATATCGCGTACTCTGCGGAAATTGTTGACAATAGAGCAAAGTGATGTACTACAGTTTTAAAGAAGACATCAATATCTACAAAATAAGTCTGCGATACTAAAAGTTTTATTAGGGATCCTTATGAAAAATTCGATAATGTAACCCAAGGTGTAAAAAAATTACCTATAATATCATTATTACATCCGTGCGACGCCGGGGCGGAATACGCAATAAAATTAAAGGAAAACTCTGGATAAGACTAGGCTGGCTTTTATACTTACTTATACTTACAAGTTTACAAGAAGAAATAGTCGAACGATTAACTTTATTCTACTCGAACATTACACAAATTGAATAAACAAATTTACAAATTAAATAAACTAAAATATTAATTTCGCTCAAAATTTGATCAAAATATAATGCATTGGATTAAGAGTGGCGGTGATACCCGCACACGTCGCTAGATGGCGCTGACTGTATTTTAAACGCACTTACGATTTGTTTCTATAATAAAAAAACTACTCATAAAAAGAAAAAAAACTGTGTCAAATAAGAAAATCTAATAAATTAAATCAATAAGCCCACGTTTCTACAAAAAGAAGTGAAATCCCACCAAAAACATTCTGTAAAAAACTAGCCAAGTCTCGATGGAGCTGCTTGTTTATCTCTAAAAAGTAATGAAATCTAGACAAAGTCGTGTCAAGTCAGAGGTTCTTTACTGCGATTTCTTTATTATTATAGAATGTTGTGTGACTTGGCCGTTGAACATTCTTTATCCGTTAGTGGTACAAGTCAATTTTGTTTACACGTAATGTTATATCTGTTGTAACTACTAACTTGTGACTTGGCCGTTGAAGAGTACACAAGGGTACAAAACCAGGTGCTCCATGACACCATTTCACCAATCTGTCGCCAGAACCGCTACCCATTAACGATGGAAAATTGCCACTTAGAAAACGTTGATTCAATAACCAGTCAATGGTAGGCTTAAGCTGCGTATTTCAATAATACTTATGTAAAGGCGAGCCTGAAACAAACAGTATAAAAAATACGTCTATTTTATGTTGGATCGGTGGTCGATTTGACGATCCAAAAAGAAGACAGCAGAAGTGTTGCACGATCAACAACAGCCTAAAATAAGACACTAGCGTCCAATTACCAATACCTGTATTGGCTATTATCTCGCTTAACAAACATAGGTAGTTACAACAGATATAACATTACGTGTAAACAAAATTGACTTGTACCCACTAACGTATAAAGAATGTTCAACGGCCAAGTCACACAACATTCTATAATAATAAAGAAATCGCAGTAAAGAACCTCTGACTTAACACGACTTTGTCTAGATTTCATTACTTTTTAGAGATAAACAAGCAGCTCCATCGAGACTTGGCTAGTTTTTTACAGAATGTTTTTGGTGGGATACTTATGTACTTCTTTTTTGAATACATACACAAGATACTTTATAACATCCAGACACAGAATAAACATCTATGTTTATCACACAAATATTTGTCCTAGATAGGGGTTGAACCCACAACCTACAGCTTAGAAGGAAGAGCTACTACTAACTAAGCTGTGAGGCCAGTCAAATTCCGCCTAAGGAATGTGGTCTATTACCTAAGTATGAAAAATACTTCTGGACTACAACTTTTTGTGTATCCTTCGCCTACCAGTGTAACAACAACAGCTTTCGCATTTGACTCGAATTTCTAAGGAGTTTAAAGTAAAATAGTATCCACTTAAAGTGTATCGCGAGGAACCCGACATTTTGGCTGCACTCCAAACGTGGGGACCTAAATAAAACTCCGGCGCTAAAATTCTTGTCGAATTTTAGTCGGTTAGTTTAGTTGTTACTGTATGACAGGGTTATCAGAAACTGCAAAAATATTGTAACGATAGTTTAGAGACATGTCATAAACTAGATGTCGATCAGACTCCTTATTGAAAGAGCTGTCATTTTATTCACATAGTTATCGACTTTTGTTTTCCCAATGTAATTTTTGAACGTGCCTCTGACACCCTTTAATAATAATAATAATAAGCCTTTCTATTCTGAACTTCTCTTAAGTATAAATGCAATTATGTTCTTGTTATAATATATCCCGAAGCTCAGTTTGCCTCTTGGCATAGGCCTCCTCTAACAATTTCCATTGGGATCTGTCGCTTGCAGCTCTTCTCCAGTGAAATCCAGCCGTGAGTTTCAGATCATCTTCCCATCTTGTTTGTTGACGTCCTCTACTTCTCCTGCCATCTCTGGGATACCAGTCAGAGATAATTTTACACCTGAGAACTTTTGTCAGGACAGCTAGTCTATATATGAAATTTGATTACAATCGGTCCAGTGGTTTGGCCATGATAGCGTCACAGACAGAGAGACAAGAGTTACTTTCGCATTTAAAATATTAGTATACATAGATTGACAGTCGAAATACAGCAGTGGAACAAAAATGTTGGTTTCCTCATTAGTTTAGTTTAGTCTTTGAACTTAGACTTTGAATTGTCCAGAAATCGATTTCTGATAGTGTATGACAACATTAGTTTATAAAGCGAAACTAATCGGAGTTTAGTGCGCGTTAAGTGCACTAAACCACCAGGCTTTCAGAAACAAATAGGTATGTAGAATAAGCAAGCAAGGTGCAGCCCTAATATAACAGGGACTGCGAGCTCAAAATATATTGTGCGAATAGGAGGAATAGCCAAAATTGGGCATGCCAGAAATGGGGTTCAAACGGCGACTTGTTATTGGCGTCGCTTGCATTTCAAACAATGTTTTAACCTCCGCGTAATACACTCCGAATGTGTGTTACTGATAACAAACACAAACAAAAAACTAAATTTTTCAACTTTTTTTTTAATTTTCAACCGACTATAAAAGTTTTTACTGTTTTAATGTGTGACCTCGCATATCTTTTTAGGTGCTCCGTTTTGATGTTTTTTTTTATTCTTACGTGGGACTAATACCAGCTACTTTATAAAAAAAGGACCTATATCGTCCTTAGATTGGTCATATCATTATTCGACGGTTTTTTTAGTTTTTGAAACATAATTATTTAGTTGCAAAGAGGCTTTATGCAAAAAATACATAGGTTTATAGAGATGTTTAATTAATTATTACGACAGCCCAGACTGTTCGGATTGAACAGCAGTAAACCACTAATTGCATAGCTTAATTACGTGGCGAGGTAAACATGGACGCCCAATTTGAAAAAACCGCATTTCGTAATGTTTTTGAAAGAAAAGATACAAACATTGGGGTACAATATACCCCATACGTGCACTCCAGTGGTAAAGGGGAACACGTCATAATTAAAATTAAAACCGGCCATGTGCGAGTCGGACTCACGCACGAAGGGTTCCGTACCATTATCTATACAAAACGGCATAAAAATCACGTTTGTTGTAAGGGAGACCCATATAAATATTTATTTTATTTTGTTTTTAGTATTTGTTATAGCGGCAACAGAAATACATCATCAAATTTAAACTGTCTAGCTATTACGGATCATGAGATACAGCCTTGTGACAGACAGACAAACAGACGGATAGACAGATTGATTGATTACCTCCTCCTTTTTTACAAGCTTTTATTTTGCTACGAACAAACTAACTAACTAGTTTATTGCAATTCATTTAACACATTATACATCAGTGACAATTAATAATATAGTGACAGCGAGCTGATCTGATAATGGAGTCAGGATCTGTTCAACGACACTCACAACGGAACTACTTAGTAAATAGTTCGATTGAGTTAAAACGTTGCTTACCTGTAAGTTCCGATGACAATGTATGTAGGTGATGGCGCGCTCTGATATCTAGCACGAAGGAGAATTTTATAAAATCTCCCTTTGAAAAATATTTTTCAACAGAAAACTTATTTGAATTGAAAATGTAGAGCTCCATTTGAAAGAGCTCGTTCGATAACTTGCTGCAATCATACCTATTCAGCGTTCCGGATGGACGGGGTTTTACTGCCGGTGTACCTAATTACAGACACAGGAGACGCAAGGCAGTGCTTTACAATGCGGCGGGCGTTAGGCTAGGTATTTCTACCTTACTAGGTAGTATTTTCAACCAAAGATTTGACATAGAGGTTCTCAATATTTTTTTAATGCTTTGTTATGATTGACCTCAACATATCTTTTTACCTGGTGATCCGATTTGCGTAATTTTTAGGGTTCCGTACCCAAAGGGTAAAAACGGGACCCTATTACTAAGACTTCGCTGTCCGTCAGTCTGCCACAGGGCTGTAGGTATCTCATGAACATGAACCGTGATAGCTAGACAGTTGAAATTTTTACAGAAAATAAATATTTAAGTGGGGCTTCCATACAACAAGTGTTTTTTTTTGTCGTATTTTATAGATAATGGTACGGAACCCTTCGTGCGCGAGTCCGACTCGCACTTGGCCGGTTTTTTTAATTGTGCAGAGAACAGTTTAAAATTGGACTATTAATTTAGTTCTATATAAATACAACTTAAATGGGACCAACTTTGGGACTATTCTCTACACAATACTTAACAAAAAAAAAAACTTGAGAGGTGTCAAGGGACACCCGGATGGAACGAAGTTCTCACAAAATAACGTGGGACAAGGGAAGGGGAATCAACTTTGACTTCGACCTCGACCTCGACCTCGACCTCGACATCGACCTCGACCTCGACCTCGACCTCGACCTCGACCTCGACCTCGACCTCGACCTCGACCTCGACCTCGACCTCGACCTCGACCTCGACCTCGACCTCGACCTCGACCTCGACCTCGACCTCGACCTCGACCTCGACCTCGACCTCGACCTCGACCTCGACCTCGACCTCGACCTCGACCTCCACCTCCACCTCGACCTCCACCTCCACCTCCACCTCCACCTCCACCTCCACCTCGACCTCGACCTCGACCTCGACCTCGACCTCGACCTCGACCTCGACCTCGACCTCCACCTCCATCTCGACCACCACTTCCACCTCGACCTCGACACAATTAATAGATATATATATTAATAGATATACTATAGCAAAAAAGTGTCGTGACAACTTTTCGTGACAATTTTTCGTAAGAATTTTTTCCGTCTAGCCCCCCCCTTTCACAACGCGCGATAAGGAACTTCGTTCCAAAAACATAAAACATAAAACAAAAACGGATCACCAGGTAAAAATATATGCGTAAAAAAATATACTTAAACGCGTCGAATTGCTAACCACCTCCTTTTTCCATCGGTTGGAAAAGATTGGCTAGCATAGCCGTTGTTTGCTGAAGGCAATATCTTTGAAACCTTTGAATAAACAGATTAAAAACAAAATTGGAATAGTTTAGCCGCGTAAAGTATACGCTTATATGTATATACGTGGCTAAAGATACATACAGTTGTTCTATCTAACGAATACGGGTGAGCACTTGAGTTGTATTTGTAGTTGTAATGTATAGACATGCGCTTTTGTTTGCTTGACTGCGACTCGGACGAGTGTGATAAAACTGTGAGGTTAGCATGTACCAGTATCGTATCGTCCAAATGACACTTTTACTATACAAAAAGTGTCAGTTTTGACTTATCGTGTCGGATAGTGGTTCGTGCTCAGGCCACTGTACAAAAAAACCTCATACTGTGTACCTCCAGTTCTGTGAAGAATAACAAGATAGCAAAAGCTCCAATCTACCGATGACATGACCTTTTCCATTTCGCCATTTTCTGCCTTCGCGAACAAACAAAGCGACTGCTCTGGCTGATTGGATTGGAACTAAATCAGATACACGTTTGTACATTGTTCAAATGCTCAATGAGGAATTGGAGAAGTCCTCTGAAAATTGATATTGGTAATCAGTGTTCTTCCTATTTTGTTAAAATATATTTTACTCTCTGGTTCGTGCAAACATCGCGAAGAGATCAGAAAACTTTGAACACATTCTACTAAGTATTCTATCTTCTATCTATATCTATCTATATATATCTATACATATAATAAAACTGTAGAAGAGTTCAATTCTGTACATTGAATAGAAACTAAAAAAAATACTCCTAGGGGCCTTTATACAAGTAACACAAGCCAAAAAAAAAACATTTTGAAATTTTTGTCTGTCTGTCTGTCTGTTATCCGGCTTTCACGCAAAAACTACTGGACGGATTTTGATGAAACTTTTTTTGTTATGTAGCTATGAGTCCTCGGCAACATATAATTCATTTTGAAGATTGGAACACCCAATGTGAAACTATCTGTCCCCCAGCGAAGCGGGCACGGGTCAGCTAGTTAGTAATATAGCTAGGTAATATTGCGTGAGTATAAACGCGAAAATTTGAATGTTTGTTAGTTACTTGATCACTTTGTAACGGCTGTACCGATTTCGATGAAATGTGGTATATAGCCAGATGAAACCTAGATTGAAAATTGGAATGCTTCTTAACTGGGTACCTACCACGCGAGCAAAGCCACGTGAAATAGGATTACGAAGTTATAAAATATAAAAAAACTGGCCAAGTGCGAGTCGGACTAGCGCACGAAGGGATGGAACCCTTCGTGCGTATACCATTTTATCTATAAAAAACGACAAAAAAATCACGTTTGTTGTATGGGAGCCCTACTAAAATATTATATTATTTTATTCTGTTTTTAGTATTTGTTGTTATAGCAGCAACAGAAATACATCATCTGTGAAAATTTCAACTGTCTAGCTATCACGGTTCATGAGATACAGCCTTGTGACAGACAAACGGACAGACAGACGGACAGCGGAGTCTCAGTAATAGGGTCCTGTTTTTACCCTTTGGGTACGGAACCCTTAAAATGGAATAGATTCACGACTGTAGTCCCCAAGTACAGTAGACATCCTCTCAAATCTCCAAGCACTAAACTCCTTGAATATGCCTAAAAGAGGTTTGCAACCTGTCACGTATAGCCAGTAATAAACCTTCAAACCGAAACACAGTAATGCCTAACGTTCATTCTGATGTTAGTGATCAGTAATTTTGGTGGTAGCATTTCTCCGGACGAGCCTGGCAATAATACATCGTATAGCATTTTGTGGTCGGCACCGATCTATTTCGGAACGAACGAAAACGCCAGGTGTTGCGGAAGTCGTAATTGATTACTCTATATTAGCTTGATAGACCAGCTATTATGCCACAGTGTAATATCAGCTTACCTGTATTATTCATTAAACAAGATAACACAAATTATTATAAAAATAAGTTTTTTGTTAAAAAATATTTTTCAATGACAAGCTTTTGTAAAATCTTTTAAACCATCGAGCATCAGCGCTATCACCTGTCACATACACATTACACATTGTCATCGGAACTTGACAAGTATGCAAAGTTTTTACTCAATCGAAGTATTTACTAAGGAGTTCCATTGTGAGTGTCTGTTGAACAGATCCTGACTCCATCATCAGATCAGCTTGCTGTCACCAATCGCATTGTCACCAAAGTTACACAACCATGCGAAATTTAAGCTCAATCGGTTGGGGATAACTGCTTCAAAATTGAGTTGCAAGATTCCACCTTAACAAACATAGTTATATACATACATTGCAAGTTAAATAAAAGCTTGTAAAAATAAACCTAACTGATAATGAATAATTATTTAACTAAAAAAAATTATGAATGAATCTACAAAACTAGTTCATTTAATGGCAGCCCCGGACTGAATTTCTTGCGTTTCTTATTAAGTTCATTATCTCTCGAACCCACAATCTACAGAAGTCTCAACTTATGAGTTAAAAAAAAATTGTTGGATAAAGTTACAAATAAATAGGATCACGACTGTAATCCCCAAGTACGGTAGACATCGTCTCAGATCTTCAGACGCTTAGATCCTTCGAAGATGACTAGTGGGGGTAGTCAGAGGCACGCCCATACACTACATTTGGCACATGCCCACATTTTGCAGTAGTTAGCATTCCAAACATTGAAAGTCGAGGTACCTCCCACTCGGCCAACACGACTATTGGATAAAGTTGATTTTATTTAACTGTAATAGCTACCAATATATTACTCTATGGCAATAACAGATCGCATATGTTGCCACAATAATAAAGTGATACAACTTTATCTGGCTAGTTTCGTGCTCCGGAACCTTAACTTTTCGTATCATTAGCTCAAAAAAACGGGCCAAGTGCGTGTCGGGTCACGCGCACAATCTAGGGTTTTGTAGTTTGTAGAGCTAACAATAATAATCTTAAGTAATTTTCAATGGTATTTGTAGTACAATTTTATTATTACTTTTCCAAGTCCATTTTATATGTTGGTCGACTATTACTCGTAAACTTGTAACGTCTACTTAGCTGTGATAGTTTTGCTTTTAACTTCAGTAATGTACTACTACCGAGATTTAGAGATTTTTTTACGCCCCCAAACCCAATAGTTTAGCTATTAGGTTGGGGGACGACGACGACGACGACGACACCACTCGACTCTAACTAAAAATTGGCAAAATTGGCAAGCTTAATATTTCACAAAGGAATCCCTTAATCGAAAACTTGTTTTCACAAACCCAATTACTTTTTAAAGACCTATCTAACGATATCCCACGCCATGGGGTACACGAGAAAAAAAAACATCCCCATTATAGGTGTAGGGGAGATACGCTAAAAAAATGGTTTCAATATTTTATTCTACCACATTATTACATCACACGACATGATATCACTAGCATGTCTCTGAGCTAAGCTGCGGACGGACGGACGGACGGTCACGGTACGTACGCTACGTACCTTTTACTGAAGCTCGTTCCATTTTTTACCTGTTTTTGGAACGAAGTTCCTTATCGCGCGTTGTGAAAGGGGGCTAGACGGAAAAAATTCTTACGAAAAGTTGTCACGAAAAGTTGTCACGACACTTTTTTGCTATAGTATATCTATTAATATATAAATAATAATAATAAATAATAAATATTGGTGGAAATTTTACACATCGCCATCTAGCCCCAAACTAAGCAAAGCTAGTACTATGGGAACTAGATAACTGATAGAATACTTAAATACTTTTTTTTTGTAAATAAATACTTAAGATACATACTAACACCCAGACACAGAACAAACATCTATGTTCATCACATAAATATTTGCTCTGGGTGGGGATCGAACCCACAACCTACAGCGCTGAAGGCAGAGTTACTACCAACTGAGCTGTGAGGCTGTCATATAATTTTTTTCAATATTTTTACTAAGCCTGAGCTTTGTTCGATCGGCACTTGTAGCTTTACATATCATTTACAAAAAAGATCATGGAAAGAAATCATAAGCCCCGAGCCGTGTTGCCTGATTTTTCTAGGCTTAGTGAGGAACAGGCGAAGCTTTACCTAGCTCCTACGACGCGACGTCGACTCGCAAAGTGATCTGTTACGGGGTGGGTCAAGAAAGTCTTTTTAAAAAAATATAAACTTTATTGCTAGAAATAGAATTAGACGAAATAGAAATAATTACAATTGTAAACACATGTTGCCGTGACAAAGATTAAATCCGAACTACTTTTGCACATCGCTCAAATCCCGTTCCCACAGAATTGCACGTGCATTCGCAAGTATCTAGGATGCTTGCGATGCATTTATATTATTTTGCAGTTCGTGGGAATAAATATTGTAACATCCCCCCCGTTAAGATTTATCATCATGGAGAAATGATGAGAAATAGAAGATGCAGTGAAGAAGAATAGTAAGAGCACAGAGTTGGATTTGAACCTTTGTTTTGGCCTGAAACAGAGGACAATAAAATTTGAATTACGAATTAGAACTTTGATTTAGAAACTGAATTAGAATGACATAGAAATAACTTAACTATATTTATACCTAGTACATAATAAACGAATTTCATTTAACAGAATAGACATTGTATGATTACATTACATAGTATTTATTTTATCAGCGAAAGACCTAGAAACTACGAAATTACTTTTTGTTGGGACCTCGACGTCACTATCTGAACCGCGAACTCGTATAGTAGTGTGACGTCGAGATTCCACCTTTTTACTGTTATAGCATTGATTATAAATTTTAATACAACCGTTGTCTTTACACAACCACTTACGACTTTTATATAGTACAAACAATAACATTATTAATGTTATTACATAGCCTGCCGACAGATAATGCACTCCATATTTATGGAAGTGCGTAGGCTTTTCTATCTTATTTAACTCTTTTTCAAACGAATCTAAATAAACACTAGCATGCATTAGGGAATCTAAATTATTTATATTATTAAGTTTTGACAAACGTAAATTAGAAATAGTTTTATTTTTTCCTACCTTTTCACAACAATCATCTTGAATGATACTAAAACTAGAAATGTTCGTGGAAGAGTTCGTCGTCACACTCTCGGTAGGCGTAAACTGGATAGTCTTATAAAACGCTTTGCACCTAATTGGTAGAGATAGGAAACCCGTGCCGAATAGTATTTCGTTATAACTCACTGGATCATTGTTACACATAATATGGCATTGTCCGGGTTCTGACTGTACGTATATCCAACGATTTCCACTGATTTTGTGAATCACATCCACCTCTCCTTTAAACAGTTTGACGTCGCACGATTTCGGTAGCTTCGTAACTACCTCGGTTAGTAGAATAGTTTCACAAACGGGGTTAGCTTCGACCGATAGAATGCTCACATCACTTAACTCACAAACATAGCACTTTTTGTTTATGAACTTGCAATCTTTGACGGAGTCAAGTAGCGAGTAGAACATGCGATCAGCTGTTATTGCCACATAGGATTTATTAGGTACAGCGAGTGCATAGGTATCAGGTTTCGTGATGTCATACGGAACTGGGAGTGGAATCACATGGAACAGATGATACGTTTGGGATAGGACGAGCGGAATTCTTATTACAATAACAATCTTATCTTTATAATAATAACAAACCAACCTTGAAATGTCAATTAACTCATGAACACTTTGAAGCGATAAAAGTAACGGGAACTCGCAATGTTTTGGCATGTTACTTTTATGCTGATCGAGCTCATTGTACAGCTGTTGCGGGCTTAGTACTGTCGGATGCAAAATACTTAACTTACTAAATAGAATTGCGTTATTAATATCTTCTATATCAAATGACAGTGAAATAATAATACTTTCTAACGAATTTAGTAAAAGATTTAACTGTGACTTAATTTCTAACTTATCATTAGTATTTGCCATTTGGTCAAATGCTTTGCTAATTACTTCTAAATTATTATTAAGGCGCTTCTCATTTTCGCTAAGCTTTGAAATAGAACTATTGAAAGTAGATATAGTAGACCTTATAACGTGAATGTTATCCCTCATGAGATGGGCTAACTTTTTTTCATCTGACTGTACTTGTGTGATAGCTTCCGAGTATTTAATGGCGTCATCATTGTCAAGAGTACCGAATATAGTTTTGAGCACTGATCCACCAGCGTCGATAAGTCCACGTTTTACCCTTTTAGGTTGACTTTCCTCTAGTAGATAGGAAATAGAAGAAAACTTTTTAACATTATTTGCGTGCTGATTTTGTAATGACGATAAGGAATTTTGACAGTCAGATTGTATTTTAGACGAGATCGAGTTTTGACACAGCGTTATTACTTTCGTAAAGAGATCTTCTACGTATGTAAGATGAGGTTGAATCTTATGAATATCGACATAAGTTACGACATCCCAATAGTCGTTGTTAAACTTTACGTCTAGAAGTTGATCGAAATAGAGTCCAGGACTTTGAACTATGGTCGTCGTGAACGGCTGACTGGAAGCGGCCGTAATTAAGATTATTCTGAAACGAAAGAAAGCTAGAATGAAGGACAATTGGCGGCAAGTTTGATTTCGTCATAATGATGACGTACGTGCCGTCGGTTGATTAACACTGTTACAGTGTGATTACCGTTTATTTTAATGATTTTAAATGGACCTTTCCATACTGGAGAAAATGCTTTATTTTGTTTGTGATGACATCGAACATACACCATATCACCGATACTGTAGGTTACAGGTTTAGTATGACGGTCGTAATAGTTTTTAGACCGCTCTTTCGAAGACTGGATGTTTTGGGAAGCCTTTTGTCTACTATAATATAGACGATGATTCAGAGCTCTTATATAGTCTGTATATGTACCACCTTCTAAGATATCGATCGACTTAGGAACATAGGGTTTAAAACCGAATATGAGTTCGAAAGGAGTAAAACCTGTTGTTGAGTGCACATTAGTATTGTACGAGAGCATGGCGGTGTTTACATAAAGATCCCATGTATTTTGGTTCTCAGATATAAATGACCTGAGATATTCCTTGAGAGTCGAATGGCTCCTTTCCAAGGCACCACACGTTTGGGGATGATAAGGAGACGCGAATATGTGTTTGATTCCAAAAAGCCTTGCTAACTGCTTGAACATATCCGAACAGAAATTTGTACCTTGATCTGTTACTATCGTTCGAGGAATACCTACGTGAGATATGAAATGAACGAGGCGTTGTGCAGTTTCTTGAGCTGAACAGGACTGCATAGGATAAGCTTGGGAGTATTTAGTAAGGTCATCTTGTAAAGTTAATATGAACTTGTACTGATCGATTCTAGTTTCTGGGAGAGGCCCTACAATATCAAGATAAAGTTTTTCCATAGGTCTAGTAGCATTAGAAGTGATTATCATGGGAGCTTTATTTGTTCCCCTTAGAGGTTTATTAACTTGACAAGATTTACAACCTTTCACGTAATTTTCGATATCGGAGCGCATATTTTTCCACCAATACTGTGATTTTATTCTCTCTAACATTCGAGCTATTCCGGGATGACCCGCTGAGGGTGAGTCATGGTTATCTCTTAGTATCTTTTTTACTTCGTCTGGTGTAGGAAAATAAATGTTGTTGTGATGAATATGCACCTTTAAATTAGAGTCATGAAAGATAAAAGCAACGATGTTGTAGATTTTAGTAAAATTTAATTTATTGAATGGATTGGAAAAATCGGAGATAGCAACTTCTTTCTCTTCAGGATACCAGAATCTTATCATGTCTCTATAATCACGAAGGATGGAAAAAATATCCTTGTATGATATTTCATCATAATGATGTACTGTGACAAACAAGCGAGAAAAAATGTGTTTATCGTTTGATGAATTTAACACCGTACCGAGTTCGCGTTCTTTATCGCGAATGCATGGTTTATCTGTTGACAACTCTATGATTTCAGGACAATATGGAATGGCGTCATCTAGATCGATTGACGAAGGGTAAGCTATCAACTTACACTTTGTTTTTAAAAGTGACTCATTATGTTCTTCGATAACAGCGTTATAGGTACAAGAGGAAGTTCGGCTAAGCTGTAAATACTTTTCATATGTTTCAGAGCAAGAAGGCGACTGGGGATTCATCGCAGATGGCGACGGATTCTGTGAAGGTGACGGAGGGAGCAGCGGAGTCGGCGGCAGAGACGGGAGACTGAACGGTGGAGACGGAGGATTCAACGGAGTAAACGGAGGATTTATTGACGGAGATGGTAGACTCATCGGTGAAAATGGAAAATCTAACAACGGAGGTGAAGGATTTTCTCGAGCATTTTGAGGAGGAGGAATAGGATTTTGTAAGTCGTCATCGACTGCTAACACTGGGTTTCTAGAAAGGGAATCAGCGTTACTATTAAGTTTACCTACTTTGTGTTTGATTTCGTAATCAAACTCCTCTAGTTTGAGGCGCCAACGAACTAATTTTGAGCCTGGGTCTTTACAGTTAAACAACCACTGAAGGGGTTTGTGATCCGAAAGTATCGAAAACTTGTGACCAAAAAGATAGGGTCGAAACATCTTAGTACCAAATATAATGGCTAGACACTCCTTTTCAGTTGTAGAATAATTACCTTCAGCTTTGTTTAATGTTCGAGAAGCGAACGAGATGGGTAAATCTTTCCCAACCTCCCCTTGCGATAGAATGGCAGAGATAGCATAATTCGAAGCGTCGGTAGTGAGTACGAACGGTTTACTAAAGTCAGGGAATTGTAATATAGGAGCCGTAGTTATCTTTGTTTTTAAAAGATCGAACGCTTTTTGTTGCTCCGGGGTCCATGTAAATAACACATCTTTCTTGAGTAGGCTAGTTAGCGGTTTAGAAATGTGTGAGAAGTTTTCAATGAATCGGCGATAATAGCCTACCAAACCGAGAAAGGATTTAATATCCTTTGGAGATTTAGGAACTGGAAATTTTGATACACATGCTATCTTTGACGGATCGGGTTTCACACCCGCGTCTGAGATTATATGACCTAGGTATTGAACTTCTCGTCGAAGGAACTCGCTCTTATCGGGCTGTAACTTGAGATTATGCTCGCGTAGCCTTTTGAAGACAAGTTCAAGGCTTTCTACGTGTTGATCCAGCTGTGAACTGTGTATTATGATGTCGTCCATGTACGTATAACAGTGAAGGCCTTGTAGACCCGTAAGTACTATATTCATCAGTCGCTGGAAGGTGGATGGTGCGTTACGCAAGCCGAAGGGCATCCTACAGTACTCATAGTGTCCTGACGGTACAGAGAAAGCTGTCTTATCACTATCTTTTACACTCACTTGATGAAAACTTGAAGCAAGGTCTAACGTAGTAAAATATTTACTATGTCCTAACTGGTCTAGAATTTCGTTTATGTTAGGTATGGGATAGGCGTCACCGATTGTTATCTCGTTTAGCTTTCGATAATCAATGACGATTCTCCACTTAACCTTGCCCGACGCGTCAGGTTTTTTGGGGACGACCCATATTGGTGCAGACCAAGGTGAAACCGAAGGACGTATTATTTTTTGGTTTAGCATTTCTTGAACTTGTCGGCTTACTTCTTCTTTATGACACTCGGGGAAACGGTAGCTTTTAACGTTAACGGGAGTATCTACTTTTGTCCGGATCTCATGACGGATGGAATTAGTACACGTTAACCGATCTCCCTCGAGGTAAAATATATCGGAGTATTTAGAACAAAGGTCACGTAATCGCGTTTCCTCTTCTTGATTCATATGTGAACACCTGAGTACCTGTTGGACCTTGTAATCACGATCTGACTCTATAGTCATTACACACGGAATTTTGGACGGATCTAGGGTAAGATTATTATCATCTACATCGAGGTCGAGTTTCGATTCTAGAATTTGTAGGACTGGCTCGATAGTTAATGCCAAATTATTTATTTTGACCTGTTTTTCCGACGTATTAAGAACAGAGACTAATATTTTGTTTCCGGAATTTACGCGTACGAGGCACTTGGCAAAATAAATGTCGGGATACTGAGGTAAGGTATTTTCTAGAATTACCCCTTCTTTTATTTCAGGGTTAGTGACGTAGCACTCTATAAACATTTCGCTTCGTGCGGGTACAGTGTAGGAAGGTCGGGTCATAATCATGTTAAAATATCTATTTGGATCATCTGATATTTCTAATCTCGATTTGGAATAGAGCACATTGACTTTGTATGCTTTCATGAAGCTAGTACCAATTATACCGTCATATGGGAGATTGATGTCGTTTCCAATGACGTGAAAATAGAATGGTAGGTTATCATTTTCTTTTAGGTTAATTGATAGGATAAACTTACCTTTTGTTTTAGCGTAAGTATCCACATCATTAATGCCTTTGAATTTGATTATATGATTTTCTAAATTGGGTTTCGGTGTGAGACTTGATTCCCTTATCAAACAAATAGAACTACCAGAATCTACCAAAAAGCGAAGCGGAGTTTTGGAATGTGACGTAGAAACCATTATGTAAGGTAATGAAACTTTTTCGTCAAGGATATCGTAGACAATAGTTTCTTCATAAGAACTTGATTTAGAATTATTTATAACAGTGTTTTTTATTTTTTCAGATACAGCGGTTCGTCTGGAAAGGACATCGGGACTACGGTACTCGGCGGGCTTAGGATATTTTTTAACAATATTGTTAATGTTTTCAGATGCAGTGACTTGTCTAGGAAGGACGTTAGGACTACGGGACTCAGCGGACCTATAAACTCGAAGAACTGGGCAGCTACGAGGGCCGTTCGAGGCTTTGTAAGAAACCGAGGGATCAAAAGATACAGCGGGACCCTGTGCAGAGGACTTAGAACACGACTCAGAGGATTTTGAACATGATTCAGAGGACTTAGAACAAGACTCAGAGGACTTAAAACAAGATTTTTTACTAGGACTATTCTTAACGACGTCTGCGTATAACTTAGAAGATGCAGGGGCGTCTTTGGAAACAGTGGGACACTTGGAAACAGAGGCTTTAGCATTACACTTATTTAGTACATTAAGATTATCTATACATTTAGAATTATATACAGTTTTAGAACTAAACACCTTTTTATACTTTGTGCCTACTATGTCACCATCGGATACACGTTGGCACGGAGTCGTTATCCGACGATTTAGTTTAAATCTAGATGACCTTCACTTTCAGCTACTGGACATGGCACAGGGGACTGAGGCGGTGACTCGACTTGAGGTGCCGTATAATGCACTCCCCTACGAGAGTTATTAACGCGTCGCTTAATACATTGGCTAATGTCGTGGCCTACATTCTTACAATACCTACAAACGACAGGCTGACCGGTCTGTTGTGGCCGGTCTTGAGCTGTCCGGGGTTGATATGGAACGAGTGCCCGGTTGTTCGATCTACTGAAACACTCATTTTCAGAATGTCCGGGTTTTCCACAACGTTTGCATGACGGGCGGCTCTGTTTCGGTTCTGGTTTTAATAGGAAATTGTTAATTTTTTCCTCACTCATAGCGATATTGATCGCGGTATTTAGGGTTTTAACCTCCCTCGACCGGACAACTGTGCCCAGCTGTGGGTGGAGGCCTATCACGAAAGTGTGTAGAGCCAGATCTTCCGTCATCGCGACTCTTCCTGACAAATCTTTCTTAAAGGAATCGGAAGCATGTATTTCCGATAACAGTGCAGCGACACAGCCTTCTATTTTGAGTGCAAACTGGGCTACAGTCTCACCCGTTTGTTGTCTGCACGATTGCAGATCTAACAAAAGGTGATTGTAGTGTTTTCTTTCACCAAAATTTTGTTTTAAAAATTCTTTTAGCTCATCGAAGCTGTCGTAGAGTCTATTTGCACAAGCTATTTGGGCCTTGCCCTCTAATTTTGAAATTATGAACTTAAGTAATAGGTCCTTTTGACTCTTGGACGCAAGATCTAAGGCGTTTTGGCAATTGGTTAAAAACGCAGTTAATGTGTCTCGTTCTCCTTTATACGTCTTTATAAAATCACATAAAACTTTAATTGGAAATATTTCCGAAACGGGGTCAGTGGACTTATCGCCTTTATCGCTTTTGATCGACATCTTGTAAGTAATTTATCTATATTACACTTTATAAAACTACCTAATAACAAAAGAAATAGAAGTTTGACTTAATATTACACTATTTTAATGATATAGAATTACGTAACTTATATAAATAAGGAATGGGATTGAGATACGGTGGAAACAGTGACAATAACAGAAAATAGAACGTTCTACTTACAATAAGACTGCAACACGAAAGTAGGAGCTCATTGTTGAACAGATCCAGGAGTGCACCAGGCACTTCAACCCAAGGAGGCTACGACCTTGTGGCCCTTTGGTTGGTAGCGGCACCCGGATGCAGCAGGATTGTGTGGCACACGGAGTGTGCGGCGATGCCCTACCAGGGCATTTCAGGAACGGCGGTTATGGAGTTCGGACTGGCGTTAGGTATCTGGGTGATACCTATCGTGACATGTATAACAGGAGCAGATTGATGAAGACACAGAAGGACACCAGGACACCAGCACAGCGCGTATTTGACCCGTACGAGATAGCTAGCTCACGTTTATGCTAACTATCCCACTTCTGACACCACTGTTACGGGGTGGGTCAAGAAAGTCTTTTTAAAAAAATATAAACTTTATTGCTAGAAATAGAATTAGACGAAATAGAAATAATTACAATTGTAAACACATGTTGCCGTGACAAAGATTAAATCCGAACTACTTTTGCACATCGCTCACATCCCGTTCCCACAGAATTGCACGTGCATTCGCAAGTATCTAGGATGCTTGCGATGCATTTATATTATTTTGCAGTTCGTGGGAATAAATATTGTAACAGATCCTTGTGGTTTTATTGAATTACTAGCTGCCCACCCCGGCTTTGCACAGATGTATGAAGATTATAGGTAATTTTTTGATACCTTATTAAGTGACAAATATTGTGCCGACCTCACATTAAGTGGGAAAAGGAGAAGAGAATAATGATGACCTTAAGTTACAATATTGCAACTTTTGTGAGGATCTCTAATTTTATTGAAAATCAAGTATAGCCTGTTACTTCATGATTATGTAGGTTTTGAAAGATGCAAGAACATTACAGGCTTATATTTTCAAAAAACATTGATTCCCACGTAAATTGCAATAATGTTACATTGTATCAAAAATTTGCCTATAATCTAATACGAAGCCGGGCGAGCTAGTTCAAGATAATGATACTTAATTAAAAACTATGAAAAGCCTTGTAGCTTTGTTTTGCTAACTTTTAATTCAACATTCACATACGTCACAACACAAAGTAATAAATAATTGTCAAATTATACGTTTCTCAAACTTGGAACACATTAACAAAAGTATTTATTCGTTTAATAGAACACCCATTTAATTCACTGAGGGTTAACTTTTTAATTATAATTTGAGTGCTTTGTAATTAAAATTTTATAATCTTGGGGATTTGGGTTAACGCAAGCGAAAATTGTATCGCGTGTAATAATGTTAAACCCTCTTTAATGAAAGTCTCTCGAGAGTTCATAGCTTTAGTTTATGAACTGATAAGTATGCACGAGTACGTAACTACTTTAACTAAACAGTGCTTTATTACACCGTTTATCTGTAATACTTGAGAAGCAAAAACTATATGACCCGTATATTTTCAAAGGCACATTATTAACCGATGAAAAAGACTCAAATACTCTCAATTCGACGCGTATAGGGTCAAAGACCCGGTTGTGATACCTACCCCGGTTTTGGTCATTTTCAATTTTGGCAGTCAATAACGAAGCATAGCAAACAAACTTTTTTTAAATCTATAGTTAATACAAATCTTTGTCTATGGTCCGTTTTGATTAGTAACAGTTGTGATGTGTTACACCTCTATACTTGATTGACCACAACTAAATATTTCCCGTTTTATCTATTTAAATATGAATAATTGATAAATAAATATCGCCTGTTAATCACCTTTACTTACCTAATAGATAGATAAATACTCTATTCTATGTTATTTAAAAATCGTCGTTTTGATAATTTATTCAATACTAGCCGACCCGTGACAGATGTTGTCCAGTCAAATTTCAATAATCGATTAGAAAAGACTGAATGTTTTTAGTCTGTGACGTCAGATTTGTTGCACACCAGCGCCATCTATACAGAAATCCCTTTTGCGTTTTTTTATCGTTTTGGGGATGTTTTTCATATTTTAAAGTAGTCTATTATTTATTCGGGCATTATATCTGCATCTACAGCAAACTTAATCCGTTTTGTCGTTTAGGCCTGATTGAGGAACAAACATACATACAAACACACAAACTTTCACATTTATAATATTTTTAGGATATACCGTTTATTTGCGCTCTCACCCTACCTCTTGTTTGTTTTATGTATGACTGCGTATATCTTTTTACCTTGTGATCCGATTTGGATGTTTTTTTTATTATTGTCTGACTAAAGTGTCTACCCAATTGGTCCCATTTATTTTTTGAACTATCGTGATTTATAGCTATCCTATTGATTTTGTCTAAACATTTTTTTCGGCTATATTTTGTTTTTTTAAAACGTAATTAATTAGGTATATCCTATTTTATCCTAATTGTTTATTTCCAGAATGTTGTATCCAGCAGGCCTACCGTAAGTACCATGAAAACGATTTAACGGAAGAGTAGACAATAATTACATTTCATTATAGAATGTAGGGCCGTGGTTGTGAATGTAGCTGAAGGGAAGTGTAGGTACAAACATTCAATCTTGCGATTACTTGCACAAACAGTAGAAATGCTTATGTCACAATACAAATATTATTGTTTAATCTTTTGTAAGTCGACATAATATATTCTCGGATGCAGGTCTGTAGGACGTGCAACTTTATTCATTTAACGGTGGATACAATCTTCGATACATAGTTTCTGTAAAAAAAACCGGCCAAGTGCGATTCAGATTCGCGCACGAAGGGTTTCATACCATTATCTATAAAAAAACACAAAAAACACGTTTGTTGTATGGAAGCTTCACTTAAATATTTATTTTATTGTGTTTTCAGTATTTGTTGTTATAGCGGCAACAGAAATACATCATCTGTAAAAAAATCGGTTCTAAAAAAGCTATCACGGTTCATGAGATACAGCCCTGGGATAGACAGACGGACAGCGAAGTCTAAGTAATAGGGTCCCGTTTTTATCCTTTGGGTACGAAACCCTAAAAACGAACCTTACCTCATCTCATCCCGATGAAGACTCTGATGAATTTAAGTCGAAATATGTCCAAATGTATTACTTGACTGATAAAACACTTTTTTATTGTTGGTACCCACGATACGAGCATTGAGCCAAGCGTTAAGCCGTAGCTTTCTCACATCAACTTGATTATTATCTTTATGCAATCGAATAACTTTAGTATCTTTAGTCTTATTCTGTAAAAACATCTACTAATTCGTTTTTACAATGATTATCATTGTAAAAATAATAGACTTTCACTGCGAGTTCTTACATACACCGGTTTACATTGTACAATCAAATCACCATTTGGTCGACGCACCGCTGCAAACATTGAATAGAAACAAGAACTCAGAACAAGACAAAATGCCATAAAGTTCCTCATCTCCGGGTACTTCTAAGGGTTGCGCCTTAATAACCGTGATGACAGTAACTAATAAAGCCAGCCACTCTTGAGATATTACTCGTAGTTCACTAACCACTACATATCTTCGTGTATAAACCTTCCGCAGTTGCCGGCGATACTTAGTTGTTGTTTTGTTTTACAGGCTGACTGTAATAAAGCATTTGTGACGGCTGCGCAATCATAGCGGCAATCATGGCCAATCATGTACTGGCCATCATGGCCAGGAGTTCACAATTTTGACTGGCCTCACAGCTCTGTTGGTAGTAACTTTGCCCTCAGCACTGTAGGTTGTAGCTGCGATTCCCACCCGATACAAAACGTGTGATGTACATAGATGTTCGTTCAGCGTCTGGTTTAAATGTATCATAATTATATGTTTACAAAAAATCTGGTTCCCAAGCTTTGCTTAGCTTGGGGATAGATGGTGATGTGTGAGATGTCCATCAATATCATTTATTTTTATTAATAACTACTTTAGTAGTGAAACAGGCCTTAGAAAAGCATTAAATTCCACATTCGTAGGTGGTCTGGGCAGTCTCACCATATGGTATGTGCAGTAGTGTGTGAATAAGTCTAGATATGTTGCTGAAGCTGGTGTGACAGTTGAATCGCACGCAACACTGCACTGCAATTCCACCTGAATGAGGGTAGAAAATATGCGAATAATATTTCTACTCAGTATATACCTACTGACGTTGTGAAATAGCTAGCGAGCTTATTTAAACTCTCTATTTGACGGACTCAGGGCAATATGACGTGACGCGACGCCACAATATGTCGGGCGATTTAGTTTACCCGCGTAGGAGTGCTTTATAAAGGGAATCTGAGAAACTTTGTCGAAAATAATATCAGAGAAAAGCTTTTAAAGAATTTTAGTGAGGCATTTTTGTAGTAGTATAACAGTGTGAGGCAAAAAAAATATACACGGCTAAATATGGCGGTCTAACCCTGTCTGTAGGTACATTAAATGAATACCTACTAATAATATTTTTAATCAGTATATATTACTACCGACGACGTTGTGAAATAGCTTGCGAGTTCATATAAACGCTCTATAAGAAGGACTCGGAGCAATGTGACGTGATGCAACGCCATAATATTAATAAGCGATTCAGTTTTCTGCGTAGGACTGCTTTAATAAGAGAATCTGAGAAACTCAGTCGAAATATCATGGAGAAGCTTGTATTTTTAATGAGGAATTTTCGTGGTGGTGTATTGGCAGTCTGATACTCCGCTAAAAACACGGGAGTCTGTCCCTGTCTTTAAGCAAATTTAACTATCTAAAATACGAACGCTCTGATTTTTCTAAAATGTGAATTTACGTAAACCTTAGAGCGACATTTCTAAAATTAGAATCTCTCCATGTGGAATGAAAAAGCAGTATAATAATATTCAAGGGTTTATTGTAAGAACGCATGATTGTATTATTCAAAAATAGAACCATCCGAAAGAAGCGAACTTGGCAAAAACAAATATATTGAAAGTCCTCTATTTGACTGCCAATACCTACCTGTTCACTTAATATATTCGTGAGTGTGAATACCGTCATAAAAGTTAATATGCCTCTGAAAAAATTAAAACGACGATACGGAAAAAATAACGTTTCGTCTGTGTCCGTCGCCGGATACGCGTCCGCCCCTTGCAGAGGCAATAACTAAGCTGACAGAAATCAGAGAATTAAAACTTATTTCGTATATCCTGTTTATATGGCTAACTTCAGGATAGCTTAGTTGAGAGCAAAAGTGAACATAGTGTTCATATACAATAGTATAATTGGTAAACGTACATGCTTACTTACTTACACATAATTACTTGTAACATGCTTTTCTACTTACACGTTATCAACCACCGTAATGTAGCGTGCGTGATCTGTCGGTGAATCCTATCCTAATAATATTATAAATTCTAAAGTTTGTTAGGATGTTTGTATGTTTAAAAATTAATCAGGCCTAAACGACAGAACGGATTAAGATTAAATTTGATGTAGATAATTGTATAATTGTAATAAAAATCAGATTACAAAATAGGGGTACTTATAATCCGAAAAACAACCCATAAATAATAAAAAAACAAAAAGGATGATTCTGGTATAGTGTGCGCTGATGTGCAGCAAGTCTGACATCACAGACTAAAAACATTTAGTCGTCATAGCAACGCAGTTTGACTAATGAATGATACGCATTCTATCAAAATTCGTAATTTATTTTATCAGTACAAAGTTAATAAAGTAAAAATAGGATATTGCCTAAAACTCCTTTTTCTATGCGATTATTGAAATTTAGGCCGAACAAAGTCTGTCGCGGGTCGGCTAGTGATTAATAATTTTCGGAATAACATTGTATTCGCAAGCTTTACAGCAATTCTCATATCTCCTTTTGGAATATACCGTGCAGTCGTGTCCAGGGCCACGAACACGAACAAAAGAATCGTAACGTAAGGGGTATCCTCAACGTTGAAAATAGCTATAAGATTAAAGTGCCTCTCAACTCAGTAATTTTATTAATTTTGTTAATTTAACGCAATGTAGATTTCAGTACGTGAAATTAACTAATTTGTTTAATTTGATTTGATGTAGCAACATCAAATTAAATGAAACAAATTAGTTCTTACTTCGATATTAATAAAATGTTCTTCTCGAGAATTATAATATAAGGTACATACATACCTACATGGGCATTTAATTTAATATAATTCGTTTTGTATAAGTTACTACTTATTGTAGTGCTTCTAAAGAAGAGAGTTTTATTCAAAATGAAGTAAGAATTAATTTGTTTCATTTCATTTTGGGCCTATTAGTCAGTAAGGGCCTATGGTCCAGATGGCCGAGACTGCCAAATGGTCATGTTTATTTTTTTTACGTCAAAGTCAATAGGTATTTATAAATAAAATCCCACCAAAAACATTCTGTAAAAAACTAGCCAAGTCTCGATGGAGCTGCTTGTTTATCTCTAAAAAGTAATGAAATCTAGACAAAGTCGTGCCAATTCTGAGGTTCCTTACTGCGATTTCTTTATTATTGCAAAATCGCATTTTTGGTGGGATTTCACTTCTTTTTGTAGAAACGTGGGCTTATTGATTTATTTTATTAGTTTTTCTTATTTGACACAGTTTTTTTTTTCTTTTTAGGAGTCGTTTCTTTATTATAAAACTAATCGTAAGCGCGTTTAAAAATACAGTCAGCGCCATCAGACCAGTCAGACCTTCGATTTTAGTCATCAAATGAAGCGGCCCACCAAGTTGAATTTTTTTTTTGTAAAGGCGGTATGTCGATCTCTAATAGTTTGGTTAGGCTCTTGTGTATTCTAATCAGGGTCACCAGGTACTCCAGATCTTCGATTATCCTAGTTTTTATGGTTTTCCCTTTATGTGGCAATTAAACCCTAACTCTGTACCAAATTTCAGCTCTCTGAGTTTATGGGAAGTACTAGTTCTATTCTGATGATCATGAGTGAGTGAGTGAGTGAGTGTCTAAAATGCGAAACTCTGTTTTCGCTTAACTTCGAAACTAAATTTTAAGTATGTGATTATAGCTTACTGGATGACGAAAATTTCTGCGTTCTGGCCTTATCCAGAGTTTCTCAAATAGGGGCCTGAAAATGCGGCGAAATGGTTCCAGTAAAGGATGGTACAGCAGTGTTTGCTTCGCGCTCGTCTTGGCGGGGGCACTACCGTGCCCCCAAATCACAAGGATCGCTTTAAAACGTTTCAGAAGCTAGGTGAAACTACGCCTGTTCCTCGTGACCAAGCAGTACGTACGTATATAAGTGGATAACAACTCCAGAAACACGAAAATGCTCGCATGAATGTACTTGGCTTATTTAGAATAGTAATCTGCGATAAGTTGTAATATTGTCCTTGAAATGTTTGGTTTTTTGTATGGGCTGAGTCTACCCGGATAAGACGGAAAAATTGATAAAACTGCACTATCTTGAAAACCATCAAACTTAAAAAGAAACTGTCTAATGTAGGTCTAAAAGCTCAAAAAGGCAAAGGAAAACATCGTGAGGAAACCAGTAAGTATTCTTATAAGCGGCGATGGGCTTGCAACCTGTCACGTATGGAATGCTAACTACTGCAAAATGTGGGAATGTGCCAAATATGTGTATAAAATCAATATGTTTGGACATGCCTCTGACTACCCCCACTAGACATCTTCAAAGGATCGGGAGATTTTTTTTCTAAAAGTTTCTTTGAAAACTTAAAAAAAAAACAAATATCCCTTGAATTTTCGGTTGTTCGAAACATTTTCGTTAGTTTTCTTTTTGAAACGTAATTAGTTTGTGTTTGTCCCACAACTTCATCCACGTACAATATACACATACACCCAACAATATTTTATCCGACGTTATTGTGTAAGCAGTAATCAGTTTTCAACTCAATAGACTAGAAATATATTGTTCGAACATTGTTAAAATATGCAATATCGGATATGATAATTATGGTTTTGAATACGTCACAAACAATCAGAATGAAAATCAGATTAATGTTATTGTGCGACTTTGTATGATGAGATGTAGATGGTGGATAAATAATAATAATAATAATAATAATAAAGCTTTATTTCCATAACACTATTAACTTAAATAACATATTTTCTTATTCCATAAATATTATGATGGTGGATAAATAATAAATAATAAATATTGGTGAATATTTTACACATCGCTGTCTAGCCCCAAACTAAGCAAAGCTTGTACTATAGAAACCGGATTACTGACAGAATACATAATATTTTTTTGTAAATAAATATTTAATACAAACACAATATGTTCATCACACAAATGTATGTCGGTAGGCATCGAATCTACAACCTCACAATAAATAATAAATGTTGTTCTTCAACGTTTTAAGCTTATGTCAATGCGCATATCTATTTTCTAAAAGAATTTAAGTACGGCCGGGATTCAAACCCACGACCTTCAGATTAGAAGTCGAGGTACTTCCCACTCAACCAACACAGCCTATACACTATATTTGATCTATCTCACGAAGGCGGGTGAACAGTACTTGCAGTTGTGATGTGTATAGATAGACCATTGACCACACAGCCTATAGACTTCTCATTAAAGGCGAACACTTTCTCACAACACATTAGGCTTATACTGCTGATTTAAGACACCGATTGCGATTACCAATGCGCCACGCGGCGGGCTGTGACATTGAACCGTCCAATCAAAATGCAGTTTTTACCGCTCCCCCTGACCCGCACACCTCAATGGCACACAGAATTATTTGTTTGAAGAAATGAAGCCATTACGCGTCTATTGGACTGTGGTACATGGTATAGACACGCGATTTTGTGTGATACAGATCGCTCCCGTGCATCTACAAACAAATAAGACCAACCCGCCTTTATGAGATAGAACAACTGTACAAGGACTTCATCTACTCGAAGTACGATTAAACATTCTAAACGGCATGAATAATGTAGCAGTAACAGAAACTGCCGTACGTTATTCCAATTCACTGTGTCGTTTTGTTAAGAATAGATTACATTACCATTTTGACTACAGGGGCCGTACTACAATGTCTAATGTAAGATTAAAGCAGTATTAATCGCGGTGCGAAAGTGCCAACGCCATACGTGTTCGTATAGTTGTCACTTTCGCTCTTAAAGTAATACTGCTTTAGTGTTACTTAAAAGTATTTCATATCAAAGTAATCGTAGTAGGTAAAAATAACAAACAAATAAAAAAAAAATAACTATTACCATGTTTTTTTTTTCATTTCTTCTTTTTTACATAATCATACATTATCATCTACTTCTGAGCTATCTATGGTTCAAATTTCAAGTATCAAGCTCATTGGGAAGTTAGCTTAAAATAAATCATACCACAAATCAACCACCAGATAAACATACAAGAAAGCGATTTAATAAAAATTTGTTAAAAAAAATACCGAACCTGGGCTTCACAAGTGTGATTCCTCCCTACTAGTGGACTGGAGATTTTGGGAATAGTACAAAATATTTTGTCTTTTGCCATGTGCTACGCGTGTAGCGCTATTGCTACGATGTAGCTGTAGCGTAGCCCGCAGTGTCTACGGCGTAGCACGCCTTACTGAACTCAGTACGTCAGCACTATACATTACACGGACGAAGTCTCTTTTAATCGTTTCATCGCTTTCCCTTTACCGAACCACCGTACATCCAACTTCACCCTTAACTTGACACAGGGTGAAAAAGAAATAACCAATGAAGTAGAAAAAGTATTTTGTAGTTATTGTATCGCTAGAAGTATCTAGAACTCAACTGCAGCTAATAGCTTCTAACTTAAAACTTTTTCAATTGGTGCGCATTCTATCGCAAAACGATTTCAGAAGAAACTTTTCAACAGCTTTTCAATTTCCGACTGTTTTTTGCGGTAAAAATGAAATTGTACGTTGCTTGTTCAGTTGCAGCCTATTTAAGTTAGTAGATTGCAAGTATTTTTTTAAGCGTTATAATAACGTTAGGAAACTTAGCAGTTCTGAAAGTTTCCTTATATTTTGTTTAATTGGCCTTTAATAGTTTCTGGGAGCATGAACATGCAGTGTAGGTATTTTGGATTTTGGTGTTACAATTTTTTTTTTCTGAACAAAAGTTACTGCTGCATGATGATGACATTAAATGAAGAGCATCATTAATCTGAAAAAAAAAACTTTTAAAGTAGTCATGTGCTAAGTAGGAAATGCCTCTGACTACACCCTCAAGATCATCGGATCAAGGATCTAAGCGCCTGGAGATAGATCTATTTATATTAAAGTCTATTCATTTTTATATTTTGAAGACTTTTTGATTTTATACGACCCTATAGCTATCGACCGTGTGGTACTCACACTCTCGACTGTTCTCTTGATAGATACATTTAATAATAATCTATACTTATAATAAATTTGTAGAGAGGTCAATTCTGTACATGAAATATATTTCCAAAATAACTATCAGGGGATGATTAGGGATCGATACTGATGCCAAAAATGCAATCAGTAAAATTTTTGTCTGTCTGTCTGTCTGTCTGTCTGTCTGTCTGTATAACCGTTATAGAAACAAAAACTACTGGACGGATTTTAATGAAACTTGGTACAATTATTTTTCATACTCCTGAGCTGGTTATAGTATACTTTTAATCACGCTACAATCAATAGGAGCAGCGCAGTGAAGGGAAATGTTGGGAAAACGGGAGTAGTTACTGCATTTCTTAAGCTTCCGTCGCGTGTGCAACTTTAATGGTTAAAGCTACACAGAAATCATGTATGACGGAAATGTTTTCCTTAAAATTATATAAAAAATATCCCACGACAGCATATGTTTATCTTTTATGGTTGACTCACAATAACACGTGTAACTCCCGATAGCTTAGCAGTTCGAAGCTTTCTGATTATAGTTGTCTACTCTTACGTTTATAACACTCTTAGTCATCCCTAATTAAAAAAGTTTACATTATTAACTATTCCATAAAATATAATCATAGAAATCGGTAAAGAAACACCAAAGTTATACATATTAAAATTTTGACAGGATTATTTTTTTTCTGTCGCGGGTCTGCTTCAGGCAATACGCTAAAAAGTTCTTATTTCTTCAAGTTATACGCGAGTGAAACCGCGGGGTACAGCTAGTAATAAATAAATATTGGTGGACATTTCACACAGCGCCATCTAGCCCCAAACTAAGCAAAGCTTGTACAATGGGAACTAGATAACTGATAGAATACTTATATACTTTTATTTTTGTAAATTCATACATATTATACATATTAACACCCAGACACAGAACAAACATCTATGTTTATCACACAAATATTTAAGTATTTGCTATATACCTACATAATATAATCTGTGAAAATTTCAACTGTCTAGCTATCACGGTTCATCAGATACAGCCTTGTGACAGACAGACGGACAGACAAACATACAGCGAAGTCTTAGTAATAGGGTCCCATTTTTACCCTTTGGGCTCGGAACCCTAAAAAACACTGTTCTATTGAACAGATTGGAGAAAAAACTCTGTCTTTTGTTCTACGACGTCATATTTAGAACAAATAGGATCTACCCAACATAACTTGTAGGGATTTATTATTATGAAGACTTTTGAGCTGGCTATTTTTGATATTATTCGTAGCAAATACAGACCGTTTTTTGTTTACAGGAACCGGAAATAGTAATAACACTACGCGTCTGCAATCGAGACGGATATAATATATATGTTGTCGTATCGGAAGACTTCGTGACACAATTTTACCCACATTTGTGATAACCCGACCAAAAACGGAGGAAGTTCTCAAGTCGACGCAAATATTTTTTATTTTTATTATTTTTTTTATGTATGGTATGGTATCTTTTTACCGGTGATCCGATTTGAATGTTTTTAACCGACTTCGAAAAGTAGGAGGTTCTCAAGTCGCCTGTATGTTTTTTTTAATGTATATTACGTGATTACTCCGGCGTTTGTGGACGGATTTACAATTTTTTTTTTATTTGAAAGTCTATACTTCAGAGGTGGTCCCATTACCACCAAGTCAGATCTTAGAGATGATGGGATCTTAGAGAAATCGAGAGAAACCTTCAAAATTTATGAGCATTGATAGTTTTTTAACTATAGACCTTGCTCTTCTTTCATACGTATACACCGAGTAGAGGGCTAACTGGGGTAGGGGCCCCTGGAACTCGCGGAGGGGGGACCCCCCACTACAATTGGTATTTATAAACATGAAGTCGGTTTTGATTTTAGTTTTTTAAACGTAATTATTTTCTATTGTGTAGAGAATAGTCCCAAGTTGGTCCCATTTAAATTATATTAATGTAGGACTAATAGTTACTTCATAAAACTTAAAAACTATTATTGTCCCTTGACTTTTCGATTGTTCGAAACATTTTCGTCAGTTTTCTTTTTAGTTTCTTGAAACGTAATTATTTTAGTAACTAGACGTTTATTATTCAACTATTTTGTTAAAGACTTGTGACAAGACGGAATTTTAAAATTAATGATAGAAACACGACTGTAGGAAGTCTCTTCGCATGATTGATTTCCAAACGACAGTTGCTATCGAATATCGTTAGTTATTTGTAAGGAATCACAGTGCCTTTAGCGGTAACTACACTGAATTAAAATCTTCCATACAATTAGCTAACAATACTCGCTAATGGTAAAACTTCTCTCTATTTATCATTCGAAAATGTCTCCTAAAATCTACTATTTTCGTTTTAGCTCCAAATCCTAAATAATTACGTTATAAATTGAAAATATACTACCGAATTGAGAACCTCCTTATTTTTTGAGGCCGGTTTAAAACAAAACCACGGATCCGTGTGATCAGTTCTAATCAGAAATAGTAGTCCCTAGAGTCGTTTTCTACTCCTATAAACGCTACGTGACAAAATGCGCAATTTGAGGGTTCGGCGCCGCTGGCAGTTATTAACTTTGAAATAAGTAGTTCAGAGATTTAGGAAAATCTAACGGAAAACTGTGAAATACGGGAAAATCTTAATGTGCTTTCTTCTATGGGAATATTGAACCTTGGATTGGACAACGTTTTTCGGGTCAGCTAGTTTATTCTATTTTTTTCTAGCAATCCGTCCCGGCTCAGCACTAGTTTACTGGTGTGAAGATTATGGGCAATTTTGTTGTTACATTAGGTTACATTATTGCAAGTTTCGTGGGGATATCAAATCTATACTTATAATAAATCTGTAGAGAGGTCAATTCTGTACATGAAATATATTTCCAAAATAACTATCAGGGGATGATAAGGGATCCATACTGATGCCAAAAATGCAATCAGTAAAATTTTTGTCTGTCTGTCTGTCTGTCTGTCTGTCTGTCTGTCTGTCTGTCTGTCTGTCTGTATAACCGTTATAGAAACAAAAACTACTGGACGGATTTTAATGAAACTTGGTACAATTATTTTTCATACTCCTGAGCTGGTTATAGTATACTTTTCATCACGCTACAATCAATAGGAGCAGAGCAGTGAAGGGAAATGTTGGGAAAACGGGAGTAGTTACTGCATTTCTTAAGCTTCCGTCGCGTGTGCAACCTTAATGGTTAAAGCTACACAGAAATCATGTATGACGGAAATGTTCTCCTTAAAATTATATAAAAAATATCCCACGACAGCATATGTTTATCTTTTATGGTTGACTCACAATAACACGTGTAACTCCCGATAGCTTAGCAGTTCGAAGCTTTCTGATTATATTTGACTACTCTTACGTTTATAACACTCTCAGTCATCCCTAATTAAAAAAGTTTACATTATTAACTATTCCATAAAAAAGAATCATAGAAATCGGTATAGAAACACCAAAGTTATACATGAAATACGCTAATAATAAGCCATCGCGCGTGAATACTGAATCATGCTATAAGGATTATTTTTGTATATAAGGTCGCGAACGCACAGGCAGGCGGCTTGCTTAGCGCCTAGAGGCTAGCGAGTCACCTAGCGAGTAGCTTCGTAAAACGAACATTCTCGAACGTTCGCGACCGGCCTAGCAGCTAGGCGTCAAGCATGCGTCAAGCGCACAGTGCGGCCGGTCGCGAACGTTCGAGAATCGGTCGCCGCGCTCGACGCGTCTCGCGGCCGAAGGTATAAAATGGCGGGGCGTCCGAGCGCGAGCTTCATACAATTTTTGTGTGATACTGCGCAACCGGACCCACCGTGTTTAAGGGTTAAAATGCATTTACTAATCTATGGAAATGTACAAATTGTACTCCAAAAATCTGGAATTGTACTAGAAGGGGTCCCGAGATAACTTTGTAGATGTCAAACGACGCATGGAAATATGAGCTTAACTGCTTTGACTCAACGGCACGTTTCAAGTGCACAGCGGGCGATGACGTCTGCCAGTATTAAATTACCTTAGGGTTGACCCAGTAAAAATGTTTAATTTTTTTATAAAATGGTCAATTAGTTTTTTTACAAATAGCTAAATAAATAAAAGTGTAGTAAGCGGTGTTGGTCGAGCAGGAGGTACCTCTACTATTAATTTTAAGGTCGTGGGTTCGAATCCCAGCGTGCATCAATGGATTTTTTGTAAGAAATAAAATCCAGTTAGTCCTACTTCCTACTAATATTATAAATGAGAAAGTTTGTGAGTTTGTTCGTATGTTTATGCCTCAATCAGGCCAAAACAACAAAACGGATTAAAATGAAATTTGCTGTAGATGTAGGTATAATGCTCGAATAAATCATAGACTACTTTAAAATAAGAAAAACATTCCCAAAATGATAAACAAAACGCAAGTTATACGCGGGTGAAACCGCGGGGTACAGCTAGTTTGTAAATAAAATATGGCCTATGTTACTCGCTGATAATGTAACTTTAATAATTTTTTTAGGTCTAGGAGTTTTTTTTAGTTTATTTATAAAAAAAACATAACAAATTTTACCCCTTTATAAATAGTATACTGTTACCAGCGATCTGATATTTTTCAGATACGTTACAAAGACCCGTGTCAAAATAATAATTATCAGCAATTAGTGACCGACCGAAAGTTCAGTTTCGGTTTCGGCCATGACATTTTTCGAACAAACTCGAGTGTTCATGAATTATCGTGAGTCGTTCAGCGAAAGTCGATATAAAAAAATTATATTTTTTGTACGTACTTTAATGAATATCTTTTTATTTAATTTAACTTACTTTTTATTTTTTTAAAATTAGAATATGCAAATAAAATTGTGTAAAAAAATTAAAATACACTAGATTTCAGTAATAAACATATTAAATATGATTTACTTAGTTTCGGTTTCGGCCGAAACTGAGAGCGAGGCCGAAAGTTTGGTTTCAGTTTCAGCTGAAAAATCAGTTTTGGTTCGGTCGGACACTATCAGCAATCCAATTTTATAGTATCATAATTATTTGCTTGAAGTAATCGTGAAATCGAATTCACGGGGATTGTTTTGAACAGAGCAATTTCAATATTTAGGAACATTTTATGCGAATAATATTTACGTTTAACAAGTCTCGCTTTATTTACGACTGTTATAAAGTCGACACGGTATACTAGGTACTTAGATACTTTTACCCGTATAATTGTATATAATATTTGTATTTGTAAATACTCGTAGGAACAAATTTGGGACTAATTGACAATTGGGCCATCTTAACATTGTAAAGAAGTGCCATGTTTGCTACTGTGTAAATTGGGAGAAATAAGCAACTCAAACGCGCTATTATATTCCTTATTATACTGTACACCATAATTAAATAAAAAAAATGATTGACAAATCAGTGTGACAAAAAGCGGCGTTAAGAGCGATATCTCTTCCAGGATAGCTAAATCACAATCGCAAAGCATTTCATACTGACACGTTTATATAGTTCCGTGAGAAAGGGTTTATACTAATATTAGCGCTCCATAAGGTCGTCGCATTTTATAATATAGCATCGTGGCACTGCAAAAATATCTTCTCTACCATTATAATACAGTTATTAAATGACCTAAAACTTCGACCACACACTCTAGACTCCTCATGCAAGGCGAACACTATCAGACAACAAATATGGGCTACAGATCCTGTGTAAACTAAAAGAGCGCGGTTCACGACGCGATTCGCGACGGGCTGTGACATTGAACTGGCCAATCAGAATGCATTTTTAATCGCTCCACATGACCTGCACATCTCAACGTTTTGACAGAATTGTGAAATATGAAGTCAATAGGCGTCTATTAGGCTATGTAGTCGATGACCCAAAAACACAGTACACAGGCTTAACACCCAACTCTATCCCGAAGGCTATTTCGAGTAGTTTTTATCAAGTCGACTTTGATCTTTGCAACTATTGGAAGAACTTGCAATTCATTTAAAAGTTTCTCCCGAATTACTGCTATACATTTTCATATGAAAGTTTGGGCAACAGTGTATCGCGATCCGTGACATTGCTTGAATAGCAAAAAATATTAGGGTAAAAAATGTGGTGGTTAGATGTTGTATGATTGTTAATATCTTCTATTCAAATTATTTATTTGGAAGATAATAACATTGTTATACGAAAAACAAGTGAAAAACGATAACAACTACAAAAGTAAAACTGAGTAGTAGAGTCAGCGCTCTCCTCCAGGGCATAACGGGGAATAATTAAGGATTTTGATTAAAATGACTATAATGTAAGGAAGTAAAACTAAAAATGTACTAAGAGGTAATTTTTAGGGTTCCGTACCCAAAGGGGACCCTATTACTGAGACTTTGCTGTCCGTCTGTCCATCTGTCCATCTGTCCATCTGTATTTCTCTAAAAACAGCATGAAATAAATATTTTAGTGGGCCTCCCGTACAACAACGTGATTTTTTTGCCGTTTTGATAATAATACGAAACCTTTCATGCGCGAGTTCGACTCGCACTTGGCCGGTTTTTTTACTGTGATACATACAAAAGTGTGGGTTGTATTTGTTGTGTGTGTGTGTGTATACTATGTATTCTACGATGTGAAAAATATCTCAAACTTTCTCCTTGACTTGGATGCCTAATTATAAGTTTCTTCGATATTCTTTTCGACCAACAGTAAATAAATTTATTGAGGAATAAAGCAGTAATTACTCAACTCAACTTCTTTTGGTTTTCCTAACCCAAGAAGCACTTAGTTTATAATTAAATATTTACTTACTACATCTAAGTTTCCCAAAATCTAACACCACAGTTAATTATTTATTAAATCGCCGGAATCAAGTATTCATAAGATCCGTTGATTTTGTAACGAAGGGTACGAGTTGAATTACTAAAATAATAATGTTTCAAAATATTAACAACTCCTGTAAAAAATAATGGGATCGCGACTGTAATGTCCTTAACTTAAGACATCCTCTCAGATCTCTAGGAGCTTAGATGATTAAAAGGGGTAGTCAGAGGTATTACTAAACAATATTTGGCATAAGCACACGCGAGGTACATCTCACTCAGCAAGCACAGATTATGTAAAAAATAATTTCAAATAGAATATATTCTGAAGCGCACTTTATGATGGTATTGGAGTCCAATAGCTAATAATCAAATAGCAGGGTCAAAAGTTGGTAGCCTGTGGGCGATTACACATCCTCAAGAGCTTTTGAGGACATAGCCTAGTCGATTCCTAATCGACGTTACAGATTGCACGACTTGCAGACGACGACTCGTGTCATAATGCCTTATTATGCCTTGAGGACGAGTAATAAATGTTTTTGATGAATGCAGAATCGTTTTTTCTCAATAATCGCGAAACATACAGTTTTGTTTTTTATTACATAGATAACTTAAGGATTTAATCTAGATAAATTATAGACAGAATCAAGATTGGTGAAACTTTTCTCGATAGATTTATTTTCCAAAGTTGGCTCTTCTAAAACACTAATTTCGTTTTTAATCAAAACTATGAATAGCTAAACAGTTCATTTTTATATAATTCGTTAGATAATCATACTAGCTAGCTAAATTAAAGACAATTTTTATTAAAATTTTATGGTTTTAAGGATAATGCAGTTTTATCACTTTTTCGGTCTTATCCGGGTACACTCAGCCCATACAAAACGTCAAAAATTTCACTTTTCACCTTAATGCTTTTCGATTATTCTATTGGTAAATACAGAACCTACGAGCGACTAATTCATATTGATATTAACTACCCTAAAATAATTTGCACGGACGGGATAAAATGATTGATCGCATGTAGGTATCATTATATCATGTAGGTATTTATTGATATGGGCCTATGTACTTGTATTTTTTACTTTACATTGTATGCTGAAATAATAGTAGTTTATGCAACCGTCATATAAGGAAGTTAACACTCGTTACTATTATGAAACTCGCTGCGCTCGTTTCATAAACTCACACTCGTGTTTTAATACCCGTGTTATATGCAGTTTCATACACTACTTTATCTTCACTAATCCATTTTTAACTTTTAATTTGTATTTTAAAAACAAAACAAATTGCGAAACATTAAATTCACGCGTACGTGTATTGTCACAGTGAACTTGCCGCCATTAAAATCTAACCAATAAGAAGAGCGCAGCTGCGCGCGCAGGGCCAATCAGGAGCGAGCGCGCGCTGTTGTATGTATTTATAAAAATATATGAGTATTCTATCAGTTATCTAGTTCCCACAAGCTTTATTAGTTTGGCTAGATGGCGCTGTATGAATGTCTACCTATATTTATTAATTAATATAAAAAAATAATAATAGGGTCACGACTGTAATTCCCAAGTACGGTAGACATCCTCTCAGATCTCCAGACGCTTAGATCCTTCGAAGATGTCTAGTGGGGGTAGTCAGAGGCACGTCCAAACATTATATTTGACACACAGCCCACATTTTGCAGGTTGCAAGCCCATCACCGCTTATTGGAATGCTAACTGGTTTTCTCACGATGTTTTCCTTCACCGTTTTGAGCACGTGTCTAAAATACGTACAATCTGTTACGGCGGTAATATAAACGGATTGTATACCCTCGGGTGCACTTTACACATTCAATATCCTGCAAATGGCGCGGTTAGTTCACTGGTAAATAGGCTCTATGGATTAACTCGGATGTGGTAAATGGCACTCGATAAAAGGCATAAGCTCTTGGATTTAAAACCATTTAAATACAATGCTGGAGGGATTATTCAGGCATTTCAGACCTGACTAATTAATAAATAATAATAATAAATATTGGTGGACATTTCACACATCGCCATCTAGCCCCAAACTAAGCAAAGTTTATAATATGGGAACTAGATAACTGAGAGAATATTAACATACTTTTTATTTGTAAATAAATATAATACATCACTACATAGTATAAAGCAAAGTCGCTTTCCGCTTCCCGCGTCTGTATGTCTGTATGTATGTTTGCTTATATCTTTAAAACTACACAACGGATTTTGATGCGGTTTTTTTAATAGATAGAGTAATTTAGGAGGAAGGTTTATATGTATAATAACATGCTACCCGTGCGAAGCCGGGGCGGGTCGCTAGTGATATATATTAACAGTCAGACACAGAATAAACATCTATGTTAATGATTAGGCTAGTCTTAGCACAACTTAGGTAATCTTAGGTATTATCTGGATAAAAATAATGTTTTATTTAGTATGAATACTAATTTATTTGACGTCACGATCAAGACTATGATGTATATTTATAAAAGAGGCACAATAGTTGGTTTAAATGGAGTTATTTCAAGTTGTGCTTTTTTACAAACTTTTCACATCACACATTACACATTTGCAATTAGTAAATGATAGAAAAATACAAAATATATTATGGTGCTTTTATAGTTAAACATTTCAAATAGATTATAGCTGCCCGAGAGCTTAAGTTTGGTGCCCTAAGCACTAGAGTCTGACTAAAAGTAGTAAAACAATAATTTGGCCCTAAAATTAGTATGAAATAATTGGAATAACCTGATTTGAAAAAGTTACCCTCCTTCTGGCACAATCGGGTAATGATTAAAGATAATGAAAACAAAGAAATAGTTTTGTACAATAAGAAATAATCATTACGAATTCAAACTATGTATCAAAATAATAGCAACTACTAACCAACTACTAACTCTATTATCATAAAGAGTTCATCATAAAGAGATAAATCTTCTGTTTGAATTCGACCTCTCTCCTGTGGATTTTCCTTGAGTTTGTAAATCATGAAAATAACATTTCACGCATATATATTCATCACACAAATCACACCATCTTACTGTCTTCCATTTTGACAAATTGGCATTAAAATATAACAAAGTCAAAATTTTATTTTAGTCGTAGTTTTAGTGTACTGGAAAATACAAATGGAAAAGGGCAGTTTATGTTGCCTAATTGGCGTGCTCGTAACTTTGTTCCATTCAATTATACAGGGTGTCCTGGAGTCGTAACATAACTATTTGATTTTGACACGGGTTTTTACTTTCCCGACGTTTCGACTATGTTACTATGATAAATTGTAAAATAAAATTGACATTGAAATTCGTATTAGCATTGACATATAAAAAAAATAACTCGAGTGCGTATTTTTATTTTTATTTGATTGCCCAAAGAGCAGGCTATAAAGACCATACCGCCTAGTCCGACGTTTTATTTTTAAATAAAATGTATGTCTCTCGTTATAAAACATGTCTTAATTTTTTTATTAAACAAATATCGTTTTCTGTATTATATTTTTATAAGAAGTTCAAATGTATACTTTCGTTGGTCTGAATAGTTTTTTATTCGAGTCGCTAGTAAGTCGGCACAATTTATTATATCGGCAGCGGTTTGGCAAACTTTTTGGCTAGTGATGGATTTGCTAGCATGCTGAAAAAACAGAAACTGCTGCTAAATCTGCTAAAGTATTCTTGTTCTTGAAAAGGGTAGGTACTGACCAATCTATCAACTGTCAAGCGGTAACCGAGGCGTTCCCTAATGATTTGCGTTTGGCCACGGTATTGGCGCGGTGGGTATAGAGTAAATCATCATCATCATTATTTCAGGCACAGGACATTTACTGCTGAAAATAGGCTACTCCAGAGAGCAATATATCGTGTGACTTGCACAATGTCTTCCATTAAGGCGCTCCCAGTCGACGATTGTTTTTGTTCGAAACGAAAAAAGAAATACTTGTGAACAAGCCACATCTCCTATTTTATAATGTATAGTATATGTGAATAAAGATGTACCCATCTTTAATCACTTCGATAAATAATCCTACCGACCGCTGCAATAACGACAAACACACGTCGGCGCGTGGTCCGCCTTAGCTTTTCGAATAAATTAATGATATAAATTATGTATAATGTATACTTATCAAAAATCTATTCTAATAGAAATCTAGATCTACATATTACCTATCTTTAACAATAAATCACAAGTTAATTTTAATAGTAGGTATATAAAATATTTCGATCATAAATTCTAAAACGTATCATTTTGAAATAATATCTTTATCGTGAAAAGTTTCTGCTATTATGTTTTCAGATTAATAGAAATCTAGGTAGGAACCTGAAGTAATATACTTATAAAAATAGGAGATGTGGCTTGTTCAGAAGTATTTATTTTTTCGTTTCGAAAAAGAGCAATCGTCGACATACAGCCCCTTAATCCTTTTTGGGTCTTTCTTCTATTTTCAAACTTCAGAAGAAACCTTTTCTGCCCCAAAGACCGTTTGTTTTCCAAGCTAAAGCCTAGACAAATAAATCGTATTAGCATCAAATTCATAGTAGGTACTAAACAATTTTTTGTGATACTTTGTGTAATTTTTTCACGAACCAAGAAAATAAATAGGATCACGACTGTAATCCCCAAGTACGCTAGACATCCTTTCAGATCTCCGGACGCTTAGATCCTTTGAAGATGTCTAATGGCACGTCAGAGGCACGTTCAAACATTATATTTGGTATATGCTCACATTTTGCAGTAGTTCGCCGCTTATAAGAATACTAACTGGTTTCCTGACGCTGTTTTCACCGTTTTGAGCACGTGTCTACTTATAATTTAGTATAGGACTATTTCTCTAAGGTTTATCATCACAACTTATTTTTATCAGCAACTAATGTTACTTACTTTTCTACAGGACTAAGGAGACGGTTTATAGCCCCGAGTCAACTTTGCAAGTTTGCTTAGCAAACTGAAAATAATCACAAATTAGTTTCCAAGGAAGGTAACAAAATTAACCCGATTACTCGGATATTAGTTTACCTACATTATAACTAGAAGGGAGATTATGGAGGGTCAAAGTGTTGCAGAGAGGTATGCAAACTAAATTACTATCAACTTGCTGGTAGCCAGTCAAACGAATTAATAATTTATTCGTCTTTGCAGTTCAGTGGGCATTATTCACAACTAGTAGAAACCCTCGCAACTACGGTTATGTGAAGTTATTTTCAAAGAGATGCAAGCCTTGCTGCATTTTTTGGACACGCCGCCAAGCTAGAGTCGAGGCGCGGGCGCACAAGCGGCGCTTTTTAAACTCCGGCTCGCCTGTGCCGCGACTCCGCACTAACATTGATTTAAACTTTATTTACAGAAACAAATTACATTTAATACTAATTAATATATTACATAATAATTACAGAATACACAGGAAGCAGTTGAGCTATCTAAAGACTGTTGCAAAAAGTCTTTGGGTAGCTCAACTGATCCAGATCATTATAATTAGATAGGTATCTAATTGTACTTAAGAAATCTATATTTTTAGTATTTTTTTTTTATTAATAAACTAGCTGACCCGTGCCCGCTTCGCTGTGCGTAAGACATTTCTAATACCATCGTTGACTTTTTTGTAGACGTTTTTAAGGTGTACAATACTGTAGTACATTATTTTGATATATCTCGTGGGGTTCAGCCAGCATTTGCAATGTAAGCGCAAAAAAATGTGTTTATTTACGACATCACATTAGAAACCTCTACAATTATCAGTGTTTCTCTACTATATTATGCATGTATTATACATATAAACCTTCCTCTTGAATCACTCTGTTTATTAAAAAAAACCGCATCAAAATCTGTTGTGTAGTTTTAAAGATATAAGCAAACATACATACAGACATACAGACGCGGGAAGCGGAAAGCGACTTTGCTTTATACTATGTAGTGATACTGTACGAGCTGACTCATACATGTACATTGAACTTTACCTACACTAATTATTATATTAAATTTAGCATAGCTTGCATTGCACTGCGTTGCAATAATTATCGACTATTGGTGGAAACAATAAAAATCAGTTGACATTCAGCACTCCACGGGTTCGGTTATTTAGCTCTCTTCGGAGTCACCATCCCTTAGCTAGCTAGCTACTCTTAGCAGTCTAACCCAGCTTTAGCTATTGTTTGGTTCATACCCAAACATTTGGTCCTTCGAGCCGGATCTTACGGGAGTAAAAATTCCTTTCGATTTTGCGTACGTTGACCCAGTGCATTGTGACGAAATAAGTTCACTGTGTGCGATTTACCGGGCTTAGCCTTAATGATGTCATGGAATGTGGCCCAAACTTACAACACGACTTAACAACCTTGATATTAAACTGGAGACAATACAAATACGTCATTACTGCTGATATAGAGAAAATGTTCCGCCAGATTATAATTAGAGATATAGACCAGCCTCTACAGTGCATCATTTGGAGAGAGTCTTCGCATGAGCCTCTTCAGGAACATCTACTTACTACAGTCACGTACGGTACTAAAGCCGCTCCTTATCTAGCTATGAGAACTCTACGTCAAATAGCGAAAGATAATGCCTCACAGTACCCCCTAGCAGCAGTAGCATTGGAAAATCAATTCTATATGGATGATTTACTTAGCGGTCAAAATACTATTAAAGCAACCCAGGAACTACAGCTTCAGTTAATAGATATATTAAAGGGCGCAGGAATGAACTTGCGTAAATGGTCAGCAAATGATCCAGAGCTCTTAAAAAACTTATCCACGGATCAGCTCGACAAGCCCTTTGATTTTAAATGTCACGAGTCTCGGAAAACGTTAGGGCTTAGATGGACGCCCTCTTCTGACTCATTCACGTTTACAAACAAGGTAACGCACGTCGAGAAAAATAATACGAAACGCCAGCTACTTTCAGAAATATCAAAGATATTTGATCCGTTGGGCTGGCTCTCGCCAATTACTATTCGAGCTAAAATTCTTTTCCAAAACACATGGTCTTCCGGTATAGGATGGGATGACCATATCCCGGAAAAAACACAAAACGAATGGGTACAGCTACGAAATGACCTTCAAAATGTAAGTCAGTTTGATATCCCTAGATACTTAGGCGACACACAGAAGGTATTTCAAATACACGGCTATAGTGATGCATCAGAAAAGGCTTATGCCTGCGCTGTGTACTTAGTATCGCATGACGATAAAGGCGTGTACACAACACGACTAGTCGCAGCAAAAACTAAACTAGCGCCATTAAAGAAGAAAGTATCACTACCGCGCTTAGAACTATGCGGTGCTTTACTTCTAACTCAGCTAATACAAATAATAAAAGCTTCTTTAGCAAATAAAGAATTTGATGTTTATGCATGGACCGACTCCACAGTAGTTCTGGGTTGGCTCCATGGCGACATATCTCGTTGGAAACAATTCGTTGCAAATCGTGTTCAACAGATAACCGAGATCATACCAGCATCAAATTGGAACCATGTTCGTTCTGAGGATAATGCAGCTGACTGTGCCACCAGAGGATTAACGGTAGCTAAACTTCAGAAAACCTCGCTTTGGTGGAATGGTCCAGAATGTCTAGCTAGCTTTGAGCCCAGCAATTTCAAAAATGAAATCTATGAGCCACCGACATTTGAAACAAAAAAGGCTAATGTAGCCTCAGCTTTACATGAACTAAGCTTATCATTCATAAATGATTTATTAAAAAACAATAGCTCAATCACGCGAACCGCAAAGGTAGTGGCATGGGTATCGCGTTTCACAGCAGCTCTACGTCACAAACAAACTGAACATTTGACAATTTTATCTACAGCGGAAATAAATAAAGCATATGAACTACTTATCAAGCACGTGCAAGCTAAAGATTTTGAAAGCGATTTGGATAATATTAAGCTCAAAGGTCATGTTCGGTCCAACAGCAAATTAACAAATCTCTGTCCCTACTTAGATGAAAATGGGATTTTAAGAGTGGGTGGCCGCCTCGGCCACTCTATAGTAAGTAGCTCAGCTAAACATCCAATAATCTTGTCCAGTCACAGCCGTTTTACTGATTTAATTATCAATCAAGCGCATATTACCACTCTACACGGCGGACCGCGACTTACCCTATCTTATTTACGGGAAAAATATTGGATCCTCAGCGGCATGAGAACTGTTAAAAAACAGATTCGAACATGCATAACATGTCGTCGCTTCAGCACTGAAAAGCAACATCAAATCATGGCCGATCTACCACGAGCCAGAGTCACGCCTTCCCGGCCATTCACGCACGCTGGCGTGGATTTTACAGGACACGTGGACCTTAAAGCAAGCAAGGGTAGGGGAGTGAAGACACACAAGGGTTACGTGGCTGTATTCGTTTGCCTAGCGACAAAGGCCGTTCACCTAGAATTGGTCTCTGACCTTAGCACCCCAGCGTTTTTAGCAGCTTTTCGCCGTTTCTGTGCACGAAGAGGGACGCCTCGCCGAATGTACAGTGATAACGGCACGAATTTTGTCGGAGCAAAGCGAGCATTGGACAGTGAATACAGCAAAATCTTAGCTACAATTAATCAAGATTTCTTTAGGAATATGAGCGACATGAATATTGAATGGTCTTTCAATGCTCCAGCGTGGCCTAGTGCAGGGGGCTTATGGGAAGCCGCCGTAAAAAGCTTTAAACAGCATCTGAAACGGGTCTTAGGCGATCAAAAGCTTACATATGAGGAGTTTACTACTTTGCTTCAACAGATCGAAGCGTGCCTGAACTCACGTCCTCTGTTTTCCTTAACGGAAAACCCAGAAGACACCTATCTAACTCCAGGGCACTTCTTGATAGGAGATTCCCTACTATCACGACCTCAAACTGACCCAGATGACGTCAAATTACCGGCACGTTGGCAACTTGTACAAAATATGAACAAGCATTTCTGGAAGCTATGGTCATCAGATTATCTACAGCATTTACAAGTACGTTCCAAGTGGAAGACACCTACAAAAAACTTGGACATCAACAACATCGTACTTGTTAAAGATGACAACTTACCGCCCGGCAAGTGGGCACTCGGCAAAGTTGTAGATCTTCACCCTGGAAGTGACGGATACGTTAGGGTCGTGTCTATTAGGACAGAAAATAAAATATTAAAACGACCTGTAACAAAGCTTGTAATACTACCGATTGAAACAGCAAAGGATACCAACGACAGCTCAGCGCAGCATATAAATCAAACTCTACCACCTATAATCTCGGATAGAGGAGCATCAGGAAATAAGCGTAGAACTTCTAAAAACTATTTTACTTTAGCACTCTTAATCTTTGCGATGATTATATCTCCTACTACACAACAAACCGCCTCACATATCAGCATTACAGCACTAAACAACTCTCAATCCATTCATTTTGACAAAATAGCGAACTTACAGCTTATAAGAGATGAGTGGAAGCTAGTAGTATACTACAATTTGACAAGCTACTGGCAAGCAATCACTGACCTGGAGATTTACGTGAGACATCTTAAAGGTATCACAAGAAAATCTAGCTCTCAATACCAGCAGATAACTAATCAGCTTGAACACGAATTAACTGAAATTGAGCATTACAATAGACTTCTACAGAGCCCTAGCAACAAACGACTGAAACGAGGTTTAGTTAACGGTGTCGGAAGCTTAGCAAACTATCTTTTTGGTGTCTTAGACGACAACTTTGCCCGACAATATACAAAGGACATCGAAAAGATTGCATTTAATGAAAATCACCTGAAAACCCTTATTAAAAATCAAACTGTAGTGATCGAAGCAGAGTATAACATTTTACAACGCAATGAGCAAATAATGAATAAGCAATTTTCAGTTATCAATGAGCACCTTCGCAGCGTCTCTGAAGACATAAATCAAATACGGTCTGATTCCAATAGCGGTCTCTACATTACGTCATCAGCTTTAGCAGCCAGCATCATCCTTGGAAACCTGAGACGGGTGCAAACTTCACTTGTAGACACCGTGACGGACATATATCACGGCCGCATCGATACACATCTGATTACTAGCGAGCAATTGGAAGAACAAATTAACTTTATATCTGCCCAGCTACAGGGAGATCTAAAAGTACCTTTAGAAACGGGAAGTACAAGAGACATTTACAAGCTATTAAAGGTATTCGCAAAGGTTTATAAAAACTACCTTATCATCGATATTAGGATTCCACTAGTCAGCAACGATATTTACGAGCTTGATAAAATAATAAGCATACCACAGAATAGAGACGGAACCTCTTACCTTACCGTACCTACCTACCCCTATCTAGCTTTCAATTTACGAAAGGACGCAGTCTTATTCTTATCAGACTATGATCTACAAACTTGTCTCCATGCAACTGAGGAAAGAATACTGTGCACCTTAGATAAACCGACTTATGATTTAGATCTACAACAAAGCATATGTAATATCACCTTGATAAATGCAGGCAAATTAACATCACCCTGTATTTACGAACATTCACCGTGTGTAAATAGATGGGTCAAATTACACCGTCAGAACTCTTGGCTATACTCGTGTTGCAATCAATGCAACATTCGCACATTTTGCACAGCTGATGTGACTATGAGTACTTTATCAGGTACTGGCATTCTTGACATAGGTCAAGGTTGCACTCTTAAGGGTGACATATTTACAATTCACTCTCACAACAACTTCTTACGCAAAATAAATATTCAGCCTTCTATTGAAGCCCCAGAGGTATCTATTTTGAATAGCGTCATTAAGACATCTGGAGCCAGCTACAACTTCACTACAGAGAACCACGAGCAAATATATCGTCAGGTACAAGACGAGATCAACAATCTGAAACAGCAGTCAGAAACCGCTCTCACCATTCACGATGTCCATCAATTTTCCATTATTTATGGCATGCTCGCCGTACTGGTGGTAATAGGAATCGTAGCAGCATATCTTCGAGCAAGAAGACGTCACAGGAAGCTAGCAGTTTCTCCCGGGGGAGAGGCCCCGGTGAGCACAGCCACCCGTACGCGCGACGGTGAGCGGTACAGATCAAGCGAGTGTAGTGAAATACGTGAATCAGTGAGCATGGTCAATTTAAGTGTAAATAGAGGAGTAGCGCCTCCCAAACCTCCACGTTCAGTGTCGATTCCCATACCTTGTGAGTCTTTCGGTGAGATAGTAGGGTCTACCGGGGGCAATTAGATTTCTTGATATAAATTCAACAGTGAAATTGACTACAACATATGGACACGAACATTAAGTTAATTCAATTTATAAGTTTACTATAAGCAGCAATTGTTTCCATTTATTAATTAATTGTATATGTTAAGTACTTCTTAAAATAATCTAAGCTTTTAATATTGTTTCATAACTTGAGCAGCCCTTTCTTCTTTTCTTTTGGGTTGGCAAGATGTACGAGCTGACTCATACATGTACATTGAACTTTACCTACACTAATTATTATATTAAATTTAGCATAGCTTGCATTGCACTGCGTTGCAATAATTATCGACTATTGGTGGAAACAATAAAAATCAGTTGACATTCAGCACTCCACGGGTTCGGTTATTTAGCTCTCTTCGGAGTCACCATCCCTTAGCTAGCTAGCTACTCTTAGCAGTCTAACCCAGCTTTAGCTATTGTTTGGTTCATACCCAAACAGATACTGTACTATCACATCTAAAATAACACCCAGACACACAACAAACATCCACGTTCATCACACAAATGTTTGTCCCTAGTGGGAATCGAACCCAACACACACACACACCCACTCACTCACTCACAAACTTTCGCATTTATAATATTAGTAGGATTATATTTATATTTACTACGTTACTTATCTAGAAATCAATTTGTGAAACATTTTCACTGGATGTTTTCCGGTTATGAAAATGAAGATAAATTATCTATTTACTTATTGGGTTAAATAAAGTATTCAAGCAGTTTATTCAGAAAATGATGAAATTCATTATGTTGCTACGGAAATCGGACGCGCGGATCAGATTGCGTTTATTTTTATATTACTTTCGGTTTATCTAAATTGGAATGAAACAACCCTACTAGTAGAAATTTGTTTTCATTAGATCTGATATCCGAAGAGCCAGCCTTTGGAGAACTGAATGCATTACGAGCATAAAACCGCATTGCACATTTACTTTCAAACGTATCCGGTCGCCATATTCTCTAATAATAAAAGCCTCGACATTAATGTGACAATATGTCGCTGAGTCAATTCAAACTGCCATTAAAAATCGGGTGAGTTGTTACAGCGATTCCAGCTAATTTGGGGCTCGGTGTTATATTTTATCCTATTAGATAGTTTAGGAAATAAATATAAGAGGTTTTATTCCTGCCTAATAGTGCGTAAGAATAAAAAACTATAACTGTTTTCTTTATGTTATACTTTTTTTTATTGTAGTCTTTCAAACAGTGTGTGTATGAGTAACTTACGTGTCAAATAAATATTATATTACTATGTGATTGAAAGAAAGAAAGAAAGAATAAATTTATTTTGCATTTTTAACACGGCTTCTTAGTGAACACAGGGATAGATAATAATAGATGTGCATCCTATCGAAATGTGCTGGCTTGAAGGTAGCTCCCACCGGAAATCAAATGCAGTAGTGATGAGAAATACGGCAATACTCTATTGTTAGGAGGTATTGTGTCGTATTGAAAGGAATACTTAGTATCCTATGATTGTAAGGCTGAGATTTTTGATAAAAGTGTTTTGTTGTGTTAACGCTATTGGTATTTACAGTCCATTCTGTAATGTATTGTCCATGTAATGGATTTATCCAAAAAGTACTTCGAGCGTAAATATGCGTAGCTAAATTGTATAACGTATATAACACGTAGCAACTGGCTACGAACGTGCTACGTCGCAGCATATATTATTATTAGTTACAAAGCCTTACCTACTGATTGAGATTAATATCCACTTCGTGAGTTCATAGCTCCGCACTATTTTATATATCTGTTAGAAAAGGTTTATGTTGTATCTGAAAACATCAAATAGGTACACTACATATTAATAAGTAAAATAACTTAAAAAAAAGTGTGAATACCACTAAATTAATATAACTATCCAATTCAATCACCTACGATCATATATGTAGTTAAGTTTTTATTAATGTTTGTGTTTATTTACTTGTTTAAATCCGATTCTTTAAGTTGGGTGAAAGCGCTGGTTGTGGTAATTTTAAAAACATTTTAATTTTTAAATAAACGATTTATATTGAAAAAATGATTAAAACGACGATTTTTAAACAACAGAGAATAGAGTATATATCTATCTCTTAGGATAAGTAAAGGTTTATAAAAATCGTCGTATTAATATTTTTTTCAATATAAACCGTTTATTTTAAAATTAAAATGTTGTTAAAATGCCCACAACCAGCGCTCGATTTTACAAAAGGAAAGTCATAGTACTTGTCATAGGAAAGTATTTTTCAACAGAAAACTTAATATGTCTTCGTGTTTAAGGTATAAAGAACCGTTACAAAAAAAACAATAACACATCTCCGCTAAGGGAATGGTTTCCTGTACGGAAATCATTATTCAGCAAGTCACATTGGAACTCAAGATCGCAATCAAGTTTGTGTACTAAAAACAGGGTCATTATAGCGGCGAAAACTCCAACGCTGTTATATTTACACTTTTATAATAGTCAATATTATATTTGACCTTCTACCCACGCTGACTCTAAAGTTGTTCCCACGACTAGGCTCACTAAAATTAAGAAATCATTTCAAGGGCAATATGTACGCTTCTATAACAAAGTCCCAAATGAGATGCGAAGGCTATCTATTAGTAAATTTAAAAACTGATTTAAACGTAAACTATGCAATAAGGCTTATGCCTTGATCACACGTACCGAGCAAAGAGGCGAGACAGTAGCTCAGCTCCCGTTCTACTTACTAAGCCGTATGCCACCCTCCCGCTTCTCCACACTGCACTGTCTCTATCGAGCACTCGGCGCTATGTTTATGAGTACCGAATACTCAGCCGAGAGCACTGTCTCATCCGTTTATTCGGTATGTGTGATCAAGACTCAAGCTCTGCGTAGGTGGAAACTCACACGGCCCACCACGTTACGTACACTCTGATATTGCACAAATGACGTGTGTAAGAACTTAATTAGTTCAAGCCAACGTTAACCACGCTACCATCCACTATTAATTTTACGCTGTGATATTTCAGAGGTGGAACGGAAATAGAAATGGGATATTGTGGAACATTTCAAAGTAATGTAGTAGTATTACTATCAAATATATGATTAACTAGCTGTCCCGACAGACGTTGTCCTGTTAAATTCATTTGTTTTCATAAGAACCTTTTTCTGATAATCACTACATAGTAAATATAAAGCAAAGTCGCTTTCCGCTTCCCGCGTCTGTATGTAATATGTAATATGTATGTATGTATGTTTGCTTATATCTTTAAAACTACACAACGGATTTAAATGTTTTTTTTTTTTATAAATAGAGTGATTCAAGAAGAAGGTTTATATGTATAATACATGCATAATATAGTAGAGAAACACTGATAATTTTAGAGGTTTCTAATGTGATGTCGTAAATAAACACATTTTTTTGCGCTTACATTGCAAATGCTGGCTGAACCCCACGAGATATATCAAAATAATGTACTACAGTATTGTATACCTTAAAAACGTCTACAAAAAAGTCCACGATGGTATTAGAAATGTCTTACGCACAGCGAAGCGGGCACGGGTCAGCTAGTAACGAATACAACAAAAAAAGAATTAGCGAAATCGGTTCAGTTGCTCTCGAGATTTCCGCTTAGCAACACATTCAACGATATATTTTTATAGTTTAGAAGATAAGACGACAAAAAAGCCTGGGAATGAATATGATCCAACTCGTTCCATAAATAATAATTAATTTTGTATTGCAAATTAAGTAAAAAGACCCTAAAAATACACAATGAATGAACTTATTGACCTCGTCTGAATCAATGGCGGCTACATATTTTTTTACGTAGTTCACCAATCATCTCGTCTTGTTCATGTTTCCGAACTTACTCCAAACGTACAAACTTAATAAAAAACATTCACATAACTCCTCAATTCGGAACATTTATAAGACTAAAAAAATAAAATAATTTTGGTGGACATTTCTCACAGAGCTATCTGGTCTCAAAGTCTCTACTGGTGGGACTATTGACTGATTTCGAATTAGTTATTTACTAAATAAACATGTAGGTCACTCCTATTTAAAATTCATTAACAGTATCCCGAATAAATATGTACTTCCAATAATGTCTTTGCTAGAATACGGTGTTTTTAGAGGGAACAAAAACATTAAGCCACAGGTACACTAGAGGACATTTCGTCCCGCAACACAACGTGCAACGCTTAATGTACGTGGCGTTGCAACGTTCTACAGTGTTCCACAACATGCCCGCAGATTTTTTTGTGACGCGAACACTTCTTCGGGCGATATTTCTATAAACAGTAAGAAGTGTGTTCTGTAAAAAGTTCAACAACATTGTCCTCGAGATATTCACGTAGTTGTTGAGCGACATAAATAAATATATAAATATTGGCGGACTTTACACACGGCGCCATCTAGCCCCAAACTAAGCAAAGCTTACTATGGGAACCAGATAACTGATAGAATACATATACATAAATATATACTTTTTTTTGTAAATACATATGTATTTATTATACATATTAACACTCAGACAGAAAAAACCTATGTTCATTACAAATGTTTATCCTGGGTGGGAATTGAACCCACAACCTACAGCGCAGAAGGCAGAGTTACTGCCAACTGAGTTGTCATGTTACGGAATGTCCCTCCATTTGACGCCAAGTGTATCCGTGGCTTTATCGACAAAGTTTCTCCAGCCAGCTCTTGTCTACGTCAAAGATAAATCTAACTGAACTAGTATTTGAAACATACTAGTTCATTCGTATTCTTGAACATATAACTTGGCTTTTGTCGCAATATTTTATGCAGTAGTCATTTTATAAAACATAACATATTAAGGTGATATGTGAAATGTTTGGTTTTTTGTATGGGCTACTAGGATAAGACGGAAAAAGTGATAAAACTGCATTATCTTGAAACCATGAAACTTAAAAAGAAACTGTCTATAATTTACTTAGTATGATTATCTTACGAATTATATAAAAATAACTGTTTAGCTATTCAGAGTTTTAATCGAAAACGAAACAAGTGTTTTTGAAGAGCCAACTTTGTAAAATAAATCTATCTAGAAAAGTTTCACCAATCGTATTTCTGTCTATAACTTATCTAATTATATCCTTGAGTTATGTTTGTCATAAAAAAAAAACTGTATGTTATGCGGTTATTGAGTAAAAATGATTCTGCATTCATCAAAAATTTGGGTTGTTATTCAAGTAACATTTGAGAATATGGCTGCATATTTGCATGCTGTAACTTTTCGATGCTCAAGACTCCAGCCACGGCAAGTCGTACGTCAGTTTGCTTGAGACAAATACACTGCTTATTAGATATTCGTTTGAAACAAGAGCTGCTTTTAGATACATGAACATTAAGACGAGTAATAAATGTTTTTGATGAATGCAGAATCGTTTTTTCTCAATAACCGCAAAACAAACAGTTTTTTTTATGACAAAGATAACTTAAGGATTTAATCTAGATAAATTATAGACAGAAACACGATTGATGAAACTTTTCTCGGCAGATTTATTTTCCAAAGTTGGCTCTTCAAAAACACTAGTTTCGTTTTTAATCAAAACTATGATATAGCTATATAGTTCATTTTATATAATTCATTAGATAATCATACTAGCTACCTAAATTAAAGACATTTTTTTTTTAATTGGATGGTTTTCATGATAATGCCGTTTTATCACTTTTTCCGTCTTATCCGGGTAGACTCAGCCTATAAAAAACGTCAAAAATTTCACTTATCACCTTAAAAGAGGTTAATTATGTGGCAACTTGACAAATTTAAAATTTTACGTCGAAATTTTGAAGAAAACCCCCACCATTTATTAAAGCAATCTGCAAAGCTGCATTTGCTCTTAGGGACATGTTGAGCAATTGTCGAGGGACATGTAGATAGCGTCTGTGCCCCGACTAGTAGATGTCGCCTGCGATGTTCTGCGCGACGTCGCGGGACAAATGTGCAGTGCAATTGCGGTTTTATATCCACGTCGCTTGTGGCAACAAGTTTTTTAATACTTGTCATTAGAATAGAATATAATAATACTATCTTTTACGTGCGACTTCGTCTGCGTAGATTCAGAAAATCGATGACGACTTTATCTTTACTTATCTTTACGTCCAATATTGAAATTTCTTAAAATTATTATTTTTTTTGGATGAAATGTATTCTATGTTCTTTCCAAGACTTTAAACTATCTCTATATGAAATTACATGACAATTGGCCCAACGGTTTGGCCGTTATAATAATAATAATAATAATAATAATATTCATTTATTGCAGACACAAGATAGTGTCACAGATAGACATACAAAGTTACTTTCGCATTTATAATATTAGTATAGTTTGTAGATACTATTTGACAGACGCCATAAAACTCGTAAATAAGATAATGAATCGTCAAGAATAATTACGTTTCAAAAAACTAAAAAGAAAACCGATGAAAATGTCAAGTAAAGGTATGAATAATCAAGGGATATGCGTGGTCAATGGTCATACATAAAACAAAAAATATATACATACGCGTCGACTTGTGAACATCCTCCGTTTTTCGTTGGTTAAGGTGATAAGTAAAATTTTTGACGTTTTGTATGGGCTGAGTCTACCCGGATAAGACGGAAAAAGTGATAAAACTGCATTATCTCGAAAACCATCAAATTTAAAAAGAAACTGTCTGTAATTTATTTAGCAAGTATGATTATCTTACGAATTATATAAAAATAAACTGTTTAGCTATTCATAGCTTTGATTAAAAACGAAACTCGTGTTTTTGAAGAGCCAACTTTGGAAAATAAATCTATCCAGAAAAAATTCACCAATCGTGTTTCTGTCTGTAACGTATCTAGATTATATCCATAAGTTGTCATTGTCATGAAAAACAAAACTGTATGTTTTGCGGTTATTGAGAAAAAACTATTCTGCATTCATCAAAATCATTTATTACTCGCCTTAATACAAAAAGTATGTACAAGTGTCCAAATGGCATCCCCTCACGTTTGTTTTACTTGATTTCACATCCACTCAACTTATGTGAAGTAACCTTTGCTACACTACATCCTAATGTAATTTCCACTGTACCTAGTAATCAATCTTCATTCGCATCTGGCACGTGACGTCACGTACACCAACAAAGTCTCAAACAAAATCTTGTACCTTTTCATTACTAAGTGCTTATGCACACGGCGTATCGCACGCAAATAGAACGCAAATAAAACGCTTTGTAAGCGCAATAAGATAACCTGTGTAATTTGACGGGTCTCACAGCTCAGTTAGTAACTCAGCTTTCTGCACGTAGGTTGTGGGTTTTATTCCCAACCAAACAAACATTTGTGTGACGAACATAGATGTTTGTTCTGTGTCTGGGAGTTATACCTAATGTATTAAAAATATGTATTTAAAAAAAAAGTATATTATGTATAAGTAATCTATCACAAATGTGGTTCTCATAGGACATGCTTTGCTTAGTTTAGGGCTTGATAGCGATGTATAAAAATGTCCAATATAAAAAAAAAGTAACAATGAATTCGGTCACAGTTTTATCGATACAATTAAGCTGTGGTTGCGCGACCACTATCGAGGCAACCCTTTACATTATACTCTGACGTAATATTGTTCGGAATTATTATCGCTAAGGGTATCCTTAAAAGTTATTATGATCTTAAAATTTAGTGCAGACTGGAACGTTGTAAAATTTTTAGTTAGTAAATATATTTATCATCCCTGACGGAAGCCATTATTTTCTAAAACTCGTTTATTTATTTATGGAATTAAAACTATCGTAGATGTAAAAAAAATATAGAAATAAATAGGATCACGACTGTAATACCCAACTACGGTAAACATACTTTTAGATCTCAAAGCGCTTAGATCCTTTGAAGATGTCTAAAGGGGGTAGTCATAGGCCCTTACATTTGACACAATTAATTAGGTTATTAATTTTAAATAGAAATACGACTAATTACCACGTTTTATCGTGTATTGCTGACGTATTGAGACAATTGACATCGCCCATACTAGCCGAACCGTGACAGACTTTGTCCTGACAAAATTTCAATAATCGCATAGATAAAAGCACTTTGATTTCAGGCAACTTCCAATTATTTTCCTGTGAACCGTCCTGATAAAATAAATTAAGAATTTAGCTAGAATGCGTATCATTCGGCAGACAAATTGAAGTCAGACTTTTTTGACAAAATAGATTTCGAATACCGACCTTAGTAGGATTCAACCTTTTGGTAGAATGCGTTGCTATGACAACTTAATGTTGTCGATCTGAGATTTCTAATTTTTTGCACGCCATCTGTACCAAAATCATCCTTTTTGCATTTTCTTTAGTATTTAGGGGTTGTTTTTCAAATTATAAGTTCCTCCTTTATTTATTCTGATGTTCTACAGTAAATTTCATCTTAATCTGTTTTGTCGTTAATTTTTGATTAGGGAACAAACATAGCAGCCTTATCACAAACTTTCGCATTTATAATATTATTAGGATAGGATAGGATATTAGGATAAGGATTAGGATATATACAATACATATTAATGTATGTACAAGTAAATGAAAATGCAGAAACAAAGGGTTAATAACTGTAATAAAGGCTAGCTGAAATAGAACGTAAACTTAATTTTATTGTTACAAACTTATAATTAGGGGACTATAGCTCATTCCTTTTCAAATTATTACATTTGCCATTGTTTTAATTTACAGTCACGCAGCTTTTGCAAATTGCTTGGGATAATTACTCACCGCCTAAGGCTGAATTAATTTATTAAATAACAGACCTATATTTCGAAACGTTGAAATTATTATCACCTGTGCTGTATTTAAAATGTATTATTACTATTTTTGTACATTTGAATTCAAAGTACCTACATACCTGTAAACTACTTACCAGATTCTAGTATAATGAAAATCACAAATGTCAACATGTTTATTACGCAAAATACATTAATCTTCTCCTTGATAATCTATAGTTGTCCACCATCCTCTTTTTCAATTCCCGCCAACTCACAACCTTTTTAAAATTCGAACTCTATCTACTAAGGAGTTTTTATTCTACCCCATACAAGGAGGCTGCACTATTGCGCTGACCATAACTACGAGGCTAACTATTTCAATCCGAAAGGAATAATTGTACCTACATTCCCTAATAAAATAATATAGTAGCTGACATACCTATGATAACGACTGAATTCCCCAAGAAGGTAAACATCCTCTCAGATCTCGAGGCGTCCAAAACTTTGAAGATGTCTGGCGACTGGCTTATATACGACGAGACGGCAACCTAATAGGGTCATAGACCTGGTTGTGGTGTCACGGCTTTGGGCATTTTCATTTTTGGCAGTCAATAACTAAGCATAGCAAACAAAATTGTTTAAAGTACGATTCTTTGTCTATGGTCCGTTTTGATTAGAGACATTTGTGGTGCGTTGTAACTTTAGATTGTTTTGCCCACAACCAATCCCATTTCGTCTAATTAAATATGAATAATTAATAAATTAATATCGCTTGTTACAAATCTTAATAGATAGATAAACCCTCAATCAACGCTCTCACTCTACGTTTCATACGTGACGCATGCTAATATGCTATGCTGATATGCCAACTACTGCAGAAGGCATGCAGGAATGTAAAAACCTACAGATAATTTTAAGTTCGAGTTGAAAGAATTTAAAAGATCGTGCGTGACCATCACTTCTTTCACGCCTATTTCCCAGAGGAGTAGGCAGAGACTACGGCTTTATACGATCCTGGTATACCTCTTTTGCTTCATTCACATTCATGAATAGTCTATTACCATTGAATATTTTCTAGTTGACAAAGACTTACAACCTTCTTTGCCTACCTAGAATGCTGAAAATTAATTTAATGACTAGCTTGCTAAGACAATATAGCCACAATATACCTAATAATACGGTTCACAATACGGTAACTTACTTTCCCTAACTAGGTACTCAAGATCTTGAGAGAAAATAAATTGGCTCAGGACTGTTTTGACTTTGATATTGACTAATCTCCATGAAAAACAACTTCTCAAATCTCAAGGCGCTCTGTTCTTGAATCATTATACATCACGTACACATTACGTTTACAAATGAAATGAAATGAAATAGGATCACGACTTTAATCCCCACGTACGGTTGACATACTCCCAGATCTCAAAGCACTTATCCTTGAGAATGTCTAAAGGGGGTAGTCAGAGGTACGTTCAAACATTACATTTGGCAAATATCCACATTTTGCAGTAGTTAGCATTATGACAGGTTGCAAGCTCATCGCCGCTAATTATGTAACGGTAATGTGACCGGATATTCATTAAAAAACTTGCACTGAAAGTAACTGCTGAAAAGCCGTAGTTCAAAGTATTTGGAAGAAGCCACTGAACACAGTAATTAAATTGTTTTAAACAATGTAGAAAGTGCCAAGTTTAATCTACGAGTAGGCACTTAGGTATGTTGTAAAGCCCTCTTTTAGTCAATCTCAGTAAAATAATAGAATTTCTTATGAAACGGGAGTCATTATGATGGCCGTAGTTCTTAGCAGACGTGAGGCAAAGTTTGTTATAACTACTGGCCTTACAGCATAGTCGGTAGTAGCTCTGCCTTCTGCTCTGTAGGTTGTGGATTCGATCTCCACCCTCTGTTTTTTCTGTGTGTTCGTGACCCCATAAATAGTTTTGTAAACGGTCACATAACGTACCCTTATTTAAGAAAACCGCGACTTTACTAAGTTTTAAGTATATTCCATCATAAGGCGTCGTCCCGATAGAACGCAATCATCGAGTGAATACGCGATCCTATCATCGCACGTTTGCGCGATGACTGTGATATCACGTCTCGCTTTTCGATATTTTGTTTGATTGCTTTTCATCGTAATATATAATAAATTTCATCGTACAAACCCGTGCGATGAAATTTGCGTGAACTTACGATGTTCGCGTAGGTGCGTTTTATTTATACAGTCATGTCCAAAATCACGATAGTTTGAAAAATATTTTCGCGTACTATTAAGAGCAAAACAAACAGAACAGACGTGAGATACCGCGGCGCCATTTTGATGTTTTTTCATAAAAAAACGTGTAGAAGCGTCGCGACGCAAAACATACAGAATACAGACGCAGACGCAACGCGTTGACGTTTGAACCCTTTTACGACGCGTCTTACGTCTCTTCTGTCTGGCTTAGCCTTAAGGACGAGGCCTAACTCAGACATTGTTTTGCGATAACGTTTTCTTTGTCATAAAATGGCATAACCATTTTCTCCGCAGTCGATTGTTCAATAAGATACGGAGCTTATCGCCGCTTTTATGCCGTAGTGCGGTTGATTCGGGTCCAGGCTGTCATCTGGTTTTAGGAGGTCATTTTGTAAATACACCTGCCCTATATCGTATTTTGGGAATTGGACCGTCGGGATCGGGGTTGACACGATTTCAGCATAGTGATTTTGTTGAGTTGGGTTCTTGTGAACTTTGAATCAAAAAATACAGTTTCATAAGAACACTGTTGGTTGGAAAGAAACGAGATTATTGCCTTTTTACTGTTGAGGTATACTAGTAGCTTTCTTAGTGACTTTACGTGTTACCTACATGGATAAAAAGTTTCCTATATGCTATTCCAAGCCTATGTTTATTCTGAGTTTCATCCGAGAATAAGTTTGGCCATTCAACCGTGATTGAGCTACAAACATACAAACATAGTAATATTAGTAAGATTTTAGACTGTGCTGGCTGGCTTAAGAGATAAAGCATACACAACTGATAAAATACAATTAAATAGCTGAATTTAAAATATAGAATCACGACTTTCATCCATAACTGAGCAATAATGTTTTGGAGATCGTATAAAAATCTTTGCGATCCCTAAATACGGTAAACATTATCTCAAATCTCAAGGTGATTAGATAGATCGTTGAAGACGTCTAAAGGGGTCAGTCACAGGTACATCTAAATATTACATTACAATAGTTAACGCATTTCGTGCGTGACTAGTTGCAAGCTCATCGCCACTAAGATATTAACTGTTGTTAATATCTTAGTGTTTCGTACATTACACACACAGTGTAGCAGTGAGTTATAAATAAAAAACCGGCCAAGTGCGAGTCGGACTCGCTCACGAAGGGTTCCGTACCATTATCTATAAAAAACGGCAAAAAACACGTTTGTTTTATGGGAGCCCCACTTAAATATTTATTTTATTCTGTTTTTAGTATTTGTTGTTATAGCGGCAACAGAAATACATCATCTGTGAAATTTCAACTGTCTAGCTATTACGGTTCATGAGATACAGACCTGTGACAGACAGACGGACAGACAGACAGACGGACAGCGAAGTCTTAGTAATAGGGTCCCGTTTTTACTATTTGGGTACGGAACCCTAAAAACGAAAAACAATGTCTCTAAAAGTCACTAGAATATTCTATGAATTCGCGTGGAATGCCTAAAATTTATTTTGGTGAACTGTTTCAATTGTAATTGGTTTTGCTCTGTTTGGGGTTTTTGAGCGTTTCATTTTTATCGAACCATTCGTTTGAAAATGGTGTTCAATTGGAATCGAGAGTTTGTGGGTAACAAAATATGTAGATGGAATAATATAGATAGGTTTGGTACCTACTTGCAAAAGCAATCAAAAGCCGGATCTAATTCCCTCATGATCTGAAAGGATGTCTACCGTACAAAGGAATTATTAAGGTTAAAGAAATAATGGAATAATGCAAAATGGATGTGCCAAAAGTAATGTTTGAACTTGACTCCAACTACCCCTTTTAGTCATCTTCAAGGATCTTAGTGCATGGAGATGTCTACCATACTTGGGGATTACAGTCGTGATCTTATTTAATTTTCTCTTATAACACAGTCATGATTCTATTTCATTATATTTTTTGAATGTTTATCGTACTCTTAGCACTAAAAACGATTAGGTATATTATAGTTTTGTGAGAATGATGTATGAATGACAATTTAACTGTACATATTTTTTTGAATTATTATTATTATTTTAACTATGACTTTATACCAATGTTTTGACTTCCTGATTTTATTTATAACTAGCTGACCCGTGCCCGCTTCGCTGAGCGACAGACATTTCTAAATGTGATTATTTTGGATAGGTATGGCTATGATATGGCTTAAATGGCGATGGGTATCCGCGGAATATACGCAAGTTGTCCCGCTGCTGGCCCCGTGAGGATATTCATTGGTAGCCACGATTTTAATATTTCGCAACTTTTATATCAGTACTTATATGACTTTACCATTAAGGAGTAAACCCGATGCAGAGCATGCTGTGCACGGGCACGCTACGCATATTAGCTGCGTGGGTTCATTTGTTTGATAACGTGAGTCTACATTTCCACTGCTGCACACGCTATACACAAATATTAATCCACAATCACAACTATGTGAAACTGTAGCGCATCATAGTTTTGAATTTTGATTTTGAAACGTTTGCGTGTACCGCGTACATAGCGTGCATGGCGTTGACAGCGTTAGCTACCTGAGCATTATGTTCGAGCAAGACACGCGTGCCCCAATGACGACAAATAATGCGTAGCGTGTCCGTGGGTTGCAATGGACACTATTACATACATATTCTTTTAAATCTGCCAATGCCATGCTCGCTGTGTACGCGATACACGCAGAAGTGATGAACGTATGATTCAAAACTGTGCTGCGCTATAGTCGTACATAGTTGTGAGTTAATATTCCTGTATAGCGTGTGCAGCAATGGAAATGTAGACTCACGTTATCAAACAAATGAACCCACGCAGCTAAAATGCGTCGCGTGCCGGTGTACAGCATGTTCCGCGGTGGGTTTACGGCTTAAAGCGAAACTTGTCGCACGTGCGTCGCCTCTCTGTGCGCCGTGGTGGGTTTGCGCCTTTACACTAATCACATGGTGAAAGGGCTCGAGTTTCCTAACAGGACGATAGGAATATCGCGACAGCATTCATTTTGTTTTACTCATCATAACTTCAAAACAAATCGACCGATTTGAACAACTCAAAAAGTGGTTTACTTCTAAATTTATAGCCTTAATTGCTAATTAGTTAAGTTGGATAAGTAATATCATGATATGGATAGAAACAAAAACGGTTATTATATCTAACTATCGTAATATTTAGATAATATACCTTCTCGCAGACTTTCTTATGCGCAATAATGAGGACATTCAATAATGTATCATTATTTGTTTACGTACTATTAATAGTTTTTGCAGCACACGCGAAAAATGAAAAAAAAAATGAGTTTATCCATTACAAACATAAAACAAACAATACAGACAACAAAAAATCAAATCTTTCCTCTTTATAATATTAGTATACCAACTAAAATAACCCATAATGGTGTAGCAAGCCTACACAAATGGACCTATATCTGCAATACAGAACCAACCCACACATTTGCCAAAATTGAGTTAAGTATACAGCAGCACTACAAATTGCACCTTCTATCTACCCTATAAAGATCATAACGATTTGACAACTTTGACCTAACAAAACATTATGTCAACAAAGTTACCAACCCACTTATCAGCAAGAGTACAATAAACTAAAAAGAACCATACCCTTATGGTAACCTAGCAAATTTACGGATTTCTGTGTTTGTTTTTTTCTATACAGATCCAAATCACATGGTCACCTTTAAAAATATTTTTTTTTGAAAAATGCAGAACCATGCTGTTTGGTTCCCGTTTACATAATAGAAATGGTCTATTTTTGTAGATCTTGTAAAACTTGTAAACCCTTAAGCATTCATAATTTGCTAAAAATAACCCTCATATTATGCGGGTTAATTTTCTTTTAATTAGGACATACTTATGAACTATACGTATTTTTATTTTTATTATTTTTTTTACGAAATATTCAAGTACACTCATCAAAAAAGTCTAAGCAACACCTATTGATTTTTGAATATTTTAAATATTTATGTTACATAATTATTTTAATTATTTCTCTTATTAAATGTCTATTCATCTTGGTTTTTATATAAAATAATTCAATAAAACGTTTATAAAAAAAATATCTACAAAAAACAGAAGGCAAATGCGATTTTGGACTCGCGGTACAAAAAAAAACAGAATTAACTTCATAAGGACAACCATAACCTATCTTTCGGGCAGTTGGGTAAAATTAATACAGCATGTTTACTCCTCGGCTGTTTAAAGCTTGTCTGGGTCGATTCTGCATGGATTTACTGAAGTTATTGATGTCCTCCTGAGCCAGTCGATCCCAGTGGGTTTTGGGTAGGTCTTTCAGTAGCTGTTCCGTTGAAACCGGTCAAGGTCAAGGAAACAAGGTCGTTCAGGACACTTCTTTGGAGCAAATCGCATACATGTTCAATGGAATTTAAGTCAGTCGACTGAGCTGGCCACGGTAAAATGCGAAACGAGCTTAGTTTTCCGGTCTTTAGCTATACCAGCCAAAACCATGGCCTGTACCATGCCATTTTACCAGGAAAAATGAGCTGTATCTCATGAACCGTGATAGCTAGACAGCTGAAATTTTCATAAATGATGTATTTCTGTTGCCGCTATAACAACAAATACTAAAAACAGAATAAAATAAATATTTAAGTGGGGCTCCCATACAACAAACGTGTTTTTTTTGCCGTTTTTTATAGATAATGGTACGGAACCCTTCGTGCGCGAGTCCTACTCGCACTTTGCCGGTTTTATTTTATTCCTTTTCTTTCGATTGTTGTTGACAGCATGTTGACCAACTTTGCCTGAAGCAGTATATTAATATCTCTTATAGATTACCCAAACCCAGACCGCTATAGTTCCACATCTGGTATTCCGATCTTCCAAAATTATAGTCTATAAGTTGCCTAGGACTAATAGCTATATAACAAAAAAAGTTTCATCAAAATCCGTTCAGTAGTTTTTGCGTGAAAGCCTGACAACAGACAGACAGACAGACAGACAATAATTTCAAAATGTTTTTTTTTGGCTTGTGTTACTTGTATGAAGACCCCTAGGAGTATTTTTTTTCGTTTTTATTCAATGTACAGAATTTAACTCTTCTACAGCTTTATTATATGTATTATATTATATTATATATTATATGTATATAGATATAGATTATTATATGTATAGATTTAGATGTATAGATTTCATTTACTTGTTATCAAGTTTTATTTATGCACTTTTACAATATTCTACATTTAATAATCTGTGTTTTAGTTCGTAATTTGATTATTTTAAATGTTAAATCTTAATTAATTAGTGTAAGTGGTTTATCCGTTCTAATTAATTAAATAAATAAATTCAAATAAATAGTAGTGAACCTGTGATATATATTTTTTTTAAGTCTCTATCCTATATTTCTCAAAATGATGGAAGCGGTCAGCTATTAATATACCATTAGAAGTGGTGACTACACTAATTCTATTAAATGACCTCACTGAAGGCCCCCTAACTTAGTTTATCTAAGTAACGCCCACAAGGGCTTCTAACGCGAAAGATACCTAAATCGTGTCATGATTATTTTGCAATCGAATTAACAGAGTTTCCTGTCCGTGACCTAATAAAAATCTACTTGTGTAACCCCCAAGGGCAGGTAACTAAGCGAAAAACAACAGATTATCTCAACCTCGACTTTATCATCTTTTATCTTCTTCTAATGTCTCTCTTCTAATATTCTCGTGTCACAGTGTTTAGTAACAAAACTCCTCCGAAACGGCTTGACCGATTTTGATAATTTTTTTGTGTATATTCTGTAGGTCTAATTATAGGTCATAGGGTATTTTTAATACCCCTAAGTGATAAGGGTGGCGTAAAGTTCGGAAAAAACCGAAAGTGCTTTTTTCTGTAGGTTTATTAAAATTTGACAGGACAGCGTTTGTATAATATTATAAAATTTATAGGTACCAATATATCAAACTTTTGTATTACTGACTGATCTATCAACGCACAGGCCAAACCACTGGTCCTGGAAACATGAAATTTGGAGGGTGTATTTGGATTAATGTATAGAGGTGCACTCGGAAAGAAATCTTCGAAACTGAAAGTGTAAGGGGGTTGAAAATAGCTTCACGTAATCGAAGTCGCAATGGTTTCCACCAGTCTATGTATAAAAAAAGAATGTTTGTCTGTATGCTCTTTATAGAATCGTAAACTATGCATTTGATCTTTAGCAAAGTTGTTGTGCATGAGCTCACGAAGGTTTCTGAGTTGGTGGAGCAACGTGCGCAGGGTACAGCTAGTAATTATAAAACAAATCAAAAGTCAAAAAAGGTTATAGATAAATTGATAGAATTTAATATTCACTGGAATAAATATTCATCGGATAAATCCATTAAATAAAAGGGTGACGTGGGTCTATCTTTATCCACAGGTCTCAAAAGGGTCACTGAGTTTCTTATAAAGGGACGCCTACGGAATCGAACAAACACATATTTTTGAACTCGGTGCCGACTAATGTGTTTGTAATTGCTTTGTTGAAATTGCTTCTATTTTGATCTCAATCAAAAAGACAATTTACATTATATTTTCTATTTTATTTTTTTATTTTAATGTAATTTTGAACGTACCTCAGAATTACCCTTTAAACATCTTCAAGGATCTAAGCGCCTGAAGATCTGAAAGGATGTCTACCGTAACTAGGGATTACTGTAAAGATCCTGTTTCATTTTTCATTTCATTCAACTAAATAGAGATAACAATCAAAACTCGCGATGTGATTCGCTTACCTCTAATGGTGCTATGGACTTCAGCATAACAAATTTTTTTGATACCCTGTTTTGTTTATGTTGTCAAACAGTTTAGCAACTAAGGCACATACGGAACTGCAGCTGTATTATATTGCCATAACAAACACCTGCAAAGAAGCACAAAAAAAATATCAACACATTTTATTTACGAGCTGTTTGGCTCATCTCCAACATAGCATGTACTTACCTGTATTTACTCGCCATTTCCTAGCTGTAAATTTCGTGAAACTGAATCGGCTCCATAAATTCAGCAGATTCGGAGGCACGCAGCATTTTTACGGTCGTTCCCGGCATGCCTGAATACATCGACCACACAGCCTATAGACTCCTCATGCAAGGCGAACACTTCCTCACAACACATTAGGCTTATACTACTACTTAATTGTCTGGGTGTTAGTATTTATCATATGTATGTATTTACAAAAAAAAGTGTATATAGTATACTAGCTGTCCCGACAGACGTTGTCCTGCCAAATGTCAATAATCCGTAAGCACTTTCCGTTTTTCCCGATCTTTACGCCATCCTTATCACTTAGGGGTTTGAAAAATAGATAGTAGCCGATTCTCAGACCTACTGAATATGCATAATTTTTTTTGTAAAAATCGGTAAAGCTGTTTCGGAGGAGTAAGGTAACTAACATTGTGACACGAGAATTTTATGTATAAGATAAGTATTCTATCAGTTATCTAGTTGCCATAGTACAAGTTGCCAATGTACGCTTAGTTTGGGGCTAGATGGCGCTGTGTGAAAATGTTCACTAATATTTATTTATTTATACTGCTGATATAAGTGTCGCTACACAAGGGCCACTAAATGCCCACACAAAATGACTCTCCACGTCACTCGCGCGATTCCTTCATATACTCGTAAAATGTATGAAAACTACAGGAAATAATGCCAGTGACGGCGTTTAGTGGCTGTCGCGTGTAGCCCGTGTGCGGGTAGGCAGCGCGATTCACGACGCGCCCCGCGGCGGGCTGTGACATTGAACCGGCCAATCATAATGCATTTTTAACCGCTCCCCTCGACCAGCAAATCTCAACAGTTTTTGTTTGAAGAAATGAAGCTATTAGGCGTCTATTGGGCTATGTGGTCGATGCCTGAACACAACGCAGTCATTAAAGGAAACATCTTTCTGGGAAACCGAGTATGTTCGCTTATTCTAATGTAAGGTAATTGAGAATAAAAGGCACTTTATCCTTACTTTTAAGGGTTTCGTAGTCTACAAGAAACCCTAATAGTTTCGCCATGCCCGTCCGTCTGTCCGCAGTTTAGCTCAGAGACTCTTATTGCTAAAAAGCTGTCATTTGGTATGAATATACATATTATGCCGGGGTCCCACGGCCCGCGTTTTCACGCGCCAGACCAAGCCAAGGCGGACGGACGCGCCGTGGGAACGATGAATCCGTGGTGGCCCGTGCTCGGAACGCTCTGTACGCGACGCGCCGGACGCACACAGGCGGAGCGTCATCCAGCGCGGCCCGTTGTTTTACGCGCCGTGGGATCCCGGCTTTAGGCACGTCATCAAAGTGGTGGAATAAAATCTTGAAACATATTTATTTAGAAGTTTATCACTTTGTTTGGTTTCGTTTTATCTCCCCAGACAACCACCAAAGCCTTAGCATTAGATACATACATAGAATAGTAAACATTATAGGTTCATAGAATGCTAAAACGTATTGCTGTTTCGTAGTTTTGTTTTTCTCCTAAAAACAAACACCTACGTCTGGACGCAAAAATAAACTTTTAAATTCTTGTATAACAAAGGCAATATTATTTAGTCAAAATTTGTAAAAGTTGAGTTAAGGCAGTTATGAAGAGATTATACGATCCCTTAGTTCAGACCCTTAGAAAAATTAATCTCAGAGTATATCCTAATCCTAATAATATTATAAATGCGAAAGTTTGTGAGTTTGTTTGTATGTTTGTGCCTCAATCAGGCGTAAACGACATAACCGATTAAGATGAAACTTGCTGTAGTTGTAGATATAATGCATAATACTTTAAAATACCAATAACATCCACGAAATTATAAAACGGAATGATTTTGGTGTAGATAGCGCTGATGTTCAAAAAATATAACACAAGTTTTATATTTGGAACAAAAACAATGTAAAACGATATCTATACTAGTAATAAAACTGTGTAGATAGCAACGCCCTCTTCCAAATTTAAATAACAAAGTTCATTCAAACTATATTCACGAGTATGATTTTCGTATAAACTAACTAGCTGACCCGTGCCCGCTTCGCTGTGCGTAAGACATTTCTAATACCATCGTGGACTTTTTTGTAGACGTTTTTAAGGTGTACAATACTGTAGTACATTATTTTGATATATCTCGTGGGGTTCAGCCAGCATTTGCAATGTAAGCGCAAAAAAATGAGTTTATTTACGACATCACATTAGAAACCTCTAAAATTATCAGTGTTTCTCTACTATATTATGCATGTATTACTTATAAACCTTCCTCTTGAATCACTCTATTTATTAAAAAAACCGCATCAAAATCCGTTGTGTAGTTTTAAAGATATAAGCAAACATACATACATACATACATACGCGGAAGCGGAAAGCGACTTTGCTTTATACTATGTAGTGATTTGGAAAGAATTTGTTGAAGCTGTCGGCTAATAGAGCACAGGGTCATAAATCTATGACCTACATATGTGTCCTTTACCTATTCGGAACTATAGTTAATTTTATTGCGGGTCTAATACAACAATGGAGTTACGTAAAACCTTTTTATGTTTGTTCAAAATCCACCATGAACTAAATGTTGCCTGACAACGCCATGTCCTTAGCATTCTTGTGCACACAACCCTTACATTTTCTATGAGCCTTACTGCTTAGTAAATAATGACTATAATAATCAAACTTTTTGGTAATTCTAAGTTGGTTTCGGTGTGAATAAATGGTACTGCGTTTGTTATTGTGGATTATTATCGCGATCGCATTATCATAAATCAGCATGGTCGATGCCAGATGTCTGATTTTAGTATTACTCTTTGTTTTCGTGGTTGCTGAAGATTGTGATGAAGAATCAAACGAAGATGTGGTACAATTGGTTGGTATATATATATATATTCTTCTAATATATTAAATTCTCGTGTCACAGTGTTTGTAATCAAACTCATCCGAAACGGCTTGACCGATTTTTTTTGTGTATATTTGGTAGGTATGAGAATAGGTCGTAGGGTATTTTGTATACCTGTAAATGTGGCGTGTATATGGTGTAAAGTTCGGGAAAAACTAAAAGTGCTTTTTTCTGTGGGATTATTGAAATTTGACAGGACAACGTCTGTCGGGACAGCTAGTTTTTTATGAAATTATTATTTTGTGACCTTGCAACCTGTCACGTATGGAATGTTAATTACAACAAAATGTGGGACGTGCCTCTACCCTTATAAGTTATCTTCAAGGTACTTAGCGCCTGGAGATCTGAGAGAATGCCTACCGTGCTTTTGGCCCAAAAATTTAAGGCCCAGACCTAAAATTGATTTTATAGTTCGCCAGTAAGTAAAGTATGATTTATTGGAAGCATTCTATTCAGTTGGGAAGCTGTAACATTTTATTGATGCGTATAAAGCTAGATAATAAATAGGTAATCAAAAAGAACCTGCCTTTTGCGTGTAGAGCGTATTTACGACTCTCTACGACCTAACTACATGTATAAAATTCTCATAGTTACAAGCTTTGCTTAGTATAAGGCAAGGCAAGATAGAGCTGTCTAAAGAATATATTCAAGGATTCTCTATGGGGAGCAGGTAAAGAAAATCCTAGACGGTATTGTTTTAATCGTGGTTTTTAGGGTGAAAATGGGACTCTATTACTAAGACTTCGCTGTCCGTCTGTCTGTCTGTCTGTCTGTCGATCTGTCTGTCCGTCCGTCTGTCTGTCACAGGGCTGTATCTCATGAACCGTAATAGCTAGACAGTTGAAATTTTTACAGAATATGTATTTCTGTTGCTGCTATAACAACAAATACTAAAAACAGAATAAAATAAATATACAGAAAGCTAAATTCAAAATGAATTTTAGTTTTTTTTTAAAATGAATTTAGAAGTGGTCCCTTTTCATAACATTTACACCGATTTACCACTTTGAAAGCTCAGTATTTTTTTTTTGGATATTAATTGTAACATTGTAATGCTATACTTGGTTTTGTGGTATTATAACCACAAACAAAAAAGTTAGGACGATTTCAAGGCAAGATTTCGGGTAGTTTTCAAAAAATTAAAAAAAAAAACATATCTGGACTACCTACCGTGAGACTTAGGATATTGGGTCTCACGGGGAAAAATAGCACATGACCCCCCCCACCCCCCAAAAAATCATGTCGGTCCATGTGCCAAACACCCGATATAAGGGTGGCTCCCATACAACAAACGTGATTTTTTGGCCGTTTTTTATAGATAATGATACGGAAACCATCGTGCGCGAGTCCAACTCGCACTTGGCCGGTTTTTTAACATATGATAATATGAGTAACTCACATTAGTAGTGAAGTCTTATCGTTATTAGTGACATTGCTTATAATAAGAATAATGGAAAAATATTTTTTATCAGTGACCGACCGCTCTTCTAGTTCTTCTAGAGGGGGGCCATACTTCGCTACGCCTATGAATATTATGTATACATATCCTAGACACGACTATTATGTACGTTGGTTTGTGTATTCTAATGCTAAAATTAGTGTGAATGTATGTCTGTTATTTCATCTCATAGGCCTATATGTAATTCGTAACTACGTATATTTCAAATTTCATCCAAAACTGTTTGGTCGTTGAGGCGTGATTGAGGCACAAATATCCTAACATTCTTACAAACATTCGGATTTATAACAATAAAAAGGACGCATTTTTTTGTTAAATGTATGAAAACCTACTATATTATGCGAAACTAAAATTGAAAATGACGTTGCAATATACCTTTAGATAGATACGATTCGCAAAATTATCCTACTTTACATAAAGGACACGTTACTGGCAAAAACGCGTAAAAATAGATACCTACTTTGAAGTATCAATTTTACGTGAACCTTCCGACCTTTTTCAAAACTAATACATGCATTTGTATGCAATTCGGGTGTATTGGAACTGCTGCTACTTACTAAACTGAAGCACTCGTAGTTTGTAGTTAAATCAATAGCTTAACATACATACGAGTTCGAATACTAATATCTAACTGGTTTTTTTGTGAACATTATCACACAGCACTATATTTTTGTAAATACATACATAATAAATCCAGACACAGTAAAAACATCTTGTTCATCACACAAATATTAGAGTGGGGATCGAACTCGCAACCTAAAGCGCAGAAGGCAGAGTTACTACCAACTGAGCTATGAGGCCAGATAGTGTTGGACGGGTGGGAGGTACCTCAACTATCAATCCGAATGTCGTGGGTTGGAATCCCGGCCGTGCATCTATAGATTTTACTGTTCGAAAAATTATATGCGCATGAATACCTACGCGCTCACAACGGTAAAGGAAAACGTCGTAAGGAAATTTGTTAGCATTTTTATAAGCGACGATGGGCTTGTCACGTATGGGTTGCTAATTACTGCAATATGTAGACATGTGCCAAACGTGGTGTTTGGACGTGTCTCTGACCCAAAGCAATGAGCACCTAGAGATCTGAGAAGATGTTTGCTATTATTGGGGATTACAGTCGTGATCCTACTTCATTTCATTGTTTTATGAACACAATCTTTGAATCAGCAACCTTATTGCGTAAGCTCACTAGTAGCTGTCAAAAGACAATAGGGCTGTAGGTCATTGGACGAAGTAGAGCAGCTTTCTAATCCTTTTATTCAAGTGTAATGACCTCAAAACTAAACACGTCGATATAACTCAATCATGCAAATGACTTTCCCTATTGTTACTAAATTACATAAATGTCCGTATGAACAGCTGATGGCGCGTGACATATATATGTAGGACCAATGTAATTTGAACCAGGTCCTCTCTCCGAAGCGAATGGAAGTGCCAATATATTGGAAAACTCAATACACGCGTAGAGGTCTTGTTTGTATGGTCAGGTGCATTTGCAACATAAGGATAGTATTACGTGTTTAGAAAACCGTGGATAATTAACTGAACACCTGTTTAGGTAGTTGCTATCAATTATATTTCTAGTTTTATTTATATTGTTAGTTTTATCTTCTTGCTCTTAGCGAATAGGTGCTTACGCCAGATGGTCTTAAATCTAATATATAATAAGTAATGTTCTTCCTATAAAATGCATCTATTTCTGCCGACATGCAGCATTGCTGTGCCGATTTTATAAAACGAATAAAGATTAATTTATTATCTAATTTTTGATACCTTAAGCTACATTATTGCGATTACCGTGGGACCATTTTTTTTAAATTATGATCCATATTACTCGCTGATTATGTAGCTTTTGATAAATAAATAAATATATAAATATTGGTGGACATTTTACGCATCGTCATCTAGCAAAGGTTGTGGGAACTAGATAGGTAACTGATAGAATACTTAAATACTTTTTTTGTAAATACATACATATGATGCATACTAATACCCAGACACAGAGCAAACATCTATGTTCATCACACAAATATTTGCTCTGGGTGGGGATCAAACCCACAACCTACAGCGCTTAAGGCTGAGAAGTGAAAGAATTTAAAAATTTGCTTCAATAGGTTTTTAGTTTATCCATTGTACAAACAAAACAAAAATATATATTTTTTTTTTATAATTATCTTGTAGATTCTGTTACAATTAGATTGAAAATATTATTTGTAATTGCATTTACAACATAAAGAAAAGGTTGATACCGTAAGAGCGGAATATATGGTTTTAATGGAAATGAGAGGTTATTTTTCAAACTATCGCGATTAGTAGACATAACTATAGATTTTAACACGGGTGGATCTGCCCGCGACCATGGCTATTGTAACATAGCCGAAACGTCGAGAAAATAAATTAGACGTGATAAACACCCGTATTAAAATCTATGGTAATGAGGTTAGCTCAGATTCTACTGTCCATCATACGTAATCCACACACAATGCAGCTGATTTAACTCGGTCACTACGAGGTCGGCGCGCGCGTCGTTTATTTAACTGTTTTACTACGGCCATGTGCGGGAAAGGACATTTTCATGAATTCCATCCACAAATGTTATTTATAAATAGTTTTTGAGAAATTCATGGTTTTTTTTGAAATGAGAATGAGGACAGTGCTTGTTTGTGTGTGTATGCTGATGGTTGCTTATGCGCAGGACTGCAAAACAGCAGGGAAACGGGTATGGAATTAAAATTAAAAAACCGGACAAGTGCGAGTTGTGCTTGCGCACCGAGAGTTTCGTACAAACTTATTTTTATAGGTTTTTCTTGTAATCTGTAGATACCTAGGAAAAAAAACTACTTAATGGTTATTTTTCAAAATGTTAAGGCTAGTAGTTTCGGGGATAAGAGTTTAAGAGTTTACTTTATGTATTATGTTTTTCAGTGCGTCGACCATGAGCAATGTTGTGGTGGATGCTGCTTCGAAGGTGAATGCATTGACAGTAAGTTTAGTTTCACTATAGACAATATATATTTACCTTCATCTTTGTAAGGGATAAATAACAATAATGAACATCTTAGATAACAATTAAGTGTTAACAAACATTCATTGTGTAAAACACAATGGGATTGACAGTTAAAGCCGACTACGAACACACATATGATACTTTTTATTATATAAAGTCTTGGGGCAACTATTAAATAAATGAAAACGATTGTAAATAAAAAAAATGTATTTTAATTCTGGTGCGGAACCCTGATTTTTCTATCGGCACTAGGCCGATTAATAATTAAAAAAAACTAGCACGTATCGACATTATTTTAAGCATAAACTTTGTTTTCCACAGCATACAGATCCTGCTTTTCATCACTGGACGTGTGCGAAGATCATTCCTGCATCGGCGAAGAAAGCTGCATTCCCTTCCTTCCTCCTAGGTGTCCTGGCTGTGAACCCATACCTTTATGTAGACTGCTAGAATAAAGAGGGAACATGAAAGATAGAAAATACATTTATTTGTCCCACGACAAGCAAAAAAAACAAATTAGTAAATAATATAAAAAATATTATTTAAAGTTATAGTTTTTCAATTTCTTTTACTAAATGTAGTAAATCATTGCGAGAAAAGCCCACGGCTCTATAAGTATCTTTTATTATCAGCAGATCTAAAACAACCTATAAAATATAGGCATGATTGCAATGAAGTGTTTGAACTTGCTCCAGACTACTCTTAGAAATCTAGGCTCTGAGCCTTGAAGGAGATTAGATCATGTAAAATGTCACATGCAGAGAAACACTACAACATGTGTCTCATTTGTACTCATTACCATAAACATAGACAGAATTGTATTCACCTCGTTTCAGTATAATTTGCCCATATAGTCTCCACTTGAATACCGGATTAATTATTTGTTATTATGAATCGCATGTGACTTTGTACGTAAATACCTCACGTGCAACATACAAGTACGTAAAATTAATTTGTTTTCAAAGGGGATTACTTCGTGATGCCGGTTTTCATCGCGTTATAAATGAGATTATATTCAGTGTAGTACAAATAAAGTTGAATAAATAAATATTAGTGTATTTCGCGCAGCGTCATCTAGCCTCAAACAAATCAAGGCAAGTGAACAAGATAACTGATAGAATCACTTATAAAAAATAGGAACACGACTGTAATACTCAAGGACGGTAGAAATCCTCTCAGATCTCAAGGCGCTTAGATCCTTTGAAGATGTATAAAGGGGGTAGTCAGAGGCACGTCTAAACATTATATTTGGCACATGCCGACAATTTGTAGTAGTTAGCATTCCATACGTGACAGGTTGCAATTGCCCAATTATCATATCTTTTTCTACTTATACCCAGGTATACAAATGTTTGTCCTCCGGTGCGTACCGAACCTACAACATACAGGCAGAGTTGAGAGTAGGCCAACTGTGAGGCCAGTCAAGCTTAAGTAGCACACGGTCTTAATAGAAAAGTACAAAAGAAAGCCACGCTCTGAACGAAGCCGGAAAATCTTTGTACAAAGATTATACCCATAAAACCAAGGACGAGTATAGGAACTAGTTTTGTGCGACTAAGAACAACAAAGCATTATCTTTTGGGGTCGAATCTTAAAATATCTTTATTTTTCTTCTCTTTATATATAAAAAATAATTACTGTTCGTAAGTTTTGCCAAAATTCAAAAATGGCTTGATAGATTTTAATATTATTTTTTTTGTTAATCCTCATATTCTTAGTTGTAAACTCGAAAATACCTCGACTCAAACTCTTTTGAGGCCCCTCGAATTTCCCTTAAATGGATCTTTTGGAGGTTCCTCAAATCACTTCGAATGAGGTAGAGTCGTATTATTACGTTATCAGTCCGCGGAAATTATCATCAAACAAACCGTCAAGCCTAAATAAATTTGCCGTCTGTGGTGATTTCTAAAAATTGCATTCTTGTCAAGTTTCGATGTCAATGTTATATGATGTGACAGGCGATCGCGCGCTGGTGCTTGGTTTGAATGATTTTACAAAATTGTCATTGAAAAATATTTTTCAATAGCAAACTTATTTATTATCCACTAACTAATCGGGTTTTAACTTGTCAGATCAAGAACGGATACTGGGGGGGGTCATGGGGGTCAAGACCTCCCCCCCCTGGGTTGGGTTCAGGTCCATGTAAAACTCTTGTAAGGTGACTTTGAAGTTTTGCCATAGTTAACAAAATCCTGAAAATCTCTGGAGTCTTTGGACACACAGATTTAATTTTTTGGCTCATAAGCACACACAAATATAAGCTTCCCAACCTATTAGTTAGTTTTTGGCTACTTCCATTATTTCGATAATATTTAGCATTTTATTTTATTTACCGCATTTTTTGTATATTTAATTATGTAACTTTTTTGTCTTTGGACACTCGAATTTTAAAATTCGGTCACAATCACACGAAACTATACTCTATACATTATGCATACTTCAAATTCCGATTAAAGAAAGAAAGAAAAAAAGAATAAATTTATTTTGTGTCAACATAATCTATATGCTGCAACAGCGAGAGTTGAGTGATTTTCAGTGGAGCCATTAAAGCCAGCATTTGGCCCTAGTAATGTTCACGTGGCTCCTCCCTGGCGCCATAGCTGGATCCGCCCTTGTGTCAGATGCGGAAGTGTTTGGTAAGCCTATCCTATATTGGAGAATGTAGAGCATAAAGCACATGTTTATTCGTACGTTAACGCAAATATGTACGAATTAATTTCACGTTTATAAGCACGCACTAAAACAGACTCATAACACAAATAAAGCCAGCCCCATTTAGTGGTAAAATTCTAGAGCATAATGCCCAAAGGCAAAACACATTTACTTAGTAATCAAGGTCAGGTGATAAGTTTATTATGTTTTGGTTTTTCTTTGGGCATAGTACATACATACATACATACATAAAATTACGCCTGTTTCCCATTGAGGTAAGCAGACATCACGGCTTTCCACTTGCTAAGATCCTGACATACATACTTCTTTAGCTTCGGTTTAGAGTACTCTTGACTTGGCCTTTTTTCAAAACGTTACCAATTTGATCCAGGAAATATTTTTCAACAGGAAACTTATTTTAAATTATCAAACATAAAAATATACTTTTTTTAATTTAGACCGATGGATTCATTAAATTATGTAAAAAAATGTTGTTTAAAATCGGTAATTAATTGCTAAAACGTAAAAAGTGGTTTAAAGTCCATTTTTAAATAATAAATCTACGTAGAAAAGTTATTTATGCAAAAGATGTACCTTTTCCAATTATAGAGAAAAAAAGGTTATAAGTCGAATTCAAAACCTCCTCGTTTTTCATCGGTTGAAAATACCTTGATGCTATAGTTTTTCAGGGCATTTTTTGCATTTCAGACCTTTTTTCCATTTTGTATTAAAATATTTGTGTCGTCAAAAACCCATTTAACCATCTAACCAATCAGCCATTCATCTCCTTGATCGATGTCACACTGGCATGGCTCCACGTGTCAGCGTGGAGTCGTACTTTGCGTTTTTCATCCATTACATACATTACAATCGTTGTTATGTTTGTTTGAAATTCATAGATAGATAGAAAATTATTTATTGCACAATACATGCTAGCTAACATTTTCTTCCTAGCTAATCTTTGTGTAATTTGGAATTCATTGTGTGCTTAGTAAACTAAAGTCTAAGTCGAAGTCAAAAGGTATTTACTTACAATTAAATCACAAGAATCATAATTTAAGACTACGTTAACCATCATATCCCTATGTGGTCCTTGTCCCAATCAAGTGTTGTCGGCAGAATATGTTTCTTTTCTCCATACTCCTCTATCATCTGTCATCTCAATATTCACGCCTTTCTTATTCTTAATAATGTCACATAGTCCATCCATCTCTTCTAAGGCCCGTCTCTACTCTTGTATCCATCAACAATCTAGAGCACTCTTGTGGTGGGAATCTAATCCACGACCTACTGCGCAGAAGACAGAGCAACTTCCAACTAAGCTAAGTCAGTTAAAGAATGTGTATTTTCAATAGCAAATACCTAGAGTTCTAGAGACACGCGTCAACGAAATTCTTTTACGCGCCGCCCAATATGCAATTACGCAATAAAATACCATGGACCCACTGGGCTATGAGATGATAACCACAAAGCGTGTAAGGGTACGATGTAGTATGGGCTAGTGTGAACCAACGACAGTACTCATGTTACTTACGATAATGCTGAGCTTTACGACGAAGTGCGGAGCGTGGAAAATTACTTTTACAAGGATGTTATATCGTTATATGCCAGAGGATGAGAAAAATAGTCATAAAAAAATAATAAAAAAAAGATTTTCTTGTTCCTAGAGTGATAATTATAATTTAAATATATAAAAGCCGTGTTGGCCCGATGGGAGGTAAATACCTACTTATTTACTTCGACTTTCAATCTCAAGGATGAAAGGTTCGAATTTGGACGTGCCTCTGACTAACTAACTTAGACATCTTCAAAGTTCTGAGATATGAAAGGATGTTTACCGTACTTGGGGATTACAGTCGTGAGCCTATTTATTTTTATTTATTTTAGATATTTGCTAAGCATTGAGCTGTCTCGAAAATCGTTGCATACGGATTAAAGAAGCTCCGCTGATCCAAATCATTGCCAGTGGGAAGTGTCCCAAGAAGTTGGCGGCATTGCCACTCTGGAAGGCAATGATCCGGACTGGATAAGAGGCAGCTCTTGGGTCAAGTCATAAAAAAAATGGAATAATATGGAGAATATTGCCAGCGGCCGTCAATTGATGGTCGTAAGGTCGTTGATGTATAAATTGAAGATACGGTAAGGAAAATACTTTTTATGAGAAGCCTCTTTATCCACTGAGAGTAAAGTGGAATGGCTATGTCTGATTCTTGAAAATATTAGTAGGTACTTAATTCAAATCAAATAAGGGAATTATTAATATCATCAGCTGTCAATAAAATAACTTAAGAGGTATCGAAGTACCTATTACAACACTTAGTAGAGTAGAAGATACTTTGAATTTCAATCTAAAAGTCGTGAGTTCGAATCGAATAGATCTTATGTGCGTTTTTCTTTTTAAAAAATTATATGTACATAGTAAATAAAAACATCGCGAGGAAACAAGTTAGTATTCATAGAAGCGGCGATAGGCTTACAACAGTAAGTGAGTGAAATGCTAACTACAAAACGTGGATATAACAAACACGTACTTGTTTGGGCCCGCCTCTGACTACCCCCTTTAGACTACGTCAAGGATTATTATTATTATTATTTATATATTATATATTATTTTATTGACTGGCCTTATTGACAGCTCAGTTGGTAGTAACTCTGTCTTCTGCGCTGTAGGTTGTGGGTTCAATTCCCACCCAGGATAAACATTTGTGTGATGAACTGATGAACATAGATGTTTGTTCTGTGTCTGAGTGTTAATATGTATAATAAGTATATATTTACAAAAAGTATATAAGTATTATATCAGTTATCTGGGTCCCATATTACAAGCTTTGCTTAGTTTGGGGCTAGATGGCGATGTGTGAAATGTCCACCAAAATGTATTTATTTTATTAGGATTTCAGCACCTAGAGATTTGAGAAGATCTACCGTACTTCGATTTGATAACCCTGAACAACATGTATTATTGCGTACATAATTGCCTATAACGTAAGTAATTTTCGCTCGTTGCGCGAGATTTTTCCTTATTTTTCGTCAAAAACCTTTTGTTGAAAATGGCGGTGGAAATGCCTAATTCGATTCGCTGAGCTCGATCTATTTCAATTTTTGCGCCACTTTGCTGACGAGCAATTGACAGGTTTGACAGTTTGTAAATTCGGAGAAATCTATAGATTTTGTTCCGTGACAAATTTGTCGATGATAATAGTAGACAAATATTTTGACAAATTATTAGGATTCCTCAATCATGATACGTAACCCTCACGAAACGTTCGTCTGGGCTGATTATTTCAGTAACTGCAACAATAATTCTATTATCTATTATCGATTTGTTTGGAATCTCAATCTCATACTTTCTCACTCATGTTTCAAGTCATAAAATCCAGTCTTCATTTTTAATGCCCAATTTCGAAGTGGGGTATCAATAAAAGTACTTGATTTCACTTTCTTAGATATATTTTAATTATGCCTAATAATTAAAAGCAGTAAAGTATGTAAAACAAAATCTCTAACTACGTATCACGATTTTTTTCTTAACTCAATTAATTAGGTGAAGTTTAAAAAGTCTAGTGGGACATAATTCAAAAGGGAACGATTTACACATAAGTCTTTTTTGACGTAATGTACTCGTAGGTTCTTGTTTTTTACGTAAGGTAGGGTGAGAGCGCTGGTTGTGGGCATTTTAACAACATTTTAATATTCAAATAATCGGTTTATATTGAAAACACGATTAAAACGACGATGTTTAAACAACATAGAATTGAGTATTTATCTATTTCTTAGGTAAAGCAAAGGTTTTGTAAGAGGCGATATTTATTTATTAATTATTCATATTTAAATAGACAAAGCGGGAATATTTAGTTGTAGTCAATCGAGTCTAAAGGTCGCATCACAATTGTCACTAATCTAAACGGACCATAGACAAAGAATAGTATTAACTATAGATTTTTTGTTTGCTATGCTTAGTTATTGACTGCAAAAATTTAAAATGACCAAAACTGGGGTAGGCACCACAACCAGGTCTTTGACCCTACTTCCAAATATCAGGTGCGTAGGCTACCATTATGAACTCGAGCATTTTTCGAATAAAACTCGCGACCCTCATTATTTAGACCCGTGATTTGTAATGCGAGTAGCTATTTTTACGGTTGATGTGGGTTATAATCCTGCTAATATTAAAAAGCAACTTACATCTTCTTGGCTACCTGGATAAAAATAAGCCTATTAATAACTAGTGGAAACCCGAGTTCGTTTGTTATTTACAAACATACTTCAACTGCCGTTGCAACCCGTAGAAGTTATATTTCGTGAATTTCTTTCTTAGCACCCAATTATAAAATTCAGAAAATTTTATGTTTTTTTCTATGCGATAATTAAAATTTGGACAGGACAACATCTATCGCGGGTCAGATAGTATTTGCTATTCTAGGACATAAGCTAGAAATAAATAACCGGCCAAGTTCGAGTCGGACTCGCGCATAAAGGGTTCCGTACCGTTATCTATAAGCAACGGCAAAAAAATATTTATTTTATTCTGTTTTTACAGACAGACGACAGACGGACAGACAGACGGTAGTAATAGGGTCCCGTTTTTACCCATTGGGCACGGAACCCTAAAAAGCCTATCTCACTTCATCTGAGTACAATATGTAGGAAAAATATGTTGCAAAAATGTTTTTGCTTTGGGTATTTTACAACCTACCTGAATATACAACACATTTTTTTAAAACCATTAATTCATAAAATCCTTGCAATACCTCAGGTATAAGTACCAATTAAGTCTCATCTGCAAAAAAAAAACACCTATAAGTACAGTATTAGTAGGCTTTGCATCTAAATGATGCTGTGTGAAATGTCCACCAATATTTATGATTTATCTATTGTGTTTCAGAACACAATAGACGCATCGGATACGAATGACCAGATAGGATTTTACACACAGTTGCCATTGTCATACGCTCTCCACATTTCAAGGGAAATGGAATGAAAAAATGAATTAGGATTACGACTGTGATTCCCAAGTACTTACGGTAGACAGCCTCTCTGATATCTAGGCGCTCAGATTTTATATTTGATTTTTATAGATAGATAGATAGACTTTGGTATCTATATATAAAAAAATCAATGCCACTTTTCGTTGTAATTTTATAACTTAAGAACGGGCTTACCTATCCAATCCAAATGTTTAGGCTTTGTTCGGACTATTTAGTAGATGGTTTATGTGAAGTTTGCACAAAATCGGTAGAGCGGTTCTTCATTTATCACATTTTTTGTAACAAATGAATTCAATAAATGGCGGATAATTTTGTAAATGGGGATTTTGCTGTCAATCAATTATTGAAGTTTGACAGGACAACGTCTGTCACGGGTCGGCTAGTATTATATAGATAGCTGTTTGCCCCGGCTTCGTACGGGTTTGAAGATTATATGCAAATTTTTGATACATTAGGTTACATTATTGCAGTTTCGAGGCGATTTTTTTGATAATAAAATATGGTCTATTTTATTCGCTAATAATGTAGCTTTTGATAGGTGTAATATTTTTTTAAATAGGTACCTTAGTTTTTTAATTTATTCATTAAATTAAAAAACTAAAAACAAAAAAAATATATAATAGTAATGTAGATTTAGACTATGATTCAACGAAATTATAGCCTAAATATTCTAAAAGGAATTAAGTCGGGTATAGTAACTTGCAACGTGTTTGAAAACATAATGGAGAAAAATCTTTTGTATCTTTTCTTTAAAAATAACGAATTTCATCTCATTGTAACTATAAATACGGCTAATTATCACGTTTCTTGTTGTATTGCTGACGTTTCGAGACAATTCAGATGCTCTTCATCATGAGCATCGTCCGCGACCGCGATCAACGGTAGATCGGCGAATACTATATCACTACATAGTATAAAGCAAAGTCGCTTTCCGCTTCCCGCGTCTGTATGTAATATGTATGTATGTATGTATGTATGTTTGCTTATATCTTTAAAACTACACAACGGATTTTGATGCGGTTTTTTTTAATAAATAGAGTGATTCAAGAGGAAGGTTTATATGTATAATACATGCATAATATAGTAGAGAAACACTGATAATTTTAGAGGTTTCTAATGTGATGTCGTAAATAAACACAATTTTTTTGCGCTTACATTGCAACAGCTGGCTGAACCCCACGAGATATATCAAAATAATGTACTACAGTATTGTACACCTTAAAAACGTCTACAAAAAAGTCAACGATGGTATTAGAAATGTCTTACGCACAGCGAAGCGGGCACGGGTCAGCTAGTTAGTAATACAACAAGAAACGTGGTAATTAGCCGTATTTATAGTTAAAATGAATTTCATCTCATTTATTCTAAACACAGAAGTTGCTAGACTCGAGATAGCTGTAGACCAGGGGGTCTACTCTCGAACCGAAAACGATATATCGTAACAATAATTGTGCCAAAGTTACATTGTTTCGACTATAGTTTAAAAGATGGACAACCGTAATTTTTTTTGACAATAATCGAGGTTCGTAACCCTACTTCAAAAAAATAAAATAAAAGTAAGTTAGGCATACTCTCAGATCTCAAGGCGCTTAGATCCTTGAGATGTCTAAAGAGGGTAGTCAGACCCATTGATTCATTAATGCACGCCGGGATTCGAACCCACGACCTTCAGATTGAAAGTCGAGGTACCTTATACGGCCAACTTATAAATTCACTATAAACAATACGATTTGAATTTAAAAACGAAACGAATGTTACTATGAATCGTTTTCAGTTAGCGAAGTAGCTTTAATAAAAGTCGTATAACTTGTTCGTTCTTGAAAGGCCGATCATTTTTCAGGACAAGTTACAGTCTCCTGGATAACTCCCTAGCGACGATAGCAATGTGAATGGAATGTAAGATTTCGCTCGAATGACTCCCAAATCCTTCATAATGCTTGATTTAGTGATCACATGACGACGGACGGTAGATACGAGTATATTATTTATATTTACATGTTGAGATATATTATATGTATTGCTGAACCTCGTATTTTAATTTGAAGGTCGTGGGTTTGAATCCCGGCGTCCATCAATGGATTTTTCTGTTAGAAAAAATTATATGCGCATCAAAAACATGTGCTCAAAACGGTTAAGGAAAACATTGTGAGGAAACCAGTTAGTATTCTCTAAGCGGTGATGGACTTGCAACGTCACGTACGTCACGTATGGAATGCTAACTACTGCAAAATGTGGGCATGTGCCAAATATAATGTATGGACGTGCCTCTGTCTACCCCCACTAGACATCTTCAAAGGATCCAAGCGTCTGGAGATCTGAGAGGATGTCTACCGTACTTGGGGATGACAGTCGTGATCCTATCTTTTAAATTTATTGCTGCTTTGAATATTTATCCAACAATCAATAGGTACTTGCCCATTGATGGGGATAGTCAATGGGGATTTCTGGACTAACCCGTACTTTCCACTTACATTCCCAAGGAGGATTGACGTCAGACAGGCGGCCAGTTTTAAAACATCCCAAACCAACTCCATTTGCAACATCTACGTGTTGTGCCGACCCCACGAGACACTTCTCACTCCCTCACTTCCCACTGGATAAGGTGAAGAGAAAGAATCATAATCAATAGGTCCTTTACAAAATATACTCGTCGTATACTATACTAGCGACCCGCCCCGGCACGGCGAAGCCGGGGCGGGAGGAAGGTTTATATAAACCTACCTCTATCTATTAAAAAAAACCGCATCAAAATCCGTTGTGTAGTTTAAAGATATAAGCAAACATACGCGGGAAGCGGAAAGCGACTTTGCTTTATACTATGTAGTGATTATATTTTATTTTCGTAGGTTGTTAAAAATTGCCGTCATAACAAAAAGAGCCAATTATAAAGTTGAAAAATGTACCTACCGTTTTTGTTTCAGTTTTTAGGGTTCCGTACCCAAAGGGTAAAAAGGGGTCACCAGGTTGTATCTCATGAACCGTGATAGCTAGACAATTGAAATTTTCAAAGATTAATGTATTTCTGTTGCCGCATAACAACTAATACTATAATCAACATACAATAAATATTGAAGTGGGCCGTACAACAAACGTGTTTTTTTTGTCGTTTTTTATAGATAATGGCATAGAACCCTTCGTGCGCGAGCCTGACTCGCACTTGGCCGGTTTTATTTGTTTTTTAGGGAATTAGTTTCTATGTTCAGCTACTCAATGACCTTTGCAACAAACTCAGCTCGCCTAGAAAATCGAACCGATTCCGTCGTAACAAAGACAAATGAGATACTAGATGGAAGCCATTTCCTGTACTGGCGCCATTGTACAGACACTGACAGAAGATATAGCGGGTTGGACCTTCAATTGCCTAACCCTTGATCTTAACTGAGTAGTTTTGGTTTCTTATGAGGCGGCGACCGTCAAATTACAAGACTAATCAAAGTCACATTATTACAACAACGGGAATTACTCACGTAAATGATAAATTGTCAATGAGGACACCGACAATGTTTCGATTCATCTAGAGAATCTTCTTCACGGTGAGTGGACCATTAAACGCGCGCGCTACCCTGCTCGCATTGCCGTCTCGCACGTCAATCAAAGTCGTCCGACTTTGATCTGAAAATATTTCTTACGACAATTTCGACATCTTCAAGGAAATCGCCTGGAAATCTGAGAAGTCTACCGTATCTAGTGATTTCAGTCTCGATCTTATTTCATTTTATTTCACATCTCCAGCTCCAGTCATCATTATAGATTATATATAAGCAAAACCGGCAAAATCTACTATTTTTTTTAAACAGACTAGTTCATGCCGTCGCCGTATTACCTACTCATCAAATTCTCTACAACATTTAAAAGTGAAACTGTTTCAAAAGCAGCCATTTCTTGTAATAAAACCGTATTATTAAAAAGTAAATTCTGTTTTTCATAGTATAAAAAACAAATGATTTGGCACTTTTGCTTATTGAGAAAGTTTGTATGTATTTGTAGTTTGTAATCAGGCCTAAACGAAAAAACAGATTAAGTTTAAATTTGCTGTAGATGTAAGTATAATGCCCGAATATAACATTATACTACTTTTAAATATGAAAAACATACCCAAAATGATAAAAACACGCAAAAGGGATGATTTTGGTATAGATGGCGCTGGTTTGCAACAAATCTGACATCACAGATTAAAAACATTTAGTCTTTTCTATTCGAATATTGAAATTGGACAGGACAACGTCTGTCATGGGTCGGCTAGTACAGTGTATATACATTGTACATATGAATAACTAGCGACCCGCCCGGGCTTCGCACGGGTGCAATGCTGATACTAAATATACTACAGAATGTCTTTATATAAAACGTTTTTTTTCACAGCTTTTTTGTCATTAGACAATTATTGATGATTACTTTTTTTCTCGAACGTTCGGCGACCGGCCGAACTGCGCGTTTGACGCCTAGCTGTTAGGCCGGTCGCGAACGTTCGAGAATGTTCGTTTTACGAAGCTACTCGCTAGGTGACTCGCTAGCCTCTAGGTACCAAGCAAGACGCCTGCCTGTGCGTTCGCGTTTTTAATTAGGGATGACTGAGAGTGTTATAAACGTAAGAGTAGACAAATATAATCAGAAAGCTTCGAACTGCTAAGCTATCGGGAGTTACACGTGTTATTGTAAGTCAACCATAAAAGATAGACATATGCTGTCGTGGGATATTTTTTATATAATTTTAAGGAGAACATTTCCGTCATACATGAATTCTGTGTATCTTTAACCATTAAGGTTGCACACGCGACGGAAGCTCAAAAAATGGAGTAACTTCTCCCGTTTTCCCAACATTTTCCTTCACTGCTCTGCTCCTATTGATTTTAGCGTGATGAAAAGTATACTATAACCAGCTCAGGAGTATGGAAAATAATTGTACCAAGTTTCGTTAAAATCCGTCGAGTAGTTTTTGTTTCTATAACGGTTATACAGACAGACAGACAGACAGACAGACATACAGACAGACAAAAATTTTACTGATTGCATTTTTGGCATCAGTATCGATCCCTAATCACCCCCTGATAGTTATTTTGGAAATATATTTCATGTACAGAATTGACCTCTCTACAGATTTATTATAAGTATAGATAGTTGTAGGTATTTCGGAAACAAGGTCTTACAGTAGGCATCATTGTCGACCGAATTCGTGTTAATATGAGCAGAATATCTAAATTGTTTTATTAAGTGCTACAGTTCCTGCTGTAAATTGAGCAGTTTAGTAAATTCCTATGATATTATTAAGCTCAAAATTGAAGATTACACATTTTGAGGTGTTTATTTTACTAAACTGTAATAAATTATCGTACGCCGTCAATACATTTATTTTAAACTTTATACTGAAAATTCAGGCTTCTAGTTTTATCCACAACGAAGTTATAGGGGCTCGTAAATGGTCTGAACTGCTTCGAGAAAGGGATGGTACGGCCGTGCCGCATTTTTGCTCGAATTGGCGGGGGCACACCTGTGCCCCCAGATAAAGAAGGCAAAAAATCCTAATTTTAAGATTGACAACATTTAGTACCCTTGACACCCTCTCTTCAAAGATCTGAGAGTCTGCCTTATTTCTTACACTCGAGAAAACACATTTTTGTCTATTACAAGAAGGTATATTTGTTTGTGTCAAAAACAGCGATATTTCTAGTGTTTGAGCATAATAAAGTCTTTACGCTTCTCTCGGCCAAAATTTCTTGTCCACGGAGCTAAATTCAACAACCAAATATTATATTTCTTTCGTAGACAAATTGTTGTCTCTACTGTTTATACTAATCCCCATATTCTTAGTTGTCACTTCGAAATATCTCCACCTAGACTCGAACTCGAAATCGTGTTTTGGTAGCTTTAGTTGATAAAATTACCTCGAGTTTGCCTCTAATCGAGGGATCAATAGAAATGTCAAGATATCTCGAGATGTACCTTGACATTCTTCGACTACTTCTGAACGACGTATGTGATTGACGGTTACTTTGATGAAAATCTCCTCGGACTGATGACGTATTTACGTAATTGAGGAACTTAAACTATCGTGGTTGTTACTCAGTTTAACTATTTATAGATACGGCTAATTACCACGTTTTTTCTTGTGTTGCTGATGTTTCGAGACAATTCAGATGCTTTTCATCGTGAGCATCACCCGCGACCGCGATTAACGGCAGATCACCGAATACTATTCGCCGAATTGTCTCAAAACGTCAGCAATACAAGAAAAAACGTGGTAATTAGCCATATCTATAGTTAAAATAATTGAGGAACCTAAAACATATTGATTAAAGATAATAAACATGAGATAATTTTCGAGAAAAAATTCGAGGAGCCTCGAAATAGTTAGAGTCAAGGTAGAGTCGAGGCTACAAGTAAGAATATGGGGATAAGACTGCCGATGTAGCGTTACTTAATTAGGCAATTTTACAAGATGTTAATAAGCAGGAAGGTAATATAAAGGGAACTTTCATAACTTCCACGAACAAGAATCCATTTCCTGATTAAAACAGTAGATAGATCATGTTCAATTTTGAAATGAAGACGTTAATTTATGGAGAACTTGATTATCATTTTTGATACGTTTTATAATTAACTGGCGACCCGCCCCGGCTTCGCACGGGTTTAATACATGTAAACCTTCCTCCTGAATCACTCTATCTATTAAAAAAAACCGCATCAAAATCCGTTGTGTAGTTTTAAAGATATAAGCAAACATACATACATACATACATACAGACGCGGGAAGCGGAAAGCGACTTTGCTTTATACTATGTAGTGATGAGGCACACTTGTTTAACTACAATAATCACTACATAGTATAAAGCAAAGTCGCTTTCCGCTTCCCGCGTATGTATGTTTGCTTATATCTTTTAAAACTACACAACGGATTTTGATGCAGTTTTTTTTAATAGATAGAGTGATTCAGGAGGAAGGTTTATATGTATAATACATGCATAATATAGTAGAGAAACACTGATAATTTTAGAGGTTTCTAATGTGATGTCGTAAATAAACACATTTTTTTGCGCTTACATTGCAAATGCTGGCTGAACCCCACGAGATAAATCAAAATAATGTACTACAGTATTGTATACCTTAAAAACGTCTACAAAAAAGTCCACGATGGTATTAGAAATGTCTTACGCACAGCGAAGCGGGCACGGGTCAGCTAGTAAAAAATAAAATAAAAATCACGACTGTAATCTCCAAGCACAGTAGACATCCTTGTAGATCTCAAGGCGCACAGATCCTTGAAAGTAGGCCAGAGACAAGTCCAAATATTATCTTTGGCTCATGCCCGCATTTTCCAGTAGTTAGCATTCCACACGTGACAGGTTGCCGCTAATAGTGCACCCTAGCCCGAACAACTTACGTGAAGGTGAAAATCACTCCGTTTGTCTGTTAATTACATTTCTTATTCCTTCTAAGTATATTAAAAGTTAGAAGATGACACACTTTAAAACTTTAGCAGTTTGAACTCACCAAGGCACCTATAAGTGCCTAATTACTGCTGTATAGTTAACGCAATATAAGCAAAGTACCTACTTCTAAAATTAATGACTAATGAAAATTTTTGACTCAATTCAGGTAAAAGCAAGATTAAGTTCTTATTATTAATTTTGTAATATCAAGATTCTGTTGACATTCATAAAACTTGGTTTATCTATCACTAGACTGTTAGTGATAGATAACTACTATTAGTGCCTGTGCACTCCGCGTTTTTTAAACGCACCATCGACGCGCGTTTGTAGCGATACAGACGCAATACGCACGCGAGTCTGACGCAGCCTGTACACCTTGCGTCTGACATGCACATTTACTCGCTGGTATTGTAGCTTTAGATAGGTGGAACAATTTTTGAAATTGGTCATGTCGTTTTTAGGGTTCCGTACCCAAAGGGTAAAAACGGGACCCCATTACTAAGACTTCGCTGTCCGTCTGTCTGTCACAGGGCTGTATCTCATTAACCGTGATAGCTAGACAGTTGAAATTTTCACAGATGATGTATTTCTGTTGTCGCTATAACAACAAATACTAAAAACAGAATAAAATAATTATTTAAGTGGGGCTCCCATACAACAAAAATGTTTAATTTTTGGCGTTTTTTAAAGATGAATGGTACGGAACCCTTCGTGCGCGAGTCCGACTCGCACTTGGCCGGTTTTTAGTTTATTCTGTACAAACATAAATACAAATATTACCGACCTCTTTATATAATAAGTATTTTATCAAAAGGGAATCGCAACTGTGCCTACTGTTAAGAGAAATACCATTCAATTTAATTTTCGGAAGTTCGGTAAAAGCTTCGGTTCGAATTCGAAACAAGAGTAAAAAGTTGAATGAGTTTCTTAAAAACTGTTGTAAATTGAACTCTTGAATCAGTTTATAATTCAAATGTTTCGGTTTTTGTGTGGAGTCTTCTCGGATAAGACAGAAAATAAAAGCATTATTTTATTAAACAAATATCAAACATGTGCCAAACTGACTATCTCCTTTAGTCATCTTTAAGGATTATTTGTAGTATAAGTAGGTATAGTCTGCTCCAAAAGATTCAGTAGAGAATTTTACGAACAATACTTAGGTACCTATTTTAGCAAAGGATAAAATGGCTGAGTAAAGCGATAAATTATAAATTTATTTACTGGATCTATTTCTCTTTTATTAAGTTTCATATTTTAGCAACATTTTTTTTGAAGTTTACTATTTACTGTTATTGATGTGTTTGCAAAAATAAATATGTATAATTATGAAGTCAAAGTAATTTCAATAAAATAAATAATTAGGATCACGACTGTAATCCACAAGTACAGCAGACATCCTCTCAAATCTCGAGGCGCTTAGATCCTTGATGATGTCTAAAAAAGGTAATAAGAGTCACGTCCAGTTAGTTAGCATTCCACACGTTACAGGTTCCAAGCCCATCGCCGCTTATTAATATTCGATAAAATCGCGTAAAATATCATGAAATATCTCAGTCAGCCGACTCGCCGAGTATCTCAGTCATCTGTTTGTTCAATCAATTATGTGCATTAGCCGATGAGCTCAGTGAAACACACGGCACAATATTTTTCCACATTTTTTTAAAGGATTTTTTTTATTCTAAAACATATTCGTTATTGGCGGAAAACGTAAAAAAATACTTAATTAATTCAACAATCCTACAATCACGATTACCGTAATTCTATTCTAGATTATATCGTAATAGCACGGTATAGCATAAACTGCATCATCCGTGTCCAAAAAATGTTCGTGAAGTTTTGAATCCTTGCACAGTCCGTGCCTCGTGCCCAGCACTATGCACGGACTACTCGTATGCACGCGCCCGCTATGGTTTACCATAAAGCAGCATTTTTTTTTTATTGTTTTTTTCTGTTATATGTACTTACCTAAATGTGTCCTTAATTAATATAATTGATATAACGTCGTTTTAATAAAAAAAAAACACATCCCTTACACGTTTCGACTTCACGAAGGGTTATAACACTCTAGTCGTTCGATTACTCAAGTTATACTTGATTGCACCATTCTAAAGTTGGTTTGAGAGTTTAACAACTATTTGATCTGAAAATTGACCGCTTAGTTACGTTTTACAACTCTCAGGATAGTAAAGATGACTATTTGGACGGCTTAAGGCCTTCCGGTATCTTAACCAGGTGTTCAGTGTTCAGCTCTTCATGCCAGGTAAAATAAATGTGGCACTATTAGTATCTATCTACGAGATACAAAAAAAAACGTTTCATCATTATTTTGTCATATTTGATTAACCATATTTATATAATTAGCTGCTTTTGGTATTTTGATACAAACAATCCCTGTATAAACAGAAGCTTAACACAAGAATTATCATCCAAATTTGTTTCTATCAATTGATAGAAATAGATTTATAAAAAGTGTTTTTTTTTTTCAATTTAAATTAAAAATTCTTAGTAAGTACAGTTATGTGGTTACTAGCTTTTGCCCGCGACAACTCCGAGTAGATCGAGTAAACGACTTTATCGCGAAACATTAAAATTCCTTAATATTAAAATAACATTTTGGAAAATAAGTAGCCTAAGTCCGTCTCAATACTTTATACTATCACTATATTAAATTTCATCACAATCGGCCTAGCGGTTTAACCGTGATAACGTCACAGACAGCCAGATAGAGTTACTTTCGCTTTTATAATATTAGTATACATTACCGGTGGTACATTTTTACGCACCTATTTCCACTACGTACGAAAACGTTTCTCGTAATACATTTTTTATGCAAAATCTGTTATTGTTTTTGCACGAGTTTCACGCTGTATGTTTCCAATCAGACTGTCGTGTACTTTGCTAATTAAAAAGCTAGCTGGCAGTTACGGACACTACTTATCGTTATTTTTCATAAATATTTTGCTAGGTAATCATTCTTTTCTGTGTTTTATCTGTTATTTCCTTTTGTCACGTTACGATTTGTGTATTCTTAAATGAGACGATTTATCGTTAAGCTCGGGAATTTCTTATAGTAAGTATCTATCTAAAGCATCATGATAGTTATGTTCGATTTTGATTGGGTTAGAACATCCAATAAAACAAATACTGCAAAATGTGGGCATGCGCCAAATATAATGTTTGGAAGTGCCACTGACTAACCCCTCTAGTCATCATCAAGGATCCTAAGCGCCTGGAGATTTAAGAGGATGTCTACCTTACTTGGGGATTACAGTCGTGATACTATTTATTTTTAATTTAATAGCTCTAAAATTGTAGCCATCCTTGGTTTTTTGATTTTTAGGAAAGAGATAGCTACTCTAAAATCTCAAAATGAATAAGTTTTTTTAAATATATTTTTAAATTTAAGCTTTTACAAATTTTAGGGCTCTAGTACTCGTCAAGACAAATCCAACGAGCCCAAACACGACATGGTTATGTTGTGTAGTTAGGCAGTTCCTATGGCTACATTCGAGCTCCATCATCAGACCCGCTCGCTAGTACCATAATTTTATATTGTCATTGGAGATTGATAGGTATGCAAAGTTTTATTTCAATCAGACTATTTACTGAGGAGTTCCGTTGAAATTGTCCATCATTATATCAGCTCGCTGTCACCATATTATTGCATTGTCACCGAAGTTACATAAGTATACCAAATTTCAGCTCAATCGGTTGAAGAACTGGCAACTTTTCCAATTATTTTTTCCCTGTAAACATTGTCCTGATATAAACTACGAGCACAACACACACTCATCATTTAGTTTTTAATTATTTTGTAAAAGCTTTTATTTAACTTGCAATGTATGTATGTGTATGTACTATGTTTGTTAAGGTGGAATCTTGCAACTAAATTTTGAAGCAGTTATCCCCATCCGATTGAGCTGAAATTTCGCATACTTATGTAACTTCGGTGACAATGAAATAATATGGTAACAGTGAGCTGATCTGATTATGGAGTCAGGAGCTGTTCAATAGACACTCACAATGGAACTCCTTAGCAAATACTTCGATTGAGTAAAAACTTTGCATACTTGTCAAGTTCCGATGACAATGCTAAATGATGTGACAGGTGATAGCGCGCTGGTGCGCGATGGTTTAAATGATTTTATAAAAGCTTGTCTTTGAAAAATATTTTTTCAACAGAAAACTTTTTGTTTTTTGATAATATACGATCATGCATTGGTCTCACTGAACTGAACAGTGAACATCCAGTTTCAGGGGCCGTACTACAATCTCTAAAGTAAAACTAAAGCAGTATTACATAAAGAGAAAAAGTGACAACGCTATACGAAAACGTATGGCGTTGTCACTTTTGCACCGTGAGTAATTACTTTAGTCTCACTTTAAAGATTGTAGTACGGCTCCAGTTTGGTTCAACTTTGGTGTCGGAGTTTAAGGCCGCCCTAAGCCCTCCTTCATGATTTATATTCAATACCCATTGTATTGTAGGATCATACAAGTAAAATTGTATTTTCAAAGTTTAAGTTTGAAACAACAAACAATTTTGAACAATCTGAACTTGACTTAGAGTCTAAAATACATTGTAAATTATTTTGTGTAACAATGTTTTGACCCTTGGGCAATGTAAAACCGCAACAAAGGTAATGCTTTTAAAAATTACTGAACAAACAACTCACCACTTGGTACTTGGCTGGGAATATGCTGAAATGTATTCTCTATTTTGACCTCATATTTTAATACAATGATAAAGCTTGGAAAAAGTTTTAAGAGCTGTACCATAACTTTTCCTGAATAAATGAGCGAGTTTAACTCTCGTGTGTAAGTAAATTGGTCTCTTTAATGATCTTTGTTCTACTTTTCGCCATGATTTACAAAGTTTACAGCTTATGAAAATATATGTTTTAAGCAAAAATTAAACAATTTATCAAATTTCTGATTTTTAATATAATGGTGCTGATGTTTACAAGCTTTTATCTAACTTGCAATGTATGTATGTAACTATGTTTGTTAAGGTGGAATCTTGCAACTCAATTTTGAAGCAGTTATTCGCAACCGATTGAGCTGAAATTTCGCATACTTATGTTACTTCAATGACAATGCAATAATATGGTGACAGGGATCTGATTTGATAATTGAGTCAGGAGCTGTTCAACAGACACTCACAATAGAACTCCTTAGTAAATACTTCGATTGAGTAAAAACTTTGCATACTTTTCAAGTTCCGATGACAATGTTATATGATGTGACAGGTGATAGCGCGCTGGTGCTCGATGGTTTAAATGATTTTACAAAAGCTTGTCGTCGAAAAATATTTTTTCGACGCAAATTCGCTGCCCACTCGTTATTTATTTGGTGAGCCAACAGCACGCGTAAACTATTTGAGCAGAGAACGAAATTCAATTAAGCATTTGTATATAACTGATTTAGAAGCAATCAGCGGTGGACTGACTGCAGCGCTGTTCCAATCAAAATGTCCGCTTTTTTAACTATCAAGTAAACATTATGAAGCACCGTACTGGATTGAGGGACACATAAAATATGCGAAAAATAAAGGGGTTTTCATGACCCAGCATTGTGAGCCGTGTCATAAAATGCGAGGTTGTAAACTTTTTGTTCGGATCATAAAAATCATGGTACCCAAGTAAACTGCGGGTTTAACAACATGCAAGTGGGTGGACACGTGTTTGCTTTGTGATAATCAGCTACGTGTATTGTGTGACCGTCATTTTGTGTCTTTATTGTTAGTTATAATAAGTTTTCTGTTGAAAAATATATTTTTTTTATCATCGAGCACCAGCGCGCTATCACCCGTCACATCATATTATGTTGTCATCGAAACTTGACAAGTATGCAAAAATTTTACTCAATCGAAGTATTTACTAAAGTTAAATTGTGAGTGTCTGTTGAACAGCTCCTGACTCCATCATCAGATCAGCTCACTGTCACCATATTAATGCATTGTCACCGAAGTTACTTAAGTATGCGAAATTTCAGCTAAATCGGTTTGGGATATGCTTCAAAGGTGGACAAACATAGTATGTATGTAACCATACATACATACATTGCAAGTTAAATAAAAGCTTGTAAAAAGGATCACGACTATAATCCCCAAGTACTGGTAGGCATCTTCTCAGATCAGGCGCTGAGATCCTTGATATCTAATAGGGTAGTCAGAGGTATGATCAAATATAACATTATTAGGTATTAGGTAGCAAGCCCGTTGCCACCATGTTAATTATACCTTTTTTATATCAACTTGCTACCTAATATTAATTATTATTCCAGAATGAGAATGTTTAGACAAACTTAACTACTTAGTTTTAAAGACCTATTTTAAAGATCTATTTACTATTTGTACCCTTTTTGTGTTTTGGTGATGAATTAAATAAATATTTCCTGTAAATTTAGTGAAATAAATCAATGGTGATACTCTCAGTTTTATTTTTTAGAACACCGTAAGGGTGGACTTCTCCAATTACTCACAGATAATATAGCGCCGGGGATATTCAAACCAGATGTTTCACATAATGACCAACATAAGAAATAGTGCAGCCTCCCTCTAATTCTTAGAGCTAGAAAGAGACGGTGAATGTATCGTATATGACATTAGCCCTTATTCGTTTACACACGTGCCTGTTAACCACAGACTAGTTACTCACTTCAATATTAATCGAAACAAAAGGTTAGCAGCGGTTTTCTTTGTTTTTTTTTTGTCTGCGTCTTTTCCAACGAGTGGAGTATGCACTTATGAAAGTGAGGTTTTAAGTGATTTTAGATTTTATGTATTTTAAGTCATATCTATATTCATATTATAAACGTGAAAGTAACTCTGTCTGTCTATCTGTCTGTGACGTTATCAAGGCTAAACCGCTGGGCCGATTGTGATGAAATTTAATGTAGAGATAGTTCTTTTAATCATGGCATGGACATATAAATAGGGCTACTTTTCTTCCCAAAATTTTCTTTAAATTTTCAGAAATTTCTTTGTTTGTAGTAGAACTGTGTCTTGTGTAGAAAGATTTTTTTAAAGACTTTATCGTAAAGATCATTATTCATTATTCTCAATCCTCAATCTACGCAGGCGAAGTTGCGGTTAAAAGCTGGCTGGCTCTATAAATTACCAATTTTCAGACTTTTTGCTGCTTTTTGTGCTGTAAGACCTTGCTTTTTGCCATATTTTATAATTCTAGATCAACGGTAGGTTTTGATTTACTTGCGAGTAAGCAAAATATGTAACATTTTTGTGTTTGTGACACCTTGTTTTTTGATTGTGTTGGCTAAGAAACTTAGTTTTTTTACAGCCAGGTAAACCTAAGTAGGTGCTTATTTGATATTAACTTCAACTTGATACCTCCGAGCTGCAATGGCACTGCATCCTGTCATTTAAGGAATAAGGCATGCTTACTACTGCAAAATGGACTTGCCTCTAACTTCCTTTTTAGACACCTTCAAAGATCTGAGCGCCTGAAGAGCTGAGGTGATGTCTACCGTACTTGAGGATAGGAAAGTGATACTATAGGAGTTTTGTTTTTCCTTCTAAGGTACGGAACCCTAATAAACAATAAATAAAAATTGGTGGACATTTCACACAGCGCCATCTAGCTCCAAACTAAGAAAAGCTTGTACTATGGGAACCAGATAACTGATAGAATACTTATACGTATACTTATTTTTTTTGTAAATACATACTTATTATACATATTAACACCCAGACACAGAACAAACATCTATGTTTATCACACAAATATTTGCCCTGGGTGGGGATCGAACCCACAAACTACAGCGCAGAAGACAGAGTTACTACCAAATGAGCTGTGAGGCCAGTCAATATCTATGGGGAATATTGTTGTCCAAAAATATTAATCAGATGAGAGGGATTTTCCCATACTCGCCACACTGGGCATAAACTTTGGTGTGCGCAGATGGTGATTATTGGTATTGGTGGGGACGCTGCTATCCATATCCTACCTGTTTTCTATTAGCCTTTTACGACTTTATTTTATGGTCTGGAAAATTAGAATGATGGTACAATTAATTAGATTTTCCCTCACATAAATCCTATATACCCTAAAAAAATCAATAGATTATCTAGTTAAGTTAAGAAGTTTTATTTTTAATTTACATTTGGACGTGCTTCTGACTACCCTAATTGGTTAGCGCTTAGAGATCTGAGATGTCTATTGTAGGTTTCTATTGTAACTTTCACATAATCACTTCCTGTTATGAAGACGTTTAAAAATGATTTATTACTGTTAGCGATACTGTATTTCCCGAGTACGGTAGACATACTTTCAGATCTCAAGGCTCTTAGATCCTTGAAGTCTAAAGGGAGTAGTCAGAGGCACGTCCAAACATTAAGTTTTGCACTATACTTAAATTTTTGCAGTAGTTAGCATTCCATACGTAACAGGTTGCAGGCCCGCTTATAACAACGCTAACTGATTTCCTCATGATGTTTTCCTTTACCGTGCCGGGATTGGAACCCACCTTCGGATTTAAAGCCGAGGTACCTCCCACTCGGCCAACACGGCTTTTCCACATGATTTGACATATATGGAAAATTCCTATATTGTTTAACTGACCCAGAATCACTGACACGCTAATGTACATTGAACCTACGCTTCCACGGCTTTCAGATTAATTAACCTACTTGAAATTGTTAACCGCGTCCGCAAACCTTGCATAATTCAGTTATCGATCGTCAGAGCTTCACTATCGACGGACCTTGGTCTCGTGGCCGCACACATTTAAGTTACAGGACCTTCCATTGACATACTCACTTTAGGGTCAACTAAAATCCAAGCGCAAAAAGATGCTATAGATGTTTGTTTGCTATGATAGCAATATGAAAGTTGCATAAAAATGCTATAAAACTTTTATAAAACTTTTTGCTATAAAAATGATAGCAAAAAGTTCCACAATACTCAATTACACTACCTTTTATTTAATTACTCATTTTTGAGTTTATCAACTAAAAGTCCAAGCGCAAAAAGTTGCAATGGATATTGCTTGCAATGATAGTGAAATGAAAACTGCATGATAAATGCAATGAAATGAAATGAAATAGGATCACGACTATAATCCCCAAGTACGATAGATGTCCTATCAGATCTCCAGGTGCTCAGATCCTTGAAAATATATAAAGGGGTTAGTCAGAGGCACGTCCAAAAATGGCATATGCCCACATTTTGTAGTAGTTAGCATTTCCACACGTGACAGGTTGCAAGTCCGTCCGCTGTGAGGTTAAAACTTCTGTATCAGTAGCTATACTGGTTATTAGATCTATTGTCATTATTTTTTGTTGACAAGAGATTATGATAAAGAGGTTTTAATTTATAATACCTTCCTACCAGTTTTGGCCCAGCAGTAGCACTCATCTGTGGGCTTTTAAATATGGGGCTAAAAAGCTTTGAATAACTTTCCTAAACCAGCCAGAAGCAAAAAATGTTAAAGTATTTGATACAATAAGATTTCATCCAGTTGAGAATACTACGCAAGAATAAAACCAACTTCGTTCTATCGCAGCGTCAATGTTTCAATGTCGTAAAAAACCAGTTTGAAGTATGGTTCAATCTGTCGCCAAAAGCAACGATGTTAGCAATAAGGGTGCTTTTCCAATAAACAGAGCTGTGCGGAGAGGATCGTGAATTTACCAATCACAGAGCTCGAAACTTAACTCTTTCGAGCATTGTGATTGGTTAATTAAGAGTGAGTTTCCAGCGGGGCTGTGCAAAGCAGTGCACAGCTAGTTTGATAATTCAAACTCGTATATTTGACCGCTGTTATTGGTCCGCTCTCACAGCTTTGCACAACTAATCACTGCTCCGCGTACGTTAAAACTCACCCTTAAGTCCACTCCATACAACTTCGCACAGGCGAAACGCACTCTAAATGTACGCATCGTCGCACGTCCACAGGTCATCGGACGTCATTGGACACATCGCATTTAACTTGTGTGACTTTCTATTTATAGAATACTAAGATCCGATGCGTACGATACCGACCTGTGGACGCGTACCTTTAACTAGCAGCCCGATAACTTTTGTTGGATAGCAGAAGAGTAATTTGTCTCGGCATCAACGTATCGTAAGGCTATACCGCATACCCTCACCTATCCGGAAACCGGAGCCTGATTTACGGAACCTTGCATGGCTAGGTATAGCTTCAGTCATGTTGAACATCAAGGTCTTTTAAAGACAATGGGATTGTCACATAGTGAGGTACACTTAAATTTAGTAAAATACGATCAATATTGTAATGTTCACGTTAAAATCGAAATAAGATTATTTCAATAAATGTTACATAGATAGATAGACTCGTAGATAGAAAATACTTTATTACACACCATAATATATAGAACAAAAAATATTATGCATACATAACAAAAAACTATGCTGAACAATGGGCGGTTATCGCTTATCATCGATCTCTGAAAGACAACTTTTGAATGGAATGGAATGAAGAAAATTACAAGTCAGATTGTAATGGAGACAATGGAACTTTACTCTATGAATATTATTATCATGTATATGCAACCTGCAAAATGGCATAGTACCTAAAGGACTTTTTTTCGGGTTGTTTTTTTTATAAGGTATTTCTCTCTATATTAAGTAACATTGAAGTTAATGGAACAATTAGGTAATCTTCTTCGAGAGGATTACGACCGTGGAGCTTGTAGATAGGTCGCTTTTCGTGTCCCTTAATTGAGCTTTTAATACTCTCAACTTTCAGTACATCCAATTTGAATTCAAAAGATAACGAAATTTACTAAAATATAATGATAAGTTAGAAGTTTCAGAGGAATAAGTGTCCAGAAAAGCTTCTTATCAATGTACCCACTTAAAGTTAAAGAATCGCACTCAATCATCTTTAGTTTCTCAATGAACTTGTTAATATCAGACATAATAATACTTGGTAAGAACAAAGATGTAGATTTTTTTTATTGAACGAATATATCATGCTTACGAACAAAGACTTTTTAGCCATGTGAACTTCAAGACAATCCAGCTCGACAACACATACCTCGTAAAAGGGTTGAGAATAAGGTTTTTTTTTATTGTGGGTGATATTTATGTAGTGTATGTACAACTTATAGTCAAAGACTTAAAACTTACAAGCACATAGAACAAAGCTTTTTTCTCTTAGAGAAAATGTAAGAAAAGTGTAAATGGAAGTTAAATTACTTTTAGCCTGTCATTTGGCAAGATTGAAGGTAATATTATTAAAATAAAAATAAATAAATAAAAAAAATAAAAATAGCCTTTATTTCCCTAATATTAATAAGTAAGATAGTTTGTACATTTTAATAATTGAATTTATTTTAAGGGTTTATCCATTTTTGGATGAAGGCCTCCTCCATCTCTTGCCAGTTCGTCCTGTTTTGTGCCTCGCTTATCCACTTGTTACCCATTGCCGAGACTATGTCGTCTTTCCAACGTAATATTATTAATGGTAATATTATTATTGGAGCAAAAGCCCTATTTTACTTGCCGCGTTTTTGCTCCTCAATATGCTGCATTCAATTGTAACGCATGTATGTATGTTCGTTAAATTTGAACTATCAATAACTTAGTCAATAAATAGCTTTAAATTAACCTTTACTTGGAAATCCACCATTATAATGACCGCTGCTCTCATAATATATTTATTTAAAGATATGTTATTAAAATAATGTTAAATATGTTATTAATATTATGTATATTTAAAATCCGTCCACAAACGCCGGAGTAATCGCGTAACATACCAACATACAGACGAATTGAAAACCTCCTCCTTTTTGAAGTCGGTTAAAAATGAATTCGCGTCAAGACTGTAATCGCCAAGTACAGTAATAGAAACATCTACTCAGATCTAAAGGCACATCCAAACAATACATTTAGCACATGCTCATTTTACACATTTTATGGATTAATTGAGTTTAATTAATATGTTCAGTAAAACAGAGCTTTTCATAAAAACATTTACGCTCGCTCTAGCATCAGTATAATTTTAACAGCATGGCAAAGAGTACATACTTGATTTATTGGATAACTAGCGACCCGCCCCGGCTTCGCACGGGTGCAAAGCTGATACCAAAATATATTACAGAATGTCTATTTAAAAAAAAGTCGCGCTGATTTGAAATCTTAAAATTATCAGTGGTTCTCTAATATATTAAGCATGTTATTATACATTTAAACCTTCCTCCTGAATCACTCTATCTATTAAAAAAAACCGCATCAAAATCCTTTGTGTAGTTTTAAAGATATAAGCAAACATACATACAGACATACAGACGCGGGAAGCGGAAAGCGACTTTGCTTTATACTATGTAGTGATAATGTTGTTTGTGTTGTTCATTCATTGTAAATTAAACCAAACATGGGTGTAATTGCATTTGTTTTTCTGCCTGTTTAGGGTTCCGGACCCAAAGAGTAAAAACGGGACCCTATTACTAAGACTTCACTGTCCGTCTGTCTGTCACAGGGCTGTATCTCATGAACCGTGATAGCTATACAGTGAAATTTTCACAGATGATGTGTTTCGATTGCCGCTATAACAACAAATTAAAAATAAATATTTAAGTGGGGCTTTCATACGACACATTTATTGCCGTTTTTCATAGATAATATATATATATATATATATTCTGTACTATTATCTATATATAGATAATAAAGATAATAGTACGAAGGTCCCCTTCGTGCGCGAGTCCGACTCGCACTTGACCAGTTTTTATTATAAATAGCTTAGGTTTTCTTGTGATTTGTTAAAGAGTGTTCGCTTGATGTTGATGGGTGTGAATTCTGGTAATAATAGTATTGTTATTATTTATTAATCATGTTTAGTGATAATAATTATTTTTCCAAGTGCTAAAGTGTGATAGGTGAACATTTTACACAGTGACATATAGCCCCAAAATAAGCAAAACTTGTGTTAATAGCGTGGTCAAAATATGGTTAAATGGGGTCGGATTGCTATAATGCCGGCACTGATCGCAACAGATTTTTTTTTATATATATACCTACCTATTTAACTCATATTGGCCCTAGTGGCACTTAAGCATTTTTCTTTTCCTCATATCTTTATTAAAATCAACATAATTCGATTTTAATTGAAGTGCGTAGCCTTAATAAAAATGCAAATATTGTCAACATGAAGATCGTGTTTTTATTCCGCAACCACAAATTAAAAAATCGTAAGACTCTGTTGACAAAGTTTCCGACGTGACGTAATTAAAAAACCGGCCTTGTGCGACTCGGACTCGCGCACAAAGGGTTCCGTCCCATTATTTATAAAAACGGCAAAAAATCACGTTTGTTGTATGGGAGCCTCACTTAAATATTTATTTTATTCTGTTTTTAGTATTTGTTGTTATAGCGGCAACAGAAATACATCATCTGTGAAACTTTCAACCGTCTAATTATCACGGTTCAGCTCTGTGACAGACAGACGTACAGACGGACAGACAGACGAAGTCTTAGTAATAGGGTCCCGTTTTTACCCTTCGGGTACGGAACCCTAAAAACAGCTTTCAATTTTGACCTACGAGTACGGTAGAGATTACAAACACTTTATAATCAACTAGCTGACCCGTGCCCGCTTCGCTGTGCGTAAGACATTTCTAATACCATCGTTGACTTTTTTGTAGACGTTTTTAAGGTGTACAATACTGTAGTACATTATTTTGATATATCTCGTGGGGTTCAGCCAGCATTTGCAATGTAAGCGCAAAAAAATGTGTTTATTTACGACATCACATTAGAAACCTCTAAAATTATCAGTGTTTCTCTACTATATTATGCATGTATTATACACATAAACCTTCCTCCTGAATCACTCTATCTATTAAAAAACCGCATCAAAATCCGTTGTGTAGTTTTAAAGATATAAGCAAACATACATACATACATATTACATACAGACGCGGGAAGCGGAAAGCGACTTTGCTTTATACTATGTAGTGATGATGATTAGATACCGCCCCACGGCTTTGCTCGCGTAGTCATAATCTTCATGCCACCCCACTTATGTGAAGTCAGCACAGCATGTATTTTTCTTTTATTTCCTTCAATCAGCCGCCATCTCATCACTCACTCCTTTTTTACCCATGTCATATTTCACACCATCCAACTTTTCTTTGGCCTACCTCTACATTCACATCCAATCTTCATTCCTAACATTCTTCTCGTCACATGACATTTGCTATCTGTTGGTAAAAATGGCGACTTTGCAATTATCTAATAGCTGCAGTTACCAACAAAGCTTGATTGCAACTAGAACCATTTTTGACGTGATGTTTTCTAGAATGAAAACTTTAATAATAAATGTTTTTATTGCGTTTCCAAAAGTACAATATTATGAACAATGATGAGATCTCCTTTTAAGTAAAAAATACTTGTCATAGGAGATTTCGCTCTTGCTTAGGTCTATTTTTAGAGTTATTTGTGTGGTGGTAAAACTATTAAACATTGTAAATTACAATTGGTAGAAAACTTTAGAAATATAAATGAAATAGGATCACGACTGTAATTTCCAAGTACGGTAGACATCCTCTCGGATCTCAAGGCATTCAGATCCTTGAAGTTGTTTAAAGGGTTGACGTCACGTGACCTGTCGCCGCTTACAACAATACTAACTAGTTTCCTCATTAAAACTAAAACTGGTTGTTAATAGTTTTGAATAGAAATACGACTAATTACCACGTTTTAACATGTAACAAAACGCGGTAGATGGCGATGTGGATATCGTTAGTAAATTGTCTTGAAACGTCAGAAATACAAGCTGAAACTATTTACCTAATAAAACCGGCTAAGTGCGAGTTGGAGTCTCGCACGAAGGGTTCCGTACAAAAAACACGTTTGTTGTATGGGAACCCCCCTTAAATATATTTTTATTCTGTTTTTAGTATTTGTTGTTATAGCAGCAACAAAAATACATAATCTGTGAAAATTTCAACTGTCTAGCTATCACGGTTCATGAGATACAGCCCTGTGACAGACAGACGGACAGAAAGACAGACAGACAACAGAGGGTCAGCGAAGTCTTAGTAATAGGGTCCCGTTTTAACCCTTTGGGTACGGAACCCTAAAAATGATAGTTTCTATCTCTAATGTTTCTATTTCTGCTTCTAATGATTGTTTACCGGTTCCAAATATAAACTTATTGAAATTGATTGCAACAAAACTTACACACTCGAGGGACTTTACCAACGAAAAAAAAGGGACAAGTTTCAATGAAATCGTTTCAGTGGTGTCGTGATTGATTGCGGCGCCCCTTAGGGCATCATATACTCGTAGGTAATAAGTTACTCTTACCTTAGCGTTTTTTTGGTTAGTAGTTTTTGCAAGCTACGCTGCCTGTCTGCGACAGTAATAAGGCGCATTGGTAAATTAATCTCAAAAAAATATGTTCAATGCAAATTTTCATCCCCTATTTTTTACCTTAGGTTCCATTTAAATTAACGGAATCAAACGTAATAAAAAATATTTTTCGAAATCGGTTAATTAATTAAGAAGTTTTGAGGTAATGACAATAATAAAAAAAAATGTTAAACCTAACTGAGATGCAAACCGCTTCCTTTTTTTTTAAGTTTATAAAAAAACGCGTCAAATTGCTAAACCCCTTTTTTCGTCGACTGATAAAGACTATCGGTAATTTTATAAAATCAAATTAAGAGTTTAGACTAACACAGAAAATTTAGAGACTAAATCTGTCTCGTTTCCCTCCTTAATGGAAATCTCTGTGTAAAGGACTGCTTTTGTTTTTTTTCTCTGCTGTTAATGTTAACCAATCATGCGAAGCACCAAAATGATGTCAAAGACCTTATAAATGAAATACCTACATATTTACCAGCTCCAAATGTTTTGTAATTGCTGAGAAAAATTGCAATTCCTGCCGCCAAAATATTCAATTCGTTGTCATATTAATCTTGCTTTGGAGGAGTTCTATTTGCTTATTTTATTCTGAATAATTTGATGCTATCAAAAACATAACTTGTAAAAAAAGCCAAGTCTCGCAACGCAACTCAGTTCTTCTACCGTAAAAAGTTGTGAGATCCATGTAATACCAAGTCGGTTAATTTAATCAGTCCCTACTTTAAGGGTCCTTCAGTCTTAAGTTATTACGTAAAGGTTAGTTAATTACGTAATAACATAAGGCAGAAGGTTAGTTAATTACGTAATAACATAAGGCAGAAGGACCCTTAAAGTAGGGACTGATTAAATTAACCGACTTGGTATTACATGGATCTCACAACTTTTTACGGTAGAAGAACTGAGTTGCGTTGCGAGACTTGGCTTTTTTTACAAGTTATGTTTTTGATAGCATCTCATTTATTTTTGTAGATAGTCCTAGTTTTAAGAGTTCCGTACCCAAAGGTTAAAAACGGGACCCTGTTACTAAGACTCCGCTGTCCGTCTGTCTGTCCGTCTATCTGTCACAGGGCTGAATGAACCATGATAGTTAGACAGTATTTCTGTTGCTGCTATAACAACAAATACTAAAAACAGAATAAAATAAATATTTAAGTGGGGCTCTCATACAACAAACGTGATTTATTTGCCGTTTTTTATAAATAATAGTACAGAACCCTTCGTGCGCGAGTCCGACTCGCACTTGGCGGGTTTTTTTTCCTTTCCGGTACCTTCTACTATCATTCCGTTGACCATTTTACAAGTTACCTTTGAACATAATCATAACTAGGTGCCTAACTGCAAATGTAACTTTGTAATCCTATATATTTATATGGGGTTACAAAGTTATTTATGCAGTCGGTATATCTAGAAAACTGGATCGAAATTGCAAAATATTTAGGTTTTTCCTTGATTTATACACAAACCACTAATTGTATTCAAAATTTGAAGCTTCTATGTCTGCTAGAAGTGCCAAACTTTTGATGATCGGTCAGTGAGTGAGTGAGTGAGTGAGTGAGTGAGTGAGTGACAAAATAGGAAACTTTGACTAGTTATAATTCTTAAAAAACTGGTTCAAATTGAATGAAATTTGAAATATACCGAGTTTATACTATGTCTGCTTGGTTACTGAAAATTCAGGCTTCTAGTTTTATCCACAACGAAGTTATAGGGGGTCGAAAATGGCCTGAACTGCTTCGAGAAAAGGATGGTACGGCCGTGCCGCTTTTTGCTAGACTTGGCGGGGGCACTGCCGTGCCCCCAGATATGATAAGCCCGGTTCTCGAAATAGCCCGCGTTCGCCAAAGACCAACTCAAATCATAGTTATTAATATTCAGACATAACAGTGTTTCAGTTCAAATTAGCTTCAGTCTCAGACTAAGTTATAGTCGAATATAGTCCAATCAAGCCGCACTATATTGTATTAAACTCGAGATAAATTGTGTTTTTTTGCCTGGAACTGGTGAATTGAATTTACTATCACGTATAAATTTATGGCCAAAATGAAGCAGACTGTTGGAATTAGCTTATTAGCTATTACCAGCGGCTTTGCTCGCGTAGTACCTGGATAAAAGATAAAGATAAAGATCATTTATTTGCTTGAACACAATGTAGGTTAGAATAGAATAGAATAGAATATTTTTATTGCCAAAATAAAATTCACAGGTAACAGATAAACAATTTTTATACGCACGTGTTAACTGATCAGATAAAATGTTAGCGGTGAGGCCCAAACTAAGCTGGAAAGCCTGTATCTTGGGTCCCAGGAGTACGAGTTACCATTATGAGTTTAGATAGTAATTACAGTGGGTTAAAAATTTGCGTGGCATGTGTTTGGCGAACTAAAATAGGAGTTTTATAAACATCAACAAAAAAGGAATGATAAAAGAAGAAAACTACTCTTACTGGACACTGGCAGATATCATCAAAGTAATTGAGTGTACCTAACTCAGTGTATTCATATGTGTGTGTGTGTGTGTGTGTTTGAGCGTGAGGTGTGTATGCGTGAGTGCGTGTGTGTATGTGTATGTGTGTGTGTGTGTATGTGTGTGTGTGTGTATGTGTGTGTGTGTGTGTGTGTGTGAAATGAGTGTATGTAGTGCGCTAAATCAAAATAAATCTTCTATGTCTTTATATGAAAGATTAAGAAGCCAGTCCCTTACAATCTTCTTACAGGTGAAAGCGGGGCTGCCTTTGATAACAGTTACACAGATGATAATGAATAATATTTTTGATTCAATTATGTTCTACTAAAATTAAGCAAAAAAAAGTAGCACCATTATGATATTACGGGACATAAGTCGCCCATGAATAGATGAGTGTATTATTTTTAAATGTGCGCACATCTTTTTACCTGGGATCCGAATGCGGTGTTTTTTTTATTGTTTAGAAAATAGTCCAAAGTTGGCCTCATTTGAATTATATTTATGTTAGAATAATAGTTCCGACATTAAACTTAAAAAACTGGTCAAGTGCGAGTCGGACTCGCGCACGAAGGGTTCCGTACGTACGTGTTACGTAACGTAGTAACATCAAATGAAACTAGATGGCGCTAGAACGCGAAAATCACGTTTGTTGTATGGGAGCCCCCCTTAAATATTAATTTTATTCTGTTTTTAGTATTTGTTGTTAGAGCAGCAATAGAAATACATAGTCTGTGAAAATTTCAACTGTCTAGCTATCATGGTTCATGAGATACAGCCCTGTGACAGACAGACAGACGGACAGACAGACGGACAGCGAAGTCTTAGTAATAGGGTTCCGTTTTTACCCTTTGGGTACGGAACCCTAAAAAACTAATATCGTCCCTTGACTTTTTGATTTGTCAAAATATTTTAATTTTTTTAAACATAATTTTTGCACACAGTTTCAAAAGTATTTGATAACAAAAAATAAAACTTTTGTGTTAACTATTAAGCTACTATGTTGCAAATACGTCTTTATATCACAAAAATGTATTTAAAACTATCATCAGCTCATTTAATAAATAGTTACTGAATTCGAAAAAAATATCAACTTTTGCTAGTCTTCAGCGCTGTAGGTTGTGGGTTCGATCCCCACCCAGAGCAAATATTTGTGTGATGAACATAGATCTTTGTTCTGTGTCTGGGTGTGTAGTATGTATCATAAGTATGTATTTACAAAAAAAAACGTATATAAGTATTCTATCAGTTATCTAGTTCCCATAGTACAAGCTTTGCTTAGTTTGGGGCTGGATGGCGATGTGTAAAATGTCCACCAGTATTTATTTATTTATTTATAATAACAGTTCCAATTTATTTTATATAGGTACTTTTGTAACACTTTTTTGTTTATTCGCATGGAGGTTCGGAAAGCAAAGCTTGTTAATAATACACATAAATTCACTTAACTGCCTACGCCATTTAAATTATTTATAAGGTTTCCAGAAATAAACAGGAAATATCCTTTGCCATTGTGTTTTGCATTGAATTAGGTACCAGGTTCTAAACAAAGGAGACAATAGCAGCGAAAACTACTTCAAGGAATATTCTAGGGTTACCTGAAAGACCCATTTCATTAATAGTTATTACATTAAGATAAAATGAAAATGAAATAAATAGCATCACGACTGTATGTCTATCTCCAAGTATGGTATCTGCTCAGATCTCTAGGCTTTGCGATCCTAGATAATGACTAAAGGGGGTAGTCAAATTAATGTCCAATTATTACATTTGGCACATGCCCACATTATGCAGCAGTTAGCATTCTATACGTGACAGGTTGCACGCCCATCACCGCTTATAAGAATGCCAATTGGTTTACTTGTTTTTTTCACTTTTTGAAACACGTGTGCCAAATAGAAAAATCCATTGATGAACAGCCGGGATTCTAATCTACGACCTTCGGATTCAAAGTCGAGGTATCTTCCGCTCGACCAACACGGCTATATTAAGATAATCTTTAACGAAATATGTTTGCCTTCCCTGATTGTGTATCATGATTTCTGGATCGTGGGTAGCCTTAAATATACTTAATCGAATTTCACTAAGTAGTCTTATTGAACAAAATTGTTTAATTGACCGAGAGAATTGTATTACATTCAATCAACAGTTATTATGGGAGGAAAAGAAGGAGCATGTGTCTATCACCCTAAGAGTATACCATCAAATAGACATATTTATATGCCAAGATAGAATATATCTATATTCATAAAAGAAAGTCGTGTTAGTTACTCTATTTATAACTCAAGAACGGCTGAACCGATTTGGCTGAAAATTGGTGAGGTAGCTAAGAGCCAGGAGAAGGACATAGAATAATTTTTATAACGGGAACGGGAACTTAACACAGTATTTGTTAATTTTAAAGCGATACGAAGTTCGCCGGGTCAGCTTGTTAATAATAAATACTAGAGTACTTAACTAACCGAATCTGATCGTATCCTAAGTCAATATAGAAAAACAATCTTCCTTTGAGTAAAGGTTGAGATGTCTTTAACAAAAAGAAACCTACCTAATTATCTATATTTATTAATTTGGGTTTGTTTGTGGAAGGTTAATTACTTTCTAAAAATACTCGTTTTTTCCCGACTAAATTATTATCTATTTCATTAGCTGGTAACACTGAAAACTCTAACATAAAACTGAATGCAGCGAAAATTACGCTACATTCGGTTTCATACAAAAGTTAATCTTACGCGACTCACAACTCAACAAATTAGGTACATTCGTTTGGCCTTACCCTTATGCCGACAGGCAGACGATCTCTACAGCTCGCGACACAGACTCTATCTACGTGTCCCTCGACAGTCACCCGACACGAGTTCCACGTGTCAGACGAAATGCCTCGCGACATATTCCCTAGGTCAAATGCGGCATTGAAGTCACTTTCTTTAAGCTGGCCACTGTTACTGACTGTGCGAAAGATGCCATAGGTAAGAATTGGGTTAGTGATAAGATGACGGCTGCTAGAGGGTTATGGAAAAATACATGTTGTGACCTCACTTAAGGCGAGTAATAAATGTTTTTGATGAATGCAGAATCGTTTTTTCTCAATAACCGCACAACATACAGTTTTGTTTTTCATGACAAAGATAATTTAAGGATATAATCTAGATAAATTACAGACAGAAACACGATTGGTGAAACTTTTCTCGATAGATTTATTTTCCAAAGTTGGCTCTTCAAAAACACGAGTTTCGTTTTTAATCAAAGCTATGAATAGCTAAACAGTTTATTTTTATATAATTCGTAAGTTAATCATACTAGCTAAATAAATTACAGACAGTTTCTTTTTAAATTTTATGGTTTTCGAGACAATGCAGTTTTATCACTTTTGCCGTCTTATCCGGGTAGACACCTTAAGTGGAAAAGATGAATATAATGATGATGCACTCCACTCCTCTCCCACTATATTCACAATGTTATTCGATCATGGTTCGGGCCGGTGTTCTGCCTAGAGCTTTTCTCAAGTCTTGGAAAACTTAATATTGTGCAAATTGCCCGTTCGACACAGTAACAGATGGTCTGTAGAAAAGTTGAAGCCTTTTTAAACTATTTGACCGTTCGGTCCAGTCATTCGTTTTTAATATTCACTATTCCTCGAGTCAAATGTGCTCATTCATTTTTATTAGATACTAGCGACCCGCCCCGGCTTCGCACAGTTCTCGTATCCACTCTTATCCGTTTGTGTTCTTTATGGTGAGTTTTCATCTAAGCGGAGCTGTGCGAAGCTGTGCGGCGCGGACCAATGACAGCGCTCAGATATTCGAGTTTGAAAATGTGCGATCGAACGCTGTATTTAGTCCGCTTCGCACTGCTTCGCACAGCTTTGCGTAGATGGAAACTCATCCTTAAGGTACATGCTCATATTATATCAGTCACGTCATCGTCAAGTCGCTGATAAGTCATCAACGTTAGAGATGTGTATATGAATAGTACCTTACCATTTTTTGTTACCTTTGAGGTTAGCAAGTGAAAAATGCGTGTAGCTTTAAGCCCACTTTTTTGTACAACAATTTTTTATATTTTTATGCAATAGTGTATTTTATAATAAATATTTGTGAACTAACTGTGAATAGTTTCCACGTTTCGTTTGCAACAATATATGTTATAACGTGCCAGTGCACAGTGATGCGACATGAATGAGATGCGTCGTGTCGTGACTATCGAAAACACAACCTAATAGACGCCTAATAGCTTAATTTTTCCAAACAAACAATTCAGTCAAACCGTTGATGTATGCGAGTCCCGAAAAGTGACGCTTCACGGAAGTGGTCGGTATCGGTACTACTTCATATTTGACGCGTGTCTTATATCAGCAATATTAGCCTAGTGTCTTGTCAGACAGTGTTCGCCTTGCATAGGAGTGGGACGAAATGTCCTACGACTTCGATATAACTACATTTAGTTTTTGACGTGACTTATTGGCGACTAGATGGTTACTGAAGTGTATGTTCCTTTAGAGTGGTTTTTAGGTCTTTTTGATGGCTTTTGTTGAAAAGAAAAATGATAAAAAGTCGATTTTACATTTTTACGTTTTGTTTATGACTAAAGTTGGTACCTAGAGACCGTTTGCAGCGGTCTTTTTATATTACAGATACTTGTATATTGTGTAACATAATTTATTTCTGTAAATAAAGGTAATCAAGGGTTTTTTTGCTTTTGGAATCATAAAAAGCAGACGACTATGCTGGTAGACAGTAACCGTCTTGCCTATAACAACTACCCCGTCACGAATATCACTACATAGTATAAAGCAAAGTCGCTTTCCGCTTCCCGCGTCTGTATGTAATCTTATCTTATAATAATATATAAAAGAAAGACGGGTTTGTTACAACACTTATAACTCGAGATCTGCTGGACCAATTTTCATGGTTTTTGATTCGTTGGACTTATCTCCGCCCCGAATAGCAGAATACATCTTAAAAATAATGAAAACTCGACGAATACATAATTATGAAAGATAAATAATTTTCAATAAATGTTCATGGGTTTAGTACAATACATGTCAAACATTTGTTGTCCATCCTGTCAAGTACTGTAAGTAATGATTGACATTTATGCATGCGTTCAGAAATGTATTTTGTGTAAACTATTTAAAAAGTTTGAATAAACTATTAGCTGTATTATAAATAGAGTGATTCAAGAGGAAGGTTTATATGCATAATATAGTAGAGAAACACTGATAATTTTAGAGGTTTCTAATGTGATGTCGTAAATAAACACATTTTTTTGCGCTTACATTGCAAATGCTGGCTGAACCCCACGAGATATATCAAAATAATGTACTACAGTATTGTATACCTTAAAAACGACAAAAAAGTCCACGATGGTATTAGAAATGTCTTACGCACAGCGAAGCGGGCACGGGTCAGCTAGTTCAGAATAAAATATGATTTTTGTAGATAAACGAAATTTTAAAATGCTTCCTCGATCAACACCAGATTTTTCTACCTAATGGATATTTATCTTGGCTCTACCCAAAATATTTAATTTATATATTATTACTAGTTGTCCCGATAGACGTTGTCCTGTCAAATTTTAATAATCTCACAGAACACACTTTTAAAAACACTTTTACTTTTTCCCGAACTTTATGCCACGCTTATCACTTAGGGGTATAAAAATTACCCCACAACCTATGCACAAACCTATCAAACATACACAAAAAATGAAATAAAAATCGGTCAAGCCTTTTCAGAGGAGATTGATGGTTACAAACACTTTCTTGATGCTGATTTCTATGGTTTAAATTCAAATATATGACTGTATGTCATATACTGCGACAGTTTAACACCTAGTAATATTAAAGTCAAGATATACAATCATTATCTAAATATTTGTGTAAGTTCATCATAATTTTCTGCCGCTAAATATTTACTTAAATGTGTATAAAGTTTTTAATGAAGTAAGTACATTCTTAAACTTTAAGCAATGTGACTCGTGATAGCACAAGTTTTAAACCTCTGTGGTTTTTTAGTGCTATTTTTAATTTTGATTTTATATTTTCTTTTTGTGTAAATGATAAAAAAATTATGTATGTTACTATGTGTGCTAAGGTGGGACCTTGCAACTCAATTTTGAAGCAGTTATCCTCAACCGATTGAGCTGTAATTTCGCATACTTATTGTTTCGCTACTCGTTACTCCGGTGACAATGCAATAATATGGTGACAGTGAGCTGATCCGATTATGGAGTCAGGAGCTGTTCAATAAACACTTACAATAAAACTCCTTAGTAAATACTTCGATTGCGTAAAAACTTAGCATACTTGTCAAGTTCCGATGACAATATTATAATGATGTGACAGGTGATAGCGCGCTGGTGCTCGATGGTTCAAATGAATTTACAAAAGCTAGTCATTGAAAAATATTTTCAACAGAAAACTTATTTGAGGTTTACCTAACGTTTTTTATGTAATTTATAATCTAGTTTTCCATACAGTTGGTCCACACCATTAAACGCGTAACAATGTTATCTAAAAGCAAGTACGGCCATAACTTCGGGGTCAGTTCGCTGCTAAATGCCGGCGTCTGCGTAATCCCCTCATCTCATTATCTGCACGACCTACTTAGAGCATCTACTCGTTAGTGATGTTCACCTAATATTCTATGAGATTTTTCAAAATAGTTACGTAAAAAACCCTGTTTTTTTTAAATAGGAGGAAAATAGAAGTCATAATTTTGTTTTCCTTTTCCCGCTAAATGTAGGGTTGGCACAATATATTGCGAAGAGGATTTAGAATAGAAGAAGTATAAGAAAATAGAAATTAATACTTAGTCATATTTTGAAAATAGGTAAAAAAGTAAAAACATAGTTTTTTTTATATTATATAGAAAACCAGTTATTGTTCTCAAAAGTGTCTATGGGCTTGCAACTAACTAGTCACGGAACGCTTACTACTGAAAAACGTGGATATGTTCCAAATTGTTTGTTAGGACGAGACCTTAACTACTGTACTGTACCTCTTTAAGCGTCTTTAAGAATCTAAGCACATTTTTGAGGATGGCTACAGCCGTACCCGATTTTTTCTTTTAACATTTATTTAATGTAAAAATACGGCTTTCAATTACTTATTTGCATTCTTTGGAGTCTTGTAGATTACGCTTTTAAGAAAGGGTTCTCTGTGTAGGAAATTACACACAAACATGTTTCTAATAAGCTGTGGCCGTCATTTGGCAGCCGCAATCGTAGAATATTTTTTATACCCCTAATTTATAGGGGTGGCGTAAAGTTCGGGAAAAATTAAAGTGCTTTTCTGTAGGATTATTGAAATTTGACAGAACAACGTTTGACGGGACAGCTAGTTCAGTTCACATTGAGTTGCAGTTCATCTAAAAACTATCCATTCTTATGCAAATTCTTTATCATATATTGAAAGCGAAAAATCTCTCAAATAAAATATTCAAGTCACTCTCGTCCCTCGTTTTGTCAAATATCTATAGGTATTATTCTACTTTGTACATACTTATCTTCTTCATCAGGGCTTTGGGTCTGACCAAAGGAATATTCAATGAGCCTCTATACGACTGACGGTGTATTGATAAAAAACATGGACAACCGCTTTAGCTCTTCGAAACGGCTTACAATGTAAAATGAACTGTAATACGTTCGTTTTACAGTAGAAGTTTCAACGTAATGTGTTTTAATCAAAAATATAATTCGGACTTTGATTCGTATGTGTTTCTTCAGACCTGTGTTGTTCGAAGTGAAACTTTTACACGCGAGTGAGATCCGAATTTCAGAGAGCTATCCTGACTGAATCGTCAGGTTATCGAAAATATTTTTGTTTTATATGTTAATATTAAAGTTTTGTTGCAATCCAATTCGATCAACAGGCTTATTGCGTAGAAACCGATTTTCACCCGCTGATTTTCGATCGAAATGAAACAATACTAATGTCATAGTAATGTTTTCCTTCACCGTTTTGAGCACATGTTTTTGATGCGCATATTAAATTTTCGAAACGAAAAATGCATTGATGCACCTTCAGAATGAAAGTCGAGGTACCTCCCACTCGGCCAACACGGCCAACCACTAAATAATTGCAAACCCGCCATACTTCAATAAATAAAACCGGTTTCAAATAAAAACTGATTTAAATTGATTGTAGTAAAATTTACGTAACTGAGGGGCTTCACTTTCCACCTCCAACCACTTCATTTATTCCGAAACTGAACGGCTAAAAGGGCTCAACTCAAATTACCTTTGTAGGAAGGTATTATTGTTTGATTGCCCTCTGAATCTTTGGATGAGATAAACTCAGGAAACACATGAGAAGGTAATCTGCAATTACAACATGCCTACTGTGCGCCCGAAGTGTTCACACACACAGTGCTAGTACTATACCAACCATACCTACCTACTTATTTATGTCTCTAATATATGTTTTAATTATATTAGGGTATTAGGTATGATTTTATTTATTTATTTATTTTATTTTATTTTATTTATTTATACATAATTAGCACGGTACAAGACCAATTACACTAACTATTTACACATTATATAACATCCAGCATTTAATACTAAATTAAAAATAATATTACTCGTATTAGATACCTACATAAATAATTATACATTTTTACATGTCAATAGGAATGTCATAGATAAAATAAGATATGATGGATAATTTATATTAAACTAGCTGACCCGTGCCCGCTTCGCTATGCGTAAGACATTTCTAATACTATCGTGGACTTTTTTGTAGACGTTTTTAAGGTGTACAATACTGTAGTACATTATTTTGATATATCTCGTGGGGTTCAGCCAGCATTTGCAATGTAAGCGCAAAAAAATGTCATCACATTAGAAACCTCTAAAATTATCAGTGTTTCTCTACCATATTATGCATGTATTATACATATAAACCTTCCTCTTGAATCTCCCTATTTATAAAAAAAACCGCATCAAAATCCGTTGTGTAGTTTTAAAGATATAAGCAAACATACATACATATTTACGCGGGAAGCGGAAAGCGACTTTGCTTTATACTATGTAGTGATAGTGATAAATATTGGCGGACTTTACACACAACGCCATTTAGCCCCAAATTAAGCAAAGCTTGCGCATTGGGACCAGATAACCGATAGAATACTTAAATACTTAATTTTTTGTAAAAACTATATTAACACATGATAAGATGATGCTGAAGTCAAAAAGAAATAGGATCACGACTCTAATCTACATCGGATCTCATGGCAGTCAGATCCTTAAAGATTTCTAAAGGGTGTGGTCAGAGGCACGTCCAAACGTTACATTTGCAGTTAGCATTTCATATGTGACAGGCCCATTTACCGTAATTGAGGCTTTAAGACGTGATACGATTTAATATTTTTTCGCTTAGCGTCTACTGTCTTACTGCTGACGTAACTGCATTATTTTACAAGGCTAGGAGCTCACAGATAATGATGTCTGTCTGATGTCAGTTTAGTACCATAGGTATAGGTATAGGTATAGTTATAGGTATAGGTATATAAGATGATGCTTAAAATTTTTGTTTTTTTGTATGGGCTGAGTCTACCCGGATATGACGACAAATGTAATAAAACCGCATTATCTTGAAAACCATCAAACTTAAAAAGAAACTGTCTTTCATTTATGTAGCACTAGCGACCCGCCCCGGCTTCGCACGGGTTTAATACATATAAACCTTTCTCCTGAATCACTCTATCTATTAAAAAAAACCGCATCAAAATCCGTTGTGTAGTTTTAAAGATATAAGCAAACATACATACAGACGCGGGAAGCGGAAAGTGACTTTGTTTTATACTAATATATACTAGCTGACCCGTGCCCGCTTCGCTGTGCGTAAGACATTTCTAATACCATCGTGGACTTTTTTGTAGACGTTTTTAAGGTATACAATACTGTAGTACATTATTTTGATATATCTCGTGGGGTTCCAGCCAGCATTTGCAATGTAAGCGCAAAAAAATGTGTTTATTTACGACATCACATTAGAAACCTCTAAAATTATCAGTGTTTCTCTACTATATTATGCATGTATTATACATATAAACCTTCTTCTTGAATCACTCTATTTATAAAAAAAAACCGCATCAAAATCCGTCGTATAGTTTTAAAGATATAAGCAAACATACATACATACATATTACATACAGAAGCGGAAAGCGACTTTGCTTTATACTATGTAGTGATACTAGCGACCTGCCCCGGCTTCGCACGGGTAGCATGTTATTATACATATAAACCTTCCTCCTGAATTACTCTATCTATTAAAAAAAACCGCATCAAAATCCGTTGTGTAGTTTTAAAGATATAAGCAAACATACATACGCGGGAAGCGAAAAGTGACTTTGCTTTATACTATGTAGTGAAGTATGATGTAACGAATTATATAAAAATGAACTGTTTAGGTGTTCATAGTTTTGAAAAAAACCGGCCAAGTGCGAGTCGGATTCGCGCACGAAGGGTTCCGTACTATTATCAAAACGGCAAAAAAATCACGTTTGTTGTACGGGAGTCTCACTTAAATATTTATTTTATGCTGATTTTAGAGAAATACATCATCTGTGAAAATTTCAACTGTCTAGCTATCACGGTTCATGAGATACAGCCTGGTAACAGACAGACGGACAGCGGTGTCTTAGTAGTCCCGTTTTTTACCCTTTAGATACGGAACCCTAGAAACATAAAAAATAATTCATAATATCTCGTAACCTACCTATTTACCTAACTACGTAGTTAGCATTCCACACGTGACAGGTTGCAATCCCGTCGCCGCTTTCAAGAATACTAACAGGTTTCCTCACGATGTTTTCCTTCACTGTTATAAACACGTGTAACGCGCATATAGGTACATTTTTCGAACAGAAATATCCATTGATGCACGGCCAGGATTCGAACTCGAAATTAATTGGAAATTAATAATATCTACCTAGGTACCTATTTACCTAACTACATGAATTCAATAATTCAATTTCAAACTTTTTATTCGATCATGTGAAGTACCACCTATTTACCGACTTACTTTACCGATAGTGGTAAAATAGCGCCACCTGCCAGGGGAATCGCAAACCTCTTTCATCTTACCTCTCAAACCCCGAGCGGTACCTATAATACGTAGTAACATCAAATGAAACTAGATGGCGCTGGAATGCAAAAATCAAGTTTGTAGTATGGGAGCCCCCCTTAAATATTTATTTTATTCTGTTTTTAGTATTTGTTGTTCGAGCAGCAATAGAAATACATAATCTGTGAAAATTTCAACTGTCTAGCTATCATGGTTCATGAGATACAGCCCTGTGACAGACAGACAGACGGACAGACAGACGGACAGCGAAGTCTTAGTAATAGGGTTCCGATTTTACCCTTTGGGTACGGAACCCTAAAAACGAAATTAGTGTTTTGGAAGAGCCAACTTTGGAAAATAAATCTATCGAGAAAAGTTTCATCAATCGTCTGTCGTTTCTGTCTATAATTTATCTAGATTAAATCCTTAATTAAACAATTTATCAAATTTACAAATTTTTAATTTCAATGGTGCTGATGTTTACAAGCTTTTATTTAACTTGCAATGTATGTTTGTATGTAACTATGTAACTATGTTTGTTAACGTGGAATCTTACAACTCAATTTTGAAGCAGTTATCCGCAACCGATTAAACTGAAATTTCGCATACTTATGTAACTTCAATGACAATGGAATAATATGGTGACAGAGAGCTGATTTGATGATGGAGTCAGGAGCTGTACAACAGACACTCATAATGGAACTCCTTAGTAAATACTTCGATCGAGTAAAAACTTTGCTTACTTGTCAAGTTCCGATGACAATGTTATATGATGTGACAGGTTATAGTGAGCTGGTGCTCGATGGTTTAAATGATTTTACAAAAGCTTAGAATATTTTTCAACAGAAAACTTATTTTAATGCAAATATGGAGGCTCCCGAAATTTAAACTGAACAATCATCGTTCCCGTTTTACACAATACAATCTTATAATAGCCCGAACCGAGCAACTCATAGTTTTTAACGAAGTCCTTAAGGTGTGTTCTCGTTACCGAAAATGAGCGTCACGCGATGAGTGCGATGACGTCAGAAAACATGGTGATTATAACGTAACTTTATACGAGCGGACTCGGAGATGCAAACAGTAACAGTCATCGTGATAAGGGCGTGCCTGAGTGTAAGCGATCTTTTGCAAGAATATCCTACTTACAAGGAACACTTCAGTAGAATAATAAATATGAATCGAACTATGAGCAGCAGATGATTGGCCTAGATCTGTTGAAAGTAACTTTGCTTTTTGCGCTCTAGGTTGTGGGATCGATTCCCACTCATTTGAGTGATGAATATAGATGTTTGTACTGTATATGTGTATTAAAAAACCGGCCCAGTGCGAGTCGGACTCGCGTACGAAGGGTTCCGTACCATTATCAATAAAAAAACGGCAAAAAACACGATTGTTATATGGGCTATTGTATACAGAATAAAATAAATATTTAAGGAGTATTTTATTGTTATAGCAGCAACAGAAATACATAATCTGTGAAAATTTCTACTGTCTAGCTATCACGGTTCATGAGCTACAGCCCTGTGACAGACAGACGGACAGCGAAGTCTTAGTAATAGGGTCCCGTTTTTACCCTTTGGGTACGGAACCCTTAAAAATTTATAATCTATCAGTAATCTTTCATTTCATTTCATTTCAGTTTGGGGCTAGATGTCGCTGTGTGAAATATCTACAAATATTTATTTACTAGCTGACCCGTGCCCGCTTCGCTGTGCGTAAGACATTTCTAATACCATCGTTGACTTTTTTGTAGACGTTTTTAAGGTGTACAATACTGTACACCTTAATGATCAAGCCCACTTTATCATTTGTGAAAATACCTAGGTTGTTATAGGGGAAAAAGTCTTCATGTTTATTGTGCTTGTGCAGTATCACTAGCAAGAGCGGAAGGAAGGAAAGCATCGTGAAACATGGCCCCGCGCTAAGGTAGATTAAATCATTAGGTACATTTTCTCTACAGAGAATTTTCTTAGGAATTTCAAAAATACTAGTAGGATCTATCACTGATAAGAGGTAAATATATATATATACAACTAGACGACCCGTGATAGACGTTGTCCTTACAAATTTCAATAATCGAATAGAAAATACTAAATGTTTTTAGTCTGTGATGTCAGATTTGTTGCACACCAGCGCCATCTATACCAAAATCATCCCTTTTGCGTTTTTTAATCTTTTTGGGGATGTTTTTCATATTTCAAGGTAGTCTATGTGTTATTCTGGCATTATACCTACATCTACAGCAAATTTCAACATATTCCGTTTTGTCGTTGAGGCCTGATTGAGGCACAAACATACATACAAACTCACAAACTTTCACATTTGTTTTTTGGATGCTGTTTTTTGGTGGCGCATCAATTGAGAAAGGTAGGTCCGATTTGCTTTTTTTTAATGCTCGTAATATTCCGAAAAAGGGTTTTAGTAAAAGATAAATTGGAAAAGTTGCCCGGAAAATACAAAAAATCGGGAAAAACGAAAGTGCTTTTTTCTATGAGATTGACCGCTGACCCGACAGACGTCTAATTATTCATTAAGGGTTCTAAGCGTCCAGTGGCGCCCCATTTGATGTAGCGGCATAGAATAGAATTACAACTTTAATCCCCAAGTACTGTACATCCCCTCAAAACTTCAGGCGTTCGGATCTTTGAAGATGTCTTAAGGGTAGTTAGGCGTGACAAATAAAATCAACTAAATTGAAAACCTCCTTTTTTTGAAGTCAGATAAAAACATGGGAATTACTCACGTAAAAATACATTGTTGCTGAAAACTCTCATGAAACCTTCACAAAATGAAAAACGCTGTTCTCACATCACTGCGAGTACCATGTGTGGGGAGGGGTCATATTTGAGCTTGGCTAATTGAGGCTCCCAGCCACTATGCAAACAACATGACAGTTATGAAGGCTGTATAAACTGCTGTCGAATCTGTCGACCAAAAACAAGAAGGGGGTTTTCAAGTCGATGCGTATTTTGATATACGTATTCCCTTGTTTTTTCCTCCAAAACTGGATCGTTTTTTGTAGTTCTTTTTTGAAGAATAATAAAGAGAAAGATGTATATTTTTATGCTTGTATATTTTTCTTTTATTTTTTACTAGCTTCCGCCAGCGGCTTCGCCCGCGTGTTATTTGGATTTAAAGTAGCCCATGTGTTATTCTGATGTATAAGCTATATCACTGTAAAGTTTCATTTTAATCCGTTTAGTAGTTTTTTTGTGTGTTTTAGTTTTTGCGTGAAAGACTAACAAACACACACACAAACACCCACTCACTCACAAACTTTCGCATTTATAATATTAGTAGGATATTATTATTTCTTATGGCTATTTGAGTATCGATGCGAAAAGACGAAAAAAGTTTTTACATAAATTCTGAGATAATTACAATGCTACAGGCAATAGAGGAAGCAAAAATAACCGCTAACGAACTGTAATTATCTTAATTCCGGCATCATTTTGAAAAGGTCTAAATTATGAAATCACTACATAGTATAAAGCAAAGTCGCTTTCCGCTTCCCGCGTCTGTATGTATGTATGTTTGCTTATATCTTTAAAACTACACAACGGATTTTGATGCGGTTTTTTTTAATAGATATAGTGATTCAGGAGGAAGGTTTATATGTATAATAACATGCTACTCGTGCGAATCCGGGGCGGGTCGCTAGTTAATAATATACCAAAGTGGTATATTATTAATTTGTTTTCGCTATTATAATCAAGATGGATGTTTGTCAGTTTCAGTTTTGGGTGAGCAGAATTAATAAAACTTGTAATATTATATATATAAATATTGGTGGAAATTACGCCATTTAGCCCCAAACTAAACAAAGCTTAAGGGAACTAAATAATCGATAAAACACTTATATACTTTTTTGTAATGACTTTGTATAACATTTTTTAAGTTTAACACAAAGGGTGGTGGTTTTTTCAAAATGTTGTATTGTGTTTGCTCACTACGATTCATATTATAGCTACACACAATGTCAAACACGGGAAAATACTCACAAAAAAAAAGACAATGAAATTGAAATTGAATTTTCCGTTTTTGACTTTATTACTCACGAAAGTTTTGAAAGTGAAACATATTGTAGCTGTTTGTTACCCTTATTATTAATAAAAAATACTGATGTAATAAATAATAATGGTCGCAAAAGTGGATTCTGCGCTCGCAAGGGTGTGTGGGAGTTTGAAGACGCGTCCTGAATTTTGACAACATTGTCGATAACAATCGAATTCACTATAAAAATACGTGACAGCTCCTTGTTTTGGTTCAAACAGTGAAAATAATATCAGCAAAGACGTAAAATAAAAGAAATAAAAATAAAATATTATTGGACATTTTACACAGCGCCACCTAGCCTCTAAACTAAGCAAAACTTGTATTATTTCAACCAAATTACTGATGGAATTACTTATATTTGTTTTTGTAAAAACATTCATATTCAATTCATTCAATATAACAGATACCGAACAAAAATCTATGTTCATCACACAAATGTTTGTTCTTGGAGGGAATTGAACCCACAACCTACAGCACAAAAGACAAACCTACAGCACAAAGAGTTACTACCAACTGAGCTGTGGCCAGTCAAAATACTCGCTTCGCTCGCTGCAATCACCGACCGCAAGATTACAATCTATGTTCGATCAGATTATCTCTAACGTATCAATATCTACTTTTGAACGCTATTAATCGACCTCAGTTTGACGGCGACGGAATAAATTTACATAAATCCAATCACGGCTAAATACACGCTAATCGTTTAGATCGGTGCCAAATTGAATTACGTCTATAAACAAAATCTAGATCGCCAATTATGTTATGCAAATATTTAGACACAACCAAGCTTCGCTGAACTCTGATTATTACTGACTGAGTTGGAGTATTTGACGTTTCCGCATCCGATTTTACGCGTTCGCCCGCGGCTTTGCTCGTATTGCAACACCTATGCTCACTAATATACATTACTATGCCATCAAAAACACAACTTGTAAAAAAAGCCAAGTCTCGCAACGCAACTCAGTTCTTCTACCGTAAAAAGTTGTGAGATCCATGTAATACCAAGTCGGTTAATTTATTCAGTCCCTACTTTAAGGGTCCTTCTGACTTATGTTATTACGTAATTAGCTAACCTTTACGTAATAACTTAAGACAGAAGGACCCTTAAAGTAGGGACTGAATAAATTGGCAGGTTTTTTTAGGATTTTTACACTAAACACTAATTGTGTTTCAAATTTGAAGCTTCTATGTCTGCTAGAAGTGCCTTAAACTTTTGATGATCGGTCAGTCAGTCAGTCAGTGAGTGAGTGACAAAATAGGAAACTTTGACTAGTTATAATTCTTAAACTTCTGGTTCAAATTGAATGAAATTTTAAATATACCGAGTTTATACTATGCCTGCTTGGTTACTGAAAATTCAGGCTTCTAGTTTTATCCACAACGAAGTTATAGGGGGTCGAAAATGGCCTGAACTGCTTCGAGAAAAGGATGGTACGGCCGTGCCGCTTTTTGCTAGACTTGGCGGGGGCACTACCGTGCCCCCAGATAGGCTATTTGACAGTATGAAAAATAAAGTGTTGTTGATAGTATTATATGGTAATTATGCCTTTGAAAAGCTTTATGGAGTAAAATAACTTGAAAATAAAACAATAATTTATTCAAAAACCCATAATTAAAATTATCACTTTTTCAACGCCAGTCACGTGACACAAAACGATGACGTAGCATGCTTGTCACCGAATAATCTAAAATGTTTTTTTAAAATCCTGTCAAATAGCCCATTGTAACCGCTTCTCCCATAAAAGTTTGTCGTCCGAGCGACCGCAGGCATATACAATTTGTTCTGTGGCAAAGAGATCTACTGCTATATACTCTGTGGCGTTTTGAATCCCGACCGTAGCATTAGTCACGTGTCACCGAGTTTGTTCAGACGCCACATCAATTTGGTTAATTTTAAACGTGCTGACATTAAGCGGCAAGGAATTTTGGAGGGAATTGGAGAAAAAAAGAGGTGGGTTACACTTGTTATTCAGAGTACCAGGTCTTAGAATACTACTTTATACCTTTTACATCACCAGCAGTACTATTGCGTTAGCTGACTAGTAATCGTAATCGGCTTCCACTGTCAAAAGACAATGGGATTTTGACAGTTGAAACCGATTACGACCAGGGAGTTTATATGGCTGCAGGTTTGTTTGTTTTTTCATTAGGTTAGTTATTATTAAAAAATAATTCTTGAAGTATTTAAGAAATAAAATAATACTTGGAAAGCGCGCGGACCGTGGCGCCCTAATCGCAAAACGATCAGAGCGCGGAGACTTAGAAGTATTTTAAACTTGCAAGTACTAAAAACACATACCAGGTTTACCTACCGGTTGCAAAACCTAGTCGAAAAAATACACATCTCTAGACTGAATGAACATCAAGAAGCTCAGTAGAGCCTATTACAGTTGAGATTAGAGTATTTTAACCTTACGATCTTACGTGATGCCTCAGAATAGCTTGCTTGTGCAAAGTACCTTTGATTAGTTGTTATCTTTCTTGGCCCGTGCAAATTTTGATCAGAAGTATACTCATAAAGGGTCTAATAATAAGGACGCAATATTTTTGAAATATAACCTAAATAAGACTCATTTCTTTTTATTTGAATGAGTATTTTAAGACATGGAATATAAATAACGTCGTTCAAAAGTACGCCCTAACTTTGCTTGGTGGCATGGAGGTCCAATTTATGATTGTCGCATAAATCGAGCTAAATCCATGCGAATTTGTAAATTTGCTGAATGGTGTTCGTTATGTTGACTTTGAAGGTATCAATTGTGGCCAGATCACGTCGCCCTCGCCCGAATCATTGAAAATCACGTAATGTACGGGACGTTTCAAGAACAGCGCACTCTTTTGAATAAAAATTTGATGATTTGAACACGTTATTTAGCGTTCCATGATTTTCAATTGACACAAATTTGACATTATCATCTTGCTTCAACAACATGGCCGGTACCCGTTCATTTTACCGACAAACGTTTCAAAACTCTTCATTACAAAACCAACGTTTCGGAACCCTTTCGTTTCAAATCTCAACTTTCCGCAACTACATCACAACATAAATAATTCACTTGGCAAACGTATTATTACAAAACTATTAATTTCATAACTCATCACTGAATACTGACCATTAATTAAAATTTTTTAGGAGTGACTACAATATTCACTTCATTCTGGGATGTTCCCAAGGATTCTCCGGAGAAAGCTGTGTTACTTATAAGGAAAACTGAAACTATTCAATGAAAACAAGCCTGGTTGAACAGCTGGATAATAGAAATTAGTTTGTAAACATGAAAATAAACCAGAATATTGATTATTAACACTTTATTACTTCATTTCCTTTCTAATCACATAAAGTTATCATCGCTTCTCATGGTTTTTTACAGCCAGCTAAGTAGGTAGGTATACCGGATTGAGACAATGTAGGTTGTAGGGTTTTTGTTCTCCAATCTAAGTTATGTTTCAGAGTATAATAGAAGCACAATAATATAACAATATCATACATATTATAAAAACACAAAAAGTCAGAGCTCTTTCTTCTTGGTGCTTCCCTATGTAGACTATTTTTGTTCAAAAGCCCGATGAATACATCCATAAACTTTCTATAGACCCGGAGCACATAATATGACTTGAAGTTTGTATGATTATGTTGCTATTTGATGATGCTTCTCCCGGTAGTGTTTGGGTCCAGGCGCGACAAGTATATCGCAATAAAGTAAACCCACCAAAAACATTCTGTAAAAAACTAGCCAAGTCTCGATGGAGCTGCTTGTTTATCTCTAAAAAGTAATGAAATCTAGACAAAGTCGTGTCAAGTCTGAGGTTCTTTACTGCGATTTCTTTATTATTATAGAATGTTGTGTGACTTGGCCGTTGAAGAGTACACAAGGGTACAAAACCAGGTGCTCCATGACACCATTGCTTATTGATTTATTTTATTAGATTTTCTTATTTGACACAGTTTTTTTCTTTTTATGAGTAGTTTTTTTATTATAAAAACAAATCGTAAGCGCGTTTAAAATACAGTCAGCGCCATCTAGCGACGTGTGCGGGTATCACCGCCACTCTTAGTCCAATGCATTATATTTTGATCAAATTTTGAGCGAAATTAATATTTTAGTTTATTTAATTTGTTAATTTGTTTATTCAATTTGTGTAATGTTCGAGTAGAATAAAGTTAATCGTTCGACTAATTCTTCTTGTAAACTTGTAAGTATAAGTTAAGTAGGTATAAAAGCCAGTCTAGTCTTATCCAGAGTTTTCCTTTAATTTAGATTTTCTTATTTGACACAGTTTTCTTTTTCTTTTTATGAGTAGTTTACAGTCAGCGCCATCTAGCGACGTATGCGGGTATCACCGCCACTCTTAGTCTAATGCATTATATTTTGATCAAATTTTGAGCGAAATTATTAATATTTTAGTTTATTTAATTTGTTAATTTGTTTATTCAATTTGTGTAATGTTCGAGTAGAATAAAGTTAATCGTTCGACTATTTCTTCTTGTAAACTTGTAAGAATAAGTAAGTATAAAAGCCAGTCTAGTCTTATCCAGAGTTTTCCTTTAATTTTATTGCGTACTAGCAGTCCGCCCCGGCGTCGCACGGATGTAATAATGATATTCTAGGTAATTTTTTTACACCTTGGGTTACATTATCGAATTTTTCATAAGGATCCCTAATAAAACATTTAGTATCGCAGACTTTTTTTGTAGATATTGATGTCCTCTTTAAAACTTTAGTACATCACTTTGCTCTATCATCAACAATTTCAGCAGCGTACGCGATATAAGGATTTTTTTGGTTTTTTTTACACGTTGGGTTACATTATCGAAGTTTTCATACGGATCCCTAATAGTTAGACATATAGTATTGCATACTTTTTTGTAGATATTGATGTTTTCTTTAAAACTGTAGTACATTACTTTGCTCTATTGTCAATAATTTCCGCAGCAAACGCAATGTAAGGATTTTTTTTTAATTTTTTCACACTTTGGATTACTTTATCGATGTTTTCATACGGATCCCTAATATTTTTGAAAATATACTATAGCTTATGTTCATCAGGGATAATGTCGGATTCTAATGGTGAAAGAATTTTTCAAATCGGTCCAGTAGTAAAATATTTTTTGTAAAGGCGGTATGTCGATTTCTAATAGTTTGGTTAGGCTCTTGTGTTTTCTTATCATGGTCACCAGGTACTCCAGATCTTCGATTATTCTAGTTTTTAAGGTTTTCCCTTTATGTGGCCATTAAACCCTAACTCTGTACCAAATTTCAGCTCTCTGAGTTTATGGGAAGTACTAATTCTATTCTGATGATCATGAGTGAGTGAGTGAGTGAGTGAGTGAGTGAGTGAGTGAGTGAGTGAGTGTCTGTCTAAAATGCGAAACTTTGCTTTCGCTTAACTTCGTAACTAAATGACCTACAGACTTGAAATTTTGGATTTTAAGTATGTGATTATGGCTTACTGGATGACGAAAATTTCAGCGTTCTGGTCTTATCCAGAGGTTCTCAAATAGGGGCCTGAAAATGCGGCGAAATGGTTCCAGTAAAGGATGGTACGGCAGTGTTTGCTTCGCGCTCGACTTGGCGGGGGCACTGCCGTGCCCCCAAATTCCACTGCCTGCAAAGTGAACCCAGAAGACAGTGGAGCAGTACCACGCTGATTACGAGTTTCTTCTCCGCGACAGTGAATCCTTCGTCGACCTTCTGCGAGCCACGGGCTGCCCTCGACCGGCAGACAGTTGAGGCTGGCGGGACACCCAGCGCGTAACTCTTCTTCTGCTCGCTTGGCTTGTGAAACGGTCTCAATATTCGCGTCATTTATTTATGCTGACCGGTGTTGTATGTATGGCATTGGTTGACTCCGCCGTGCCAAGGATTTGCGTTTTGCACTGCCTTTGACATAGGTACATATAAAATGCCGGCTCTGTTTACATAAACATTTGTTCTACTTTTTTTTATGGAGTCTGTAGTCAGTGTTACCATATTTACCGTTCCGACTTGGCAAATAGAAAATAGAGTTGGACGAGATGCCCAGACAACATTTATTTGCTGTATTTATTTGGTTATTTCATTGATTGCATGTACACAAAGTTTTTGTCTTTGAAAACCCATAAAAAAACATCCTGATTTGCCGCGGCGCGCACCTGATTAACTGACATTGACATAACACATTCCAAGTTTTTATAGTTCATCTGTCAAATCGGCATGTACCTAGCGCACTGACCTCTATTGTATAATAGAGGTCAGTGACCTAGCGAGTTGAAGGTAAAATGGCTACTCATGCTAAAAACAACAACGAGATAATGCATCAGCACGATAATTTCAAAAAAATATTTATTTTTTTCCCATACTTGACAAAAAGTATTGATGGTAATTTCTTAAACTATCAAACGGTAACCCAAGGATTTAATTAAACACAAAACGAATTCTGTGATGCCCGATGATCTTTGAAATATACCGTGTTTATATGCTTGGTTACTGAAAATTCAGGCTTCTAGTTTTATCCACAACGAAGTTATAGGGGGTCGAAAATGGCCTGCACTGATTAGAGAAAAGGATGGTACAGCCGTGCCGCTTTATTGCTTGACTTGGCGGGGGCACTGCCGTGCTCCCAGATTAGGTTGATCAATCAGCCATCGTGGTGAATCATTGGATGGAAGACGAATCTTTTGCAACTTGTAGGGTAGATCATCAATATAAAATATCTAAGGGCATAAAGCCTGCCCTTAGATATTTTATATTGATGATTGAAGTCGTGGGTTCGAATCCCGGCGTAAACATCGTTAGAAAACCAGTTAGTATTCTTATAAGCGGCGATTGGCTTGCAACCTGTCACGTATGGAATGCGTAACTACTGCAAAATGTGGGCATGTGCCAAATATAATGTTTGGCCGTGCCTCTAACTACCCCCACCAGATAGTAAAGCCTATTACCAGCCTACGTAGGTACCAGAAACGCGATCTCATAAAAACAAAGTCGATAATATTTACGATAAGCATACGCTAGAGCTTGCCGTTGTCAACTGTCAGTGTCGTTTCGGCCGCGGTTTTCAGAGCTTACCGCGCCTTAAAAAGATTTTCTTAATAGATTCTTTTGAACGCTTTTAACTCGTAACTACGTCGCAATGTATAATAACTTTATTATAAAGGTTATTCAGTTTCATGTGATACTGTTATTAATACTTATCGCTACTGCTTCACGACCTCTCGAGTGCCCTCCATTGAGGTCTCTATAGCCTCTAAAAGCAAAGAGGACTAATAAACATTTAGTAACCCTATACAAGCAGATGCTGAATCCAAAAGTCACGTACCTGCCATAAATGTGGGATGGAAAAAGGGAAAGGGTTATTTGGAACGTGTCTTTTGTGTGATGACTAAAAAAGTTTGTAAACAATATTTTTTTTGGGTTCCGAACCTCAAAAGGAAAAACGGAACTGAGGAGGATAGCTACGTTGTCCGTCTGTCTGTCAAGACCACAGTCATAGATACTGCAAGACCCTCCATCTGTATGAAAACCAAGCATGCCACTTTTTTTCTACCTACTGTCACAAGAGCTCTTAAGTGATGGGAATTCTCCGTCGCAAAATGGATTAAAAGGACGGCACAACTAGGCATTTTTATAAATTTCGATTGACGTTTGGCAATAATAATAATGAAGTGTCAAATAAAAATAATTTGTTTATACACTGCACGCGAAGTAGGTACATTTCGCTCATCTATTTAGATCTATGAGTATGTCTGTGGTCAAGACCCTTGTTCTCACAATGTAACTTTCATCTACCTACAATTAGTTGTTAGGTGCTTATTGGTTAACAACGACCTCATTACCACTCCATCTACATTATCGTTCATTAATTATGTATGTACGAATAATTACTGCATATTGTTATCTTAATATACGGTTGTGCGGTTTATTCAATTGTTAACTTTTCATAACATTCAAAGTTAACTTTTCTTATCCATAATCTTCATGCCCTTATCCCACTGAGGCGGCGCAACATTGTATTCTTCCATTTCCCTCTATCAGCGGCCATCTCGCTCACTCCTTTCCTGCCCATGTCATCTTTTACTCAATCCATCCACCTTTTCTTTGGTCTACCTCTACTTCTTCCAATCTAATATAAAACTCTCGTGTCACAGTGTTTGTAACCAAACTCCTCAAAAACGGCTTGACCGATTTTTATGTATTTTTTTTTTAGTAGGTCTGAGAATAGGTTGTATGGTACTTTTTATACCCATAAGTGATAAGGGTGGCGTAAAGTTCGGGAAAAATAAAAAGTGCTTTTTTCTGTGTGATTATTGATATTTGTCAGGACAACGTCTGTCGGAACAGCTTACATAATATATTTAGAGATTCGTACCGAACATAACCAAAGTTCCAAATTACCAGACGTACCTTTATCTTTAACCCTTTGTTAACACAATTTCTCAGTCTAACTAATCAAGTGGATATTGGAAGACGTGGTAACTAAATAGATAAAATTCAAAAGTTTTCAAATCAATTTAAGTAGGTTCGGATGGTACATTCGAATTGTTCAAAGGTTTTAATTAAAAGTTTAACATTCTGTTTAAAGTTTTTCCCGAATTAGTTTTCAAGGAACTAATGGTTAAAACACCGTTATTATAAGTAAGCGAAGATCCCGTTTTCTTTTAAATTGCGAAACTTACCTTTGAAATTTAAACGAAGGTCCAATTCGAAATCGAAATCCAATTTCGAAGGTGAAATTAGTTTCCTTCCTCAATAGTTTTATTTTTATTTAAATACTAGCGACCCGCCCTGGCTTCGCACGGGTGTAATACATATAAACCTTCCTCCTGAATCACTCTATCTATTAAAAAAAACTGCATCAAAATCCGTTGTGTAGTTTTAAAGATATAAGCAAACATACATGTAGACGCGGGAAGCGGAAAGCGACTTTGCTTTATACTATGTAGTGATACACACCTATTACGTTTTCAGTTTGAAATTTTAATTTTAATTTTTACGTATCACAAAGATTTCCTTCGAAATGTAGCGTGTGTGTGTTTATAGCGATTTTTGTAATTTCTATTTATAACCCCAGTTGATCATCATATCCTTGGGCATTCAAAAAGTTTTTGGGAAAATTTACCATTTTCTTACCGTAAGTACATTTTTTCTGTAAATCTTTAAATCTGGAGACTTTCCTTTTAAAAGTTTTCCTGTAGTTTTCTGACACGGCTCAGCACGGCAAATTTCAAGTATAGTATCTCTTCATAGTAGTACTAATAGTATAGACTATTGGTATAGTCCTGCACATCGATTTCGATGACAGTGACAAAAGAAAGGTATGATACGCTAACTACTGTAAATACCGGCTAAGTGCGAGTCGGACTCGCGCACGAAGGGTTTCGTACTATTATCTATAGAAAACGGCAAAAATCACGTTTTTTGTATGGGAGCCTCAGTCAGCCAGAGTCATTTGTTGTTATAGCGGCAACAAAAATAAATCATCTGTGAAAATTTCAACTGTCTAGCTATCACGGTTCAAGAGATTCAACCTGGTGAAAGACAGACGGACAGCGAAGTCTAGTAAAAGGTTCCCGTTTTTACCCTTCGGGTACGGAACCCTAAAAAATGGGCATGGAGAATGGAGATTCACTATTACGTCAGAACTCATGTCATGTCATTAACTTTGTTTGATGACTGGATGAGCTGGTGATATTGCAAGCACTGGTAGTTTTATCTGAACTATCGACATACAGGGATATTGAAAATGTAATGATGGATTAGGATGTCCATATTACATGCACCCTTATCTCCTTTGCAGCTTTTATTTCGTACTAATGATAAAACCCTTTGACAAATCTATGAGCAAAATCTGAATACCCGTTTAGCATTGAAGATGTTCGACAACGGAATATATAATCAACAGAATACCTACATCAAGAGGGAGGGAAATGTACTTGTCATCTCATGACGGAAGCAGAGCTCGTGGGTGACTGATTTAATTTGATCGCTTCATTTTTAGGGTTCCGTACCCAAAGGGTAAAATCGGAACCCTATTACTAAGACTTCGCTGTCCGTCTGTCCGTCTGTCCGTCTGTCCGTCTGTCCGTCTGTCCGTCTGTCCGTCTGTCCGTCTGTCCGTCTGTCTGTCACAGGGCTGTATCTCATGAACCATGATAGCTAGACAGTTGAAATTTTCACAGATTATGTATTTCTATTGCTGCTCGAACAACAAATACTAAAAACAGAATAAAATAAATATTTAAGGGGGGCTCCCATACAACAAACTTGATTTTTGCATTCCAGCGCCATCTAGTTTCATTTGATGTTACTACGTATTATAGGTACTTTTCGCGGTTTTCATGCGACCGCTCGGGGTATGAGAGGTAAGATGAAAGAGGTTTGCGATTCCGCTGGCAGGTGGCGCTATTTTACCACTATCGGTAAAGTAAGTCGGTAAATAGGTGGTACTTCACATGATCGAATAAAAAGTTTGAAATTGAATTATTGAATTCATGTAGTTAGGTAAATAGGTACCTAGGTAGATATTATTAATTTCCAATTAATTTCGAGTTCGAATCCTGGCCGTGCATCAATGGATATTTCTGTTCGAAAAATGTACCTATATGCGCGTTACACGTGTTTATAACAGTGAAGGAAAACATCGTGAGGAAACCTGTTAGTATTCTTGAAAGCGGCGACGGGATTGCAACCTGTCACGTGTGGAATGCTAACTACGTAGTTAGGTAAATAGGTAGGTTACGAGATATTATGAATTATTTTTTATGTTTCTAGGGTTCCGTATCTAAAGGGTAAAAAACGGGACTACTAAGACACCGCTGTCCGTCTGTCTGTTACCAGGCTGTATCTCGTGAACCGTGATAGCTAGACAGTTGAAATTTTCACAGATGATGTATTTCTCTAAAATCAGCATAAAATAAATATTTAAGTGAGACTCCCGTACAACAAACGTGATTTTTTTGCCGTTTTGATAATAGTACGGAACCCTTCGTGCGCGAGTCCGACTCGCACTTGGCCGGTTTTTTATAAATACATAAAAATAAAATCTATTTATTGAAGTTACAAGTAATGGAGCCCTGAGACGTGAAATGTGGAAATATGGTACTAGCAGTCCGCCCTTTCGCATGGGTGTACTGCTAACAATTTGATAACTAATAAAGAGAGAGATAAACTGATAAAAATTTTGTTACCTTATGTATTTGCGTTGAGAGACCTTATTTTTTTTTTAAATAAAATACCACCTTAAGACGTCTTCGGAGATTTGAGCTTCAATAGATCTGAATCTTCAATAGGAAAATATTGACTGTACCCAAGTAGAAAGCCAAGTTCTCTTTACAACATATATGTTTATCAACTGCGCCAACCCCACATTAATAGGGAAAAGGATGAGAAAATTATGATGATGTTGAACAGTCATGAGTTTCTTTAATTGTTCTATGAAATAAATTAAACATTTAAGAAATTAATGACTGTTTGACATCATCTAGTTTTTTCGAATTCGTTTTTTATGCTTTTTCCTGTCATGTTCAATAGAGTGCCGAGGTATATAGTAAAACTTAAACTGCATACGTTTTTCAATAAACAATTATTTTTAATTTTTAATTGGAATTGAAAAATTCTCGTAACTATAGACGGAATTCAAAATTGAATTGTAGCAAAAATCCAATAAGTTTCAAATGATTTAATTGCACCTGACCCAAAAATTTAGCAGCGGTTCTCAAACCTTTTTTTATTACCTTTCGAAAACTTTTATTGAATTAACGAAAGTTGTTTAATGAGTTCGCTTCACAGAAGTACGTAGGCATAATTATACCAATAAAACACTAAGTGCTATCAAATTGTGGGGAGGCCTAATACCCGCTAAGGGGCCCATGTTAAACTCTTCTCTTTTTTAAAATTATGTTTTTTTATGTTATTTAAGGAAAATAAAATACCTATACTCGAGAGGATTTACTTGAGGTATCTGATAGAGCCATAGAAGTGGCAACTTACTGGAAGGACTCTATTTAATGAGTTTTATGAAGCACATTGACTGGATGAATTAACTAATTAATAATTATTTTTCATTATTTTATTTATCAAATTGTGAAGGAAAACACCGTATAGAATTTGAACAAAAAGTCATACCTCTACATAGTATAAAGCAAAGTCGCTTTCCGCTTCCCGCGTCTGTATGGATTTTGATGGATTTTGATGCGGTTTTTTTTAATAGATAGAGTGATTTAGGAGGAAGGTTTATATGTATAATAACATGCTACCTGTGCGAAGCCGGGGCGGGTCGCTAGTTATTTTAGTATTATATATGCGAAAGTTTGTATATTTAATTTTGTTATATAATCATTCTCAACGACTGAGCCGATTTTCATAAAAATTGGTGTGACGATATCGTATAAAAAGGATTGAAACATAAAATACTTTATAACCAAGTAAGAAGAAAAAGCACACAGAAACCGTTCCTTGCAGTAAATATTTAATCAGACAATATTTTTACAAGCTTTTATTTACTTTTTTTTTAGCATGTAACTATGTTTGTTAAGGTGAAATCTTACAACTTAATTCTGAAGCAGTTATCCCTAACTGATTGAGCTGAAATTTTACATAATTATGTAACTTTGGTGACAATGTAATAATTTGGTGACAGCGAGCTGATCTGATGATGGAGTCAGGAGCTGTTCAACAGACACTCACAATGGAACTCCTTAGTAAATTTTTAGATTGAGTAAAAACTTTGCATTCTTGTCAAGTTCCGATGACAATGTTAATTATGATGTGACAGGTGATACCGCGTTAATGAAAACTTATTTCAAGATACGGTAACTTCTTGTACGTAACCGTGATAAAAATTCGTACCAAATGGAAAAACTCGTACTTTTATCGGAGTACGTATCTTATTGATCGCTCAATCCGTAAACCATCAAGTACAAAAAGAATTGTTACAATTGCATTTACATCTAAACTTTTCGTTTCAAAACACAATTTCTCCCAACTTTTATCTGCAAATAGTGAAGTTTCGACAGTGGGATAACGCTCGAGAATTCACTCGCAAACTTGTCCGATTAGTGACATGTGTTCCGAAACTTAGCCTTGGTCGTCTAAATAACTGTCTACGGTACGTTGGCCTCAGCTGTTTTGTGAGATTTGTAGCTGACCTGAACCTATATAAAATGTACAAGTGCTAAGCTTTGGTAGGTACTTGAACTATTGTTTCTCTTTCTTTTTCTTTTTGTAAGAAAATGTATGTATTATGTATCAATGACAATATGTTATTGACTAGCATTTATTTATAAAAAGGAAAACTATAAAATATAATAGGTACCTACTAGCAGACCCGCGACAGACGTTGTTCTGTCCAAATTTCTATAATCACATAAAAATGTACATACAGTTTTTCCGAATTTTACAATTATGATAATATGTATATTCATGGCATTCACAAGAAACAGTTGAGCTACCTAAGGACCGCTGTAAATAGTCTACAGTTAGTTCAACTGATCCAGATCAAGTATATTATTCGACCGAAAACATCGTTCAAAATAGAAGTCGGAAAGCTAATATTGAAACATCAGATATCTACAAATATCGACGATGATTATAACATAATTTACAATTGTGTAACATTAGAAACCCGATTGAACGTAATTTTCATGATTCTGTGATCTATTTTGTGCATCTCTTCACATTCTTGACGAAGGTGGACGAAGGTTGCCTTTATGAGATCGCTTCCTGTGATGAGACCACACTGCCGAGCTTAGCGCGTTGGCGACGACGGGCGCAAAGTATCAAACATATGAAACTCGCCTTTGCGTCCACAGTGCAGTGATGTCGTGTATCATATGTTTAACACATCGCGCCCGTCGCCGCCACCGCGCTAGGCTCGCAGTGTGGCGACACGCATGGTATTTTGTTATTTTTTTATGTGATGTGCAATAAAGTGTTTTTTTACTATCTCTTTTCTACCAATTCTTGGAAGATACGCTTGTTCTTTTATTTATAAACAACAAGTCAATAAATAAATTTAATAAACTACTCGCGTCGAGACGGTACGTGCTTATTCATACAAATTTGGACGTCCCGTTTCAATCTTATAAATATGTTGTTTTTAGAGATAAGAATTATTATATGTTTCAATTCAATTTATATTCTATCTTTATCACTACATAGTATAAAGCAAAGTCGCTTCCGGCTTCCCGCTTCCCGCGTCTGTATGTATGTATGCTTATATCTTTAAAGCTACACAACGGATTTTGATGCGGTTTTTTTTAATAGATAGAGTGATTCAAGATGAAGGTTTATATGTATAATACATGCATAATATAGTAGAAAAACACTGATAATTTTTGAGGTTTCTAATGTGATGTCGTAAATAAACACATTTTTTTTTCTACAATAAAGTCCGCGATGGTATTAGAAATGTCTTACGCACAGCGAAGCGGGCACGGGTCAGCTAGTATCATATAAATTTTCATAGCAGTAGTCATCAAAAAATAATTAAAATTTTACATTTAATATAGTAGCTCTTACCTTTACCTACTATATTTATATTTAACTACCTACCTTCACTACTGTACCTTTTGAAATAGAATCGGAACTTCTTGTTAGTAGTAAACTCAATAAGGATTTGATAATCTAAAGATTTGAAAGAATTGTCTATCATTGGGGATTACAGTACCTACATTCAGGTGGTAAGGTGGAATCTAAAAATAAAATGTTTTTATATATTTTTATTAGAAAAGACAGCGAATTGCACATGTTTTTTTTATTGACAGTTACAAGGCGTAGCCTTCTATTATTTACATTTCAATTTACAAGAAAATAAGACGAGGTAATTATCTCAACACATTAATAAATGTTCTAAACATTATCTAAACAATTTTTATAAAAAAAGTAATTTCGTCAATGGGCTCAAAGTCCTTTAGAACTTATTATTGACGTAAATACTTTTTACCTAAAAAACTATTAACACTTCAGGAACATCGATACATACTTAAATTAAAATATACTTACACTTACATGTTATATTTTCACAATTTATATACTCGTACACATTTATAATTAATTTATTATATCCATTACAATGAGTCTTCCACTATTTAGTACGGTCTAAATATTAAAAGCACATTTAGGAGACATTTTTATTTCATTTTAATTTCAATGACGTGACAAGTTCGAGCACAAACTACTGTGAAGTAAGTAGCGTTTAGCACCACTTTTCCAAGTTTCCCAACTACCAACAAAAGATAAATTAAAAGATGGCAGTTATTTATGCAATCAAAAAGTTTTTTGAACTCAGTCACGCCATTTTGAAAAGAATTTGCAATCTAAGTTACTGGTACGCTAAAATACCAAAACTAGTTTGTTTTGTTCAGGAATGAATGTTTAAATTACTCGTATAATGCATAATAGCCTAACACATAACGAGATCCTGTCAGAGCAACTATGTTGAGTAGTAACAATGAAGAGGTCGGTGAGATACAGCCACTGAAGTTATCTGAAAAGAAAGAAAAACTTTATTAATTTTAAAGGCACTCCACTGAATTGAGGCTAAGAAGTAATTTATTAATTATTACAGTGTGCCAAGCCATGTTGGCTGAATGGGATTTAACTCGACTTTCAGTCCGAAAGTCGTGGATTTGAACGGCGCCGGACCGTGCATCAATAAACTTTTCTGTGCGAAAACTGTATATGACCACACGTTTTTACAATGAAGAAGGAAAACATCGTGAGAAAACCAGTCAGTAATCTTGTAAGCGGCGACGGACTTACAACCTGTCACGTGTGGAATGCTAACTACTGCAAAATGTGGGCATGTGCCAAATGTAATGTTAGTACGTGCCTCTGAATAAACCCTTTAAAAATCTTCAAGGATCTTAGCCCTGGAGATCTGAGAGGATGTCTACCGTACATGGGGATTATAGTCGTAGTGGTCATTTTTTCATTTTTGTATCCTTGAATGTGAGTCAGTCAGTCAGTTACGTAAGAGTTTTCAGCTAAGTTTACTAGCTACTCGCCCCATCTACGCACGGGTGGTACCTCGATAAAAAGTTTCATTTTAATCCGTTCAGTAGTACACACACAACCTCTCAAAAACTTTTGCATTTATAATCTTAGTAGGATACTGGAACCACTTCGAATTTATCTTTAGTCGTTAGGCACTCAGTACTAAGTAAATTCAAATTCAAATAAAATAATTAACTCATTGAAATTACTATGACCATCATAATTATAAGAATCTAGTTTAATGTTTATTTATGGGTTGCGTGCGTATTTTATATAACAAAAGCTGTTTCTTTTGAAATATTAAGAAAAAGACGATCAAAATGACAAAAAATAATGAAACCATCTTCTTAATTAGATAGGTACCTAGTTTACCTACTTATCTTCTTATTTACAAGCTTTTATTTAACTTGCTAGCATATCTAAAACTGATCTGATAATGGGGTCAGAAGCTGTTCAACGGAACTCCTTAGTAAATAGTTCGATTGAGTTAAAACTTTGCAAACCTGTTAAGTTCCAATGAAAATGTAATATTATGTGACAGGTGACAGCGCGCTGGTTTAATATCCATCCAGCTACAAGGAAGGTTTTACAAAAGCTTGTTCTCAAAAAATAGTTTTTAAAAGGAAATAAATAAATCTTGGGATAACAAGGTCAGTTTAGTTTATTACCATTAAAAACCTAAAACATTTTCTTTCATCTCAGATCGTAGACTTTTTAATTACAGAAACGTAATTTACAGAAAAATTCCCATTGCTATGTTGATGCGGGTAATTATTGGAGTGCCAGAGTGCCACAACGGCTACCGGTGCTATTACGTAATGGACTTTGTAATTTGGATAATTTTAGCAATCTTAGTATTATTCAAGACTTTTTAAAACTTAACAAGGGAATACTTCTCGACCTCAACATACGCCTTTAGGCTATCGTTAAATGTTAAAACCGGCGAAGTGCGAGTCAGACTCGTGTATGAAGGGTTTCGTACATCGTCATTACCTATAATAAACGGCAAATAAAACACGTTTGTTTAATGGGAGCCCCACTTAAATATTTATTTTACTCTGTTTTAGTATTTGTTGTTATAGCGGCAACAGAAATACATCATCTGTGATAATTTCAACTGTCTAGCTATCACGGTTCATGAGATACAGCCTTGTGACAGACAGACGGAACCCTAAAAATTAGCCTTCATAGTTGAAAGTTGCAATTTCAATTTCATTTTCACCGCAGGAACTAACCCATAAGTTTGAAGCATAATAATCGCCGATTTAAGTACACAATGAAACTACGTCATTACGAAAACCCTACATAGCTACGTGATATTGCTACGCCTTTAGATTTAACTAGCGACCCGCCCGGCTTCGCACGGGTGCAAAGCTGATACCAAAATATATTACAGAATGTCTTTGTATACTCGTTAAGAGGCTGCCAGTCGCTGATTGCTCTTTTTCGAAACGAAAAAAGAAATACTTCTGAACAAGCCACATCTCCTATTTTTATAAGTATATTACTTCAGGTTCTACCTAGATTTCTATTAAGCTGAAAACATAATAGCAGAAACTTTTCACGATAAAGATGTTATTTCAAAATGATACGTTTTAGAATTTATGATCGAAATATTTTATATACCTACTATTAAAATCAACTTGTGATTTATTGTTAAAGATAGGTAATATGTAGATCTAGATTTCTATTAGGATAGATTTTTGATAAGTAATTATACATAATTTATATCATTAATTTATTCGAAAAGCTAAGGCGGACCACGCGCGGACGTGTGTTTGTCATCATTGCAGCGGTCGGTAGGATTATTTATCGAAGTGATTAAAGATGGGTACATCTTTATTCACATATACTATACATTATAAAATAGGAGATGTGGCTTGTTCACAAGTATTGCTTTTTTCGTTTCGAACAAAAATAATCGTCGACTGGCAGCGTCTTAACAGCATTTAAAATTTTAAAAAAAAGTCGCGCTGATTTGAAATCTTAAAATTATCAGTGGTTCTCTAATATACTAAGCATGTTATTATACATATAAACCTTCCTCCTGAATCACTCTATCTATTTAAAAAAACCGCATCAAAATCCATTGTGTAGTTTTAAAGATATAAGCAAACATACATACAGACATACATACAGACGCGGGAAGCGGAAAGAGACTTTGCTTTATACTATGTAGTGATGTCCAAATCGCTTATTCAGTGTGGAATCGTTAAGAGCGATTTTGCCACGGCCCGTAGAACATTAAGTGTGCCGTTTGACTTAGAAATATTTTTATTGCGAGCTAACGGTAGAAAACCAGTAAAGTGAACTGAATAAACAAACGCAATAGAAGATAGTTTTGTATATAAATAAAAGTAGTTTCACGATTCTATTAAGATAGTGCTGGTGTATTCTTACTCGAGTCTCGCGTTTAAAATAGTTAATGCATCGCATGAAACAAGTTTTATGTTGAAAAATATTTGTTTCTACAAAATAATTTTACGTACAACCATTATCTAAAGATTGTTTGCAACTATCTTTGGATGGCTCAACTTCTTCTTGTGTATTTTGTAAATATTCTGTAAATATATTAGTATTAGATGTTATTTGTTTCTGTAATAAAATTACCATTACTATAAAAAATAAAATAGAATCACGACTGTAATCCTCAAGTACGGTAGACATCCTCTCAGATCTTCAGAAGCTTAGATCCTTTGAAGATGTCTAGTGGGGTAGTCAGAGGCACGTCCAAAAATTATATTTGGCACGTGCCCACATTTTGCAGTAGTTAACATTTTCCATACGTAACAATTTGCAAGCCCAATACTAACTGGTTTCCTCACGATGTTTTACTTCACCGTTTTGAGCACGTGTTTTTAAAAATTCGTTGATGCACGCCGGGATTCGAGCCCACTACCTTCAGATCGAAAGTTGAGGTACCTCCCACACGGCTTACTAATAAAACTCTGTTAACTCTGTAGTAGATGGTAAGCCAAGGAACTAAGGAGTGTTTGTCCAAAATAATAAAAAGAAATTAATCATCGATCTCATTTCCGCGAGAACGGCGTACCTCAAGGAAGTGTTTTAGGTCTACTTCTTTTCATCGTTTATGTCAATGATCTTCTGTAATTAATATCTGAGCGTTTGGTGATATTCACCTGTAGATATAGTATAGCATTAATAATCAATGCTACTTTAAAAATATAGTATTGACTATATTTCTTAAATATAACAATTTAGTTATAAATCTGGATAAATATAATGATTTGTAAGAAATATAATTAATTTCTCATATTATGAAATGTGACTATTTGCCTATTACGGAATATATTGATTCTGATAAAAAACATACAACAAATTCATCATTAAACCAGTGACCTGGAATCACGATAGTACTTATTAAAGATACACGTATAAAAGCTCGCATCTTGTAATTCTTAGTATAGATCCACATCACCGAATAAAAAAAATGGATCCAATAAATACATCCAAAGTGGCTTAAAGCCATAAATATCATTACTGCCGACGTTGAAATGTGTTTTTTATTACTTACATAAGATTTGTTCGAGTTATTGCAAACCCAAAACCCACGCTTCATGGCGACCTCTTTTGTAGGTTGCCTACTTACATCGTTTTAAATGTTTGAAAGTTGTTTGGCTAAAAAGTGAAATGGTAAACCAATAATGGTTTGGTTGATTGTATATCATATTTTTGAGGTTCCTTGGAATGTCATACTTTGATAGTAGCGATTTTAAGTACTTTTTTCGTGAGTTTGATTTTCACGACGTGACCTCAATTTTGTGTTAAATTTTTATGAAAATCTTAAACTTACTTTCATTGAAAAAAGGATGTATTTAGGTATTATTATTATTTATTTTATATTCGAAGTATTTAGGTACCTACATCTATCTACTCGTAGGTTCATTTTAAATCAAAATCAAACACTTAGTTAATTGATTCAACTTACCTCTAAAACTACAACACCGATACAATAGGATCCTTATCGGAAGTAATCACAGATTTATCTGCAAACATGTACATATTAACGCAGTCTTCGTTAGGACTCGGATGGTTCTCTGGCTTCTCATCAGGACTTATGTTGTCTCCATCCTCGTACCGTCTTTCGTTGAACTCTATCCTATATCTTACAGAGGGTATCTGAGTCACTGTTGATGTCAAAAGCGACTCCTGAACGGTATCGTTTCCATTGCAAGTCTTTTCAGATCGGAACATCCCGGTTCTCTCAGATTGGTTGAATCTTTTCTTAGCTACTAGTGCACCTAAGCATGGTAAGATCTGCTTGAATTCTTTTCGGAAGTTTTCATTTAACCACGCATAAAGGAATGGGTTATAGCAAGTTGACGACATCGCTATAAAGTGTGTGATGAAAAACATCACCATGTAGTATTTCCAGTCTTCGGCTATGGAATAGAAGTCACTGCTGATGTTTATCAAATTCAGAGGAAGCCACGATAACCCGAATATAGCTACCATCGCTATCAGCATTCTGTTTGTTCTCCTCTTTCTTTCTCTCTCAGCATCTTCCTTTTTACTATTCTTACTCCCCGGTCTCGATTTTAATCTATCATTTAATTTTACACTAACACATGTGTAGCAAAAGGCCATTACAATAAAGGGTATCGCGAATTGCATTATAACAGTGACAGAGCCAAAGGCTTTTCTGATTTGGTCTGAAGGCCATTTTTCTGCGCAATACACATCTTGTAGGGCCATATACCACCCATAAGGGAAAGTAACTAATAAGGAAAAGACCCAGATGAAAACGATGAGACAAACACAAGTTTTGATCTGCATTCGAGGTTTGAAAGGATAAATTATAACGAAGAACCGATCTATCGCTATAGAAGTTAATGTAAGAGTGGAAATGTAGACGCTACAGCCTTGGGCGTAAGGCATGATATGGCATAGCAGGCTTCCGAAGACCCACCTGCCTAGGAAGGTGTAAAGAGGGGTAAATGGTACAGCAAACACACAGAGTAATATATCCGATAATGCGAGGTTCGTGATGAAGAGATTAGTAACGGTTTGCATAGCTCGGTTCCTGATGACGGCGTAGCACACGAGAGCATTGCCGAAGATTCCTACGACAAAAATAATTGTGTAAACTGTGCAGAACACTGCCTGCACAGCTTTGTTTTCAATCACGTCGACATGAGTGGCATTTTCGTATTCATCCGATATAGTGCTTAAGGTGTCGTTAGGTTCTAAAGTCCATACTTCAGTCGGCATACTTCCTTCTTTTCCTTAACTTGGCATCATAAACCTTTTGGGCTTACTATTGTGGTCATAATTGTGATGGTCTATTTGTTGTGTTCTTTGGTCGTGTGTTATGATCATAATGTTTGTTTCGGCTTTTTCTTAGGATAGAGTTTCATTGGAGTTCTGTATCATAACTTGAGTTTTTTTTCGATCATTCTGCAGTGCTTTGGATATCTGTAACAAAGAAATATAACGTTACATCTTGTTTTTATAATAATAATAATAATAACAACGCTTTATTTGTTTCTTAATCACAGTAAATATAACAGTGTTGAGGTCTCCATTAAAGTATGAAAATACCTGTCTTAGGAGAACTCGCTCTTCCGTATTATAATATCGAATACTTAGATTAAGTTTTAAAAAGAAGTTTATGTAATACTAGCGACCCGCCCCGGCTTCGCACGGGTAGCATGTTATTATACATATAAACCTTCCTCCTGAATCACTCTATCTATTAAAAAAAACCGCATCAAAATCCGTTGTGTAGTTTTAAAGATATAAGCAAACATACATACAGACGCGGGAAGCGGAAAGCGACTTTGCTTTATACTATGTAGTGATAATAATCGCTACATAGGTTTGGGCATATTATGAAGTATGACACATCTAAAACCTAGAAACAGTATAAAATAAATAAGAGGATCTATAAAAAGTGCGCGTCTGTATATGTGTGTGTATGTGTGTGTGTATGTGTATGTGTGTGCATGTGTGATGTTTTATATAAGCTTTGAATATATAAAACTATTGACTGGCCTCACAGCTCAGTTGGTAGTAGCTCTGCCTTCTGCGCTGTAGGTTGTGGGTTCGATCCCCACCCAGGACAAATATTTGTGTGATGAACATAGATGTTTGTTCTGTGTCTGGGTGTTATTATATCATATGTATGTATTTACAAAAAAAAAAAGTATATAAGTATTCTATCAGTTATCTGGTTCCCATAGTACAAGCTATGCTTAGTTTGGGGCTAGATGGCGCTGTGTGATAATGTCCACCAATATCCACCAATATCCACCAATATCTATCTATATCTATCTATCTATATCTATATCTATCTATAGCGAACAAGGTAGAAATTCCGCTCTCGTGAAGTTATTGTCAAACCAATTTTAGCTCTCGCTTCAACCTCAAGGGTTGAATTTCAGGGAAATCTGTCTGAGACCTTAACATGAAAAGGATAATTATCCTCCCAAATTTCAGTTTTTAGGAACGACGGTATAAGCTCTTCGTTGTCTTTTTTAAAATACGAGCAACCCGCCCAACCCTAAGTTTGGCGTTAATTGTGTCAGGCGTAAAGAGACCCACATTTAAAAAAATAGAGACCGTTTTAGTGGTCTTTAATAATAATTGGAACACGTGTTAAACAACTCCTTTACCAGTCTTTTTACCCTTTTTTGGGTAATTTAAAAATAACATTATATATTTACCTAAAATTAAGAGTTGATCGCATCAGGCGTTTATGATTCCATGTAAAAAGGCTTGAATGAAAGATTGATTACATCTATCAATCATTTTGTAATACTCCTTTATGCAAATCGCACTTCTCTTAAAAAAGTTCTCATACAAACTTAAGCTCTCCATTGAACCAGGTATAAAAGTAACATAATATAATCTTATCCAAGAAACGAATGTATAATTTCAAATATCGTCCAGATTAGGAGAAGTATAGTTTTTAATGGAATGCTAACCACTGCAAAATGCGGCACGTGCCAAATGTAATGTTTGGACGTGTCTCTGACTACTCCAATTAGAAACCTTTAAGAGTCTAATCACTGGAGATCAACGATAACGTCTACTGTACTTTACAGTTGTGATCATATTTTAATCTTATTTAGATTTTTTTCATATTTTAAAAGCTTTGAAAACTTTGAAGATAAGTTGTAAAACTCTAATAAATTGCCCTTATTATCTTATAATTCCTTTTCGTATTTACGAAACTGCTAAAACGGTTCTTTACTGTTTTCCTTCTTTGTTAATTTCCAGAAACGAGGGACTTGTACGTACCTTATGTGTTATTTGCACCAGTCAAGTTGATGAGGCAAGTGAGCGCGCTTGACTATCATACTGGATTTTACCCATCTTTTTTAGGGTTCCGTACCCAAAGGGTAAAAACGGGACCCTATTCTGTCCGTCTGTCCGTCTGTCTATCTGTCTGTCAGGACTGTATCTCATGAACCGTGTTAGCTAGACAGTTGAAATTTTCACAGATGATGTATTTCTGTTGCCGCTTTAACAACAAATACTAAAAACAGAATATAATAAATATTTAAATGAGGCTTCCGTACAACAAACGTGATTTTATACCGTTTTGTATAGATATTAGTAAGGAACCCTTCGTGCGTGAGTCCGACTCGCACTTGGCCGGTTTTTTCAGTGATTAAGAATCTACGTATTTCTTAACAGGAACATGGCAGTTATCGCTATTTATTTGATGTTAGTTAAATTTTACTGCCGTTATTTAGCGAATTGGTGACGTCAAGAGTACCTACTCAGAACCGACGAGTATGCATGAGGAATGTGATGAATTCAAATTTAAAAGACATTAATTTCCATAAAATTACAACGATCATAACTGTAGATTTCAACACGGTAACAGGTTTCAACAGGTAATTACGTGTATCACGTAATAACGAACGTGGTCCTTCCTCTTCTTGTGGCTCTGGGAGACAGGCGTGAGTATATGAATGTTTGTATGTTATTTGGCGGCAATAACCATGAACCTACAAATTACTATTTAGGTTCAATAAATGCAACTATTCGTGAAATATTGTTGAACCAACTAATTTAAACTGGTGTACCGTATCCAAAACAATTGTGTGGATCATTGCACATAACATTATTATGTTTGTGTTTCGGTCTAGTTGTGTTTAAACATAGAAAGTTAAATTGTATCTATAATTTGGAATCTAAACTGACTACTGAACTTCCGAAATACGTTTTACTGTAGAATTGCCTTTGAAAATACGTTTTATTTAGTAGCTGTTATTAGATTTCGAGAAGGTTATGGTACATGTAAGTTTTGTACGAGTTGATTTAGTGCCAGTAAAAATTGCGCGTATTTTTGGCGTGCATCATGAATCCGAAAGGTTGGTGTGGATGTTTGTTTTTTTTCGGCTCATTCACGCCTAAACGACTAAATGGATTTGGAGTAAATTCGGAATATACATAGCTTATGTTGTGGAATAGCATTTATGATACTTTTTTTACAGGTATCATGCTAAGCTAATAGGTATTGCTATATAGGTATTGATATAAGCCTCAGCAATCGTCATGAATTCCCATCTACAATGTACATTTTACGCTACTTTCGTACACGCTTATGAAGTTAAAATTAATTAACACGACAATAATCCCCAAGTACGGTAGACATCCTCTCAGATCTCCTAGGCTCTTCGATTCTTACAGATGTCTAAAGGAGCCTAAACATTACATTTAGCACATGCCCACTACAGTAGTTTGCAGCAGTTAGGTAAAGTTGCTGATAAAAACCATTCTTTACTTACTCAAGTCAAGGTCAAGTTACTCGCCTTGTGTGAACACCTGAACAGTTGACCTTTACTCCAGGGCGGTGCCAGTTAAATCGGGGACAATTATGGCGAAACGTTTATTTGCAGGGCAAGTGTTTATTCTGGAGCCTCGCGTGTTTATACAAAATTGTCTACGGCTAGTTGATCTTTTACTAGAAGACTCTTTAGATTAATGGCTGAATCATTGCGTAGGTAAAACGTAGGGACTTTTTTTTGTTTATGTTTCCTTTGTAAATAGGTTAATATTTCTATTTTTAAATATATATATTTATATTTATATATATATATATAATTATATATATTCTTTAAGATTAGTAGGTAATTAGATTAATTAATATATTATTGTAGTGCCCTAGCGGGGTCCATGTTGAGAAACTCTGTATATAATATTATACCAACTGGAACAATAAATGAATATGAATATAAATATGAATATTATAATGTAAAAACCGGCCAAGTGTGAGTCGGACTCGCGCACGAAGGGTTCCGTACCATTATCTTTAAAAAACGGCAAAAAAAAACACGTTGTTGTATGGGAGCCCCACTTAAATATTTATTTTATTCTGTATTTGTTGTTATAGCGTCAAGAGAAATACATAATCTGTGAAAATTTCAATTGTCTAGCTATCACGGTTCATGAGATACAGCCCTGTGACAGATAGACGTACTCTGTCGTGAACCTATTTCTGTTTTTTTTTTAAATATAATTGCTCATTGATATTGATTTAGGTTGGTTCTCCGTTTTATATTTAGTTTGAACTGCGTAAATAGCCAAGTGCTACTCAGTAGGTATTAGGTAAACACAAATGATTGAGTTGATTTTGAAACTTCTGAAAGCGAGCTGGCATGGTAGGTAATTGGACATTAAAACTTTTGCCTCTGCTACCAAGTTTTGGGTCAATAAGAACCTAAAATTAAAGGTTATATTTGTTTTATTTACAACCACATATTATTTGATCGAGCGAGCGAAGATCTATGAAGCAATTTTGTTGAATCTGTGTTTGTATGATGTATGTATGTTTGGTCTATAGAATTAAAACTATCGTGGTTGTTATACATTTTAACTATAACTACGCCTAAATACCACGTTATTTCTTGTATTACTGACGTTTCGAGACAATTCAGAGGCAGATCGGCGAATACTCAAATAAATAGTATTCGCCGATCTACCGTTAATCGCAGTCGCGGGCGATTCTCATGATGATGAGCATCTGAATGTCTTGAATCGTCAGCAATACAATAAATAACGTGATAATTCTCCTTATTTATAGTTAATACTAGCTGACCCGTGCCCGCTTCGCTGTGCGTAAGACATTTCTAATACCATCGTGGACTTTTTTGTAGACGTTTTTAAGGTATACAATACTGTAGTACATTATTTTGATATATCTCGTGGGGTTCAGCCAGCATTTGCAATGTAAGCGCAAAAAATGTGTTTATTTACGACATCACATTAGAAACCTCTAAAATTATCAGTGTTTCTCTACTATATTATGCATGTATTATACATATAAACCTTCCTCTTGAATCACTCTATTTATAAAAAAAAACCGCATCAAAATCCGTTGTATAGTTTTAAAGATATAAGCAAACATACATACATACATATTACATATTACATACAGACGCGGGAAGCGGAAAGCGACTTTGCTTTATACTATGTAGTGATGTTTGGTCTGTTTGCTATTTTCCCCTTTCTGATTTTGACTACAAATTCCAAAAACCCATATAAGTTGTAGATTAGTCTAAACATAACTGCTGAAGCGTTCTGAAGCGTTGATCCGATCTACATGACATCTGGAAGGTCCAAAAGAGGGTAAAAATGTGAAGTAAGATATTTACTATTTAAAAGGTTTTTTTGTGTATGTAACAAAGTGATTCATATTTGTTTTAAGCTGTATTGTTTTTTGAAATATAAGAAAATAATGATTTATAAGTATTCAAATTCTAAATTATTTATTTTTGTACCCGAAAGTACATAATATCTATCACTAGGTTGGGGCCTACTTTTAAGTAATAAATACTTGTGTTAGAAGACCTCGCTCTTACATATCGTGATGATAGATTGCAGATCAGGCACTTAAAATATAATTTAAAATAATCTAGTTAGGATACACACAATACACACAGTATAAACAACGCAGAAAGTTATTTAGTAGTAACCAGTAATAATTAAGCAGTAATTATAATAAATATTATGTGTGTGTGTGTGTGTGTGTGTGTGTTACTAGGCGAGCTATCATTCGATAACAAGGAAATAATCACATCTCCCAACCAATTCCATGCACCCATTATCCAACAATAATGCAATTGTGCAAACCGTGATTGTACTCGCAGGTGATTTAACTATTGTTCGGTAAATGTATTTTATAATACTCATACTTCATTAGTCATTAATGAGCTGTAGGTTAATTGATTTTCAAAGAGAGCTCATGAGTTTATAAATTACTAGCTTTCGTCCGCTGTTTCGATTACATGCTAGCCGGATAAAAGGCGCTCATTTGCTAATATTGGTCACGAACTTATCTGTTCCAAATTAGATTTTTCTACATTTATAACTTTTCAAAATTTTCTTACACTAATAACCATATTTTGAATATTATGAATATTTTGAATAAAAAATAGTCAAATCGGTGTTGAGTTAGCTAACAAGCAGCATTTAATTTATATTATTTAGATTTATTCAAAGTAAACACACACACACTTAAAATAGACTGATTTATGGTGCCTTACAAAGGACTGGCTTGTATATCATTACAAGTTTTAGACAAAGCTTACACTAAGTCATTAAGACTTCTTGTTGTTGAAGACTCTGTTATCCTTCCAAGGACGTCATAGCCATATCATATTAATATCTTCATCATAGTAAATATTATCCTCAATTTAATGAATATAAACCATTAACCATTATTAATTAATATTTCAAATGGATATTTATAGCGTTATTATTTTATAACGAGTCTTCTCGCGATCACGATTGTTGTAACACAATCGCAGCGATGGGATAAATAGGTACCCGTTTCATTATTAAATTTGATGCGCGATCTGCTTTCTTACCAGAAGCTCTAAAGTAATATTACTCAAGGTGCGAAAGTGACAACGCCATACGAGTTTGTATAGCGTTGTCAATTACAATAATACTGTTTTAGAGTTTGTGGTACGGCCCCTGATCACGAAAGTAGTTTGGAAAAGTCCATTAAATATTAATGCTTCAACGTTTGAGTTGTTAAAGAGCAACACCGCATTCATAGCTAGACATCAATAGACAATAGAAATTAATAAGGGCGGAAAGTCAAAACACAATTTTACAGTGCAGACTTTAAAACGCTTGGAGGCCTTAGATAGAAGCTAAAGCAAATAATAATAAAAATCGGCCAAGTGCAAGTCACACTCACGCACGAAGGGTTCCGTACCATTATCTATAAAAAAACGGCAAAAAAAAAATACGTTTGTTGTATGGGAGCCCCATTTAAATATTTATTTTATTCTGTTTTTAGTTATTGTTTGTTATAGCGTCAACAGAAATACATAATCTGTGAAAATCTCAACTGTCTAGCTATCACGGTTCATGAGTTACCAGCCCTGTGACAGACAGACAGACAGACAGACAGCGAAGTCTTAGTAATAGGGTCCCGTTTTTACCCTTTGGGTACGGAACCCTAAAAACGCTAGATTTTCCATAGTAATGTTTCATTTCATAGTAATAAGTTTCATAGGTATTATAGGACATTCGATAGCCAGACAGTTGTCATTTTCGTCAACTGAAATTACAATCATCGATGTACACGTATCAATAAAATGGTAGCATTATAGGAACCGTATCTCGATAATAAAAATATATTATCGTTACAAAACGTGACTCGAACTCGTGAATTCTATTATAGATGTAATATTATATCGGTAATAATAAAGATTTGCGTCATCAAATTGTACAAAAATCGTGACGCAGAAGCTGTGTAAGTAGCATAATGTACATTGTACCCACTTGTGTGTGGGCCAGGTTCTATTGTTGCTATTTTAAAACTAATTTTATTTATATTTTTGGTTTCGTACTTACGAGTACCTTAAAAGGAAATATAGTGGTATATAATTTTTAAGAGCAAGAGATAAATTTTCAATTTGTGCGCGACTGAAGATCTGAGAAAACGTCTACAATGTCGAAATGAGATTACAGTCGCGATCCTATTTCATTTAATTTTCAGGCAGATTGTTAATCCTTCAGAAGAAATGATGATGATGAATTTTGATTGTCGCTTCTATTAACAGGTATTATGGTACCACAGTACGAGTATCATCGGGCATATATATGTATATATAGATTATATAGTATATAACGGATTGGTTTTATGTATGTATCGGTAGAATTCTGCCCACTCAACCAAAGCAGACATGTAATAGCTATTTGTGGAATGTACTATCTATTATTGGAATATGGAGGTCATAATCTATCTACCCAAGAAACAATAACCGTTTGAGGATACGTAGACGAAGCACCTCACAAGATTTGTCAAGTGGGTACCTCGACTTTCAATACGAAGGTTCCAATTCCAGAATCAATGGAATTTTCTGATCAAAAATTTGTTAGTACGTAAAAGAGTTATGACGTGCACAAAACGGTAAAGGAAAACTGCGTAAACCAGGTATTCGCATAAACAGTGATGGACTTAAAATTTGTTATGTATGGAATGCATAATGTAAACGTGTCTTTACACATCTTAAGATCTTTGTACCTGGAGATCTGAGAGAAAGTCTGGAGATTACAGTCGTGAGCCCATTTCTTGCTTTTTATGTCAGTAAGTTCCATACTTAGGTTCTAAATGAGATTTTAGTTCTGTTCCTGATTTTGCGAGGCCGACTCGTATCCGATTTTATTGCGGTGCTATCAAAACTTGTATGTAGAAGGTGAGTTCCGAGTTCCCTCGTTAGTCATTACTTTTTATTTTGTAGGTTAGTACCTACACTCTTGCTTAATTTGTATTGTATTGCTGCTGATGTTTTCCGTAGGTACATTTAAATAAAGATGTTCAAGCCTATTAATGGCTCACACACCATTTATATTAAGGTGTGACCAGAAAGCGCGGCATTCGCAGGACATAAAGTTTGCCGCGTGACTAGTTTAGACTGTAGTGGGTAGCTCGGTTGCTTTGCGCGGCTGTCGTCCAAACATAGCGCGACTGCCGCCTTTACACACCTTTCGATCACACCTTTACTATTCTACAAATATTTTATTCTATAATGCATATTATGCTATAAGAGTTTAGAATAAGATGAAACACTTTGGAAAAATAGCGCTCTACGCGAGTGTTAGAAAGTAAGGTACACTGTTCTGTGCCTATGATCAAAGTCAAAGCATATTTTTTTATTGCTTCAGCTGCGTTTACAAAACATGCAGAATGGAATGTTATATACCTACCGCGCCGTTATCGCCTCTATTGCCTAGTAGCATTACCATTATCATAAAATTTCTGTCTTTTCGCATGGATACAGTCGACATAACAGTTAAAGAGGATGAAGTAATTTTATATACACTAGAGACACTGTAGGGGTAGGCATACTTTTGTCTTTTAATATAACTAGAATGAGAGCGCTAGTTTTAGGGCATTTTAACAACATTTTAATTGTCAAATAAACTGTTTATATTGAAAAAAATATTAAAACGACGGAACAACATAGAATAGAATATTAATCTATCTCTTAGGTAAAGCAAAGGTTAAAACAAGCGATATTTATTTATTTATTTACATTGATGCTAGCCATCCATCCCATGTCTTGTAGTTTTAAACGAATACAAAACATACATGCTCGATGTACATAATCTAGTCTAGTAGATGTGATACTAAGTAGATAGGTGCGGTTACCTATTTATACCTATATATATATCACTGAATAAGGAGACCTAACTACTAAGAAGTTACCAACGCCAGAAAATAGTTTGTATTCCGTTCGTTGTGCTCAAACGTTCACATTAGCAGTTTATTGCCTCGTTTCATAAGAGTTACAGGGCGTAATAGGTAGAGCTCTAATTTCTTAAGAAACAGTCGATATCACATATACCGGCCGTATAGAGTCTACTATGGGACAACCTACAACCTACAGTTGAAATGATGATCACACAACAAAACATACAAGAAAATGTTTGGTTAATATGTATAAATTTAAATAAAAATATATTTTAGTAAAATAATAGGTTGTTATTACTACATTTTAAACGTAGATTAATGCAATAAAAGTTTACTAGAAGACATGATAGTTATACCCAAAAAGCCCGATTATTAAAGTTTAAACTGATTTTACCCAAATAGGTGATTCTAATATTTATGTACATGTGTAAATTGCAATGAAAACTAAATTATGATCAGTTTAGATAAACTAGAGACAATAATTTATCCTACAAACCTGAGATTATTGACTTTTCGAAAAATATATTGATAACTAGCTGTCCCGACAGACGTTGTCCTGTCAAATTCATTTTTTTCCATAAGAACCTTCTACTGATAAAAACGAATACAACAAAAAAAAGAATTAGCGGAATCGGTTAAGGGGCTCCCAGTCGACGATTGCTCTTTTTCGAAACGAAAAAAGATTTATACTTCTGAACAAGCCACATCTCCTATTTTTATAAGTATACTACTTCAGGTTCCTACCTAGATTTCTATTAAGCTGAAAACATAATAGCAGAAACTTTTCACGGTAAAGATATTATTTCAAAATGATACGTTTTAGAATTTATGATCGAAATATTTTATATACCTACTATTAAAATCAACTTGTGATTTATTGTTAAAGATAGGTAATATGTAGATCTAGATTTCTATTAAAATAGATTTTTGATAAGTAATTATACATAATTTATATCAATTATTTATTCGAAAAGCTAAGGCGGACCACGCGCCGACGTGTGTTTGTCATCATTGCAGTGGTCGGTAGGATTATTTATCGAAGTAATTAAAGATGGGTACATCTTTATTCACATATACTATACATTATAAAATAGGAGATGTGGCTTGTTCACAAGTATTTCTTTTTTCGTTTCGAACAAAAATAATCGTCGACTGGGAGCGCCTAAAGCTGCTCTCGAGATTTGCGCTTAACAACACATTCAGCGATTCATTTTTTTAAAATAGATAGAAGATATGCCTGTCATATAGCGGTCACTGTTTTGTAAAGAAACTAAAGGCCCAAGTGGGTCAAGTAAAGTCCTAGAGACGCTCTCGTTGCTAATTCGTTTATGTAAAGCAGGCAGCTAAGAAATATGCTTCGCTCTGGAAAACCAGACACCCTATACTATGTAAGAAACAGTGTTATTTATACTAGTTTTTAACCCATAGTTGAGCTTCTTTTAGTAACTATTGCAGTATAAAATGTACCTACTTATTTAAGTACCTGTGTAAATAATCTTCTTCTTTATTATAGCCGAGTGGGGTTCGAATCCCGGCGTGCATTAATGGACCTTTCTGTTCGAAAAAATTATATGCGCATCAAAAACATGTGCTTAAAACGGTGAAGAAAAACATCGTGAGGAAACCAGTTAGTATTCTTATAAGCGGCGATGGGCTTGCAACCTGTCACGTATGGAATGCTAACTACTGCAAAATGTGGGCATGTGCCAAATATAATGTTTGGACGTGCCTCTGACTACCCCCACTAGACATCTTTAAATGATCTAAGCGTCTGGAGTTCTGAGAAGATGTCTACAGTACTTGGGGATTACAGTAAGTTTTTTTTTTTTTTATATTTATAAATTACGCGTCATGTTGTTTGCCCGCGATGGACTCCTAAACTACTTAACCGATTTTAATCAAACTTTGCACACCGTGTGCAATTTGATCCAACTTGAATAGAGAAGATGGAGAAGAAACAAGAAAGAAATAGTTGAGATGTAATATATCCTGATTACATTTCAAACGTTACAACTATTTCTTAGCAAATGAATTCACTTATACCCTTACTGTTTCAGTGAATACTGGCACTTTTCGCAATTTTACCAAAGAATCATGGTCCGTGAAATTGCTTAAGGCGAGTAATAAATGTTTTTGATGAATGCAGAATCGTTTTTTCTCAATAACATACAGTTTTGTTTTTCATGACAAAGATAACTTAAGGATATAATCTAGATAAATTACAGACAGAAACACGATTGGTGAAACTTTTCTCGATAGATTTATTTTCCAAAGTTGGCTCTTCAAAAACACGAGTTTCGTCTTTAATCAAAGCTATGAATCGCTAAACAGTTTATTTTTATATAATTCGTAAGATAATCATACTAGCTAAATAAATTACAGACAGTTTCTTTTTAAATTTGATGGTTTTCGAGATAATGCATTTTTATCACTTTTTCCATCTTATTCGGGTAGACTCAGCCCATACAAAACGTCAAAAATTTCACTTAACACCTTAATTTGTAATGTTGGTCAAAACGGATTACATGAGAGGTAATCGCAAGGAGCCCATCTCTTAGGTATTAAGATTCGTCAACGTCGATTAGAAACGTTTTTCGGATTGGTACGAAAATAGACGTTTCAACTTGAATGTTATTTTTATAATAAAACCGGCCAAGTGCGAGTTAGACTGGCGCGCCTAGTGCTCCGTACAATCTATAAAAAAAGCCAAAAAAAAACACGTTTGTTGTATGGGAGCCCCACTTAAATATTTATTTCGGCACCAGAAATACATAATCTGTGAAAATTTCAATTGTCTAGCTATCACGGGTCATGCGTCACGTTTTTACCCTTTATGTGCGGAACCCTAAAAACGTTTACGTCAATAAATATTTATTCTGAAGATTCATTCAAAATGTGTTTTGATATTTGATCTACGAGTATGATCCAACCGCAAATGATAATAACTGTATTTGTAAATATAAATATATTCGTACATAAATGATTTACAAATACTACCTTTCACGTTTCAGATACACTTCTAAAAAGCTTCTAAAAATAACGTAAAATTTTGAAGATATTGTTACCCACCAAAAAAATCTATATGTATTTAAATTTCCCTAAAAATATTTTAGACCAAAAGCAGCTGTGTGATGTGCTTGCAATGTCAATAATTATAAAATGTTAACTGTTTAAAATGTGGACGTGTGCCGAATCAGCACCTGAAGATCTGAGAGGATGTCTACAGTACTTAGAACTTAGAGTTGTGATTCTGTATACCGCTACACTTGACAATGATTTTTTTTACATTTTTTGTTAATGAAACCGAGCGAAAGAAAAAAGAGTGTAAATAATTTGTTTACTGCTGAACACAGGTTTTTAGGGTTTCGTAGTCTACAAGAAACCCTTATAGTTTCGCCATGCCCGTCCCTCTGTCCGCAGCTTAGCTCAGGCTCTTAGTGCTAGAAAGCTGTAATTTGGCATGAATATACATACATTAGTCACGTCGACAAAGTCGTAAAACAAAATTTAGAAAAATATTTTTTTAGGGTATGCTATTTTTTTTGCTGTGTAAATTACGAGACCCTACATAGCGCGTGACCGCACGTGGCCGGTTTTTTGTTTAAATTATTGATCTACGAGTACAAGATTTCTGCAGTATGTTTTATTCTGTGGTTTAACTAAGAAGCGTGATTAGTGTCTTACGTAAGAGATTATTATATTTATGTAATTTTCATACGCCATCATAAACTTAAAACTATTAGTATAAACATAAACAATAACTATGTCTAAACAAACAATAGCCATGTTTATAACTGGGGCATAAATAAATAATTATGTCTAACGAAATATAATAAATTTAATGGCAGTTTTTATGTGAAGGTACCATTTATAAGTAGCAAAACAAAGGCTCGTAAAATGCTAATGATAAGGCAACAGTTTTGTTTTACGTCGGTAACGATTTGATGGGTGTTTTAATGATTTGAAAATAAATGTTATGGTACTTTATTTGCTGATTTTTTTCTGTTATGTAAATGTATTCTCCAAAAAGACAGATAACTGTCGTATACAGAATATTTACCTACCAGTTTTGTTGTGTTGGTATGAACACAACAAAACTGGTAGGTTTTTGATTATATTTTGCTCGTCGTCGTCCAATGTGTCTGTATATTTTTTTAAGAGTGGGTTTTAAATTACATATGAGCATGTTTTAATTTGAAAGCATTGGACATAGACAGCTTGCATTTTTATAATAGACTGTAGTTGGGTAAATATCTAAAGAACATAATATCACAGAAAATAATAACAAAATGCACATGAAACAGCTCGCGGTTTTGTTTTATGTACAAAACTTTTAGAAACAATATCTTCGAAGCTCTACGGCATTGTAATTTCCGTTTTAATGTCAGAGTTTACAAAATAGATAGTAGGAACATCAATAAGTTCCTTACTTTTAAACAAACAGGATTAGTAGACACAACATTGTGTTTGAGTTGAGAATCTTTGTAACGTGAACAATGGCTTTTTAATAAGTAAAAAGTAAATAAAAAACAGAATTGCTTTCGAAGTTATTGCGGGCCGCTGTTCACTAAAGCATTGTTTCTATCACGCACCATATTTTTAGGATTAAAAGTCAAATGATGACGTCAATTCTTTAATATTATTGTTTTTAAATAGCCATGAAATAAATATGTGCAAGATAAATTATAAAATATTAGATTTACATTTACTTTTAATCTTACAACCAGTTCCATTGATGCGACAAAAAGTTGTTGACTGCCTTGAAAAAAAATAGGATCATGACTGTATCTCAAGTACGGTAGACATCCTCTCAGACATTTTCAAGTAGGTATATAAGCACTGGAGATTTGAGAGGATGCCTATCATAAGTACTTGAGGATTTTAACAGTCGTATTTTGTTTATTACAAAAAAATACGACGAAAATAATATACCTACCATGTCTGTATAAGTCTGGGTGCAACTTCGATGGATAGCGGCCCTTAAGTCTCTTCGCGTCGTGATATTGCTCCTATAAATTATCTATTGTCGCCATTTGTAGCTCAATAGAGAAACACTATTATAGCCGTCGTCTAAATAAAAGCTGACTGCGACAAAATTTTAATAAACATGAATAATATACTAATCAAAGTCAAAGTCAAAAGTTATTTTTTAATAAAAACACAAGGATCACTTTGTTTTGTCTTAGGAGTTGAAGCTTGAAGCTACGCCTGTTCCTCGCGACTTCGATACAGATTATCGACTAGGTAGTTGTTAGTTGTAGTTGTTCAGCGAGTCAGCAGTTTCAATGGGTTTTTACTATTTTATGGATAGATATTTTATATTCAGTTTATTTTATATTCAATAAAATTACTTTCAGCATTGTTCCATTTAATGTTGGTAAAGGATACCTTTATATGATTTTTAGAGTAAGAACTTCATTGTTTTCTCATTTATTAAGCACTAGCTGACCCGTGCCCGCTTCGCTGTGCGTAAGACATTTCTAATACCATCGTTGACTTTTTTGTAGACGTTTTTAAGGTGTACAATACTGTAGTACATTATTTTGATATATCTCGTGGGGTTCAGCCAGCATTTGCAATGTAAGCGCAAAAAAATGTGTTTATTTACGACATCACATTAGAAACCTCTAAAATTATCAGTGTTTCTCTACTATATTATGCATGTATTATACATATAAACCTTCCTCTTGAATTACTCTGTTTATTAAAAAAAACCGCATCAAAATCCGTTGTGTAGTTTTAAAGATATAAGCAAACATACATACAGACATACATACATATTACATACAGACGCGGGAAGCGGAAAGCGACTTTGCTTTATACTATGTAGTGAAGTGCAACAACATCACTCACACATTAGACGCGACAGCTATATACATATCTTTTTAAAACCTATTTTTTTAATTTGTTGCCTGGCATTCTCTCTTCAAGCGCATATATTTCTTTCAAAAAGAAAAAAATATTGATGCCTTGCCGGGATTTGAACCGACCTTTGGAAGTCGATGTACTCTCCCATTCGATTAATACAGTTCTCTTGAAATGTACTTGAAAAAGGTAAATATAAAAAGACCCTACGCAAAAAAATGGCAAAAAACCTAATCGCTTGTATTGTCTATCTTGTGCCGCATGAATAGAGTCGTCACCGTCTATTCACACGCCCGACTTTGTCAATTTATTTCCCTTTGTCAAGTTTCATTACATTCTACGAACGTTTCGACCGCATACACAATGTTTTAGGATCTACAGGCTGTGGCACCCTGTAGAGCACCCTAAGAAAATAAATGTACCTACAGAAAAGGGATTCTAAACTAAATTAATTGGATACTGGAAAAGGGCCCATTATTTTGACCCGGATTATAGCTGCGAAAAACTCTGACAAGAATATTACTTTAAAGAAATATGGCTTATGAGAATAACTAAGAGCACGTGCTAGCATTAAGACGAGTTTTTGATGATTGCAGAATCGTTTTTTCTCAATACCCGCAAAACATACAGTTTGGTTTTTTTATGATAAAGATAACTTAGGATTCAATCTACATAAATTATAGACAGAATCACGATTGGTGAAACTTTTCTTGATAGATTTATTTTTCAAAGTTGGCTCTTCCAAAACTCTAATTTCGTTTTTACTCAAAACTATGAATAGCTAAACAGTTCATTTTTATATAATTCGTTAGATAATCATACTAGTACATCAATAAAATAAAAGACGGTTTTATCACTTTTTCCGTCTTATCCGGGCAGACTCAGCGCATACAAAAAAATAAACAAAAATTTTAAACATGAAGCAAGATAAAATAGCAACATGCTTGAAATTTTTGTTTTTTAGTGCGTTTTCGTGCTCTTAGTTAGTAAGCCTGGGGCTCTTTATCGTGACGGCTTGAAAAGTTATAAAATTAATTATCAATTACAAATACAAATACAATCGCTTCAAACTGAAAAAATACCACAACCCTATTTTGATGCGATTCGTATGCCACTGTCAAAATTCTTCCTTACATTATTATAACATTTCTGCAACACGCTGTACATTATACATGGGTCGGCATAAATTGTTCGTTTCCGATTGAGAATACGTGTTGATGGTTAACGATGTGAATAGGAACAACTTTGGACAACAGTTAACACCCGTTTTAGGTAGAGAAGTGCCTAGTTTTGGGACTGGGGCTGTTTGTTCTAATGAAATTAGCACTAGCGGAACGAGGCGCTACAAAATATGTAGATAGCGTATGTGCTTGTTGGTTTAAAAAAATATATATTTAAAACTAGTGAAAACTCGCGTATTTCTTCACGTAAAGTGCTTTCAAATATATTTTGACCCCCGCTACACTCCTAGGGTTGAATTTCGGGAATTTCTTTCTAAAATTCTTTTCTCTTCTTTTTTTTTCTTTTTAAAAGGAAAACACTTTCTAAAATTAAAGTTTCTAGGAATTTCTAGTTTAGGCTGTGCGTTGATCGACCAGTCAGTCAGTAACGCAAGACTTTTATATTATGTAAGTAGATACCTGGATTTCTTAATCAAATTCTGTCACTATCACGATCAAGACGAATAAAAATAGAATCACGACTATTAATCTCCAAGAACGGTAGACATTATCGCAGATCTCAAGGCGCTCTGATCCTCGAAGATATCTAAAAGAGAAATCCAATGCAACTATATTTATACATCCATCAAGTTATTTGGGCAAAGAGAGTAACTACTATTGCTTTTTGGACTATTTTCTATCTATGCAATGTGGATCATTGATCCCGTCTTCTTCTTGAGCTCCGCAAACTTTAATCATTAAGGCGAGTAATAAATGTTTTTGATGAATGCAGAATCGTTTTTTCTCAATAACCGCAAAACATACAGTTTTGTTTTTCATGAAAAAGATAACTTAAGGATATAATCTAGATAAATTACAGATAGAAACACGATTGGTGAAACTTTTCTCGATAGATTTATTTTCCAAAGTTGGCTCTTCAAAAACACGAGTTTCGTTTTTAATCAAAGCTATGAATAGCTAAACAGTTTATTTTTATATAATTCGTAAGATAATCATACTAGCTAAATAAATTACAGACAGTTTATTTTTAAATTTAATGGTTTTCGAGATAATGCAGTTTTATCACTTTTTCCGTCTTATCCGGGTAGACTCAGCCCATACAAAACGTCAAAAAATTAACTTATCACCTTAAATTCAAATTCAAATTCAAATTCAAAAATCATTTATTTCAATAAAATCACAAGGATCACTTTGAAACGTCTTAGGAACTAGGTGAAGCTACGCCGATTCCTCGCGACCAAGCATAGAATAATCAGGCAACAAACACGATCGAACAAGGTGAAGGCTCAAGCAAGAATAATAATATTAACAATATTTCAGTGCACAAATATAGGCCTGCCCCATAGATGCTTGCCTGTGTCCTGTACTACGTATCAGTATCACAAATCATCAATATCGTATCATCAAAATAAATAAGATAACGATACGATATAGATTCGTGCAGAAGCAGGCATCTAAGTGACCGATCTTGGCCCTCAACGTCTTTCAACAGCCATTATTAGGTCGTCATTCCAAAAACTCAAAAGTCTTTACAAGCTGGGAACCTTTAACAATTCGAAAACAAATTCGTTATTGAGTTTAATTAATGAAACTCATTCTGAAATTGCCTTTGTTTTATGCCGGACTCGTTTCTAGAACAAACAATATTGGCCAGATTTTTCCACTTATAACGGTCGTCAGTAATTACATTTTTATATTTTTATTGTTTATTGAGAAGTTAAACTCTTATTCGGTTCATTTTAGAAAACAGCTTTATTCGGACCATTTCTAGGTTGTTATAATTTCCTATAATATATTCATGGAACGGACCAACCTTCAGTATAAGAAAAGAGAGTCTCCATCCCATTATATACTTATGGGATGGGTTCTGGCCCAGGCGCAGTTTCTCACTCCATAACCCAGAAGTTCTGGGTTATGGAGTGAAAAACTGCGCCTGCCAATTCTGAATTATAAAAAACTTATAAGACTAGTGGAGACTTGCCGTCCACTAAACGGTGGAAAGGTGCTGCCGTGTCGAGATGTTCGCTGCAGTTTCGCTAAACGTTACTCCCGTCTTTATGCACTTTAACACTTCCACCCTTGCGAGCATAGGTTCCGCTCTTAGAACTCCACCCCCGGCCGGTCAACTAAAGCAACCCGAGTGTCAGAGGGGAACGCTCGCCACAAAACGTATCATGCGGTATTATTATAATAATATTATAATGTAAAGATGTCGGTGTCTGTTCATCTATATCAGTCGGTATACCAAAGCGGATCATAGTACCATCAAGTTTTCGGCAATTCATGAAATTTCCATTTGGTTACGTGCACTATCATTGCCAAGCGAAATCTAAAGCGTATGTAATCTGCCTAAGATAAAAGTAATGCTGGTGTAAAGTACTTTTGATATGAGAGATACATGCCGAAAAGTAAACCAACACAATTTAACAAAACACCTAATAAACCTTTTATTTTGGAATGGATTTAGTTTTTTTTATAGCTACCACTTGAAGGCAGAACAATGCTTGCTTGTACCATCACCCACATAAAAGGACTCATAGCGTGTGTACACATACACACTGCGATGTACCAAACATATGAAACGCGCCATAACTGTGGACGCAAAGGCGCGTTTCATATGTGTAATGCCGGGGTCCCACGGCCCGCGTTTTCACGCGCCAGACCGCTCCAAGACGGACGGACGCGTCGTGGGAACGCTGCATCCGTGGTGGCTTGTGCTCGGAATGCTCTGTACGCGACGCGCCGGACGCACACAGGCGTCATCCGGCGCGGCCCGTCGTTGCTACCGCGCTAGACTCAGCAGTGTAGACGAACACGTAGATAACGAACTAATACACAAATCTTGCACTCGGTACCTACGATGCACTGTCTTACGTCCGCCAACTTAAGGCATACAAGTGTAGAGCCTCATGAGCCTGTAATATACCAGCACTCAAACCGAATTACAATAATGCGGCTTGTCGGGAGAAATAGCTAGTGGAAGAAGATCAAAAATAATATCCAAGATAATTATATATGATACTAGCGACCCGTCCCGGCTTCGCACGGGTAGCATGTTATTATACATGTAAACCTTCCTCCTGAATCACTCTATCTATTAAAAAAAACCGCACCAAAATCCGTTGTGTAGTTTTAAAGATATAAGCAAATATACATACATACGCGGGAAGCGGAAAGCGACTTTGCTTTATACTATGTAGTGAAGATAATAATACACGTCCTATCTTGGGACTGGTGACTAAACAATAAGCTAAAATTATTATTTGTGTTCCTGTTTTGGGCCAGTTTTCGACATTAAAAAAGAAATAAACATTTGGATAAATAAGTGTTTCTAAACGGTCTCAAATAAATCTTAATCGTTCTTTCCCAATATATCAAATTATTTTTAGACCAAAGACGAAAAAAGTAAACTTAATAATAAATAAAATCGGGTATCTTTAAGCTCCGCTGAGCTGGGATATTGTTTTTGATTACATAAGATTTGAATAATAGACAAAATATTTTTGTTAATAATTCAACAAGCATCATGTCAAAATACTAGGATAACGAATATAATCATCACTACATAGTATAAAGCAAAGTCGCTTCCCGCTTCCCGCGTCTGTATGTATGTCTGTATGTATGCTTATATCTTTAAAACTACAAAACGGATTTTGATGCGGTTTTTTCAATAGATAGAGTGATTCAGGAGGAAGGTTTACATGTATAATAACATGCTTAATATATTAGAGAATCACTGATAATTTTAAGATTTCTAATATGAAGTCGTAAATAAACACATTTTTTTGCGCTTACATTGCAAACGCTGGCTGAACTCTACGAGATAGATCAAAATAATGTACCTACTAATTATTATACCTTAAAAAGGTCTACAAAAAAGTCCGCGATGGTATATGTTTATCTGTTAGGGATAACCCACAATAATCAATTTCTATCCTTTACTTTTTACCGCGACTTTTTATTTTATTTTAAATTCTGTTAACGAGTATACAAAGACATTCTGTAATATATTTTGGTATCAGCTTTGCACCCGTGCGAAACCGGGGCGGGTCGCTAGTTATAAATATAATCAATGAATTGCCGTAAAGTAAAGTTTCTCTGAAATAATATCTACCTAGTTTCATAACACTTCAACAAGGTATTTAAAAATCAGCCAAGTGCGAGTCGGACTCGCGACAAAAGGTTCCGTATCAATAAAAAAACCGGCCAAGTGCGAGTTGGACTCGCGCACGAACGGTTCCGTACTATTATTATCAAAACGGCAAAAAAATCACGTTTGTTGTATGGGAGCCCCCCTTAAATATTTATTTTATTCTGTTTTTAGTATTTGTTGTTCGAGCAGCAATAGAAATACATAATCTGTGAAAATTTCAACTGTCTAGCTATCATGGTTCATGAGATACAGCCCTGTGACAGACAGACAGACGGACAGACGGACAGACGGACAGACGGACAGACGGACAGACGGACAGACGGACAGACGGACAGACAGACGGACAGCGAAGTCTTAGTAATAGGGTTCCGATTTTACCCTTTGGGTACGGAACCCTAAAAACTGCAAAAAAATCAAGTTTGGTGTTTGGGAGCCCCACTCAAATATTTTTTTATTCTGATTTTATTATTTGTTGTTATAGCGGCAACAGAAATACATAATCTGTGAAAATTTCAATTGTCTAACTGTCACGGTTCATGAGATACAGCCCTGTGATAGACAGATGATGGTTAATACAAAAGTAAGCCTAGTGTTACCATAATCATCACAGCATGCAATAAGATATTACAACTTGAAAAATATATTAAAGATTTACCTTTTATATTTTTATTATCGATATTTTTTTACTAATATTTATACATAGTTGTTATACAAGATGACTGTTCTTTTCATTGCAATCTGAAAAATATCTCTCACATTTAACTATACGGTTGTATTTAGATTTGGACTAATTCCAAAAACTGAAGACTACCCCACCAATTCCATTTTATGACTGTTTTTGTTTTGATGCAAAAATAAGAAAAAATGTTTTTCCAGAAATCCTATGATAATGGCAATGCCACAGGCAATAAAGGAAGCAATAATGTCCGCTAATGAACTGTATCCAAAGGGAAAAAATATTATCCTATTCAAGCAACATGATTTTGGAAAAAGGTCAAATTATGAAGTTGTATAATTAACTAATATTGTTTTCGTTTTTTTTTTCAGTGATATATGATCAAGAATTCGAGATAAATGGTCTGAAAATTCAGTTTCAGTATTCATGTGTACATCATGAGTATACTGAAACTGAATGTTCAGAGAATTATAAAAAATATATGGTCATGTCATGACTGTAACTTTCAAGTACGGTAGACATCTCCAGGCCCTCAGAGCCTTGAAGATGTCTAATGGGAGTAGTCAGAGGCATGTCCAAATATTACATTTGGCACATGGCAAAATTGTTCAGTAATTTGCATATATTTCCTATTGTCTTTTGGTGTTTAACTCGAGAAAGATTTAGAATTTGTTATAATTATTTTTCGAATCTTGAGATAAATCGTATTACTCATTGTACAATCTCAGGTATACATTAAGCAAACAATCAAAGCCGATGAAAACAGGTACTTTGTCCTAGGATTACGTTAATCCGTTCTCGACCCAAAAAGTCTTGTCCGATTTCAGATTTTGTGAGCATCATTGTTTGCGTGATAATACCTTAGTAGGTACCTAGTAGACACTACTTTTCATGATATTCATAAGGCAATTTACACATAATCTGCGTATGTACCAAAGGAACAAAGAACAAAACTATATTTTTTTAGGATTTATTACGTAATTACGTTTTTTTTTTCAACATAGTCGAAACGTCGGAAAAATAAACTTAATGTATCTACGTGATAAAGTCTTATCACTACATAGTATAAAGCAAAGTCGCTTTCCGCTTCCCGCGTATGTATGTTTGCTTATATCTTTAAAACTACACAACGGATTTTGATGCAATTTTTTTAATAGATAGAATGATTCAGGAGGAAGGTTTATATGTATAATAACATGCTACCCTTGCGAAGCCGGGGCGGGTCGCTAGTATATAAATAAAGTTATCTATAGTTATGTCTAATAATAATCGATAGTTTGAAAAATAAAAAAATAAAGTATGGAATAAAAAATAGTACCAAGACTTTAATCCCTGTACTGTAAACATCCTCTCAGTTCTCCAAACGCTCAGATCATTAGACATGCCTAATGGGCAACGTGACATTTGAAACATGCCCGCATTTTGCAGTAGTTAGCATTCCATACGGAACAGGTTGCCCACCGTCGCTTATAATAAGAATACCAATGGTTTCCTCACGATGTTTTCCTTCACTGTACTGAGCATGTGAAATTTTTCGAACAGAAAAATCCATTGGCGCCCGGTATTCGAGCCTACGACTTTCGAATTAAAAGTCAGGGCACCTCTCACACCGCCAACATGGCTTTTAATTGTCCCAATAGAGTCTATAGTTCTAATTATAATTCAGTAGCATTATCTGGTTTCCAGATAAATGGGCGCGTATAACCAAAAGGCGATACGAAATAGATCATGGCTATTATGGGTGACTGCCTTGAGAAAGTACTTGTCGTGTTCCGTCACGTAGCAAGTTACTTTTGACAGGTGTGCGTGAGAGTGCCCTAAATGATTTAATAAGTTTGGATTTAAATCTACGAGGTATTCGTAGATTTATTAGACATTGACGAATTATTGTATCTTATTTATACAAGACATATTGTTACCCGCTACTTCGTCTGCGCGGTGTCGAAGATAACCAAGTCCCTTCCCCAGGGTACAATCTTTCTCCTTGCCCAATTTTATCGAAACCTGCTCAGCGGTTTAGGCGTGAAGAGATAACAGACAACCAGATTTGTTTTCGCATTCCGTTCTAAAAACTTTACATAAACCGGCTTTGATACAACATGCAATTATATAATTTTTAAACAAAATAAAAAAAATACCTATAAATATTTACAAGAAATGGTTAATTAGGAAATAAGTCTCAAGAAGAAACTGCTTATCCGATAAGGCGCAATGTGAATTATCTTAACGGCAATTATCTCTTTACACCCCATATACTCGTAACTGCAAGATTTACGAAGTAGTTTCGTAATCCGCGGAAGCTGAAGACGAAGAATGGCACAAGTGATTGAGTATAAGTATACCCAATAGCTAAATGGAATGAAAGTGATTCACAAAGTTAATAATTTATATCTTAGTTAGAGGTTTCGGTATAAATAAGTGGTACCTATTTGATCAATCATTCTTGATTTAATCGGGTAACTTTAGTATTTCTGTCTAGTATTTCTATAAAATTTAATTATTTTACTTAAAATACGCAATAACTAAAGCTAAATTAAGTTGGATCTCTGCTATGTTTTTTGTAACTAGGTACGTTTTGTTTCTGTAACAATATTATAATATTGTCAAACGAAGCAAAATCAAAGATCGAAAATCAAAATACGAAATAAATTGTCGAACTGCGAGCTATCACAGGCAATAATGTTTGGAGTAAGGTAGATAAGATAGTCGATCAATAAGAATTCCAGACAGAAATCGAGCGAAAATTACACTTTTCGCTTGCCACATTTAAATAAGCCAGGTTTTTATAAGGCTCTATGGAAACATCCGGTCCTTAGCGTTTAATTTGCAAAGATAAGCGTCAACCTCTGAGCCTCGACCCCTCAGTGTTTGTAACCAAACTCCTCCGAAACGGCTGGACCGATTTTTATGTTTTTTTTTGTGTATGTTAAGTAGGTCTTAAAATAGATCGTAGTGTATCTTTATACCCCTAAGTAATAAGGGTGGCGTAAAGTTTGGGAAAAACTGAAAGTGCTTTTTGCTGTAGGATTATTATTGAAGTTTGACAGGACAATGTCTGTTGGGACAGCTAGTATTATGTATAAAACTTTTGTGTTACTAACTGACTCACTGATGTATAAACGCACAGCCATCACCCTAAACTACTGGTCCCAAACTTTTGTAATTAGAAGGGTGTTCTCCTTTTGATGTGACGGGACGCACTAGGAAAGGAATTCCCGAAAATCAGCCCCTAAGGGGGTGCAGCGGGGGTTGAAGTCTTTTATAAAATAGCTTCACGTGAACGAAGTCGCGAAGGATTCCACTTGTATCGGATAAAAAGGCTTCGTTGATCAGAAAACTATAACTATGAATATTTTAAACTAGGTGACAAGACTTGCAGGTAAATAACTTTACGAACAGGCTAGAAAACTAAACGAAGTAAGTCTAAGATTAGTTTACTTTAAGCCGCGTTCAAATGGTTTGCGATTTTTATAGATAACACACAAAATTTACTTTATTTTAGTCAGAGGTAACAAGACTCGCGACTATAAAATGATCAAGAATGAACGTAAACACTTGCCACTACCTCCACCTCACAACTCAGATATCTATACCAAATAGATCTGCATTGTGACCTACTTTGCAAAAGTATTTTCTGAACACGAAATTGAAACGATCTCTAAACGCTTCAATCACACAATCGATTGAAATGCGGGGTTATTACGAACGCCGAATTGTCGCGATGCGGGCGCGTAAATGGATCAACAAATACAGGGTTCAGATAACAGTGGGTGTGCAAGGAGACGGATCCTGTACCTACTTATCCTTAGGAGTCACTTAGATTTGGTAGTATAATCACATTTAACAATACTGGAGGAACACAATTATCACATTATTTATGACTAGCAGTCGGCTTCGCACGGGTATACTAATGAAGATTATAGGCATTTTTTTTAAACCATAAGTTACATTGTTGATGTTTTCGTGAGGATATGAGTATGATATGAATAAAATAATAGCTTATGTTTCTCGTTGATAATGTAGCTTTTGATAGGTAAAATCCATTACAAACAAAAATACAAACAATGTAACCTCTAAATAGTGATACCTAGTATAGATTAACCATTCGATCATTTAGTTAGAAACTAGACTAGGAAACTAAGTTTTAGATGAGGGAATTAGATGGATCCTCTTGACTCATAGTAAACTTTTCCGTATATTAGCAGTATTATGAGTATTAGTCATGCGCTTGTTCTCACTTGAGTAGGTTATAGAAGGAAGATGATGATAACAGTAGAGGCTGGCAACTCAGACATCTGCCCGGTCCTGATAACACCTCTGAATGTTGCTGATATAGTAACATAACAGTCTATACACAGTTCTGATCTCACACTAGGATTCCCTCTGTCGTGGGACGAAACTACGAGTACCATGGCTTCATAACACCCGGAACAAAATATTCACCAATTTAACAACATAGGCACGCCGCGGAGATCGAACTCAGACCTTTTGCTCGAGATTGCCACAAACATCGATGGAAATGTTAGGTATGAAACGTTAGATAGGCTTGCCTTTTCACTATGCATTAAATATGAGTAGGCAAATCCACAATCAATCAGTGTACAGCTCTATATCGATGTTACTACGTGATTTGTTAGCATTGAGTATAATAGCCTTTTATTTTCTGCAAATGTTTACTCGCGACTTCAATAATTCGTTTACCTTCTCTAGTTACGCAAAACTACTCGCAATAAGAGCCTGTTCATTATTTGTTTTAGAATTTAACATATTCACGTCAGAAAATAAATAAATATGCAAGTACTTAGGAGTCAAATTATATTGTGTACGAAATGGTTTAAAGGAAACTATAAGTAGTTACGTCAACTGTACATAAGTACCTAAAACCACTGTCGTAAATATTTGGGGGTTTAGTAATGATAAAAACATGCCTGCCCTATCGCATCATAATAATATTTTACACACTTCCATCTTACACTTGTGATTTCATGATTTAATTACAATCAAAAAACTAATAAAATTCTATGGACTTTATATGTATGTACTCTATCTCACCTAAAGGCTCAGACTCACTAAAACTAGTCGAATACGGACTATACTGAGTGCACCAGATGATCAATATCATCGGAGCCAAGTTTTCAAAATTGTGAATTGGTTTTATATTTACAATCATTAGGCGGCATTCAACTTTCCAAATAAATAAATTTGTTTTGAAATCCTACTAATATCATAAATGCGAAATGTTGTGAGTGGTTGTGTGTGTTTGTTACTCTTTCACGCAAAAACTACTGAACGGATTTAAATGAAACTTTACAGTAATGTAGCTTATACATCAGAATAACACACATGCTACTTTTTATCCAAGTACCACATGTGCGAAGCCGGGGCGAGCAGCTAGTATTTTATACAGGCAACATCTGATGTAAATCCAAACTGTTATTATGTTCTCTATCTCTCTGCTGATACAAATGTAATGAAGTCCAAAACCTCCTGAATAAACTAAATTAAGTACACGTCTATTTAAATGTGTGGTGTGCTCATTTGATCGCACGGTTGGTGACATTACGAGTAGGCACAAATTGGGAATTGTTTTGGAGCCTACCTATACCCGTAGGTAGATAGGTAGGTAGGTACGCACTTACCTATAGATAAACATGTATTGTGCAAACACGTCCACCAGTCATGGCATACTCGATTTAGGGAAATTCTTCACAATACAACCCTTTGTTGTGGAAAATCCGCTATCAAAAAACCACTTCATAAAAACCATTGAAATTGTACCAGCCGTTACGTGATCGATTGATAAATTGAATAAAAAAATATTGAATTAATAAACTTCCTCTGCAGCTGGTTAAATCGAGATTCACGGCTGAAATATAATATGTAAAATAATACTTGGGGGTATAATAATAGATACGGGTTTCTCAGAACCCTAGAAAACTTAATATGGTAATTTATGAAGGTACGTCTGATTCATAGACGTAGGTTTAAAAAAAAACCGGCCGAGTGCTAGTCGGACTCGTGCACGAAGGGTTCCGGACCATTATCTATAAAAAACGGCAAAAAACACGTTTGTTGTATCGGAGCCCCACCTAATATTTATTTTATTGTTTTTAGTATTTGTTGTTATAGCGGCAACAGAAATACGGCTAGACAGTTGAAATTTTCAAAGATGATCTTTGAAAATTATAACTGTCTAGCTATCACGGTACACAAGATACAGCTTGGTGAGAGACAGATAGACGGACATAGTTTCCCGTTCTTACCCTTTGGGTACGGAACCCTTTTTAGGGTTCCGTACCCGTTTTGTATGCAAACTTCTTGTTTTTATTAACGGTTCAGCTGTCATTGAAATGTACTATAGGTACGCACGTGCGTTAAAACATGTTTCGCCACTCAAGCATAAATCTAACGATTCCATTAAACCATGGGGGTTCGACGAAGGACAAACTCAATACCATCAAACGAATTCGAATAAGTGCGACTTACCCTCGTATTCAGGAACGACACTGTGAGAACACGCACCCACAGTGGACGAAATCTTTTTTCATAAACATCACTTTATGTGTTGAGCGGCACTATGGCGCACGCTAACGTGTGCCTTTAGAGCTCAACTTTGGCTAGAGGCACACGACAATGTGCCTCTAGTCACACTATGCAGTGTCGCACAACACATAAAGTGATTCTTATGAAAAAAGATTTCGTCCACTGTGGGTGCGTGTTCTCATAGTGTCGTTCCTGAATACGGGGGTGAGACTTTTTATAGCCCGTGTAATTTATAAATTCTCCGAAACAATGACAGCATAACAATCTTTATTTACAAAACTAGCGACCCGCCCGGGCTTCGCACGGGTCAATGCTGATACTAAATATACTACAGAATGTCTTTATATAAAACGTTTTTTTTCACAGCTTTTTTTGACCCCTTCTAGTACAATTGCTGATTTTGGAGTACAATTCGTACAATTCCATAGATTTGTAACTGCATTAAAATTAACCCTTATCCACGGTGGGTCCGGCTGCGTAGTATCACACGATTTCTATGATTCTTTTTTTATGGAATAGTTAATAATGTTAACTTTTTTAATGAGGGATGACTGAGAGTGTTATAAACGTAAGAGTACACACATATAATCAGAATGCTTGGAACTGCTAAGCTATCGGGAGTTACACGTGTTATTGTAAGTCAACCATAAAAGATAGACATATGCTGTCGTGGGATATTTTTTATATAATTTTAAGGAGAACATTTCCGTCATACATGATTTTTGTGTAGCTTTAACCATTAAAGTTGCACACGCGACGGAATCTTAAAAAATGGAGTAACTTCTCCCGTTTTCCCAACATTTCCCTTCACTGCTCTGCTCCTTTTGATTGTAGCGTGATGAAAAGTATACTATAACCAGCTCAGGAGTATGAAAAATAATTGTACCAAGTTTTGTTAAAATCCGTCGAGTAGTTTTTGTTTCTATAACGGTTATACAGACAGACAGACAGACAGACAGACAACAATTTTACTGATTGTATTTTTGGCATCAGTATCGATCCCTAATCACCCCCTGATAGTTATTTTGGAAATATATTTCATGTACAGAATTGACCTCTCTACAGATTTATTATAAGTATAGATAGATAGATATAGATAGATAGATTAAAGACAGAGAAGATACACAAGAAACGGTTGAGTTGCAAATAGTTTTTATGTAGTATTTTGAGACAACTTATATCAGCGACTATAGATTTTTAATATTGTTTTGAATACTTATCTACGCGTGAAAGTATATAAGTAGGTACTATCCCACCAAAAACATTCTGTAAAAAACTAGCCAAGTCTCGATGGAGCTGCTTGTTTATCTCTAAAAAGTAATGAAATCTAGACAAAGTCGTGTCAAGTCTGAGGTTCTTTACTGCGATTTCTTTATTATTATAGAATGTTGTGTGACTTGGCCGTTGAACATTCTTTATACGTTAGTGGGTACAAGTCAATTTTGTTTACACGTAATGTTATATCTGTTGTAACTACCTATGTTTGTTAAGCGAGATAATAGCCAATACAGGTATTGGTAATTGGACGCTAGTGTCTTATTTTAGGCTGTTGTTGATCGTGCAACACATGCATTCAGCATTGACAATGCTGACTTCTGCTGTCTTCTTTTTGGAGCGTCAAATCGACCACCGATCCAACATAAAATAGACGTATTTTTTATACTGTTTGTTTCAGGCTCGCCTTTACATAAGTATTATTAAGCCTACAATTGACTGGTTATTGAATCAACGTTTTCTAAGTGGCAATTTTCCATCGTTAATGGGTAGCGGTTCTGGCGACAGATTGGTGCAATGGTGTCATGGAGCACCTGGTTTTGTACCCTTGTGTACTCTTCAACGGCCAAGTCACATAACATTCTATAATAATAAAGAAACGCAGTAAAGAACCTCAGACTTGACACGACTTTGTCTATATTTCATTACTTTTTTGTAGATATTGATGTCCTCTTTAAAACTGTAGTACATTACTTTGCTCTATTGTCAATAATTTCCGCAGCAAACGCAATATAAGGATTTTTTTTAAATTTTTTCACACTTTGGATTACATTATCGATGTTTTCATACGGATCCCTAATATTTTTGAAAATATACTATAGCCTATGTTCATCAGGGATAATGTAGGATTCTAATGGTAAAGGATTTTTCAAATCGGTCCAGTAGTTGAATATTTTTTGTAAAGGCGGTATGTCGATCTCTAATAGTTTGGTTAGGCTCTTGTGTTTTCTTATCAGGGTCACCAGGTACTCCAGATCTTCGATTATCCTAGTTTTTATGGTTTTCCCTTTATGTGGCCATTAAACCCTAACTCTGTACCAAATTTCAGCTCTCTGAGTTTATGGGAAGTACGAGTTCTATTCTGATGATCATGAGTGAGTGAGTGAGTGAGTGAGTGAGTGAGTGAGTGTCTGTCTAAAATGCGAAACTTTGCTTTCGCTTAACTTCGTAACTAAATGACCTACAGACTTGAAATTTTGGATTTTAAGTATGTGATTATAGCTTACTGGATGACGAAAATTTCAGCGTTCTGGTCTTATCCAGAGGTTCTCAAATAGGGGCCTGAAAATGCGGCGAAATGGTTCCAGTAAAGGATGGTACGGCAGTGTTTGCTTCGCGCTCGACTTGGCGGGGGCACTGCCGTGCCCCCAAATTAAAGTTTATAAGTACAAACATTACTTAGATTTATAATAAAAATAAGTTTTTTTTTATATATTTTTAAAATCAAACTTTTATAAATTCTAGGGCTCTAGTACTTGTCAAGACAAATCTAATAAGCCCAAACACAACGTGATTATGTTGTGTACTTCATCATCAGATCAGCTCGCTAGTACCATATTTTTATATTGTCATTGGAGATGCAAACTTTGAATACCTATCAGTATGCAAAGTTTTATCTCAATCAGACTATTTACTTAGGAGTTCCGTTGAACAGCTCCTGACTCCATCATCAGATCAGCTCGCTGTCATATTATTGCATTGTCACCGAAGTTACATAAGTATGCCAAATTTCAGCTCATTGCATTCGGTTGAAAATAACTGCTTCTTAATTGAGTTGCAAGATTCCACCTACATTTACATAAATACGTTGCAAGTTAAAAGTTAAATAAAAGCTTGTAATAAACTAAAACATTTATTTTCATCCGTTTTCCGAACATCTGTCCTTTCGGTTTGGTTAACAATTCAACTGTCATTGAAGACCCTTCAGAAAACGAACGTGCTTAGAACTTGTGTGTCCTTAAACCTTGGGAGTGGTACAGTTAGCGACAAAAGTATTGAATAAAAGAGTAAGAGTATCTGGTGGCACGGCAGTGCCCCCGCCAAGTCTAGCAAAAAGCGGCACGGCCGTACCATCCTTTTCTCGAAGCAGTTCAGGCCATTTTCGATCCCCTATAACTTCGTTGTGGATAAAACTAGAAGCCTGAATTTTCAGTAACCAAGCAGGCATAGTATAAACTCGGTATATTTCAAATTTCATTCAATTTGAACCTTTAGTTTAAGAATTATAACTAGTCAAAGTTTCCTAATTTTGACACTCACTCACTCACTCACTGACTGACTGACCGATCATCAAAAGTTTAAGGCACTTCTAGCAGACATAGAAGCTTCAAATTTTGAATACAATTAGTGGTTTGTGTATAAATCAAGGAAAAACCTAAATATTTTGCAATTTCGATCCAGTTTTCTAGATATACCGACTGCATAAATAACCTTTGTAACCCCATATAAATATATAGGATTACAAAGTTACATTTGCAGTTAGGCACCTAGATATGATTATGTTCAAAGATAACTTGTAAAATGGTCAACAGAATGATAGTAGAAGGTACCGGGAAGGAAAAAAAAACCGGCCAAGAGCGAGTCGGACTCGCGCACGAAGGGTTCCGTAGCATTATTTATAAAAAATGGCAAATAAATCACGTTTGTTGTATGGGAGCCCCACTTAAATATTTATTTTATTCTGTTTTTAGTATTTGTTGTTACAGCAGCAACAGAAATACATTAACTGTGAAAATTTTAACTGTCTAGCTATCACGGTTCATCCAGCCCTGTTCAACAGATAGACGGACAGACAGACGGACAGCGGAGTTTTAGTAACAGGGTCCCGTTTTTAACCTTTGGGTACGGAACTCTAAAAACTAGGACTATCTACAAAAATAAATGAGATGCTATCAAAAACATAACTAGTAAAAAAAGCCAAGTCTCGCAACGCAACTCAGATCTTCTACCGTAAAAAGTTGTGAGATCCATGTAATACCAAGTCGGTTAATTTATTCAGTCCCTACTTTAAGGGTCCTTCTGACTTATGTTATTACGTAATTAGCTAACCTTTACGTAATAACTTAAGACAGAAGGACCCTTAAAGTAGGGACTGAATAAATTAACCGACTTGGTATTACATGGATCTCACAACTTTTTACAGTAGAAGAACTGAGTTGCGTTGCGAGACGGCTTTTTTTACAAGTTATGTTTTTGATAGCATCTATTTAACATGAAATTAAGGAAGGTAGCAAAGTGACGTTATTAAAAGAGGTAAAACTCAGTAGGTAGGTACACAATATTATCGGATAGATAGAAAAATATTTATTGCTCAATACAAAGATGTACATAGGCATTCAGGGCAGATTTTTTTATAGTTTGTTTCTTTAAAAAACGTCAAAATTGCATATAAGGACTGCTTGAAATAAATAAACTAAACAATTTTTGTCACTGACTGTATTTATCATCAAACTATAACCCACAAATCGAGCACAAAAGGTGGATTATATAAATTATATCAAAAGAACACTCTCAATTGAAGGGTTCTTATATCAGGAGATATCTTGAATGTTTAGAACAGCTGCCAAGTTAAACGGCTCTTAGCCATAAGCTCTTCATCAACTGAGAATATACCGTTCACACGAGAGCGGAGAAGTTGGTTAAATAATTTGCCTTCTAATAATTACGTTTTATAAACGAAAAACAAAACCAAGCTCTACTGGATTTTTGGTTATATATCTCAGAAAGTCAAATAACCAAAATCGATTGTAACTACTAATAATACATTTTCAGATAGGTAAGTGTTTCGACTGATTGTAAAGTTAAAATTGATGATGTACCTAGCTTTTATAGTTTTATAAAAAAAAATACAAATTTCACACATTCACATTCATTGGGTTACATAAAATCTTCAAATAATAAAATAACCTTCTTCTATATATAAAATGAAGAATGCATGTCCTTTATAGAATCATAAACTATGCATTTGATCATGTGATGATCTTTAGCAAAGTTGTGCATGAGCCCACGAAGGTTTCCGAGTTGGTGGCGTAGCAACGCGCGCAGGCTACAGCTAGTAATATCACTACATAGTATAAAGCAAAGTCGCTTTCCGCTTCCCGCGTCTGTATGTAATATGTATGTATGTATGTTTGCTTATATCTTTAAAACTTTGATTTTGATGCGGTTTTTTTTAATAGATAGAGTGGTTCAGGAGGAAGGTTTATATGTATAATAACATGCTACCCGTGCGAAGCTAGTATATTATAATTTATTCTTCTGTAGGTGTGTTTGTCACCTAACTCCTAAACGTCTGGTCCAATTTGGTTGAAATGTCATATCATATGTATATTTCAATGGGTACCTGGATGGTTTGTAAATACAATTTCACTCGGTAGGTGGCGCTGCTGTCGGTATGCCACAAAGTTTGATTTGCTGTACTCTTAACAAATAGGCGGTACGAAGTTCGTCGGGTCAATCACTACATAGTATAAAGCAAAGTAGCTTTCCGCTTCCCGCGTATGTATGTATGTTTGCTTATATCTTTAAAACTACACAACGGATTTTGATGCGGTTTTTTTTAATAGATAGAGTGATTCAAGAGGAAGGTTTATATGTATAATACATGCATAATATAGTAGAGAAACACTGATAATTTTAGAGGTTTCTAATGTGATGTCGTAAATAAACACATTTTTTTTTCTACAATAAAGTCCGCGATGATATTAGAAATGTCTTACGCACAGCGAAGCGGGCACGGGTCAGCTAGTAAGGTATATAATACATTTGATCTCTAGTGTACCTATAGCTTTATTGTAAACTAGCGACCCACCCCGGCTTCGCACGGGTAAATAACAAAATAGCATAACAAAATAGTATACAAAATAGCCGTCTCGTCAGCGGCGAGATCCGCTGAGGGTATAAGGCGGCTATGTCAATCTGCTGATATAATAGCGCTTCAGGAAACGTGGCTCTTACCGCACGACCTGGGGATGCTGGAAAACATTGACGAGAAGTTTGCCTCTACCAGCAAATTGGCGGTTGATACTTCGGGGTAGGCGTCACGGGGGCGTTGCTCTATTGTGGAGAAATAATTTGTTCCCTGTGGTATCTATAGTAAAGTGTTCGAGTGTGCGTTTAGTGGCGATCAGGGTGAATTTTTCAGACCGATCGTTACTCATATTGTCAGTGTACATGCCGACCGATTCGCTGGACAATCTAAGCGAGTTTACGGACCTACTAAGAGAAATCAATGCCATTGTAGATAGTAACGACGTGGACTCTGTCTTTATGTTGGGGGATTTTAACGCGCATCCCGGTGAGTTAATTTGTAACGAACTTTTGTCTTTTTGTGAGGAACAATCTTGGTCTTGTGCTGACATGAAAGTTTTACCGTTAAGTACCTACACTTTTATTAGTGAAGTGTATGGTTCCAGACGATGGTTAGACCACTGTGTGGTCACAGAGGCCGGATTAATCTGTGTAGGATATTAGGGGTTGAAGTTTATGAACTATTTTAGTAACTTTAGAAATCAATATGAATGAATTGGCGCCTGCTTCTGTACGTATGGCTATCTGTTTTCTATCTATCTACTATAATATACTACCTTCTATATACTCGTAAATAAAAAATAAAACCGGACAAGTGCGAGTCGGACTCACGCACGAAGTGTTCCGTACCATTATCTATTAAACACGGCAAAAAAACACGTTTGTTGTAGGAGCCACACCTAAATATTTATTTTATTCTGTTTTTAGTATTTGTTGTTATAGCGGCAACAGAAATACATAATCTGTTAAAATTTCAACTGTCTAGTTATCACGGTTCATGAGATACAGCCCTGTGACAGACAGACGGACAGCGAAGTCTTAGTAATAGGGTCCCGTTGTTACCCTTTGGGTACGGAACCCTAACAAACACAATATATAAGGACAATTCGACCGATTTCACAGATATTTGTATGTTATATTCATAATTGTCAGGATAAGGTTTAAAGAAAGATTTGGCAAATTGTAATCTTCGGGAAAAACTGAACTGCTTTTTTCTATCGGATTATTGAAATTTGGTCAGGATATTATATGCCGGGTCAGCTTGTATATTATAATATTTTTTTGTATTTCTTTAGGGTCTGTTTGGTACTTGTATTTGTTTGGGTATTCTCCTCTGAAAGTCCTTCCATATAAAGTGTTTGTTGGTTTGACCTTATTTCACGCAGCAACGGAGTAACAGATCTACATATTTTATTTATAGAGATAGTTCATAGGCTGAAGAGTACAGCTATAATTGAAATAAAGGTATGTTTCTTTATTTACACTATCTGCCGGCCCTGGCTTCGCATGGGTGTACTTGAAGATCATAGGCAAAAGTTTGCTACCTTAGGTTAAATTATTAAAATTTTCGTGGATATCTCTAATTATTTTGAAAATAAAATATGACCCATGTTACTCGCTTATATTGTAGCTTCTGACAGGTCAAAGGATTTTTATTTTTAACCGACGAAAATCTGAGGACATTTTATTATTATATTTTTTTTTAAATGACCACGCATCTTTTTACCTTGTAATCCAATTTCGATATTTTTTTCTATTGTGTAGAGAATAGTCCCAAGTTGGTCCCATTTAAATTATATTTATGTAGGACTGACAGTTCCACCAAAAACTTAAAAAAACGAATATCGTCTGACTTTGCGATTGGTCGATACATGTTCGTCAGTTTTCTTTTTAGTTTTTTAGACGTAATTATCTATACTTATAATAAATCTGTAGAGAGGTCAATTCTGTACATGAAATATATTTCCAAAATAACTAACAGGGGGTGATTAGGGATCGATACTGATGCCAAAAATGCAATCAGTAAAAATTTTGTCTGTCTGTCTGTCTGTCTGTCTGTATAACCGTTATAGAAACAAAAACTACTCGACGGATTTTAACGAAACTTGGTACAATTATTTTTATACTCCTGAGCTGGTTATAGTATACTTTTTATCACGCTACAATCAATAGGAGCAGAGCAGTGAAGGGAAATGTTGGGAAAACGGGAGAAGTTACTCCATTTTTTAAGCTTCCGTCGCGTGTGCAACCTTAATGGTTAAAGCTACATAGAAATCATGTATGACGGAAATGTTCTCCTTAAAATTATATAAAAAATATCTCGTGACAGCATATGTCTATCTTTTATGGTTGACTTAAAATAACACGTGTAACTCCCGATAGCTTAGCAGTTCGAAGCTTTCTGATTATATTTGTCTACTCTTACGTTTATAACACTCTCAGTCATCCCTAATTAAAAACGCGAACGCACAGGTAGTAGGCTTGCTTGGCACCTAGAGGCTAGCGAGTCACCTAGCGAGTAGCTTCGTAAAACGAACATTCTCGAACGTTCGCGACCGGCCTAACAGCTAGGCGTCAAACGCGTAGTTCGGCCGGTCGCGAACGTTCGAGAAAAAGAGAAATCATCAATAATTGTCTAATGACAAAAAAGCTGTGAAAGAAAAACGTTTTATATAAGTAAAGACATTCTGTAGTATATTTAGTATCAGCATTGCACCCGTGCGAAGCCCGGGCGAGTCGCTAGTATATAATAAACAAAAAACATCTCTTTATAATATTGGTTGATAAAGATATAGATTTCTGTGTTTACAGATCTAAAACAGCGGATGGATGCTTATATCAAATATGACTATAATACATAAAGATACAGTGTAGATAGAGGTTTTGCAATCATCTTGGTTTATTGACTGAGATAAAGATGAGGACAAACTATAGCTTATCGGGTAATCTCATTATAGTAATGCTATATCATACCGTTTATTTGTTATATGACGATTTAATGAACCTAATAAGATATCTCAGCTTTATTTACTTATTATACATTCCATTATTCAGCATTTATAAAAGAAAGATGATATTCATTAGTTCACACTTTATTTTTGTTTGCTTTATCTTTGAAACGCACTCAGCGATATAAGTTTATCTGTTTGTCATTGCTAAGCGTGTTCCTAAAGGTTAGGTATGACTTAAAAAGACATGCAATAGTCACTTAGCCCCAAGTTAAAGTTCCGAACTTAAATAATGAAATTGAACTCTTATTCCGTTTGTCGGCTGATAATTTCAGCAAACTAAATCTAAAATCTACTAAATCTGTTATTGACTTGAAAATTGTAATGGGACTCAATTTCAAAGTAGGTTACTATGTCAAATAGGGTATCATATGTAGGAGCATGATTGACACATACTTATACTGTTGAATAATTTAGATGAAACATATTAAATCCATTCCCCTCCCTTATTTCAAAGTTTGGAAAGCGAAAAATCTGATGTCGGTAGAAATGTACGTAAATATTAAAGAAAAAATATGACGAAATCTTTAGTATCAAAATGGATACCTACCAAACTTTATGATGATTTAATTTTGTTGAAAGGTTCGAAACTTATTCAAATTCAAAATACATTTATTTCTATAAAATCACAAGGATCACTTTAAAACGTCTTAGAAGCTAGGTGAAGCTACACCTGTTTCTCGCGACCAAGCCTAGAAGAATCAGGCAACAAACACGGCTTAATTTTTTTCAATGATCCATTCCTTAATGTTATGTAGAGTTCGAGTGTGGTGCCGTAAAAACAAGGTGTAGGCTCAAACAAGAATAATAATTATCTTCAAACGAACATTTTATCTAAAACCTTCACAAAAGCCGAAAGTTGTCACTTGAAACCTCTCTTCGCTTAGTCAATAGGTAGTTGTAGTTTAATTAATAGTTTCAGTACGGAACCGTCAGTGCGCGAATTGAATCGCGCTTGACTGGTTTTTTCTCGCTACACCTAAATCGATCTTTAAGAAAGTTTTTAAGACGCCTTTACGCCATTGAAGGTAATAATCAAGTTAATATTTACGAACTGTAGCGTTTCAAAAACGTTTCAATACCATCTTTATGAGACAAGATATAAATCAAAGAGCAATTTAAAGGTCGAATGTCGTATCAATATCCCTCGTTTGATCTTTACAATCTCAGCAATTTCCTGACAGGTCCTGACAGTTTGACAGTTGTTTATTTTCAGTACTATTTCTATGAAATATCTACTTATACCAGAAGTTACTTGTATGATCTCACATATAGTAAAAAAAAAACAAATAAAAGTCGCGACTGTAATCCCCAAGTACGGTAGACATACTCTCTCAGGTTTCTAAGCGCTCAGATCCTTGAAAATTTCTAATGGGTGTAGCTAGAGGCGCGTCCAAAAGTTAAATTTGGCAATGCACGGTTGGGATTCGAGCCGCCGACCTTCGTATTGAATGTCGAGGTACCTCCAACACGGTCAGGATCTATAAACCAATGCTAGACGATAAAAGTATAATTGTTATCCTCCAAAGTATATTCCTCTCAAATGTTATTCAAGCCTCAAAAATATTTGTGACGTAATATTTTCAGGTTCATATTAATATTTCCATACGACAGCAATTTAATTTGTGGCAGTGGATTATCATAGATCAAGAATAAACTATGAACTAATAGGTACTAGACTTGTTGCTACGCCTTATTAGTCGGAGCTTGCTAATTAGTTGATTATGCAATGAATAAGGCTCTTATTATGTAGGTGTATGTATGTTTTATAAAAGCTTATGGTTATGGTATATATTCACACAATTAGTAAAGTAACCGTATCTTACACGGGCCATAGAGTAATAATGGAGAGCAATTAATCTAGGTAATGATTTAGCACATGGTTGTGGCGTGAAAATGTGACGAGATTGCACTGAACGAAATAATTCCGATCGCCCGTGTAGGAACACTTAAATTTCTAAAATATCCAGTACCGAATGATAAGACCAAATGGAATTACAACAATAAATTAATTTCTGAGTACTTATGGAAGATTATTTATTAAACTTAATATTATAAATGCGAAAGTAACTCTAATTCAAAGATGATTTAATGGATAAATAAATTCGTTGTCAGATTACACAATATCTAGAGATACGAGTAAATACAGTGTCTATGAATAATTTGGTAACTATGCTCTATATCGGCGCATGCTCTATGTTTTTTTTAATGTTCTAGGTTTAATATTTTAAAAATTGTATACTCTTCTAGCAATGATTCAATTATCACTGTAACAAAACTAATCAAAAACTCACCAGACAACTGTGATCCGAAAAAAACGCCAATCGAAAATTGCAATTTTAAAATGCGAACAGTTAATTAAAAAAGTTCCGTTATCGAAGCACCAAAAAGTCCTGCACTCGTTCGTAATTTAAATAAACTTGTGCGTTCCGCGTCTCAGCCGTGTATACCCACGAGTGCTCGGAGTCAGACTGGGGTGCTCGCTGATACCATGATAGGGACTGACGAGTCTGACATGACGTCGTCTTATGGGCCAGCGAAAAAATCACAAGGTTCGCGATGTATCGAGATTCGCGCCTAATGACTCTGAGTGAACAACGTTAGAACTTAAGAAAACAAAGCAATAAAAATGTTTACGTTCGATGCTTTTTTTTATGGAATAGAAAATTGTGATTCTATAAACGTACTACAAAGTAGTATAGATAAATATGCATAAAGGTCTTGGCACGTTTCAGAAGCTAGAAAAAAGCTAGAAACGTCTGTTATGAGGTCTCATAAATCATACACGACATTGTTTAACCTAAGAAACAGACAAAAAAATATCGCTTGTGTGAAGAGTAAGTATACCATAAAAGGCGTTCGAGATTAATTTATATAATACTAGCAGTCCGCCCCGGCTCCGCACGGGAGTAACGTATTATAACGATTTTATGGGTATTTTTTTACCCAAGGTGGTTACATTATCGAAGTTTTAATAGGGATCCCTATTTTTTTCTAACAATAAATATAGCCTATGTTTTACTTTCAAAACTTTCGTGAGTTGTACTACGTGAGTAATTTCCCGTTGTTGTAATAGCCTATGTTACTCAGAGATAATGTAGCATTCTAATGGTAAATGATTTTTTGAAATCGATCCAGTTGTTTTTGGATTTATTCCATACAAATATACAAAACATCTTTCCTCATAATAACATTAGTACCTATAGATTTTATTACACTCATATTTTTTTGCTTTTTATTCACATGTTGGGTTACATTATGGAAGTTTTCATATGGATCCCTAATAGTTAGACATATGGTATTGCTGACTTATTTGTAGATATTGATGTCCTCTTTAAAACTGTAGTACATTACTTTGCTCTTTTGCAGCGTACGCGATATAAGGATTTTTTTTGCTTTTGATTCACACGTTGGGTTACGTGATCGAAGTTTTCATACGGATCCCTAATAGTTAGACATATGGTATTGTTGACTTATTTGTAGATATTGATGTCCTCTTTAAAACTGTAGTACATCACTTTGCTCTATTATCAATAATTTCCGCAACATACGCGATATAAAGATTTTTTTGGATTTTTTATCACACGTTGGGTTACATTATCGAAGTTTTCATACGGATCCCTAATAGTTAGACATATAGTATTGTTAACTTATTTGTAGATATTGATGTCCTCTTTAAAACTGTACTACATTACTTTGCCCTATTGTCAACAATTTCCGCAGCGTACGCGATATAAGGATTATTTTTGGATTCTTTTTCACACCTTGGGTTACATTATCGAAGTTTTCATACGGATCCCTAACGTTTTTGAAAATATTATATAGCCTATGTTCATCAGGGATAACGTAGGATTCTAATGGTAAAATAATTTTTCAAATCGGTCCAGTAGTTTCGGAGCCTATTCGATGCAAACAAACAAACAAACAATCAAATCTTTCCTCTTTATAATATTAGTATAGACTAGGTGCTCGCCCCGGCTTTACACGCGTGGTATCTGGATAAAAAGTAGCCCATGTGTTATTCTGATGTATAAGCTATATTACTGTAAAGTTTAATTTTAATCCGATCAGTAATTCTTGCGTGAAAGCGTAACTAACACACACAAACTTTCGAATTTATAATATTATAGTAAGATTTAGCATAATAATATTTGAATCACTTTGTTTAAGCTTTTTAATATTTTCATTTTAATCAGGATTTATATTGAAAGCTTGAAAATAGATGTCATCTTCAGAATAATAATGTGATTGAAATTTAAGATTTAAAGCAATAATTACTTTGAAACGTTTAATTACGACCCGCGATTGATCAAAGCTACTCTATTTATAAACTCATTGTTTATATATTTACGGCTTTAATGGTGTTTTACTCTGCTTATATTATATTAAGTAATTCAGTTTATTTGTGCATTGTGCCGTGTGTCAGAGAGCTCGGGTCTTGGATTCTAGCCGTATTTTTAGAAGAAAATTGTAAAAATTTAAAGAATGTGAATTAGGATAGCTATGTAGAAAAAACAGGATCTCTCCATTCAGACGTCTAAAAAAATAATCTCCTGAAATAATATATTTAAGTGCAAATTTTTCTAATCAAATTTTAGCACAGATATTGTAGAAGCTATTTCCAAATTTTCAGGTCTCTAGAGTGCAGGGTTACTGAGTTATAACGATTAAACTGGACCTGTGACCCACCTTTTAAACGTTACTTAGAGTGAATAAATGTGTAACCATAGAAAAACAAAAAAAATGGTGGCTAAAATAGAATAGGTATTTGTTAATAATACAGTGCACTTAAGGCAAAATACAAAAAAATATAAGAAACACATAGCGTCTTAACTTCAAGTGAAATAAAAACGTTTTGTGTTTCTTATGAAAGTCTTTGTATATGTAAATTGGACATTTTGTTTATAGCATAACAAATATTTATGCACATAAGTTTAAGACGAGTAATAAATGTTTTTGATGAATGCAGAATCGTTTTTTCTCAATAACCGCAAAACATACATACAGTTATGTTTTTATGACAAAGATAACTTAAGGGTATAATCTAGATAAATTATAGAAATAAACACGATTGGTGAAACTTTTCTCCATAAATTTATTTTCCAAAGTTGGCTCTTCAAAAACAGTAGTTTCGTTTTTAACCAAAACTATGAATAGCTAAACAGTTCATTTTTATATAAATCGTTAGATAATCATACTAGCTAAGTAAATTATAGACAGTTTCTTTTTAAGCTTGATGATTTTCAAGATAATGCATGTTTATCACTTTTTCCGTCATATCCGGGTAGACCTTAAGAGGTAAGAAGTCCCGAGATAGAAAAGCAACATTTCATTGTCTTCTTGTTCCTACCACAAGGCTCTTTAGTCGACTGGCCCCGGAACAAAGTAGCCCTACGGGGCCAGTTGACCTAATGCATTTAATTTATTCGTTTTCTTTAGTCGACTGGACCCATTACTAATTTGAACAAAAAATCTATTGTCTGATTTCAAATCCGTGTACAGATGTGTACAAAATGTATTCGAGATAAACAAAAATAAAACACCTTCACATGGTTATAATATGTTATGATACTAATGTTTATTGGGCTCTTTTGCTACTGTTCGGGCTCACTTAGAACTAGTCAAAATTCACAATATACTTTCTATTCATATATTCTTTCTATTCTCATTATACAATATAATGTAAGCTGAAAGAATTTGAAAGTCACAGTCGTTTGATTAATTCTATATCAGAAGTATTCTATTCAACAATATAAAATTAAAATATTTGAAAATGAGTCTTTTGACTAATGCTTACTTTGAATTATTCAAAAACAACATTATACAATAATACAAAATTTAAAAAGATACATAAAATCACAGTTGTTTGATTAATTCTTGATACTTGCTTAAAACTATTCAAAATCGAATCGAATCGTGTTGGCCGAAAGGGAGGTACCTCGACTTTCAATGTGAAGGTCGTGGGTTCAAGTCCCGGCGTGCATAAATGGATTTTTCTATTCGAAAAAATTATATGCGCATCAAAAACAAGTGTTCAAAACAGTAAAGAAAATCGTGAGGAAACCAGTTAGTATTCTTATAAGCGGCGATGGGCTTGCCACCTGTCACGTATGGAATGCTAACTGCTGCAAAATGTGGGCATGGCCAGATATAATGTTTGGACGTGCCTCTGACTACCTCCACTAGACATCTTAAAATGATCTAAGCGTCTGGAAATCTAAGAAGATGTCTACCGTACTTGGGGATTACAGTCGTGATCCAATTATTTATTTATAATTTACTATTACACCAATCATAAATAAAAATACTACTTAAAAATCACAGTTATTTCATTAATGATTACAAAAAATTAAAACCTCAATTTCTCTAAACAATGGCTTACAGTAATATTGCCGCTAAGTAATTCGTTTATTGCAAAGTCAATTTTTTTTTCTCTCTATGGTTTCAGGCAATCTCTTTGAAATTTTGAGATCTGTAGGGTTTTTCAACGCAATCAAGAAGTAAGCCTTATACTTATACTTATACATAGCCCTTCTAAATGTAGAGCGATGTTGATATTGGATTTATGTATTCCATTAAAATATCGACAATAGTTGAAACACTTTTCTTCTTGTCTATTCTAATACCAAATTTTGTAAGCGGGGCCAGTTGACCAATTCAAAATATGCATTAGGTCAACTGGGCCCGCGGGGCTAGTACGAGCGGGGCCAGTCGACTAAAGAGCCAGTCGACTAAAGAGTGTATCGAAGTGTAGTACAATAACCTTTTTCTTCTGTCTTGTACTTATACTTATACATTTTAAATGCGACAACCAACAATAATCGCGTATGCTTGCCACACCCGTAAAGTTATTCAGGGGGGTTAGCATGAACCACTATCATCGTCCAAATGCCAAAACGGACACTTTTTGTATAGTAAAAGAGTCAGCTTTGACATTTGGACCATACGTTGTCGATACGATAGTGGTTCGTGATCAGGCCACTGTAAGCATTATCTCGAATCTCTAAAGCTTGGTTTTATATGATGTAACTCATAGATCATTTAGTGAGTTTTATATGTATAAAACTCACTAAATGATCAAGTGATTTTTATGAATAAACGCTTTTTACAAGCGTTTTATAACTTGCAGTTATATAACCTGCAATGTATGTATGTAACTATGTAATTATGTTTGTTAAGGTGGAATCTTGCAACTTAATTGGGAAGCAGTTATCTTCAACCGATTGAGCTGAAATTTTGCATAATTAACTTCGGCGACAATGCAATAATATAGTGACAGCAAGCTGATCTGATGATGGAGTCAGGAGCTGTACAACGGAACTTCTCAATAAATAGCCGGATTGATATAAAACTTTGCATAAGTACCTATTAATCTCCAATGACAATGTAAAATAATGGTACTAGCGAGCTGGTCTGATGATGGAGCTCGGACGTAGCCATAGGAATTTCTCAACTACACAACATAACTACGTCGTGTTTGGGCTCGTTGGATTTGTCTTGACGAGTACTAGAGACCTAAAATTTATAAAAACTTGATTTTAAAAATCTGGGGGCACGGCAGTGCCCCCGCCAAGTCAAGCAATAAAGCGGCACGGCTGTACCATCCTTTTCTCGAAGCAGTTCAGGCCATCTTCGACATTCTATAACTTCGCTGTGGATAAAACTAGAAGCCTGAATTTTCAGTAACCAAACAGTCACTATATAAACACGGTATATTTCAAATTTTATTCAATTTGAACCAGTAGATTAAGAATTATAACTAGTCAAAGTTTCCTATTTTGTCACTCACTCACTCACTCACTCACTCACTCACGGACTGACTGACCGATCATCAAAAGTTTAAGGCACTTCTAGCAGACATAGAAGCTTCAAATTTGAAACACAATTAGTGTTTAGTGTAAAAATCCTAAAAAAACCTGCCAAGTGCGAGTCACACTCGCGCACGTCGAGTTCCGTACCATTATCTATAAATCACGTTTGTTGTATGGGAGCCCCACTTAAATATTAATTTTATTCTGTTTTTAGTATTTGTTGTTATAGCAGCAACAGAAATACATCATCTGTGAAAATTTCAACTGTCTAGCTATCATGGTTCATGAGATACAGCCCTGTGATAGACAGATGAACAGACAGACCGACAGACCGACAGACAGACAGACGGACAGACGGACAGACGTACAGATGGAGAGACGGACGAACGGACAGTGGAGTATTAGTAACAGGGTTCCGTTTTTACTCTTTAGGTACGGAACCCTAACAAGTAGGGCTATCTACAAAAATAAATGAGATGCCATCAAAAACATAACTTGTAAAAAAAGCCAAGTCTCGCAACGCAACTCAGTTCTTCTACCGTAAAAAGTTATTACGTAATTATTACGTAATTAGCTAACCTTTACGTAATAACTTAAGACAGAAGGACCCTTAAAGTAGGGACTGAATAAATTAACCGACTTGGTATTACATGGATCTCACAACTTTTTACGGTAGAAGAACTGAGTTGCGTTGCGAGACTTGGCTTTTTTTACAAGTTATATTTTTGATGGCATATATTTTTAATAAAAAACTTATTTTATTTAAATTTTGATTTTGACTGCGGTTTCAGCTTTCAGCTTTCAGGTACGAGATATGGTTTACAGAATGTGTAGGCCGACTTCCAAAATTCTACAACAAACAATCACTATCTAATCTTTCATTTAAATAGTAGGTAGTACTCGCGAACTCACTTCCATTTGTCCATATCATAACAAGTCAACAATTTGTAAACAAGACATAACAGTATGTCAAACTTGTTTTTGTCTGACAATCTTGCAAATTGTAAATTGTCAAAATGCCAACTTAAATAAGAATGCTAAGGTGCTTCAAGGTCCCGTAGTGTCATGCGTCATATTTCTTAGATCTTTTGTTTTTTATTCTGTTGGGAAATTTAAAAAATAAAAAAAACGAAAACTGATTTTATATTTATTCTACCTACAGAATAGTCAAACTAGTGTTATACACAAAAAAAATTCTAACATTATGGAAGTCAGTCAAGCTTCCGGAAGAAGTAGGCTTCTACCCGTGGCTTTTCTCGTGGTACCTGAATAAAAAGTATCATAAACTCTATTTCAAATACATTCATTAATTTGGGCGTGATTGAGACACAAACAAATATATAAATATCCTCACAAACTTTCGGATTTACAATACTAGTTACGTGAAGGTGCCATTTTCTCTATTTGCATTTGAAACTGTACCCTAAAAACAAAGTATCTACTCATTAATTATAATGTATTTACAGATCTGAGTTTCCGAACGAAATTCTTGTTAAGGGAAGGTTTTAATTTTATTTGTTCATTTTGATCGAGTTTTCCTCAATATTTGCAAAATGTACCGCTTCGATTTTATGGCTTAGATAACTTTGGCAAACTTTGGACTGAAACACGATTGGTAAAACTTTTCTAAATAGATTTTTCATTTGAAAATGGCTCTTAAAAACACATTTTTCAGTTTGGCTATAAATCCAAAAATGTTCAACTGATAATTTTTACATTATTTAGTAGACAATTAAAATAGTTTTTAATTTAGGTTGATAAATATTGAATCTAATTTGAAGGTACTGCCTTCCTACTTACCTAAACCTATATATATAAAAATCAATGCCACTTTTCGTTGTAATTATATAATTCAAGAACGGGCTCACCTATCCAAACCGAATGTTTAGGCTTCGTTCGGACTATTTAGTAGATGGTTTATGTGAAGTTTGTACAAAATCGGTAGACTTTTTATCCAGGTGCGAAGCCGGGGCGAGCAGCTAGTTGTTTATATCTTAAATCGTTTTATCACAATTTTCTTGTTATCCGGGTAGACTCAGCCCATGTAACAACAGAATAATTAAGTAGATATCACCTTAACCATTTTACGTGTCATTTTAAATCACCAGAGTTAATGTAAACAAGCGCTTATGAAATGTTTAATTACATTTCACTGTTTGTGTTTATTTGCGGTTAAATGTCTTTGTAGAACAAGAGCTTGTAAGTTTTATTTTTACTCTCTGATCAAAAAAAGTTGGTTTTATAGCTAGGTTTTCTAAGAAAAATACTCACTGTTTATTCTGTGCACATAATTGACCAGCACTTACATTGATGATGCTATTTTCCAATAGATTAAGATGAAAAGGATAACAAATTGTATCAATAACTTTTCACCCTGCTGAAGAATTATATTTAAAATGTATGTAAACCCGTCATTGTCTCTTGGACTATATTGAAGATGGGTTTAAAGTACTTCAACAGATAGCTTAGATTTATTGCTTTACTATCGAAAACGCCCGCGACTTTGTTGGCGTCGTTTTTCATACATACATATTCCAAATCCCTCAAAGCTTAATCCACTTATTCTTAGTTGTCACCTCGAAATATCTCCACCTCGACTCGACCTCAAAACCGTGTTTTGGTAGCTTTAGTTGATAAAATTACTTCGAGTTTGCCTGTAGTCGAGGATTCCTCAATCAACGGAACGACGCATGCGTATGACGGTTTGTTTAATAAAAATCTCCTCGGACTTATGACGTAATGATGTAATTGAGGCACCTCCAAAATATCGATTTATGATACTTTTATATATATGAGGTTGTTGGGGCCTCGGCGTCAACGGCTGCCAACGAATAAAGTCTACGTCACTGTCACTTGACATCTGTCAATCAAACTGTCAGTGTGACAACTAGTTTTAGCGCTAAAATTATATACGCGTGTGTGTGTGAGTGGATGGAACTAACATAAATTCAAGATGGACGATCTAGCATAACATGTAACACGAGACATCTCTTTTCCTTTTTTGTAAATTTATAATTAGCAAGAAATAAACCCTACTGTCAAATAATGGAGTTTTGAATTCATTGAAGAATGCCATAGCCAGGATCAATTCGCAACAGAGGTACTTTTCGAGAGAAAATTTGAGTTTTTGAATTGACATTTTGTCTTGCGACATTTTGACACTTAGAATTCGTGTCGGGCGAGGTCGCGCGTATCATCGCCCGACATGTCGACCCATATGTCTCTGCATTATGTCTCTTAGTGTAAATGCGGCTCTAATATGAATTTTCTAGAAACATCGGTAGGCGTTGTAAGTTTATACACCGACACCGTATAGCCATATTGTGGCCGGTCGGGCTCATTGCCAGACAGTCAGTAAAACCGCCATTATATTTATTTCGCTTGATATGTGTAGTGGGATTATCGAACTCGGACAGGCCATTCTAAAGGACATAAATGGGAATGTCTCCTCGGGTGCGTCATACAAGCCACCATAAAATCTTGTTACTCATACTGGCACTAAAATCTGTACATGACAATTTGTTAAAACGTAGGTACAATGGATTTTTCCATTCGGCAACTAAACATACGAGTATGCCCAAAACGAACCAGGACTACTCGGGAACTGAAAAGGAAATTTCGTGACAATATTCGTTTCAAAATTACATTGTTTTGACTATAGTTTGAACTAATTTGTAAGCTGGATCACGAAAATCGATGATTAGGCTCTTTAGTTATTTTTATTGTTTACGTACTTGAGTGGTCCTTTTAATTATTATTCTTGTTTGAGCCTTCACCTTGTTCGATTGGCATCTCACTGGAGCCTCTACATAGCATTAAGGAAAGGATCATTAAAAAAAAAGGTAGACCCCAAGCCATGTTGTGTGAAACCAGTCAACACTCAAGCGGCGATAGGCTTGCAACCTGTCACGTTTACAATGCTAATTAACACAAAATTTGGCGAAAGTGCGAAATGTAACGTTTGGACGTGCCTCTGTCTAGCCCCATTAGATCTTAATGGATCGGCGTAGCTTCACCTAGTTCCTAAGACGTTTCAAAGTGATCCTTGTGATTTTATTGAAATAAAAGATTTTTGAATTTTAATCTAAACGTTTTGAGATCTGAGATTATGTCTATTTATATTATCCTACAGAATGATCACAAAAACAAATAATGGAAACACTTATGGAATCATGTTGTGTACCTAATCCTGTGGAGGTAAGCAAAAAGCTAGATAAATTTCTTAAAAATAAATGTTGTAAATCGCAGTCACCGCAACCAATACAGAGTGAATATTTCATAAAACCAGCTAATGAGCCGATCCAGTGCGGTGGATCAGCCGAAACCCGCTATCTTATCTTGCTTTCGATAGTTGTTGACAGCACTCGCTCAATGCACTCCTGAAATATTGCCCCGATATGATTAGCGGCTATCTGTGCTTGAATGAACTATGCCGTCATAGACTGTCATAAAAATCCTGCCCAAAACTATACAACTAGTGGGACCTATCTCAATTCAAACGCGTAACTCCGTTTAAAATCGTCTATGCGATAATCAATTAACCCATTGTCCTAATTGCCTACGACAATCCTGTGCGATGGCATCGTCAGGGTTCAATCAGAAACATTCTTACCGAATGTCTACTATTCAATATGTTGCCTAGGTAGAAGTGAATATTTTTGGTGGGAAACATCAGAAATTAGGCAATAAGCCTGTGTTTTGAGCCGAGTGACTGACTGATTCTCTATGAAACCGGAAAAAAACAATTATTGTCTTATACCTGAACTAGCTGGATTTAAATCTAATATATAAAATTTCCATGTCACAATGTTAGTTACCGTACTCCTCCGAAACGGCTTGACCAATTCTCATGAAATTTTGTGGGCGTATTGAGTAGGTCTGAGAATCGGCCAACATCTATTTTTCATACCCCGTAAAGATCGGGAAAAACGGAAAGTGCTTTTTTCTGTGGGATTATTGACATTTGACAGGACAACGTCTGTCGGGACAGCTAGTATTCATATAGAAAAAAGCATGTTTAGTTTTTCTAATTTTACAATTTATCATTCTGAATTTTGTGCATAAAAGTACAAAGTTCGATAATAAACTTTAACTTTTTACCCTTATAAGGGATGAAATTCATAAAATCATTAAATGCGTATTTTATTAATTGCATTGAAGAGCCTAAATACTAAATTTCAAGTAATTTTAGAACAAAGAACACACCCTCCAAGTTTCAGCGTCTCCAGGTCTCTGCGATCAGCGGTGTAGGTTGTGCGTTGATAGTCAGTCATTCAGGACAAAGCATTATATAGGTATAGATAATCGAAGTTCGATTGCCAAGCTTCTATAGATAGTCTAATGATAATCGTTATAAATTTCAGTGAATATCGATGAGTGATTATTGGAAATTAGACAAAAAGTCTGCAGAGCCTCGAGTGACAGTTGACGGCATAAACTGTCACCAGTCAAAGGGCATTTTTTGTAGGTGTGTCACGACAAAGGCGATTACTTCGAAAACCATAATTATTCATTCTTAAATCGTATCTCACCCACCGTGACTGGTGACACCGTGACAAGATTGCGCTGTCATTCCGCTCTTCAGCTCAGTTCTACGCAACTGAAATAGGCCATCCACACTCACGGCGAGAAACCCCGAGAACACCCGAGAAACGTGATTGTGGATAGTGACTCGCCTTCCCGTGGTCGTAAAAAATGTGTTTCCGCGAGGAGTCTCCCCGAGATTTCTTGCGTGAGTGTGGATGGGCTAAAAACAATTACAGTTTGTAATCATGCAACTCGCTTTTGTTTTCCTGTAAGTACTTTTGCGAATTCCAGTTTAATAGGTACGTACAACCTACAATACAACAAATTTACGCTTCTTTTGTTTGCTTTCTTTTGTTTGATGAATAAAGTTTTTTGTTGAGAAGTTTATCGTTTATTCTTGACTAGCTGACCCGTGCCCGCTTCGCTGAGGGACAGATAGTTTCACATCTGGTATTCCAATCTTCACAATAAATGATAGCCTATATGTTGCCGAGGACTAATAGCTATATAACAAAAAAAGTTTCATCAAAATCCGTCCAGTAATTTTTGCGTGAAAGCCAGTCAACAGACAGACAGACAGACAGACAGACATACAGATAAAAATTTCAAAATGTTTTTTTTTTTTGGCTTGTGTTACGTGTATGAAGACCCCTAGGTTTATATTTCTAGTTTTTATTCAATGTACAGAATTGAACTCTTCTACAGTTTTATTATATGTATAGATGATGTTCTTTGTGTAGGTAGGTAAGCTTATGCAAGTACTTAAAGTAGGTAGTTACTTAAACGTTCTCTACTCTCAATTATCTCTTAAATGGTTAAATATTAGCAAATTTGTATAATTAAGAGGCATTTTTTATCATGCTGTAAAGCGACCTCCTAATTCAGCTCAGGTAATAATTACACCAAGCTTGAAACACTTGTTGAATATACGGATTTCAGGTTTCAAGAGGCACGGTGTGTTTGGCGTTATAGTAAAGCGAAAAGAACAGAGATGGCGCTAAACTCAACTCTGACTATGTTTAGAGAGCTTGCCAGATTCACGCGAAGAGGGTTCCGTATTATAGTTATTCTGTTCATGAATAAGTTTTTTGTGTTCTTTCGAAGATAAGACAAAATAAACAGATAGAGCAACAGACATACAGACACGAGAATGAACCTATATCCATTATTAGAACGCCGGACGGAACCCTACAAATTGCTATCCAAAAACAATATTATGATTGGTAGGTACATCTTGAGCTGTTTCTAATCATCAAGACACGGTAGTCAGACGCAAGGCTAAATGTTGTTTGTTTTTTTTTGAACACATTACTATTTTTTTTGTTCTATTTTGGTACAAAGTCAATTTACCTAACCAATTTAAAATATCCTTTATATTTTTCTTTGCATAACGTAACCAATGTTACCTACAATTTAATGTAAATTTGTTAACAGAACTTGGTAATTTCAATACGAGTTATATAACTGTTAATAGTTGTTTAAATCGAGATTGAAGGTTTTCATTTCAAGGTGCAGGGCGTAGGTTGTATGCAATTCTAGTTAAATGAGAAACTACCAATTCAAACTGACGTATATACGTCACGGACGTAGGTACAGTCAGCTGGTAACCTCTCTTCATTTAATCAAATTCCAAGCCAAAAGGTAGGTATTTGAAAGGAAATTAAATATAATCCCGTCTGTAATTCCCAAGTATCGTAGACATCCTCTCAGATTTCAAGGCACTCATATCCTTAAAGGTATTTATTTCAATGAAATCAAGAGGATCACTTTGAAATGACTTAGAAGCTAGGTGCTACACCTGTAGGGCTATTTTGAAAAAACATGATTATCATGTTATGATGTTGAATCCAATCCCTAATGTTAGAGAATACCTAATCTGTGCACTTTTCATTGTAATTATTCACTGTTTAAGCACCTATACCTATGCTTCTGCGTAGGTATTGTATTGGAAGGTATAGGTGCCTAAACAGAATAAAAAGCGTAGGTAGGTATTATGGCATTCAGTACCAATAAATATTTCTATGAATATCATAACAAGATAATCATGTTTTTACAAAATTACCCCACTGGTAGCTAAGTCGTTATGCCTGTTCTCCTCGAAGAATCAGGTAACAACAGGCTTGGTGCATGGAATTGTATTTCGATGATTCTTTGATGTTAATTATGAGAGCGCCAGTGTGGTGTCTATTGAAAACGGCTCCGATAATAAAAATATACTTTGCTTATTAAGGTGATAAGTGAAATTTTTGACTTTTTGTATGGGCTGAGTCTACCCGGATAAGACGGAAAAGGTGATAAAAATGCATTATCTTGAAAACCATCAAACTTAAAAAGAAACTGTCTGTAATTTACTTAGCTATGATTATCTAACGAATTATATAAAAATGAACTGTTTAGCTATTCATAGTTTTGATTAAAAACGAAACTAGTATTTGGAAAATAAATCTATCGAGAAAAGTTTCACCAATCGTGTTTCTGTTCTTTTATTAATCTAGATTAAATCCATAAGTTATCTTTGTCATGAAAAACAAAACTGTATGTTTTGCGGTTATTGAGAAAAAACGATTCTGCATTCATCAAACACATGAATTACTTGCCTTAACAAAGAAATTGTCACTCACTTGAGTTTTCCCAAATTAAAACATTATTTTCTTGGTATGTGTTAGGTAAGTTGCTGAAAATTTATGGCAATTATGATTCAGTACGGTCGGAGAAACTTAGCTTACGTGAAGTTCACCGTGAGGCCATAAAAATGGTTTTGTATCACTGCATAAGTTCGAAAAGCTCAATGGCCAATTTCATATAAGCCTTTTATAGAGATGAAATTTTGCTATTATTTCTTCAGAGAAATGACAACCTGGATAGGGGTCAGCAGGGCTATTTTGTAAAAACATGATTATCATATTATGATGTTGAATGCAATAACCTAATGTTAGAGAACCTAATCTGTATACTTTTCATAGTAACCTAGTAACCTACGCTCTTGCGTAGGTATTGTATTGGAAACGTAGGTATAGGTGTCTAAACAGCATAAAAAGCGTAGGTATTATGGCATTCAGTACTAATAAATATTGGTATGAATATCATAACATGATAATCTTGTTTTTACAAAATAGCCCCATAGATCTTTAAGCATACGACTGTACTTTGTTAGCAAATTTGGTTTCTGTACATGCCTAAGTAAGTGTGTTTAATTTGCAGGTGCGTTCCTGCAAGGTTTATGTTATGGAAGTAATTGCCTATTAGTGAAGTGACGAGAAACTGTTACTCAACTGTTACTAGTTTTCAACCAACGAAACAAGGAAGTTCTCGTGGGTTGGTAGGTATATGTTTTTTAGGGTTCCGTACCCAAAGGGTAAAAATCCTATTACTAAGAATTCGCTGTCCATCTGTCTGTCTGTCTGTTCGTCTATCTGTCACAGGGCTGTATCTCATGAACCGTAATAGCTAGACAGTTGAAATTTTCACAGATTATGTGTTTATCTAAAAACATAATAAAATAAATATTTAAGTGGGGCTCCCGTAAAACAAACGTGATTTTTTTGCCGTTTTGATAATAGTACGGAACCCTTCGTGCGCGAATCTGACTCGCACTTGGCCAGTTTTTTTTTATTTTTTTTTTTGTTTTTTTAAATGTCTATTTACTTGGTGATCCTATTTAAATTGAAAGTATTTATATAGGACTAATAGTTCCTCCATATAACATAATAATTACGTTTAGATAACTAAAAAGAAAACCGATGAAAATGTTTCGACCAATCAAAAAATGTGACCAACAATTCAAATTCAAATTCAAATTAAAAAAAAAAAATTCCTACCCTTAGGATTATATTTTTTTTTATCAAATTTATATTAACTTATTATTAACGATTAACCTTCACTACATAGTATGAAGCAGAGTCGCTTTCCGCTTCCCGCGTCTTTAAGTATGTATGTTTGCTTATATCTTTAAAACTACACAACGGATTTTGATGCGTTTTTTTTAATAAATAGAGTGATTCAGGAGGAAGGTTTATATGTATAATAACATGCTACCCGTGCGAAGCCGGGGCGGGTCGCTAGTTTAAAATAAAAAAAGATTTATCAAAATCGGATTATTCTGTAAAAAGTTATGCGTCATACTTTTTTTTTTTAAATTATGCGCGTCGACTTGAGAAGCTCCTCCGTATTTCGTCGTTTGAAAAACGAATATCGTCTCTTGACTTTTCGATTGGTCTAAACACTTACGACGGATTTTTTTTAGTTTTATACACGTAATAATTATTAGTTCTAAGTATTCGATAAAATATAATCACAATATAATAAAGGTACAACAAATCAACTAAAGTACATATATTATAACTTTTGACTATTAAGTACATAAATAATACCTTCTTGGAAAACGGGTACCCAAATAATAACAATAGAACGCAATTTTAGTTGAGTAACAACTGAAAACTTTGTATTATGAAAACAATTGAGCAAGCTAACTCATCATAAAACCAAGTTATTAGATCTGAGAGTTTTGTAAAAAAACATGACTGCTTCCACGAAATTTGGCCTGATTATTTGTTTACGCCCAATTTATTTTGAGTACCCGGAGAGATTGATTTTTTAGGGTTCTGTACCCAAAGGGTAAAAACGGGACCCTATTACTGAGACTTCGCTGACCGTCTGTCCGTCTGTCTGTCGCAGGGCTGTATCTAATGAACCGTGATAGCTAGACAGTTGAAATTTTCACAGATGATGTATTTTTGTTGCCGCTATAACAACAAATACTAAAAACAGAATAAAATAAAGATTTAAGTAGGGCTCTCGTACAACAAACGTTTTTACAGATAATGGTACGGAACCCGTGCGGAACTTCGTGCGCTAGTCTGACTCGTACTTGGCCGGTTTTTTACTAAAATTAAAATAATCTTATATGGAACGACAATACAACGAAAACGTTGACATCTAGGTACTTTTAATTTTCTATATTTTCTGACCAATCTAAACACTTTCTAAAGTAGAAATGAAATATGATCACGACTATAATCTCCAAGCACGATAGACATCCATCCAGATCTCCAAGCGCTCAGATCCTTGAAGATAACCAAAGGGGGTAGTCAGAGGCACGTCAAAACATCACATATATTATCATCTAAAGTTCAAGCCCCGTGCGTCTCTAGGGGTTTGACTTTCGGAAATTATTTTCTAATCTAGTAATTTCAGGTTTCTAGGTCTTATATTGTGGGCTGAGCGATAACGGTCAGTTAAATAAATGTTATTAATGTAGATTGAAAAGACTCGTATATATAATCCGTTTATTTAAAACATATTGCAATGTTCAGACGTAAATCTGACGCTAATCTGAAATAAAATCCCTGTGGCCACCCGTGCATAATGAGTACCGTCACTTGCCAATATGTTAAAACGGTCTCAAAACAGAGCTGTACTTCGGTTTATTATTCGGTATATTATATAGTAAAATATAAAATAAAATAAATATTGGCGGACTTTACACAGAACACCATCTAGCCCCAAACTAAGCAAAGCTTGTACTATGGGAACCATAGTACAAGCTACATAACTGATAGAATACTTATTTACTTTTATTTTTTTTATTTTTTTGTAAATACATACTTAATATACATAGTAACACCCAGACACAGAACAAACATCTATGTTCATCGTAAAGGTTAGCTAATTAAGTAATAACATAAGTCAGAAGGACCCTTAAAGTAGGGACTGAATAAATTAACCGACTTGGTATAACATGGATCTCACAACTTTTTACGGTAGAAGAACCGAGTTGCGTTGCGAGACTTGGCTTTTTTTACAAGTTATGTTTTTGATGGCATCTCATTTATTTTTGTAGATAGCCCTACTTTTTAGGGTTCGTACCTAAAGAGTAAAAACGGAACCCTGTTACTAATACTCCACTGTCCGTTCGTCCGTCTGTCCATCTGTCCATCTGTACGTCTGTCCGTCCGTCTGTCTGTCGGTCTGTCTGTCCGTCTGTCTATCATAGGGCTGTATCTCATGAACCATGATAGCTAGACATTTGAAATTTTCACAGATGATGTATTTCTGTTGCCGCTATAACAACACATACTAAAAACAGAATAAAATAAATATTTAAGTGGGGCTCCCATACAACAAACGTGATTTATAGATAATGGTACGGAACTCGACGTGCGCGATTCCGACTCGCACTTGGCAGGTTTTTTTAGGATTTTTACACTAAACACTAATTGTGTTTTAAGTTTGAAGCTTCTATGTCAGCTAGAAGTGCCTTAAACTTTTGATGATCGGTCAGTCAGTGAGTGAGTGAGTGAGTGACAAAATAGGAAACTTTGACTAGTTATAATTCTTAATCTACTGGTTTAAATTGAATGAAATTTGAAATATACCGTGTTTATATAGTGACTGCTTGGTTACTAAAAAATCAGGCTTCTAGTTTTATCCACAACGAAATTATAGGGGGTCGAAAATGGCCTGAACTGCTTCGAGAAAAGGATGGTACAGCCGTGCCGCTTTATCTTGGCACTGCCGTGCCCCCAGATCTGTTCATCATTCCTATTGACATGTAAAAATGTATAATTATTTATGTAATACGAGTAATGTTATTTTTAATTTAGTATATTAAATGCTGGATGTGATATAATGTGTAAATAGTTAGTGTAATTGGTCTTGTACCGTGCTAATTATGTATAAATAAATAAAATAAATAAATAAATAAATGCCCTGAGTACGCCCAGATACTGGACAAAAGTAAAGTGAAACAGTAATCCACACTCGGGTGCGTCACGTCTGTCGGTGACACCGACCATTTTATTTTATTATATTGTACTAGCAGACCCGCGACAGACGTTGTCCTGTCCAAACTTCAATAATCGCATAGAGCAACACACGTTGCTTTGACGACTGATGTCAACATTGATGTCAGATTTTTTGCACACCAGCGCCATCTATACTAAAGTCATCCCTCTTGCGTTTTTTTATCGTTTTGGGGACGTTTTTTGTATTTTAAAATAGTTTATGTTTTATTCGGGTATTATATCTACATCTACAGCAAATTTTATCTTAATCTGTTTTATCGTTTAAGTCACAAAAGTACATACAAACTCACAAACTATCTCATTTATAATATTACTAGCTGACCCGTGCCCGCTTCGCTGTGCGTAAGACATTTCTAATACCATCGTGGACTTTTTTGTAGACGATTTTAAGGTATACAATACTGTAGTTGATTATTTTGATATATCTCGTGGGGTTCAGCCAGCATTTGCAATGTAAGCGCAAAAAAATGTGTTTATTTACGACATCACATTAGAAACCTCTAAAATTATCAGTGTTTCTCTACTATATTATGCATGTATTATACATATAAACCTTCCTCCTGAATCACTCTATCTATTAAAAAACCGCATCAAAATCCGTTGTGTAGTTTTAAAGATATAAGCAAACATACATACGCGGGAAGCGGAAAGCGACTTTGCTTTATACTATGTAGTGATTAGGATATACCTAGATAAAGTACCTTGACAAAACAGGTATATGGCGGCAGGTATAACAGGCGTATTTTACTGGACCAAATTAGTGACGTTTTGAAAAAAGGCCAGGTCAAGGGTACTCTAAACCGACGAGCATGCATGATGAATGTGATGAGAGTGAATGAAGCAAAAGAAGTAGGTATGCTAGGCTAGGATCGTAGCAAGTGGAAAGCTGTGACGTCTGCCTACCCCTCTGGGAAACAGGTGTGATTTTATGTATTTATGTATGTATGTAGATAAAGTACCTACGGCTTTCTACTAAGCAATGATTGGCATGACGGCCGTAGTTTAGAAAGATTACGACTGCCTAACTTGTTTAATTTTTTGGTTGTAATAATCTATATAATAATGTGTTGATACTTAAGGTGATATGTTTCATCGAGAAAAGTTTCACTAATCGTGTTTATGTTTATAATTTATCTAGATTGTTAAAATATTTATTACTCGTTTTAAGCGATCTCGGTACCCCCGGCGGCGCGATAAATGTTTGCATGATCTGCAAATATTTGTTGATCAACAAAAGTTTTCAATTCATTGGCCTGTCTAGATGTTATCCTAACCTACCCTATAAAGGTAAGAACTAATCAAAAAAACCAGCCAAGTTAGGTCGGACTCGCGCACGAAGGGTTCCTTACCATTATCTATAAAAATGGCAAAAAAACACGTTTGTTGTATGGAAGCCCCACTTATATATTTATTTTATTCTGGTTTCAGTATTTTTTATAGCGGCAACAGAAATACATAATCTGCGAAATTCATTCAATTCGTGAGATGTGACAGACGGACAGACGGACAAACGGACAGACGGACAGCGAAGTCTTAGTAAAAGGGTCCCGTTTTTACGCTTTGGGTACAGAACCCTAAAAACTAAAAATAAAACTGACGAAAATGTATCGACCATTCGCAAAGTGAAGGAACTGTCAGTCCTACATAAATATAATTTAAATGGGACCAACTTGGGATTTTTCTCTACACAATATGAAAAAAATCATCGAAATCGGATCACCAGGTAAACTAACTAACTAATGAATACCTAACCTCGTAACCGATAACGATGTAAAAATAAATAACTAATATGCTAATGAGGGCGCACCACTATCCAATTACTTACCTGACTATACTCGTATGAATGCAGTATTTTCATACTACATTTTTTTTAAATAAAGCTTATATGATAAAGCTAAGATTCTAGATACTTTTTTATAAAATAGATATTTTCCTCATTTAAAGTAAACCATGTTGTTTATGAATAATACATTATTTTAATATTGCAAAAGTATTTGTGTTGCAGGCAGTCAAATACAGTCAGCAAGAAAAAGCAGAAGATAAAACATCGAGTCGTTCATAAATATTTGAAATCCTATACATTTTGCAGGCCATCATAACCAAGAATCGTGCAAAATGTCTTGAGTTTTATCTGTAATTTTATCATAAACGTGGTCAGTAGTCGGACATGTCGAGGCATGCCCACGGGAGTGTCTTCGAATAAATCAAGGACTCATCACGAGCCTAATGTCATCCCTTGCCTTAGGGATAGTCGACAAACAACTCGTGTGTCCTTTGAGCATTTATTACGAAATTCTGTAAATAGGGATAATAAATTAATTATTTTGGAGAGGTTCCGTTGTATTGAGCCATCTAGAAATATGTTTTTCCTGTTCTTAGAAAGCATTTTCAGCAAAGAAATTATAACGACGACATAAAGACGAAGGGCGCCGCCGTCGGCAAGATGCATAATACTTTAAATTAATCTGTGTAATAACAGATTAAACGATTTAGTGTTGCGAATGATAATTTGAAAGACTTTTTATGTAAATAAACTACGTCACACTACACAGTCGTAACGAAAAATGTTTTATTTATTTAAGCAGAACGGATCACACACACACAGTTATACAAATAACAATAAACTGATTATTTATTATGTAAAGTAGATAAAAACAATAGGTATGCCATAATAATCGGACATAAAATTAACATGGTATTGCCTACTACCTACGTGCCGTGTTACACGAAGGCACAATGTCTCGCAGTCTCCCGTACATCTTTTGCCCAAAACTTTAAGTTAATGAAAGTCTAAAGACCTTTTGCACTCTCACTATAAAAGAATTAAAGAGAGAGAGAGAGAGAGATAGAGATAGATGTCAACTGCACATCTCTCATGATGAGCTCGCTCTTCCACTTCAGATACCACAACCTTCTCGAGCCTTACAATGTGATGCACCCTAGAACTGGTATACCTGAGTAGTTGGAACCTTTACACGCAGCAAGTGCATCGTTTCGATCGTGAGTGCGGCAGCTTCTCATTGATTTCCTTTTCTACCATTCCACCTTGGTGAATCCCTCGTCAATTCGCTGGAAACAATTTCACAGCGGTTGCGAGGGGTGCAGGCGACTATAGCGGTAAAGTCACGTTTCGGGGTAGACGTGACCCGTGACGTCTCAGCCGGGCAGGGGACTTGATTGGATTCCATGATGATTATTGACAGTTGAATCTTGCGACGGTTTTTACCTAAAACGATCATTGATTTCTGCTGTATCTATTTATAGGTATTATATTTCCAAAGGCGGTCTATTAAAAAGGGTATGACTATAATAGTCCCCAAGGACGGTAGATATCCTTAGAGATCTCCTGGTTCTAAGATCTTTAAATAGAGATCAGAGGCACGTCCAAACATCACTTTTGGCAGTTGCTCACATTTTGCAATAGTTTATATTAATAGCATTCCATACGTGACAGGTTGAAAGCACGTGGCCGCTTATACGTATACTAACCGGTTTCTTCATGAGATATTTTAAGTTCATGTTATACACATATACATTTATTGAATTTGATTGATGCCAATTGATGATAAGAGCGATTTTATTTATTCAGTTTGTGCGGTAACGTAGAGTAGCAAAAAATTGTATCAATTTTACGTCGAAAATGTTTATAGTTTGTTAGCTGACCTGGCGAACTTCGTACCGCCTATTCTACTAATATTATAAATGTGAAAGTATGTGAGTGTGTGTGTGTGTGTGTGTGTGTATGTGTGTGTGTATTCTTCTTTGAAGGACCTTTTCTAGAAGCAATTCAGGAACTTTCAGGTTTCTATAACTTCGTTACGGCTTAGAGCAATGTGCTGAAAATTATGTCATAAATTCTTCTATTCAATTACCAAATTTTATGTTTGAGAGCTGAAATAGTTTTAAAGATATTTGCTTTCAAAATTACGTTAGTTTGCTAATCACTCACTCATGCATCATTATAAAAATTACCTATAAATGTTTTAATTCAATAAAGACTTGGTATGAAAATCTTTGAGAGTGTATGCGCATATCTTTAAAATGTATTTTGTATACAAATTCTGATAAAATATTGGCCATTAACGAGCACGAAAACCGTTTACTCATATTTGTTATTATATGAGGTTTCAGAACATTTTTGTGCGGTAACGTAGAGTAGCAAAAAATTGTATCAATTTTACGTCGAAAATGTTTATAGTTTGTTAGCTGACCTGGCGAACTTCGTACCGCCTATTCTACTAATATTATAAATGTGAAAGTATGTGAGTGTGTGTGTGTGTATGTGTGTGTGTATTCTTCACTCTTTCACGCAAAAACTACTGAACAGATTTAGATGAAACTTTACAGTAATATAGCTTAAACATCAGAATATAATTAATTATCCTAGCCGATTTCGGCTACGGAAACATTAGCTTTGTTTTTTTTTTTTTTTTTTATGTGATCGGCTGTTTCACCCGCATATGGCTTATATACTCTATCCATGCACCAAATGTTCGCGAACAGTCAATGCAAGTCCAGGGTCCATTGATGCAGCCATAGGTCATATGTGAAGGCGGTTAAGCTGGTCGCGTCTAAAATCTAGTTCTCGCCTTCTCTCTTCTTCAAACGTATATACTTTGTCCTGTACGTGTCGCCGCCACTCTGGACGTTTTTCAGCTAAGGACTCCCAATTAGATGGTTCAATACTGCATCGCTTCATATGCCTTTTCTGAACGTCTTTAAAGCGCAGAAGCTGTCCACCGCTTTTTCGCTTACCGTGTTCCAGTTCAGAGTAAAAGATCCGCTTTGCCTTTCTCGTATCAGACATTCGAGTCAGGTGCCCACACCATCGCAATTGGCGACGCATCAGATATGCCTCTATACTGCAAACATTAGTTTGTCGTAGAACATCAGTGTTACGAACCCGACCCGACCACTTGATGTTAAGAATGTCGCGGAGACATTTTAGGTGGAATCTGTCTAGTGTGCGTATGTGTCTGCGATACAGGCACCATGTCTCTGATAAATACAAGATGTTTGGTAGTACGATGGCCTTGTATACTTTAATCTTGGTACTCAGTTTTATATGATGGGAGGGAAACACCCGGACTCTAAGTTTCCCAAAAGCAGCCATAGCAGAGCCAAGTCTGCTATTAATTTCCGAGTCAAGGTCGTACTTAGATGTTATGGTGCTTCCCAGATATCAAAATTTATTGACCTGTTTCAAGGACTTTCCGCCAATCTGTAAATTAAGTGGAGCTTAGTTTTCAGCATCCATGGCCATCACTTCCGTCTTTGTGATATTTATTTTGAGGCCAAATCTACAGCAAGCGACTTCGAGCCGTGTCATCCTGATGACACGGCTCGAAGTCGCTTAGTTGTTCTATGTGAGGACTCCAGGACCTGTCCTGGAGTCCTCACATAGAACACATAGGCATCCAGCTACCACCCGTGTGATGCCGGGGCGAGCAGCTAGTAATACATATATTAAGAGCACAGCAAATCAACTATAATTCAATGTTTTCCTTTACTGCTATGAGCACGTGTTATCGCTAAATTTGTGGTTATTTGGTAAACATAAATTCTTAAGCAAGTCAAATTCTCCAAAGCAAACTTCAAGTTTAAAACAACAACTGGTTCACCATCGGATGATTTTCAACAACTTCTTCAGTCAGAGATTATTTTTAGCTCAAAGCCATTTTGCAATACGGTTAAAGCTTTTGTGAAAGCATTAGCTTTGAGTCATTAATTTAATGAAAGTTTTTACCTTTGTACGCGAGCTCATGCTCAATGAGTGTAGGTATATTTTTATAAAAATGTTACTGGGTGTTTGCTAAATTGACCTATACGGCGCCTACACCGTAGATGCTACTCTACGGCGTAGCCTCTACGACTTAGAGGGCTTCGTAGCTTAACTTTACTTTTATGGGTTAGTTATGTCTTATTTGAGGTTTTAACTACAATCTAAATACATCGATAATTTATTTTTACGTGAGGAATTTCCCGTTTGTAATTATGTGAATCTAAATACAACCTGAAAAAGTTTATAAACTTTATTCATGTTTGTTTTTTTACTCAAAAACTAATAAATAACGACAATGAGCTCGCAACCTGTCATATTCCTATTTTGATATATTTTTGGTATAGTATCCTTCTTAGGGTTCCGTACCCAAAGGGTAAAATCGGAACCCTATTACTAAGACTTCGCTGTCCGTCTGTCTGTCCGTCTGTCCGTCTGTCCGTCTGTCTGTCTGTCACAGGGCTGTATCTCATGAACCATGATAGCTAGACAGTTGAAATTTTCACAGATTATGTATTTCTATAGCTGCTCGAACAACAAATACTAAAAACAGAATAAAATAAATATTTAAGGGGGCTCCCATACAACAAACTTGATTTTTGCATTCCAGCGCCATCTAGTTTCTTTTGATGTTACTACGTATTATAGGTACTTTTCGCGGTCTCATGCGACCGCTCGGGGTTTGAGAGGTAATATGAAAGAGGTTTGCGATTCCGCTGGCAGGTGGCGCTATTTTACCACTATCGGTAAAGTAAGTCGGTAAATAGGTGGTACTTCACATGATCGAATAAAAAGTTTGAAATTGAATTATTGAATTCATGTAGTTAGGTAAATAGGTACCTAGGTAGATATTATTAATTTCCAATTAATTTCGAGTTCGAATCCTGGCCGTGCATCAATGGATATTTCTGTTCGAAAAATGTACCTATATGCGCGTTACACGTGTTTATAACAGTGAAGGAAAACATCGTGAGGAAACCTGTTAGTATTCTTGAAAGCGGTGACGGGATTGCAACCTGTCACGTGTGGAATGCTAACTACGTAGTTAGGTATTTACCTAGGTAGGTTACGAGATATTATGAATTATTTTTTATGTTTCTAGGGTTCCGTATCTAAAGGGTAAAAAACGGGACTACTAAGACACCGCTGTCCGTCTGTCTATTACCAGGCTGTATCTCGTGAACCGTGATAGCTAGACAGTTGAAATTTTCACAGATGATGTATTTCTCTAAAATCAGCATAAAATAAATATTTAAGTGAGACTCCCGTACAACAAACGTGATTTTTTTGCCGTTTTGATAATAGTACGGAACCCTTCGTGCGCGAGTCCGACTCGCACTTGGCCGGTTTTTTATAATTTAATGTCGCTTCTAAAACGATTCTGATGAACACATACAAACAAATAGTTTTTCATAGCTTCTTCAAGTGCAACAAAACAGTATACCAAGAATATCATGAAAACTGAACACTGCAAACATTAGATCTTACAGTCCATAAATTTTTACTGCACTGTGATGAGAATGTATAATAAACTTGATATAACTCGGTGAATAAGGCTATGATCAGATGTAACGCTAGGTGCACGTACACGCACGATCATTTAAAAAAAATCCGGCCATGTGCGAGTCCGACTCACGCACGAAGGAAAAGGAAGTCTGTTTTGGTAGAGCCGAAAACAAACAAAGCTACTAGAAAAATACGTGCAATCGCGATGAAAACGCGCGCTTCATCTAAACTGCAAACAGTTATATAATATACTAGCGACCCGCCCCGGCTTCGCACGGGTAGCATGTTATTATACATATAAACCTTCCTCCTGAATCACTCTATCTATTACAAAAAACCGCATCAAAATCCGTTGTGTAGTTTTAAAGATATAAGCAAACATACATACATACAGACGCGGGAAGCGGAAAGCGACTTTGCTTTATACTATTTAGTGACTAGTGAAAAGCCTCGCAACTATGTTCACGTGAAGTTTTTTTCAAACAGACTTTAACCCTCGCTGCACTCGCTTAGGAGTTGCATTTCAGTCTAAAGGAATGATCACTAAAAAAGAAACAGGCCTCACAGCTTATTGTACATGATACCAATTGTGGTAGTAACTCTGCCTTCTGCGCTGTAAGTTGTGGGTTCGATCCCCACCCAGGGCAAACATTTGTGTGATGAACATAGATGTTTGTTCTGTGTCTGGGTGTTACTATGTATAATAAGTTTTATTTACAAAAAAAAGTATTCTACCAGTTATCTGGTTCCCATCGTACAAGCTTTGCTTAGATTGGGGCTGGATAGCATTGTGTGTAAAATCCGCCAATACTTATTAATTTATTTAAAAATAAACCCGATATTCAACCCGCGCGCACTCATGTGATCGGTTCTAAGCAAATACCAAGATGTCTAAACGCGCGATTAAAAACACGCGTCAAAATATTTCATCTGATCATAGCCTAAAGGAGCTAGGGTTATAAAAGCTTAATCCAACTCTGGCGTACGTACTCACCTTAATTTACGATCATGTTCGTCCGAAATCATGAGCACGCATGATCGAGTTGTGACCACATTCCTAAAATATAGATAACATAATTATTTCCAGGAACCAATAATTGGAAACCATATCATATACACATTCTACTACTTCGTTAAATTAAATCATTGAACCTAGCCTCATAACCTCATGTAATTGCGTTAGAACATGGTGACTGAATTTAGAGCTATTAACTAATGTACCAACCCCTACTTTTTAAACGACTTCCAAAAATAAGGAGGATCACTTATGTAAATAGGATCACATAATAATATGTAAACACATGTTTTTGCATTGTGTAATAAAAAAATAAACTGAAAAACCGGCCAAGTGCAAGTCGGACTCGCCTAACTATAATTCCGTGCATCTTTAAAAAACGGCAAACAAATCTCTTTTGTACTAATAAGAATAGAAGTAGGTATAAATAAAAATAGTAGTGGACGCATACTGTTTAGAAGGGATTATGAGTGTTTTGGTAAATAAATATAATGTATATTTATTTGTGTCCTTCATTTTAATCAAATATTTTGTTATCCTGCCTGAGATTCAGTGAAAAATAGGTAGGTATAAGCAGGTCAATTAACTAAAGCTGGGAACACAGAGCTTTTGAAAAAAATATCTCCACGCCGATGAACCTAAAACCTCTCTTGTAAGTGCCGTATATTGGTCTAATTCTATATTAGGGTCCGTCCAAGCCATATAACGTCCACAGGAGGCCGCTTACACCGCAAGCTTTAATTACAAGGCTTTAGCCGCATTAGGTGACGCTCGTAAACATATATGAGCAGCAACGTAATTATTTATGGCCATTTCATATTAAGAATTTTCCTTTTAATACTTTTCAAAGAATATCACCAGGAAAACAGCGAGTTTTTTTAACAGTTCACTTATTGTAAAGTTGAGATGCTTGCTTTGGTAATACTCCTAACAGGACCCATGTACTAATACCAATATTACTTACCCGTGATGACGTGAAAAGGTGTTTACCAATAAACGACTATTATTGACTATTATTAACCCTATTCATAAGACCTATACCTACTATGTATTGTACATGATGCAAATAAATAAATAAATACTCCCCACCCAGGACAAACATTTGTGTTATAACATGTTTGGGCGTTATAATACAAAAATAAACACAAAATAACGCCTGTTTCACAGAGGGGTAGGCAGAGATCACGGCTTTCCGCTTTTTACGATCCTGACATACCTCTTTTGCTTCATTCACTCTCATCACATTCTTCATAAATACACGTCGGTTACTCTTGACATTTGTGTTATAATGCTTATTAAATAAAATAAAAATGTATTCCATTAGTAATCTGGTTCCCATAGTACAAGCTTTGCTTATTTCAGTGCTGTGTGAAATGTCCATCAATATTAATTTCTATAAAGAAAAAGAAAAAGCTCTCGCTAACGATAAATTGTTAAGAGGCTCCCAGTCGCTGATTGCTCTTTTTCGAAATGAAAAAAGAAATACTTCTGAACAAGCCACATCTCCCATTTTTATAAGTATACTAGCGACCCGCCCCGGCTTCGCACGGGTAGCATGTTATCATACATATAATACTTCCTCCTGAATCACTCTATATATTAAAAAAAACCGCATCAAAATCCGTTGTGTAGTTTTAAAGATATAAGCAAACATACATACATACATACATACGCGGGAAGCGGAAAGCGACTTTGCTTTATACTATGTAGTGATTACTTCAGGTTCCTACCTAGATTTATATTAAGCTGAAAACATAATAGCAGAAACTTTTCACGATAAAGATATTATTTCAAAATGATACGTTTTAGAATTTATGATCGAAATATTTTATATACCTACTATTAAAATCAACTTGTGATTTATTGTTAAAGATAGGTAATATGTAGATCTAGATTTCTATTAGAATAGATTTTTGATAAGTAAAACATAATTTATATCATTAATTTATTCGAAAAGCACAGTCGGACCACGCACCGACGTGTGTTTGTCGTCATTGCAGCGGTCGGTAGGATTATTTATCGAAGTGATTAAAGATGGGTACATCTTTATTCACATATACTATACATTATAAAATAGGAGATGTGGCTTGTTAACAAGTATTTATTTTTTCGTTTCGAACAAAAACAATCGTCGACTGGGAGCGCCTTAAGTTAAATAATGACAAATCAAAACTTACAAGTTGAGTAGTATTTGAAAATAAGTTTTCTGTTGAAAAATATTTTTCAATTAAAAGCTTTTGTAAAATCATTTAAACCATCGAGCACCAGATCGCTACCACCTGTCACATCGTATAACATTGTCATCGGAACTTGACAAGTATGCAAAGTCGAAGTATTTACTAAGGTGATCCATTGTGAGTATTATGTTGAACAGCTCCTGACTCCATCATCAGATCAGCTCACTGTCACCATATTATTGCACTGTCACCGAAGTTTCATAAGTATGCGAAGTTTCAGCTCAATGGGTTGGAGATAACTGATTCAAAATTAAACTGCAAGATTCCAACTGAACAAACATAGTGACATACAAGTTAAATAAAAGCTTGTAAAAATATAGCTTCGTTTTTATTTCTGTGTCATTTGTATAAACAAATGTTACAAACAACAGAAGTCCACAACGTTTCAATGTTCAAAGTTTCAAGCACAAAGAAATTATATTTTTGTAATTTCTATGAATTCTTTCGAGTCTTTTTTGTTCAATATAAGGTTAAACAATTCTCTTGAATAAGCGTCCTTCGTCCTTCGTCTTCCATCGTCCTTCTTATTCACAAATATACGAACATCCAACGGTCTTATACATATATTTGAAGAACCACACAGGTTGGTAGTAGCTGTCTTCTGCGGTGTAGGTTGTGGGTTCGATCACCACCCAGGACAAACATTTATGTGATGATGTTTGTTTTGTGTTATACATATAATGTATTCACAAAAAAAATGTATATAAGTATTCAATCAATAAAAAAAAAAAAAAAAAAAAAAAAAAAATTATTTATTTCTGTACCCAAAATTTCATAAATCTATCACTAGGTTGAGGCCTTCTTTTAAGTAATAAATACTTGTGTTAGAAGACCTCGCTCTTCCATATCGAGATTGTAGGTTACAGATCAGGCACTTAAGATATAATATAATATAAAAGAATCTAATTAAGTTAAACAGTGTAAGTTACACAACGTGTAAGTTACACACAATCTAGTTCCCGTAGTACAAATTTAGGGCTAGATGGCACTGTGAAAAATGTCCACCAAGAATTATTTATGATTTTTTTCAGGGTATCATAATTTATAAATATTTGCAGATAAAAAAATAGTTTGAGATCATGCAAACGTTTGGTTCGTGCTGGGAAGCGAACTCACTAATCCACCGAAGTCGTCGAAAAAAGAATGAAATAAAATTAAAAAAAATGTTTTGCGCAAAACGTGTCAAATGATACAATTTTCTATACTTACATCATTAATTAATGAGAACATATGCATAGAAAATGGCCTCAGTGTGTAGATTAGATAAATCCTTGCCGACCAATATCGCGATGAAATGACGGCGAAGACAATATTGTCAGTATCGATTTTCGCTTATTAAGGCGCGTAGTCATCACGTTTCTGAAACCGCTTCTTAGTGAATAAAGGGGTGCTGAGACTTTACTTCAACAGCTTGCGAAAATAAATAAAGTGTTGTTCAAATGAACGGAAAACTCAAACTACACTACCTTCAGTTTATGTAGCAAAGCATCTTCCTAGAAAGGCTTTAAGAAGTTCCCTGAAATTGCTTTTTCCTATGCGGTTATTAAAATTTGACAGTACAACGTCTGTCACGGGTCGGCTAGTAATAGATATTTCTAAAGGCAAGTACGTTATATTTACAGCTTAGCCCTTGTGTTCCTACAATATGCAATTACTGTAGTTTATGCGTCAAACAGCGCTATTTGCTTACAGATGACACATTAGTCTTATAAGAATACAAGTGCTGGTAATGAGATACAAACTTGTTTTCCTTCCGTGAATTGTGGAAACGGCCTTGACGAGCGAGTTTGCACAGATTTTTTGGGAGTTCAGGCTTACGTGTATATATGAGTATTATAAATACATACATGTATAAAAATGTAGAATTTAATAACAGGCACAACTCACCTCACTGAAATTGAATATTTAAAATATCTGTGTAAAAAATTCGGCACATGCCCACATTTTTCAGTATTGTATGGAATGAAGAATGTACACAGAAGGAAACATGATTGGATAGTTTGAATTTACATAACGAAAAATCTGACACCATAAGACACCCACCCACACCGAACACTTCCTTGTCACTTATTCAAGACGTGGATGAGTATTGGGGAGAAGAAAGTACCTCGCAACAGTTTTTTCGTGAATTCTGACAAACTATTTAGTAGACGTACCAATAAATCTAGTAGTCGATTAGTTATACTTCATCAGAACATACAAAGTTTCTTAAGCAAAATCAATGAACTAGAGATTGCTCTTCTTTCTTTTGAAGAACGTAATATGGGTATTGATATTATATGCCTCAGTGAAACATTTTTGTCTCATAATGAACATGAATTAGTTAATTTAACAAATTATAATTTAGCTGCTAACTATTCTCGTGAAAAATGGCGAAGAGGTGGTACAATCATTTTCTGTAAAAAACATATTGAATTCGAAAGCTTAGATTTTACTACTGACATTACTCTTGAGACTGAGTTCGAAATATGTGGTATATTCATCAAATCCTTACACACAGCTATATTTAGTTTTTATAGAATTCCTGGTGCAAACATATTTATTTTTATAGAGAAATTGAATAAGTTACTACTTAATTTGAGCTCGCAACCAAAGAAATTCAAAAATATAATAATTTGTGGAGACTTTAATGTTGAATTCAGTACAGAAAATATTAACAAACGGCGAGTTAACGATATATTACTAAGAAATAATATGACTTTTCATATAAAGGAACCTACAAGACAGGGTAAATGCATAGACAACTTCTTTAGTAATATACATACGGCAATAGGCAGTGTTCATATTCTTGGTCTTTCTGACCACGAAACAGGACAGACCTTAGAGTTAGAATTGCAAAACACAAATAATCCAATTTTATACCACTTTACATATCGTTATGACTATTGCGAAGAAAATATTAAAAAATTTATAAATTGTTTAAGTTCACTTACTTTTTCAGAAATTTATAGTGAAACAGATACAGAAGCAGCTTTTAACAAAATGCATGACTTGTTAATGTTATTGAATGGTCTGTGTTTCCCAAAATACAGAGTTAAACTTACAAATAAAACCAATAAATTACTATGGATTACAAAAGGTATAAAACAAAGTTGTAAGAATAAGCGTAGGTTAAGATACAAATACTATAAAGAAAAAACCCGTAAAAATAAAGGAAAATTCAATACATATTCAAAAATTTTAAAAAAATTTATAATTAAATCTCAAAAAACATATAATAATAAGTATATAAATAATTCAGAAAATAAATGTATGGCAACTTGGAGAGTTATTAATAACACAATAGGTAATATAGAAAAAAAACACGACATTAAGGAAGTTATAGAAAAGGGACATAATATTAGTAATGGAACAGAAATTGCAAATTCTTTTAATAACTATTTTATTAAAATGACAAATGTAGATAATTCATTGACTCAGGCAAATCCAGCAGCATATATACATAGTAACATACATAGCATGTTTCTAGAACCTACGAATAACATAGAAGTGTTGAAAATTATCATGTCACTGCGTAACACAAATTCTGTAGGGTATGATTTACTATCTACTGGGATTCTTAAACAAGTAGCTCAGGTTATTGCACACCCAATAGCTCATATAGCAAATCTTTCATTAGAGCAGGGTATATTTCCGGAGAGATTAAAGTGTTCCATTGTTAAACCTTTATATAAAAAAGGGGCAACGACGGATCTCAACAATTATCGGCCAGTTACATTAATACCTATATTATCAAAGGTATTAGAGAAAATATACTACATAAGACTCCAAAGTTATTTAGATAAATACAACATATTAACAAAACAGCAACACGGATTCAGGAAAAACAACTCTACAACATTAGCATCTTATAATTTATTAATAAAAATATTAAATAACATAAATAACAGAATACCAACAGTTGCACTATTTCTTGATATGAGCAAAGCTTTTGACTTTGTCAAACATTCAATCCTGCTGCAAAAACTGGATAAATATGGTATACGTGGACAGGCTTATGATTGGATTGCCAGTTATTTGAATGACCGCAAGCAAATAGTTAGGATAAGAAAGTTATCAGAAAGTAACAGAACAATAGAAGATTTTGACTCAGATATAAAAATAAATAAATATGGCGTGCCACAGGGTAGTATTTTAGGGCCTTTGTTATTTTTAGTATACATAAATGACTTACCATGTTCAATAAATCATGAATGTATTTTATTTGCGGATGATACAACTATAATTGTGGATGGAAATGGCGTTGATAATTTTGAAAATGACATTAATAATGCATTAAGCGACGTAATTTTATGGCTAGATAATAATAATTTAAAAATAAATACTAATAAAACAAAATATATACAATTTAGGACAATACAACAACAAAGAATAACATTAAATATTAATCATAATAATGAAAAAATAGAGCAATCACATATTATTAAGTTTTTAGGTTTAAATTTAGATGAAAACATAAATTGGAAATCACAGATAAATGTGGTATGTGGAAAAATAAATAAATTTGTTTATGCTCTTAGGAAGATTAAGAAAGTAACTTCAATAAAAACTGCGTTAATAGTTTATCATAGCTACGTAGGATCCATCATTAGATATGGTATATTGCTTTGGGGAAACTCTTGCGATATGAGAAGGGCTTTCATTGCTCAAAAGAAATGCATAAGAGCAATTTGGGAAATGGATCAAATGGAATCCTGTAGATCTATATTTAAAAAACATAAAATACTGACACTACCCTCCTTATACATTTTGGAATCTGTTATGTTTGTCAGAAGTCACTATAACTTATTTGAGAAGCAAGATAATAGTAATCGGAGAACTGCAACGCAAAAATCTTTAATAATGCCTAGACCCAGACTAGAGTTATATAAACGTAACTGTGCTTACATGACATGCAAAATTTATAATAATTTACCTTGTTTCTTACTAGAAAAACGCGGAAATATGTTTAACAAGGCACTAAAGGAATGGTTGATAGATAATTGTTTTTATTCAATTGATGAATTTTTTGAAATTTGACATTTTATTATTCTTTATTTGCATGCAATTACATAATTTTAATACTTTATTCTAATTTAATTTGTTGACATTATTATTATGATTGTAATTAATATAGATAGGTAGGTATGTATATAATTATTGACTATTTGTATGTCATAACATTATGACAGAATATGTGAAACTTTATTTGACATTTATTACCATTAATTTTATTAACCATATTCTAAACAAATAAATGAATTTTGAATTTTGAATTTTTTGAATTTTAAAGACACATGACCATATAGTGCGCATAATACATTTTTCGAATGGAAATTACCCATTGATCTTCAGATTTGAAGTCATAAACTCATAATTTGATCCATTTTCAAATAAAAAATATAATAATTCGTATATATACGAGTAGGATCACGACTCTAAGGGGTAGGCAGAGGCACGTCCAAACATTGTATTTGACACATGCCCACATTTTGCAGTAGTAAGCATTCCATACGTGACAGGTTGCAAGCCCATCGCCAAAGATTATAAAACTAAAGTATTTATTAATTTTACACCTTGTTTTTATTTAATTTGCAGCCATTATTGCCTCCTCTATGGTCTGTAGCATTGGCATTATAATAGGATTTATGAAAAAAAGAGTTATTCATACAAAAACAGTCATAAATCCTGAATCCTTTAGGATAAAGCAATTTTGCTTTAGTAGGGGTGTACTTGTTTCACTTACTTGTGTACTTATTTTCAGTTTTTGGTAGTGGTCTAAATACACCCGAAATAAAACCCTAAGGCAAACCTTCCTGTATTCATAAACATTTTAAATTTAGGCAATGGTAAAACATGTTTTGTTTCCATTAAATTTACAAAAAGTATACATTTATTCACTTATTAAATCGAAGTTCAGGTATGTTATGCCTATTGCTAGAACTTGATAGTGAGCTAAAAGCAGTGACTGGGTGGTTGTAAAAATCCAGCCAAGTGCGAGTTGGACTCGCGCAGGAAGGGTTCCGTACCATTATCTATAAAAAAATGGCAAAAACTGTCAAAACTTTCAACTGTAGCTATCGCGGTTCATGTGATACAGCCTTGAGACAGACAGACGGACAGATGTACAAAAAGACGGACAGCGAAGTCTTAGTAATAGGGTCCCTTTTTTACCCTTTGGATATGGAACCCTAAAAAGTAGGTACAACATTAGGCTAGGCATACTAAAATTTTTACAATGTACTTGTATCATTTATCTTCAACGCGCATAAATACCTATAGCCCATAATCTCGTAAATTTAACACCTCAGCGAGTGCAAATTAAAATTCCTGGCAACACTATTAAATTAAAGTAGATATTTAGTAGCTCTCCAGTCCCTTGGTGTTTTATTAGTCAAGGTCGGGACCCTATTACTAAGACTTCGCTGTCCGTCTGTCTATCTGTCTGTCTGTCTATCTGTCTGTCTGTCTGTCCGTCCGTCTGTCCGTCCGTCCGTCCGTCCGTCCGTCCGTCCGTCCGTCCGTCCGTCTGTTTGTCACAGGGCTGTATCTCATGAACCGTGATAGCTAGAAAGTTGAAATTTTCACAGATTATGTATTTCTGTTGCTGCTATAACAACAAATACAACAAACGTGATTTTTTTGCCGTTATTTATAGATAATGGTACGAAACCCTTCGTTCGCGAGTCCGACTCGCACTTGGCTGGTTTTTTTTTTGTACCAACATTAAAAAAATCGAATAATGTCACTTATATCCTTGAATATCACATAATAACATTTCTTCATATACGTAGGTCGATACGATAAGTAGAAGTGGAAATATTTGGAGATACTAAATAAGCTTTCAGGGTATTCCGTATCTTAACTTATGCTCTAAAAGCACAAGGCGAGAATTATTAATCTCAGACTAAGAGATAAAGTAATATTACGAATTTTGTGTTGCACATTTTTCCATTTAAAAATAATCTTTTAATACCTTTAATACTTTGTTGTACACATAAAACATTAACAACTACGTAACAAAGAATATGTACAAAGACGAGCTTAATCCTAAAAGAGTTAACATTTATAAAAAAAAAAATATTCAGTTGAAAAATATTTTTCAATGACAATCTTTTGTAAATTCATTTAAAGCATCGAGCACCAGTGCGCTATCACCTCTCTCATCATATAACATTGCCATCGGAACTTGACAAGAATGCAAAATTTTTACTCAATCAAATACTAAGGAGTGGCTGTTGAACAGATCCTGACTCCATCATCAGATCAGCTCGCTGTCACCACATTATTGTATTGTCACCAGAACTAAAGGTGTACGCAAAATTTCAGCTCAATCGGTTGATGATAACTCCTTAAAAATTTAGTTGTGAGATTCCCCCGAACATGTAACTATGGTCATACATTGCAAGTTAAATAAAAGCTTGTAAAATAAACACAAAATGTTGTCATACGAGAGTTTGTTATTGTTCTTATGCAATTTTTATCATTCAAGCACTGCCGCTATATTTTGATGATATCAGTAGCATGCCGTTTTATTTGTTTTATAAATGTAATTAAAAGATATTAATATTAACAATATTACAAGAAAATATTGTTGTTTATCAAATAAACAATACCTTTTAAATTTAAATTGAACTTCCACGGCTATCAACAAACTACGTCACCACAAGATTACGTCTCTCTAAAGAATGAACGTCAATAAAATTCCTTAGAAATTCCTATAAGAATCGAATAAAACTGCGTATTACGTAAGGGAAGTTGTATAATTAAAATAAGCCTATACAATAGAGGTAGCAGTTTGGCTATATAGTAACAGATACTCAACAATAAATTATCATTGCTGCGAGATACAATTAGGTTCATAGCCCCGTAACTCATTCGTCACAATCTTCAAAAAGTATATTTCCATATCGTATTATCAAGATGAGAAAAAGTTTTACTTCACAAAAATAATATTTTCATATCAAAATTATCATATTCGTATGAAAAAAAGTTTTAATTTGATCGTTATTGACATCAGAGAAAGCACAATTTAATAATACCCGGTCCATGAACACAAAAAAAACCTCCTTATTAAAAACATCTCGAGACTTCATAATATACTAGTCAACAACTAGTACTAGTACTCAACATAAAATATAGCGCAGTTTTTGAAAAACAACGTTGGCCGCTTCGGTCCGCTGAAGAAAGTTCAGTACGAATTCAGCTCGCGACCGACGCGTACGGACGACGCTGCTACACAAAATACGATAAACTTATCACATTCAACCTTCTTGGATAACTGTTTCTATATTCAATATCCTGAATTAATAAAGAAAACAGCTAATGATTTTTTTTCGAAGGTTTGACTTTCGTTTTTCGAACATTTAAAAACTTTGTTTATGAAAGTGAGACATTATTTGATTTGTGATTTTAAATTTGTTTACTATTTTATAATCACAAATAATATAATTATTTAAGATTATAGTAATTTTGTGAACTGATTTAACTGAACAACCGAGTAATCAACGTGCATCAGTATTCCAGCCACTAATCCTGATAGAGTAAGTACCTAAACTTTAAGTTTTAAGAGTACGCCAAGTTTTTATTAAAGGAGTTATATTAATATAGGTAACCAACACCCATAAGAATTGACATTCATATTTGTCATCATCACGAAATATATACCTTCGAATGGCTAAAAAAACTGCTTGTATTAAAGAAAGAAAGAAAGAAAAACGTTTATTCATACCACCACAATAATATAAAAAGAAAACATAAAATAAATTGAAAACAGATGTACATAACAAAATAAATAAATAAATTCAACAGAAAACGGTTATTAGTTGTGTGGTGGTGAAAAGGTCTTCAGCTCAGCATATACTACAACATGTTACCATGTTGCAGCGCTGGTATTCTGCTGAGACCTGTTTTGATTTCACGGACATAAAGACACAAAGTAGCTAAACATAAAATATAACACACATTAACCTAAACACCATTCATAATAATAATTAACTATAACATAACACAAAATAACACAAAATAGCACACTAGAGAAGAACAACATAAAGAAAAATAAAAATATTGACAGTACACTTACAATTTAATAACTATATAGCTAATTTGAAATAGTCGAGAGAATGATGATAACAGACAAATTTTGTCTCACATCCATCGCATCAATCTGTTATTTTTAATTTGCAAAAAAATACAGATAATCCACTATAGTACCACTTTTATGGAATTACACACATAACATCTATGTGTACAAGTGCTAAAGCCTAGATAAGTCCTCGATAACTCGCCTGCGCTCAGACAAGCGCAAAACATTTTTGTTATCGACAGGTTCATTGAAAAATCTGGGTCAGTTACCTATCCCATTGTGAAATATTAGTTATACAATTAATGTGCTTGCCGAGTAGTCGTGTATGTGATGTTTTATGTCTATGACATTTACATTTCTATACTACTATTATAAAAAGGTACAAAGTTTTTATTTTTGTATTTTTTTTGTACCCGATAAACTACAGGACTAATCTTTAGGGTTCTGTACCCAAAGGGTAAAAACGGGACCCAATTACTAAGACTTCGCTGTCGTCTGTCTGTCCGTGTGTCTGTTACAAGGCTGTATATCATGAACCGTGATAGCTAGACAGTTGAAATATTCACAGATGATGTGTTTCTGTTGCCGCTTTAACAACAAATACTAAAAACAATTAAATATTTTTACTCCCTTACAACAAACGTGATTTTTTGTCGTTTTTTATAGATAATGGTACGGAACCCTTCGTGTCCAAGTCCGGCTTGCACTTGGCCAGTTTTTAAATTTATTTTACCTAACTAAAACAACAAACGGAACAAAATAACATTTGTACACAAAAAAACAAGTGAAAAACGATGACAGCTGCAAAAGAAAAACTGAGTAGCAGAATTAACGCCCTCCGGAGCATAACGAAAAAAAAGGGTTTAACTTAAAATAAAATACTAAAAACCGGCCAAGTGCGAGTCGGACTCGCGCATGAAGGGTTCTGTACCATTATATAACGGCAAAAATATCACGTTTGTTGTAGAGCCCTTCTTAAATATTTATTTTATTCTGTTTTTATTTGTTGTTATAGCGGCAACAGAAATACTTATTCTGTGAAAATTTCAACTGTCTAGCTATCACGGTTCATGAGATACAGCTATGTTACAGACAGACGGACAGCAAAGTCTTATTAATAGGGTCCCGTTTTTACCCTATGGTTACGGAAACCTAAAAATGACTATAAAGTATGGATATCTTACATATAAAATTCTCGTGTCACAATGTTAGTTACCTTACTCCTCCGAAACGGCTTTACCGATTTTTACCAACTTTTATATGCATACTCAGTAGGTCTGAGAATCGGCTACTATCTATTTTTCACACCCCTAAGTGATAAGGATGGCGTAAAGAGCGGGAAAAACGGAAAGTGCTTTTTTCTGTGGGATTATTGACATTTGATAGGACGTCTGTCGGGACAGCTAGTAAAACTATAAATGTAATATAATAATAATATAATAATAATATAATAATAATAATATAATAATAATAATTTTATTTATAATAATAATATAATAATAATTTTATTTATTTCAATAAACCAAGCAAAATCACAAAATCATGCATAGGTACATAATATAAAACGAACTATTACAACATTTGCAATGGCTTGTACGGAATTGAATGTGGCTTACAGTACTTACACTAAGTTCAAGACTTGTATTGTAAGTGCCGCGTTACCTTCCAAAGATATCAATCTGCTGTAAAGCCAAACTGAGGTTCTCAGATGTAAGAAATGTACTAAGAAGAAGTTAAAAAAAACTGTGATAGAACGATGATTGAAACAGTTGAATACGTTCGCTCTAGTTGATTTACTACAGTATAAACGCACTGACTCCGATTCATTGGCCATTATTCACAAACTAACTGCCACGTAATATGCATGAACTGACGAATCAAATTGCTCCCTGAGGTGGATTTAGTATGTGGAAGTGAATGCCACAAGACTATCAAATAACATGCTTGTGGCTTTCACAAAGACAAGTGGCAACTGGCATGTGAACTGAGCATATGCAAGTTACTAGCATGTGTTTTGCTAGTTGCTACTATGATTGTTAGCATCGCATAGTAAGAGGTCGCAGTGCTTTTACGGGAAAGCGCAGAGAGAGATTCACGTTGTTTTCGTGGCATTTCACAGGATACATACCAGCATACCTACAAGCATGTGTATCGCTACACTGTGTATCTGGAATATCTGGAATGTTTGAGAAACGTAGCGTTATTTTGTTTTTCAAACTACTTTCGCGATCAAATCACGGATGAATTTATATTTTTAACGGGTAATAAATAAATAAACATTGGCAGAATAATAAATACATACTTATTATACATAAACATACCCACAACCTACAGCGTAGAAGGCAGAGTTACTACCAACTGAGCTGTGAGGCCAGTCATTTAATGATCAATGATAAAACTACCAATCAATACACAGAAAATTGAAAAACCGGCCAAGTGCGAGTCGGACTCGCGCACGAAGGGTTCCGTACTATTATCAAAACGGCATAAAAATCACGTTCGTTGTACGGGCCCTACTTAAATATTTATTTTATTCTGTTTTTAGTATTTGTTGTTATAGCAGCAACAGAAATACATAATCTGTGAAAATTTCAACTGTCTAGCTATCACGGTTTATGAGATACAGCCCTGTGACGGACAGACGGACAGCAAAGTCTTAGTAATAGGGTCCCGTTTTTACCCTTTGGGTACGGAACCCTAAAAAGTACACCTTTCAGTCTACTTTCATACACAATTAAATTGGCAATGCAAATTAATACAGAACCCACCCCACAATTCATCGAGTAGTAGGTTGGGTGGGTTCCGGGTTTATTTTCAACATTCCTCATTAGTATTCATAATCGTCATTTGATACTAATTACATGGTATTTGTAGTTCTGTTTGTAAATTATAGTAACCCTTATCGAAAATATTAAATAAAATAACAAAATTAATAAATACTGGTGGATTTTACACACAACGCCATCTAGCCCCAAACTCAGAAAAGCTTTTACTATGGGAACCAGATAACTAATAGAATATTTACTTTTTTTGTTAATATTTAATTACATAAGTATGTTATTTTAAATACATACTTATCTCTAATCAAAAATAAACGACAAAACGGATTAAGATGAAATTTGCTGTAGGTAGTATGTAGATAAAAAATTGGAAGAAATAAAGGGGGAACTTATAATCCGACAAACAACCCCAAAATTATAAAAAAACCGGCCAAGTGCGAGTCGGACTCGCGTACGAAGGGTTCCGTACCATTATCTATAAAAACGGCAAAAAAATCATGTTTGTTGTATGGCCCCCCTTAAATATTTATTTTATTCTGTTTTTAGTATTTGTTGTTAGAGCAGCAACAGAAATACATAATCTGTGAAAATTTCAACTGTCTAGCTATCACGGTTCATGAGATACAGCCCTGTGACAGACAGACGGACAGACAGACAGACGGACAGCGAAGTCTTAGTAATAGGGTCCCGTTTTTACCCTTTGGGTACGGAACCCTAAAAAACGCAAAAAGGATGATTTTGGTATAGACGGCGCTGATGTGCACAAAATAGATCTTAGACCGAAAACATTGAGTTGTCATAGCAACGGATCCTACCAAAAAGGTTGAATGCTACTAAGGTCAGTATTGGAAATTCATTTTGTCAAAAAATCTAACATCAATTTGACTACCGAATGATACGCATTCTACCAAAATTCGTAGTTTTAATGGTACGGAAACCCTTCGTGCGCGAATCCGACTCGCACTTGGCCGGTTTTTTTTCTATGCGATTACAGAAAACAGGGCAGGACAAAGTCTGTCACGGGTCGGCTAGTTATACATTTACATATTAACACAAAGACACAGAAAAAACATCTATGTTCATCACACAAATGTTTATCCTGGTGTGAATCGAACCCACAGCCTACAGCACAGAAGTCAGAGTTACTACCAACGAGTCAGGTCAGTTTCATTGTTATACATAAATAACACATTTAATCTTTACTGATTGCATAAGACAAAACAACAGATTATAGTTTTATCACTCCTTAGGCTTTATAAGACAAGTTAGCTATAGAGCTAAGTGTATTATGGCTCTTAAATCTCGAAATAACACTACTAAAGAATCTAAATCCACTACAATGCTTTCAGATTTACACACGTCGTTAATTTATAGTGACGTCATAATCTAGACTTTATTGCCTTGATTGTTTTGAAAGCAGATAATCTATACATATAATAGGATTATTAACTTTTCTACAGTTTAATATATGTATAGATATACATATAATAAAACTGTATCCGTTTTGACTGCACAAGACAGAACAAAATCAGGTACGGGTCGGCTAGTATTCTATATGGATTACAATGAAAGTAGAAAAAAATGTTTCAAACGTTGGCATGTGTTGTGTATACATTAAAATGAAACATCACTACATAGTATAAAGCAAAGTCGCTTTCCGCTTCCCGCGTCTGTATGTATGTATGTATGTATGTTTGCTTATATCTTTAAAACTACACAACGGATTTTGATGCAGTTTTTTTTAATAGATAGAGTGATTCAGGAGGAAGGTTTATATGTATAATAACATGCTACCCGTGCGAAGCCGGGGCGGGTCGCTAGTTATAGTAATATAGCTTAGACATCAGAATAACACATAGGCCTGGTGGTACCTGGATAAAAAGTATTATCCAGGTACCACCCGTGTGAAGCCGGGGATTATACGTTTGACTTACATACATATCCAAGGGCTTGATGGAGATCTGAAGGTAATATGATTAGTCGATAACTTCTATGGCGTGGTAGGAGGGTTGCTCGGCTGAGATGTAACAAATTCGTGTTAGATCCCGGCGGGAGAAATGTATGCATGATCTGCAAATATTTGTTCCGGGTTTCAGTGTTATGATACTAAATTACTCGTAGGTTCTGATACCCATGACATAGTTAGCGTTAGTTCAGGACTATGTACCTAGGTATGTTACTGTTGGGTACTATTGTTTTTACAAGCTTTTATTTGAATTTTAAATCCATTGCCCCAAACATATTAGCTAAAATTGCGCATACATTTGTAACTACAGTAATAATACAATAATATGGTGACAGCAAGCTGATCTGATGATGGAGTCAGTAGCTATCCAACGGAACTCTTTATAAATAGTTCGATTAAGTTATTTTGCATCTGTCAAGTTCCGATGACAATGAAATATTATGTAACAGCTATGTAGCTCGAAGGTTCGAAAGATTTTACAAAAGGTTGTTTATAATCCTAACTAGCGACCCGCCCCGGCTTCGCACGGGTAGCATGTTATTATACATATAAACCTTCCTCCTGAATCACTCTATCTATTAAAAAAAACCGCATCAAAATCCGTTGTGTAGTTTTAAAGATATAAGCAAACATACATACAGACATACAGACGCGGGAAGCAGAAAGCGACTTTGCTTTATACTATGTAGTGATAATATTATAAATACGAAAGTTTGTGATAAGGCTGCTATGTTTGTTCCCTAATCAAAAATAAACGACAAAACGGATTAAGATGAAACTTGCTGTAGTATGTAGATAAAAAATCATAATAAATAAAGGGGGAACTTATAATCCGAAAAACAACCCCTTTAAGATAAAAAAATTAAAAGAGATGATTTTGGTATGATGATGGCGCTGATGTTCAAAAAATTAGACATCTTAAACCGATAACATTGAGTTGTCATAGCAACGCATTCTACCAAAAAGGTTGAATCGGAAAGATCGGAATTAGAAATTCATTTTTTCAAAAAAATCTGACATCTATTTGACTACTGAATGATTACAGCATTCTACCAAAATTCGTAATAAAATTTATTTTATCAAAAAATCTGACATTATTTTTAACTACTGAATGATACGCATTCTACCAAAATTCGTTGTTTATTTTATCAGGGCCAGCTTTTTAGGGAAAACAATTGTAGGTTCTGAAAGTGTTTTTTTCTATGCGACTATTGAAATTTGGGCAGGACAAAGTTTGTCACGGGTCGGCTAGTAATAATATATATTTAATAAATAACTTTTTTATTCCATGCCTACATTAATACACAAGTTTTGTGTCTTTGTCTATCAGGTGATGAATCATATAGCTACACCTGTCGCGCATAGTTTTCCATAGCCCGATATCGTGACCCCAGAATAAAGGATATTTCTACTCATATTTATTTACCATCTATCATACAGATATTGGAATTCACCTATCCATCTAAATACGTTGACTAAACATTTCATTCCGTATCTCTACAATCTGTTATGTTGGTGATGAATATTTAGATAGCGAACATTACTACGAAATACTCGCAATAAACGTGAAAAAAAACTCTATCATTTCCGCTGAACATTTTTTTTTATTTATTTACCATTATAACATTTTATTACATAATATTTGCTTATATTATAGCATCTAAAAACCACTAAGGTTTATATCTAACTAGCTGACCCGTGCCCGCTTCGCTGTGCGTAAGACATTTCTAATACCATCGTGGACTTTTTTGTAGACGTTTTTAAGGTGTACAATACTGTAGTACATTATTTTGATATATCTCGTGGGGTTCAGCCAGCATTTGCAATGTAAGCGCAAAAAAATGTGTTTATTTACGACATCACATTAGAAACCTCTAAAATTATCAGTGTTTCTCTACTATATTATGCATGTATTATACATATAAACCTTCCTCTTGAATCACTCTATTTATAAAAAAAAACCGCATCAAACCGTTGTGTAGTTTTAAAGATATAAGCAAACATACATACATACATATTACATATTACATACAGACGCGGGAAGCGGAATGCGACTTTGCTTTATACTATGTAGTGATATTGTAATGGATTTCTACATAATACGTTAAGTAGATAGTTATATAAGTAGGTACGCAGGTAGATAGATTTGTATGAAATCCTAAGGGTGCAAGTCCTTCTCACACTTATTTTTCAAACTGCCCGCAACCATGGCTATTGTAACATAGTCGAAACGTCGGGAAAGTAAATTAAAGGTAATTACGTGATAAAGACCCGTGTCAAAATCAAATAGATATGTCTACTCACACTTGTCTGGTTTTTATCTACCTATCAGTTAGGTCATCAGCTATTTTTCTTCCGACAGTTATTTACACAAACGGATGGATATCCTCGTCACAATATATTATTTCTGAAACAGTGTGTCATCGAATAGGCACATAAAATTTTGGTCAGAGCATAGCCCGAGGCAAGACTAACAACGAAGGCAAAGCAATGGAGTAGTCTTTTTTACATTTTGTTCTTGTTTTGTTATCATAAAAATATGTTCGTTTTATCTTTATTCAAGTGCCGTATTATAAATCGCCAAAGGGAAATTAGTTTTCATTTTTCTTCAAATTATAATGAAAAAGATTTAGAGAAGATATTTCAATGAAAAATAATCGAATCTGACTACAATTTCGATTTAAATTATATCAGTCTGAAGTCAATAGGGTATGAAAGCAAATATTTCGGACTTAAGATAATAATATAATCAGGATTATTATTTATGTTTTCCCTTGTACATTTCGTTAAGTTGTTTCGTTTCTCAAAGGTTGTGAGCATTGTATCCGTTGTTATCGCTCAAGCGTCGCTTTCAAATATTATGGCCAATGTTTTTACGGTCTCGTATCAGCTCGATAACCAGAAACGATTTTTTTTATTTATACCATTTGGATGCAAAACAATAACTCGTAGATTGCGAATACACAAATCGCACTACGATGCACTGCCATGCATCCGTCAACTTGAGGCATACAGGTTATCAAAGCCTATAATGTACCTATAATTTTACCGGTAACCTAACCCTTTAAACCGGGACATAGCAATGCTGCTTGGCGGCAAAAATGGGACTAGTCTTCACAGAAACACACACACAAATACAATCACAAAATAATTATTTTTGTGATTGTCGTGTCTCGTTTTATATCTTTATTTATTTATGTATATATATCGGATGTATTATGACTACCTACTCCCGAAAACTGAACACAGAAGTAGCGCAATTCGTACGATGCCTTCAGTAAAAGAAAATGTTGATAGATTAATGCATCGATCTAACGATGAAAACTCTTTTTTTAGACATGCTATGATATTTTAAATGCTAGAGCAAGCGAGGATCCACTGTTATGGGCACTATGGGTATGCCCTCAACCCTAATAGACTTGTGACGTCATAATTTTATTTCTGCAATTTTGATAAAGTGTCGTTTTTAGGGTTCCACGTACCCAAAGTACCCGTACTTGGCCGGTTTTTATAGATAATGGTACGGAATTCTTTGCGCGCGAGTCTTTCGTGACTGTGACCACAACCTTTTTTGAGGGCTGGATCCGCGCCGCATAGAAAAGGCAGTAATAGCCCCAAATAATTTAAAACCAATGTGAAAAATTATTAATTTCATTCAGTAATCGGCATTTTGGAAAATTCCCAAACGAGAAAATGTTATATTTTATTTTTATACTAGCGACCCGCCCGGGCTTCGCACGGGTACAATGCTGATTCTAAATATACTACAGAATGTCTATATATAAAACGTTTTTTTTCACAGCTTTTTTTGACCCCTTCTAGTACAATTGCTGATTTTTGGAGTACAATTCGTACAATTCCATAGATTTGTAACTGCATTAAAATTAACCCTTATCCACGGTGGGTCCGGCTGCGTAGTATCACACGATTTCTATGATTCTTTTTTTATGGAATAGTTAATAATGTTAACTTTTTTAATGAGGGATGACTGAGAGTGTTATAAACGTAAGAGTAGACACATATAATCAGAAAGCTTCGAACTGCTAAGCTATCGGGAGTTACACGTGTTATTGTAAGTCAACCATAAAAGATAGACATATATGCTGTCGTGGGATATTTTTTATATAATTTTAAGGAGAACATTTCCGTCATACATGATTTCTGTGTAGCTTTAACCATTAAGGTTGCACACGCGACGGAAGCTTAAAAAATGGAGTAACTTCTCCCGTTTTCCCAACATTTCCCTTCACTGCTCTGCTCCTATTGATTTTAGCGTGATGAAAAGTATACTATAACCAGCTCAGGAGTATGAAAATTAATTGTACCAAGTTTCGTTAAAACCCATCGAGTAGTTTTTGTTTCTATAACGGTTATACAGACAGACAGACAGACAGACAGACAGACAAAAATTTTACTGATTGCATTTTTGGCATCAGTATCGATCCCTAATCACCCCCTGATAGTTATTTTGGAAATATATTTCACTAGCTGACCCGTGCCCGCTTCGCTGTGCGTAAGACATTTCTAATACCATCGTTGACTTTTTTGTAGACGTTTTTAACGTGTACAATACTGTAGTACATTATTTTGATATATCTCGTGGGGTTCAGCCAGCATTTGCAATGTAAGCGCAAAAAAATGTGTTTATTTACGACATCACATTAGAAACCTCTAAAATTATCAGTGTTTCTCTACTATATTATGCATGTATTATACATATAAACCTTCCTCTTGAATCACTCTGTTTATTAAAAAAAACCGCATCAAAATCCGTTGTGTAGTTTTAAAGATATAAGCAAACATACCTGCATACATACATACATATTACATACAGACGCGGGAAGCGGAAAGCGACTTTGCTTTATACTATGTAGTGATGTACAGAATTGACCTCTCTACAGATTTATTATAAGTATAGATTTTACTTCAAGCAAGATGCATGCTCCGAACATTCAGTTTCAGTTTTTGGGTGTACCTAGTTATACACCTATATAACTCACTCGCTAAGTCTTATAAACCTTTAATTTCACATACGTTGATAGCACAATAATCTCATAATACCGTGACCTGCGATACGTTATCAACTTGTTTGGGCTTTAGAGATATTTGGTGGCAGACTGCAAACATGTTGTCATGGCGTGTTACGTTCATAACTTTCATATAGGTATTCACATAATAATATGGTAGGTACAATATACAGCTTTGTTAAATTATTAAGGCACTGCCTCCATTTCGTTTGAAGAGTCCTTTTTTAGGGTTCCAAGGGTAAAAATGGGACCCTATTACTAAGACTTCGCTGTCCGTCTGTCTGTCTCAGGGCTGTATCTCATGAACCGTGATAGCTAGACAGTTGAAATTTTCACAGATGATTTATATTGATATTTCTGTTGCTGTTATAATAACAAATACTAAAAATAAAATAAAATAAATATTTAAGTTGGGCATGTATGGGATACAACATACGTGATTTTTTGCCGTTTTTTGTAGATTGACCGGTTTTATTTATAGATAATGGTACGTAACCCTTCGTGCGCGAGTCTGACTCGCACTTGGCCGGTTTTTTTATACCACAACGTTCTCATACCGCACATAATCTATTATTCAGAACTATCCTACACAATACATATTTACAACACTGTTCATAAAAATATTACAACAGTTTAGTGAAATAAAAAGTAAAAATTCTTTTATTCCAATAAAAAACAGTAATTTTCAACACTCTACTCTAAACTGACAATCCATGTCAAAATTAAAAACAAAACTAAAAATATAATTTTAAAAAAGCGAAAGAAGTATGAATGTCATGTTCTGAAATGAGGTTCATATGTGAGATGGATCCCACAAAAGAAAAAGATTGAAATATATATAATACGGTAAGTGATTGTAGGTCTCTGGAACAACAATACAAAAGCTTCTACGCTTCTATCAAGCAATTCAATTTTAGAAATGATTGGTTGGACAGCTTACAAAACATTAAAAATGCCTGAAGTTACATAAATATAAATGGAACTTCAAAGCAAAATGTAAGTTTCTATTCGTAAAGTAATTATTATGTAATCAGAATTAATTCTCGTATTTACTTGGAAACTTTAACCGCATTTCGGTATTTATTGAGCGATATTTATTACAAGAAGCAGGGTGAATAGATTAGGGACAACTACTCATCAGAGTTGGGATTATTAAGTGCTAAAATAGTGTACAACACTTCCTACTAACAAATAAATATTGGTGGACATTTCTCACAGCGACATCTAGCCCCTAATATCCCATCCTAATAATATTATAAATGCGATTGTTTGGGAGGATGTTTGTATGTTTGTTGGTCATTCAGGCCTAAACTACTGAACGGATTATGATGAAATTTAAAATAAAAAATAGAGGTACCTAGAATTCAAAAATTATATCTAGAATGATAAAAAAACGCGAACGAGATGATTTGGGTGTAGATGGCGCTGGTGCGCATAAAAATCTAACATCTGAGATTGAAAACATTCAGTCGTTATAGCAACGCATTCTACCAAAGAGGTTGAACGTACTAAGGTCGGTATTCTAAGTTTATTTTCTCAGGACAAGGTTTACTGAAAAATTGAACTTTGCTAAAAGTTATTAAAATTCGGAAAACTGAAAGTGCGGATCTGCTAGTATTTAAATAATTACTGACGTAATTTTCATGTCATGGGTATTAAAAACAAAACAAAGTTGGTTGGATATTTGTCATTCAAAGGCTTGTCCGAATTAGATAAAATTTGTTATATTTTGATACAGTTCGTCGTAACCTGTAGCATAAAATTTACTTTTATGCACGAAAGTAGTAAATTTTCCGCGTATATAGTTTTGCTCTCTGAATGTAAACTCCTTGTAGGTATGTTGACTCAGCTAAGTTATCTGCTCGTGCTAGTATTGGACAGATAAGTATCAGACACTTGACTCGGGCAATCTCTTATATTGAATTTTGTTACCGAGCACAACAAATACACGCTGAAAATCGCTAGATCAGTTTTTTGTGCCTTTAACTTTCCTTTAGCGCCGACTGTTTGTATTTTTCCTCGAAAATCTTTTATCCCGTAGATATCAAAGGACAGTACGCCCAGCAGGCTTATTGCCTATTCCCGATATTTACCCATCGATGGTCGATGGGAATTCAATTGCTTGGATGACGTCATTGTCTAACGACTAAGGAATAAACAATAAAATAGAATCACGACTGTAATTCCAAAGTACGGTCAACAACCTCTCAATTCTTTAGGATCTTAGTACCTCAAAGATGTCTAATGGTAGTCAGAAGCACGCTTAAAGGCACAGGCCCACATTTTGCAGTAGACAGCATTCTATACGTGACAGGTTGCAAACCTATCGCCGCTTACGAATAACAACTGTTTTCCTCACGATATTTCCTTCACCTTTTTAAGTACGCGTTAATGCGGATATACATTTTTCGACCAGAAAAATCCATTGATGCACGGCTGGGATTCCACACGTTGGAATCTCAGCGTCCACTCGGCCAAAACCTACTATCAACTAATAAGTATGTTCTAATAACTACTATCAGGTATATTGAAAAATGGAATTGTTCATCTGTCTAAAATCGGCAACGCCAAAGCTGTGTTATAAGCAGAGGGTGTGAATGATTCTCTGTGAACTGGATAAAATGCAATTGTCTACCAAAATGATGGATGGTTGATTGTCGGGCTTACGTGATACTAATCTATAGTCTAATGATAATCGATTTCAATTTCGGTAAATATCGTTGGGTGAACATCGGAATTAGACAATAAGCCTACTGGTTACATGTTTCTATATAAATCATATTTGGACGTTTCTCGGACTACCCCTTGCAGACATCTTCAAAGATCTGCGAGTTTGGAGATCTGACACGATGTCTCTACCATACTTGGGGATTGCTCTTAAGCTTTTTTTTCAGAAAATAATTACAGATTGCAAACAAAGTTTCGGTCTTATTATATTTTTTTGATAAATACTCACAAATAAATCAAATTTAAATCGCTACGTTATTTCATACCCTAAAAATATTAAACTACTATTTTATGAAATACTAGTGGAAACCCTCGCGCCGTCTTTCACTTAATATTATTTTCAAACAGCCTTGCACCCGCTGCACCCTTAGGAGTTGAATTTCGCGAATTCCTTTCTTAGTGCACCTTTGCACACCAAAAGGACACAGTACACTAGTTTTATACGGTAGTTTCTCTTTTTACAATCAATTCTGCGTATATCAGATCATGTCCCAACATATGCCTTCGAACAAATAAAACAAACACTTGTTCCACTTTCAAAAATACGAATGCGCAGAGCAATTAAAGCTGCAGACATTTTTATTCGATGGTTAACAATTAGTCTTTGGCTCAGCTATGGAAATACGTTTTTGTTTTTATTTTGATATACCTATGTGATATTATGTAGCAGGATTTATTTGTCTGAAAGCCAATCTGCTCGACGAGTTCGCAAAAATGAAGTTACGCTGAAAACTTCGGTTTTTTAAAAGACTGAAATTCGGTGGGTTTACTACGTTTGTTTTTTTTTCACATATTTTTATGACTGATATCATAACAGTAATTTTCCATAAGTTTTTGATTATAATTTTTAAAATCATATTGTTCTGTTCTTTAAATACGTAAGGTTGTTGGATGTTCGAGTACCGGCAAAATACATAGTTTATTTATTTTTTTCGTTTGAAGAAATAGTTTTAAATTAACGTAGGTATAACGTAGGGTACGTACATAAAACTATGTTTTTTTTAATGTTGTTTAATGTCTATCCATAAACAAAAACCGTAGCTATTATAATGTGCCAATATATATTACGACGAAAATTAAATAATAATAATAATAATAAAAACATTTATTCACATAGATGGGTTTACAAAGTAGGTACTTATAATGTATTTCATAACATGGTGTATTTGTTTTAACTTTCTGTTTCCGTACGTACTTACCTACTTGAATAAAACCTTTCAGGGTCAAACAATGTCACCTCGCTCTAACTAAGTTTAATAAACTTGTATTTAGACACGAGGGCTCAATCCTTTGGCTTCTTTAAGGTGTTTACAAGTATTTGCTATCGTATGTGTTAGGTAAGCAATAAAAAATTAACGGAACAAATGCAGAACTCAACAAAGAACTATAATGTAATAATAAACTAATATATGTAAAGAACTTATAACTAAGTCTTAAGGCCTATATGCCATAAAAAAATGTACTTACACTAGAAATAAAACAGCAAAAAAGTATATATATATAAATACATATGATATTAATAGAATAAATACAAATATAAATATACATATACATATAAATGCTTAGATATTGGTTGTTTATTTAACATCCACCATTTCTATTAGGTCTTCTTATGTCGCTTCTTCTTTTACATTTTAACGTTGTTTATCTCTATTAACCTTTCATCACCCCGTATTTACCACGTATTTGGAGATGAAAAAGGAATTTGGAAGAAATTATCCTCAAGAGGCTCTTGTCCAACTCTCTCCAGTCGGGACGCGTCTACTTTGAAATTACTGTGTTAGCGTCGTTTAATGAGAACACGCTCCTACGCGGGTACTTACGACCTGCACGATCACAAATAAGAAATAATGCGTATTTCAACTTGTTGTTATGTAAATCTTTTTTTAAATATTCAAAGAAGGCATGGAACTTATGTTGATTTTTACACGGGTGTTTATCACGTAACTGGGGTTTATCACGTACACACATCACGCTGGGCTCGCAGTGTGGACGGGCACAATACATGCTAAAAGCGCCTTCAGATTAGATGCTCGAGGAAGCGCCACTGAGCAACAACAAAGTATATGAATATTCACGAATGAATTAATGATTTTAGCAACCGTTATGTATGATGGCTCTTTGGCGAAGGCTGAAGGCGCTATAAGTGCTTACTGAGAATTCAATAGCCGAAACTTCTTAGATGAATTTAGGACAATGATTGCAGCATTTTTGGTTTGAAGCCAAATCAATGTTTTCTTTTATCATATTTTATTATTTTACTATTTGCTCTGTTCAAAAGTGATTTGAGCCATTCCTCGTTATTGACGTATGAAAATAAACAGATTATTTCAAGAACGGAATGTTCCTTCGTGTTGTTTATAGCAAAATTTCAAATCGATTTTTTTTGTGGAAAGGGAAGTAATTATTATTTTTATTCGTTTCACACGGAATATGCATGTACCAATTTTTTGAAGTTCTAGGTTTTGTTGTAATAACAAGTGAAAACCCTCGCGACTTTGTTCATGACAAGTGATATTTAAACACACTTTAGCTATCTATACAACAGTTTCTTAGAAGATATACATTTCTGTTGTACCTAACTTTTGGCGAGTTTAAATTTTTCATAATTTTCCCACATCGTTTATAAGTAGCATTATTATACGCGATGGGCTTGTAACCAGTCACGTATGAATTGCTAACTATTGCTAAATTTAATTTTTAAACGTACCGCTACTACCCCCTTATATTCAGACATGTTTTAAGGATACGTACTCGGGGATTACAGTCGTGATCCTATGTATTTAAATTTATTTATTTATGCATTGTTTTGGTATTTTTTGTTTGTGTTATTAAATGATATAGATGCTTAGCTTTATTTATCAACATGTTTTTCTTTCCGGCATTCGTAATTACGTTTAAAAATCTACTATTGAGCAAATAGATTATCTTATCAACGTAATCTAGCGATCGGTTTATAGTAGCGATTTGTCTGAAGTGACATAAAATTGACAAACGTGAGTGAATCAAAGTGATGAGCGAAGCGGAACAAATAAAAGATATAAAGTTTGACCGGTGGCCTGATACTCAAGACACTACACAGGATTCTAGGGTTTTTTAAATTAAATAATTATGTTGGACACACAGTGGGTTACACAGTATATTTTAGAATGATGCTGCAGTGTGCCAACCTGAATCACTTATTTACCTGTATGGTACACAGAGAAGATTCATTGTATTAGTACCTACAAAGTCAATAGTGAAAATAACTAAGTACCTAGGTAATTATAATTAACTAAAAAAAACTTTTTATGTTTTTTTTATATTTTTTAGGGTTCTCACTAAGACTTCGCTGTCCATCTGTCTGTTCGTCTATCCGTCTATCTGTCACTCTGGGCTGTATCTCAAGAATCGTGATAGCTAGACTGTTGAAAAATTTACAGATGATGTATTTCTGTTACCGCTATAACAACAAATACTGAAAACAGAATGAAATAAGTATTTAAATGTGGCTCATATACAAAAAACATGATATTTTTGCCGTTTTTTTATAGATAATGGTACGGAACCCTTCAGGCCCGCGTCCGACTCGCACTTGGCTGGTTTTATTTTAATCACTTGTTTCTTTCTTTATACCATATCTGGTGGAAACCTTCGTGAACGAAGTCACTTCTTCCACGTAAAGCTATTTTCAAACAGACTTCAACCCCCACTGCACCCCTTTTGGGGTTGATAATAAATATAAATCTAAATAAATATTGGCGGACTTTACACACAGCGCCATCTAGCCCCAAACTAAGCAAAGCTTGTATTATGGAAACCAGATAACTGATAGAATACTTATATACTTTTTTTTTTTTGTAAATACATACTTATTATACATATTAACACCCAGACACAAAACAAACATCTATGTTAATCACACAAATATTTGCCCTGGGTGGGGATCGAACCCACAACCTACAGCGCAAAAGGCAGAGTTGCTACCAACTGTGAGGCCAATTTCGATAATTCCTTTCTTAGTGCACCCTTACACATCAAGAGGAATACACCCATTTAACGTTTCTAGGACTAGTGATGCCTAAGTATTGCGTTGATAGATCAGTCGGTCAGTAACGTAAAAGTTTTATGTATAGATGTTTGAATGTGGCAGAAAATGTCCGCTCAGTTTATGTGCAAATCTAGTGCCGGCTCTATGATTAGGTTTAGTGCGTCACCGATAATGTTACTACACTGCTATATATAATGTTTGCGAGAAATGTATGATATTTAGATAATTCAGTGCACTGATACGAGTAATTCAGGGGAATAGTTTCGATAGCAGCGATGGGCTTGCAACCTGTCACTTATGGAATGCTAATGTGCCTCTGACTAACCCCTTTAGAAATCTTCAAAGAATCTAAGCGCCGTGTGATCTAAGAGTATATCTATATCTACCGCACTTAGGGATAGCAGTCGTGATCCGATTTTTTTTTCTTGTCGTGTGGTTAGCTACGCCTGCGTTAGTTAGATACTATTTCGTTGATTCGACAGCTTAGAATTCATTATAGTTTTTGATGGTTGTAACGTAGGTAAACAAATGTTTACATTGGTACGTTATTTTTAAAATAAGATTTCTGTTGAAAATAGTTATTTGTTATACAAGAGTGCAAAGTCGATTTTTAACCGCGTGTTCAATTTTGATGACCGAGCAAGCGAAGGATTCTAAAATTAGAATCCTGAGCGTTAGCGAGGGAATCAAAAGAGCACGTGGTGAAAAATCTTTGCACTCGTGTGCAACACGTAACTTTTCATTCCACCTCAGCGAGGAAATGACTAAATGCAAAAAAAAACGTTCATAATCACAAGATAGGTACTTTTATTTCAGTTTAGGTATTAACTACTACATTATGACAGGTAAGTATTACAGAATAATCTTAATAATGACGTGAAAAAATGCCGCTTAAAGAACCGCGTACAAAGCAAATTGAAAAAACCGGCCAAGTGCGAGTCGGACTCGCGCACGAAGGGTTCCGTACTATTATCAAAACGGCAAAAAAATCACGTTTGTTGTACGGGAGTCTCACTTAAATATTTATTTTATGCTGATTTTAGAGAAATACATCATCTGTGAAAATTTCAACTGTCTAGCTATCACGGTTCACGAGATACAGCCTGGTAACAGACAGACGGACAGCGGTGTCTTAGTAGTCCCGTTTTTTACCCTTTAGATACGGAACCCTAGAAACATAAAAAATAATTCATAATATCTCGTAACCTACCTATTTACCTAACTACGTAGTTAGCATTCCACACGTGACAGGTTGCAATCCCGTCGCCGCTTTCAAGAATACTAACAGGTTTCCTCACGATGTTTTCCTTCACTGTTATAAACACGTGTAACTCGCATATAGGTACATTTTTCGAACAGAAATATCCATTGATGCACGGCCAGGATTCGAACTCGAAATTAATTGGAAATTAATAATATCTACCTAGGTACCTATTTACCTAACTACATGAATTCAATAATTCAATTTCAAACTTTTTATTCGATCATGTGAAGTACCACCTATTTACCGACTTACTTTACCGATAGTGGTAAAATAGCGCCACCTGCCAGCGGAATTGCAAACATCTTTCATATTACCTCTCAAACTCCGAGCTGGAATGCGAAAATCACGTTTGTTGTATGGGAGCCCCCCTTAAATATTTATTTTATTCTGTTTTTAGTATTTGTTGTTCGAGCAGCAATATAAATACATAATCTGTAAAAATTTCAACTGTCTAGCTATCATGGTTCATGAGATACAGCCCTGTGACAGACAGACGGACAGACGGACAGACGGACAGACGGACAGACGGACAGACGGACAGACGGACAGACGGACAGACGGACAGACGGACAGCGAAGTCTTAGTAATAGGGATCCGATTTTACCCTTTGGGTACGGAACCCTAAAAAGAACACCAAGAAGGTTCCGAGTCTGAGTTTTTAACAAATTAAAAAAAGTTGTATGATATATTCGGCACCATAGAGGTAGCAGTAAATAGGTTTAATGATTTTTTTAATTCACAAACTCAGTGCACACGATGTTCTAAATTCAATTTACTTTATCTTCTAGAGAATAAAAACGGCTTTTGCACTCAGATATTTGAAGAGCAAAAATACTCTTTCCGAGATGGTGGGATGAAAATATTTTTAATGACAAGCTTTTGTAAAATCATTCTAACCATCGAGCACTTGTCACCTAACATAACATTGTTATTGGAACTTGACAAGAATTCAAAGTTTTTACATAATCAGAGTATTTACTAAGGAATTCCGTTGTGAGTGTCTGTTGAACAGCTCCTGATTCTAGGATCAGATCAGCTCGCTGTCCATATTATTGCATTGTCACCGAAGTTACATAAGTATGATTGCTTTTTGAATTTGTGCTGAAGCTCTTTAGTTATTTTTTATATTGTTGTACTTACTTGAGTAGTAGGTACTTTTAATTATTATTCTTGTTTGAGCCTTCACCTTGTTCGATTGGCACTACACTGGAGCTCTACATAGCATTAAGGAAAGGATCATAAAAAAAAGGTAGACCCCAAGCCGTGTTTCTTGCCTGATTCTTCTAGGCTTGGTCGCGTGGAATCGGCGTAGCTTCACCTAGTTTCTAAGACGTTTCAAAGTGATCCTTGTGATTTTATTGAAATAAATGATTTTAGATTTGAATTGAAATGCAATTTCAGCTCAATCGGTTGGGGATAACTGCTTCAAAATTGAGTTGCAAGATTCCACCTTAACAAACATAGTTACATACATACAATGCAAGTTAAATAAAAGCTTGTATAAACGCAAAAGGGAAGATTTTCGTATAGATGGCGCTGGTGTGCAAAAATCTGACATCAGTGTTGACATCAGTCGTCATAGCAACGTGCGTTACTCTATGCAATTATTGAAATTTGTCAGGTTACATATAAGTTACATATCATTCTTACTGTAGCCTTGTCCTGTAACAGTCACCGGCTTCAACTGTCAAAAGACTGTCAACTTCATCATATTAAATAGTCAGTAAAGCAAACCAACGCCCATAAAAGAAAAATAACAAGCTAACATTTTAAAAATTCATAAAGAGATGCGTAAATAAGACCTTAAACTTTCCTTTATCTACTAAATTTAACTTTACTGTCCTCAACGGAGTAATAACAGAATAATAGATAACTAATGCCATGCCGCCAGCCCCTTGGGGACGCTGACTGGTAGTGATCTGGATCAGTTAAGCTACCTATAGACTGTTTGCAACGATCTTTAGATAGCTCAACTGTTTCTTGTGTCTTTTGTAAATATTCTGTGACATTTTAAGTACTAGCTTTCGCCCTCGGTTTCGTTCGCGTAGTATTTGAATAAAAAGTAGCCAGTATACTATTCCAGAGAATAGGCTATGTGAATTCCAAGTTTCATTCAAATCCGTCAGGGCCAAAAACATTCAAACATCCTGACAAGCTTTTGAATTTAAAATATTAGTGAGATTAGATGTTATTTTTTTCTGTAAAAAAAAAAACCTTGTCATTTTTCACTGTCAATTCAGCAGCTTGAATGACCTAAGGGACCATTCCCTGAGCGATTTCTCGCAATTTCGAAATGCTTGGGAGACTGAACTTCCTCGATTTGGAGACTCGCGAAATGTTCCACAAATAATATTTAGAAACACACTCGAGTTTTCTCAAATATTTTCACTCCTGCTCAACGAATGTCGCTAAAATGTTATCATGTGATACTCAAGGATATAAGTGATAATATTTATTCAATGTCTGGGTATTGAACATTGGTACTCATAGTTTCTGATACTCACGACTCAAGGAATCTTAGTGTGGGGTCTGTACTACCAAGATAGATAGATAAAAAACTTTACGTCTTACTTTTTTCATACCACAAACAGAACAAAGAAATGTATTGTAATATGAATAAAACAAAAAACCGGCCAAGTGCGAGTCGGACTCGCGCACGAAGGGTTCCGTACTATTATCAAAACGGCAAAAAAATCACGTTTGTTGTACGGGAGTCTCACTTAAATATTTATTTTATGCTGATTTTAGAGAAATACATCATCTGTGAAAATTTCAACTGTCTAGCTATCACGGTTCACGAGATACAGCCTGGTAACAGACAGACGGACAGCGGTGTCTTAGTAGTCCCGTTTTTTACCCTTTAGATACGGAACCCTAGAAACATAAAAAATAATTCATAATATCTCGTAACCTACCTATTTACCTAACTACGTAGTTAGCATTCCACACGTGACAGGTTGCAATCCCGTCGCCGCTTCCAAGAATACTAACAGGTTTCCTCACGATGTTTTCCTTCACTGTTATAAACACGTGTAACGCGCATATAGGTACATTTTTCGAACAGAAATATCCATTGATGCACGGCCAGGATTCGAACTCGAAATTAATTGGAAATTAATAATATCTACCTAGGTACCTATTTACCTAACTACATGAATTCAATAATTCAATTTCAAACTTTTTATTCGATCATGTGAAGTACCACCTATTTACCGACTTACTTTACCGATAGTGGTAAAATAGCGCCACCTGCCAGCGGAATCGCAAACCTCTTTCATCTTACCTCTCAAACCCCGAGCGGTCGCATGAAAACCGCGAAAAGTACCTATAATACGTAGTAACATCAAATGAAACTAGATGGCGCTGGAATGCAAAAATCAAGTTTGTTGTATGGGAGCCCCCCTTAAATATTTATTTTATTCTGTTTTTAGTATTTTTTGTTCGAGCAGCAATAGAAATACATAATCTGTGAAAATTTCAACTGTCTAGCTATCATGGTTCATGAGATACAGCCCTGTGACAGACAGACGGACAGACGGACAGACGGACAGACGGACAGACGGACAGACGGACAGCGAAGTCTTAGTAATAGGGTTCCGATTTTACCCTTTGGGTACGGAACCCTAAAAAGAACAACCGGCCAAATGCGTCGGACGTGAGCACGAAGGGTTCCGTGCCATTATCTATAAAAAACTGTACAAAAAAAACACGTTTGTAGTATGCGAGCTCCACTTAAATATTTATTTTATTCTGTTTTTAGTATTTCAGTCAGGCAGTCAGTGACTTTGATTCTTAGGTATATATCAGAAAATAAAAGATATTAATCATTACTAAACTTGTCAATATTTCTCTTCAAAACACTTGGTAACCTTTGTAACATGACAAGTCACAGAATACCCCTGACCCTGTAAAGTCACACATACATGTTTAATGTGAGCCTTGAACATAGCTTGTACACGAAATCGATGACTAACAAAACACTAGAATGGATATAGTAAAAATGACAGTTTTGGCATTTGGATTGTTGTCGGTACGATAGTGGTTCATGCCATGCCATTCATAAACCCGCTGATGTTTTAAATAGTTGACATCAATCACTTTCATGAACAAGAAAGATAAAATACTCTTTGACTCTGGAGTTATATTGGTTTCTGATTAAATCGACCATATTTCCATTTTAATAAAGAAAAAGACATAAAATCGATGCAATTTCATGTTTTCCCTGTCAAATCAACTTAATGAGCTACCACAAAAATACATCTGTAACACAAATTGAGTTTTTTTTATTACTTTCGACGCTTCTCTTTTGGATATATTTTCACTGTTTATATACAAATTTTGTAGACGTCAATAAATAGATTACGGTGAAATATTGGCTCTTTGACTCGAAGCTCAATCAGTTTACCCTTACGTTTAGTTTATTAGAATTCAGGTATACTTTGTTTATAAACCTCGCGACGGTGTTATTAGTATTGCTCAAATTCGATAAATTTGGTTTTATGATTGGGAATAATCAAATTGTATCAATTTTTGTAAATATTATTTATTATTCATTCTGTGCCTGACCCAGCTTTCCCAAATGGTACCTACAATTTAAATATATAAAAGGCGGATGAAATGACCATGGCTCCAATTAAAGCATTCGGCTCCAGTTATGTGTGCATCTGCACGGATACTTCTTTCGGGTCAATTCTGGACCAACCCGCGATAAATAAATTGATAAATTCCGTGGCTAACAGGCCGGTCAAAAAAATGTAGACATTCGCCTATTAATATACATGGACAGCAACAACAGTCCCAAGGTATTGGTCCTATTCCATTTAAGCATGCCTACGCGTTACTACTCGTTACTAACTATTAGACTTGATCCCTACACATGCAAAAAAAATTATACCAACACGTTGGCAAAATCAGGTAAACCTTTCTGATTTTATTTGAATAAACAACGCCTTCGTTTGATCTCGGCCCTACGTCTGATATTACAACGTTCTTTCAAAACGGACCGATCTTCAGCGAAAAAGGGACGAAAACCTACAACATGTTTTCAATATGAAATATTACGTAATTTCAGTGGTGTGTGTGGTGGTGAACCCAGGCTTCCGATCCACAGATCGCGGGTGATCTTAAAAGGACATCAGTCAAAATTTATCCTAAAATTAAAGTGCCGGCAGAAAAAAAAACAAACTGATCCGACCGATAGATAGATTGACCGATCTTGTATTGTGAGAAAGTTGACGTAATTTTTTTTATTATTACTTACGTAATGTTTTCTTAGGATTTTTCAAACTCAAATGGAAGCTCGTAAATTGATCGTAGACCTTATTAAAAAAAATATAAACAATAGTAAAATAAATAAAAATGAATTGCACTTAAATTTTTGGGTTGTTTTGAATAAAACCTGAATGATTCTTCTTTCACCACTCTAATTTATCAACGGTCAAAATCAAACTAGGTAATTAAAAATGTGGGTTTGGTCCGCATAATCAAAATCATATGGAAATGGACCCTCTTTCCAACCTACTTACTCGTAAATATCTGCCAATTTTTTTGTTGTTTTTGTGATCGTCAGTACTCAAAAGGTTTAAATGTTTTTTGTTAAAGAAAGTACCGTGTAATTGTTAAACTCGTATAAAACTGAAAGTGCTTTTTTATGGGATTATTTAAATTTGTACAGGACAACGTTTGTTGGGTCATTAAGGCAATAAGGCAAGTAATAAAAAAGATTTAGTTGTTTATATAAGTTGAACTAAGTAAAGGAAAAAATATATTCTGTCAATTATTCATTTTGTACAACTTACTGAACGTTCAATCGCGTTAGACATTTCAATAAAAACCAAATCACGCTGCAATAAAAATAACGGTATGATAAAAATAATAAAGTTTTATTTATTTTCTCTCACAAAGTTAAACATTAACAGTAACATTAATACGGCTTAAGACGAGTAATAATTTTTTGATGAATACAGAATCGTTTTTTCTCAATAACCGCAAAAGATACAGTTTTATTTTTTATGACAAAGGTAACTTATGGATTTAATTTAGTGTATATTCAGTAGGTCTGAGAATATATCGTATCGTATTTTTTATTCCCCTAAGTAATAAGGTGTAAAGTTTGGAAAAAACTAAAAGTGCTTATTTCTGTGGGATTATTGAAATTTGTCAGGGCAACGTCTGTCGGTATAGCTAGTTTATGTATAACATTAGCCGTATTTATAGTTAAAATGAGTAACAACCACGATAGTATTATTAAGAAGAAGTATGTTGTGTGTGTCTGTGTGGTATTATTATAATAATGTTATAATAATCAGCTATTAACCATTTATGACGAGATAAACTATTACAAATAGAGAATCAACCGTCTTATTCTCTGGCACATAACAACAGCTTTATGTTCACATTATCTATTTAATTGGTCTTCGTAAGAGGATTAACTGATACGCGGAAACTAGATGGTATAAAACGAACACCGATGTGTTCGTGCTGATTGGATTATTGTACTAAAATAACGAAATAAGCGCACACAGATATGGTTGACCGAAAGATTAGATTTTCCTATGGGATCAATTTAAAATTTACAATAAACTGAACTTATCAAAAATGTTTGCACCTTAAATGCCCTCGAGACGATCAATGGCAATGCTGATCAATAATTGATCGTCTTATAGTTTTTCATTTGTAACTACGTAAACGAAATTGATCGAAAGCTAATTGGTTTCGCTGTACCAAGACAACACAAGTAGTTATGTATAAGTTCTGTCTAGCTCGCCAATAATAAAAAAAACCGGCCAAGTGCGAGTCGGACTCGCGCACAAAGGGTTCCGTATCATTATCTACAAAAAAACGGCAAAAAAAATCACGTTTGTTGTATGAGATATAATGAAGACATAAATATTTATTTTATTCTGTTTTTAGTATTTGTTGTTATAGCGGCAACAGAAATACATCATCTGTGAAAATTTCAAGTGTCTAGCTATCACGGTTCATGAGATACAGCCCTGTGACAGACAGACGGACAGATGGACAGACGGACAGCGAATAATTAAAGCTGCCACATTTTTGGGCTATTTGCCAAATTCTATTCATTCCCTAATTTATGAGCCCATATTAACATCTATAACAGCAGTAAATCCATTTTAACAGATTTATCATGATGATTACACATAAAACTACGAACTACTAAAAACATACATTATAACTAACTATAATGTTGATGGAAGTAAATAATGTGAGTGTTTGTTTAATATACGTTTTAAAGTTATGAATTGAATATTTCAATCAGAAAATAATTTATGAGTGAATACTACTACGAATAAACTGCTCGGTCGAACATAATCATATTCTAAGTTAAATTCAGTTGTTAAAAATGTGAATCCTAATTTAGATTCTAATAAAAAAAAATTATACGAACTTATAGTTTTTTTTTTTTTACTTTGACTAATTACTATTTTGTCTGTAAATAAACCATTCTATATTGCCATTAAATTTTCATTAAACCGGCAACACACATTCCAGAACTCGTATACCAGTAGTTATTTTGGTTTTATTCGTGAAAACTTCAAAAGAAACACGTGAAACGACCGATGAATGGTGCACGGGATTTGCACGTAACTTTCCAGCTACAACTTTTCGAGAACAGTAGTTCGTCATTAATTAGTTGGCTATTCCGAGCAAGAAGCGCTAACGTATGCATTAACGTGCAGGCTAGTGCTAGTTCCAAGAAAGTGTAGGCTCGGCACTTGTAACATGTCTTTTCATACAAAAAAGCTTGTAAACCTGGTTAGGTAAAACATATATATCATAGCTACACCATCAGCAAGTAACACAGGCCATTCGTATTTTATTTTCGAAAACATTAGAGATCCTTACGAAAATAATAATGTATCAATCTTGATCAGAATACCCGTGCAAAACCGGAGCAGCTAGTATTTCTTAATATTAGTATGGTGGCAGCAATGATTTAATAATATATTTCGTTTTAAAAACTAACAAAACTCCAAGTTAGCGGATTTTTTTTTTGGCTGTATGTATTAGTTTTACAATCTCTATACCTATTTACTGAGAATTTACTAACTATCATAAAATAAAATTTATTTTTTAATGTATATTAACTTTATTATATTTATTATAACATAGTTATCTGTTTTGTTTACTATCTTATTTTATCTATATCTATCTGGAGTATATATATCTATCACACTAAAAGTTTGATGTACCACTACCAACTACCTACTAAATTTGCGGAAATAAGCGTATGAATAAATAAAATAATTAAAGTGATTTATCTGTTTTGTCAAATGCTACTACAAAATTACTTACACCTACATTGTTACTTCACGTTTGAGACAATGCACTAACTCGTTTCGTTTTACCGTTTAGCACTCAGAAATGACCCGTATTTGTATGGGACGTGAATCATTACCTTGCCGTAACACAGTTATTAACTAGCACGGGAGGTAAAGGTTTTTTTTGAACTGTATAACTACCCTTCAATTTCTGTTTTTTATTTCTTTTTATTCACCGGTCAGTTTTTTATGTTGTTCTTCTTACCTATGTACCTAATATTACTTACCTTAAACATATATGCTATACAAATGTTTTTTTTAAGTGGTTTGAAATAAAATATTCTATTCTATTCTATTCTATTCTATTCTATTCTATTCTATTCTATTTATTATATACATTATTCTGAAGGATGTTCAATTTATGACTGTTATTGTATCGATGCGAAAAGACATATAATATTTCTTTCAGAAATCCCATGAAAATGGCAATGCTATAAGCAATAAAGGAGGCAATAATGACAGTAAATGAACTGAATCCAATGTGAAATATTATTGTCATTATTCAGGCATCGGGATTTTGGAAAAGGGCCAAATTATGATGTTGAAAACGTACCAGTTTTGTTTTTTTTTTCGGTGATAATCGATCAAGATATATAGCTTTTATGGACTCATCATTTCATTTATATGGAAAAATAAGTTTGTATAGCACAAACTTATTTTTCCATATAAATGAAAGATGGTTCTGAGCTGGTCCTATATAAATTATTTATGTACTTATCTTTATAAGATAGCGACGAAATCATTACATTCGGAACATCCACTACTTGTACCTAAATTAAAAAAATACATAGCGAACCTCCTCATTTTTACAAGCTTTTATCAAACTTGCACTGTTGCGTATGTTTGTTAGTTTGTATGTATGTTTGATTGTATCTTTACAAATTTGCTAACCATTTTTAAGTAACCGATTGAGCTGAAATTTTGCATACACCTTTAGTTCTGGTGACAATACAATAATATTGTGAAATATTATACGAGTATATTATAGCTGATCTGATGATGAAGTCAGGAGGGGCTGTTCAACATACATTCACAATGGAACTCCTCAGTAAATACTTCGATTGAGTAAATACTTTGCATGCTTGTCAAGTTCCGATGACAATGTTATATTATGTGACAGATGGTAGCGCGCTGGTACTCGATGGTATAAATGATTTTACGAAACCTTGTTAATGAAAATATATTCTAAATATAGCTTATTTTTTATTTCAGTCATAAGCCACAGTTATAAAATAAAATAAAGTCTTTCTAAATCGGATAAAATGGTAATAAAAATATAAGTATGTATACAACAATAAAATGTTCTGTTGCTTTGTGTGCGAAACTGCTTTATACGGATTTGTCCGTGTTTGTTCAGGCCCACGGCAAGGGAATCCTTCCTTCCTTTCGATACACGTCATTGCTATAATATGAAAACGGTAGGTAAGCAAATTCATAGCAACAGGCTTTGTTCCCTTGTTGCTTGCAAAAAATTGCCGCGAAGGAAGATATTGTGTGACCGATTCTTATATCGATTATAATATTGTACAATCACTATTTTCTTACAAATCCTAAAGTAATTTGTCTATTGAAATGACTAGGATCATTTAGAATTAAATATTTGTGAAAGATATCTTCATGGATCATAGCGCCTGAAGATCTGTGAGTACGTCAACTGTACTTTGAGATTGCTTTGATTGTCGTAATTCTAGTATATTTAAATAGTATAATACGAGTAAATACATATATACATATTCAGTCCTAGGCTTGTTTCTACAGTTTTCGGTCATTCTTGATAGTTACAGTTGTACTATCTCACGAAGACGGGTTGGTCATAATTGTTTGTGTAGACTGTAGATGCACGTGGCATATTGTTGCTGTGTGCGTAAGCTAGGGAGCGCTCTGTATCAGCCACACAAAAGAACAAGTACTGCTCATTCGCCTTCGTGAGAATGAACTATACTACGAGCAGACTACTATACCCACGCGTTGCTGTGTCAAAATAAAATAATATTGCGACTTTGAATTAATATGTAAGCTATCCTATCTTTCAAGTTGGATCAAACTGAACACGTTGTGCAAAGTTTGATTAAAATCGGTTAAGTAGATTAGGAGTCCATCGCGGACAAACAACGTAACGCGTAATCTACATTTATTAAGATTACTAAATTGGCCGCTTTCGTAGGTACTCTTCCATTGCAGTTTGCTTGTTCGTAAAGGCTAGGTTAGTTTGCATACATTAATCGGTTCGTGTGTCGTACTATGCCACACAGCATACGAGTATGCCGTCTAAGCAAATATACTGAACGTGCTCTAACTTGTGGAAACTACTCACTGGTATACGAGCCTTTATCATCACCATTTTCTGTGAGCTGAGGAATTGTAGAGAAGTCTTAATCAGATCTTTGCCATATTTAAATGGGACTACTAGTCGCGCAATATTTTACGTGACGACATCTTTATAAACACTGAGTAGCTGTACAGCATTAGGAAAGAATTATGCTATCAAAAACATAACTTGTAAAAAAAGCCAAGTCTCGCAACGCAACTCAGTTCTACTAATTTAATCAGTCCCTACTTTAAGGGTCCTTCTGCCTTATGTTATTACGTAATTAGCTAACCTTTACGTAATAACTTAAGACAGAAGGACCCTTAAAGTAGGGACTGATTAAATTAACCGACTTGGTATTACATGGATCTCACAACTTTTTACGGTAGTAGAACTGAGTTGCGTTGCGAGACTTTGCTTTTTTTACAAGTTATGTTTTTGATAGCATCTCATTTATTTTTGTAGATAGTCCTAGTTTTTAGAGTTCCGTACCCAAAGGTTAAAAACGGGACCCTGTTACTAAGACTCCGCTGTCCGTCTGTCTGTCCGTCTATCTGTCACAGGGCTGAATGAACCATGATAGTTAGACAGTAAATTTTTTTACAGATGATGTATTTCTGTTGCTGCTATAACAACAAATACTAAAAACAGGATAAAATAAATATTTAAGTGGGGCTCTCATACAACAAACGTGATTTATTTTCCGTTTTTTATAAATAATAGTACGGAACTCTTCGTGCGCGAGTCCGACTCGCACTTGGCCGGTTTTTTTTCCTTTCCGGTACCTTCTACTATCATTCCGTTGACCATTTTACAAGTTACCTTTGAATGAACTTTGTAATCCTATATATTTATATTTGGTTACAAAGTTATTTATGCAGTCGGTATATCTAGAAAACTGGATCGAAATTGCAAAATATTTAGGTTTTTCCTTGATTTATACACAAACCACTAATTGTATTCAAAATTTGAAGCTTCTATGTCTGCTAGAAGTGCCTTAAACTTTTGATGATCGGTCAGTCAGTGAGTGAGTGAGTGAGTGAGTGAGTGAATGACAAAATAGGAAACTTTGACTAGTTATCATTCTTAAACTACTGGTTCAAATTGAATGAAATTTGAAATATACCGAGTTTATACTATGCCTGCTTGGTTACTGAAAATTCAGGCTTCTAGTTTTATCCACAACGAAGTTATAGGGGGTCGAAAATGGCCTGAACTGCTTTGAGAAAAGGATGGTACGGCCGTGCCGCTTTTTGCTAGACTTGGCGGGGGCACTGCCGTGCCCCCAGATTAAAAATAATGATAGGCCCCAAACCGTTTTTTTGCCTGATTCTTCTAGGCTTGGTCGCGAGGAACAGGACTACCTTCACCTAGCTCCTAAGGTTTTAAAGTGTTCCTTGGGATTTTATTGAAATAATTATTGGTGGACATTTCACACAGCGCTATGTATAGCCATATACTATGGGGACCAGATAACTCATAGAATACTCATAATACGTTTTTTTTTTTGTTGTAAATACATACTTATTATACATGACACCAAGACACAGAACACACATCTATGTTCATCACACAAATGTTTATCTCGGGTGGGGATCGAACCCACAACCTACAGCGCAGAAGTCAGAGCTACTACCAACTGAGCTGTGAGGCTTTTGGCTTTGTACTGTAAAAGTTCCACAACAGTTTCCATTCTACATTGTCCGCGAAACATGAAGGTAATTGTTCGACACGTTGCGCTACATTAGTTCACTAGTATATCCGTGGCTTTATATAAGTGACCTGTGATGCATAACGCTTTTTTATAGGCAAGTTATTTTCGTAAACTTTACTTATTTTAACACTGCTTTAAGTGATAAGCATAGATTTACGCGTAGTTTTCCCCATTCTATATATTTATATTGCTCTATCATAAAGATAGCTTAAATATCTAATGGCGATAATAATTGCTTTATAAGTATATCATAAAATGATAAAATATATATAATAAATATTGGTGAACATTTTACTCAGCTAACTATCGGATAGAATAATTATATGACATCCCAAACAAACTATGTTCAAGTTCATCCCACGAATATTTGTACTGGGCAAAAATCGAACCCACAACCTACAGCGCAGAAGAGCTACCAACAAAACTGTGGTGCCAATTAATAACTCTTATTATATTTTAATACCGTAAATTGCTCAAAATCGTGTTGAACTCTTCAAGAATGTTTGGGTGGGATATGAAGGAAGTCATCTTTCTTTAAAATACTCTCAAAAATCTGTGGTTTTGCAATATTTTAAGGGAAACCTAACTTGAGTATTTAGTTACCACCTGATTATTTAAATTTAGTGATTGAGGTACAAGCATTTAAACATCCTCACAAAAGGACATCAGTCAAAACGTAGTAATAGTGTCGGCCAGAAAAAAAAATACTATCACGTGGGAAATAATGTTTAAAACATATTTTACTAAGACAGCAAAGGTCTACAATCAATTTACGAGCTCTTATTTGAGTTCTAAAAATCCTAAATAAACAATTCGTAGGTAATTTAAAAAAATAATATTTTACGTTCCATAACTCTCAAAAAGCAGGAATGGTCTGGTCTTTCTATTGTTTTGTCTATAATGACCGATATTATTTATTTTTAACTATACATATTTCGAACTCAAAGCAGCTCTGCCGCTATTCGTAGACGAACGGACATGGCGAAACTATAAGGGTTTCTTGTAGACTATGAAACCCTAAAAAAGAAATGGCCGACTTTAATTTTTAGGTAGGTACTTTTTGTATGAAACCTGAATGATCTCCTTTCGGATTTATATTATTAGCATGATTCTTGTTCATACTTTCGGCTGTATAATGGCTAGTGTAACCAAATTTGCCTTCCACAAACGGAGCATATATTTCAGGCTGCGTCATAATTGGTTTGGTTTCACACATCTGCGACTATGACTAGGGCTGGACGTAGGGGTGGCCAACTGGGCTACTAAGCGGGGCTACTCAACTTTAAAATTTATCAATTGAATTTAATAGTTATCCAATCAAAATAAGGTATATATTTCAATGCTTGGTAATCTTGCAAAACTGCGCTGCGATGCTTCGATATATTTCAAATCCTCTACTGCGCCGTCCGCCAGTGTGCACAAACAATAAGGGGACGCCGCAATAAAAAATAAAAAAAATAAATTTAAAACACAAATTTATTACAATACTTGAATTAAAAAATATTTCACACTATCCCAAAAATAATAAAGAGCCCTCATTATTTTGTTCCTCAGACCCCTAAATCCGTCTCTGGCTATGTCACCCGCATTGACCTTTCATTCATGATTATACTTGGTTAAAGCTGTCCACCGTCAGTATGCCAAGATAATTATACCCAGAAGCAAAACCATGTTATGAATTCGCCAGTTTGTCATCTATAATAACCTTCTACTAAATTTGAAAGCCTATTCATTCTGGTTTAAACCGTAAATGGCGAATACAGGTTGAAGTATTATTCTATATTTTGTAAGTGTTATCTAGTATAGAATAAAATAATCTTTATTGGATACTTTATGAAACATAAATACATAAAACGATCTCTTTCAAACTGTTGCCGCAGATGGTTTTGTGTTTCTCTCGGGGTCTTATATTGAAATAGATAATGGTAAGAATTACAGAGACGCATTTTCGTTAGTAGTTGTAGAGGATATATGCACTGACAGTAGCTGTCAAAAGATTTGAATTATGGATGTGACGTATCACGTTCGTTCGGATACATTGCGCCGCAACACAAGCTCTTTCAAGCGATCTCTTACAAACAATTAAATCTTTAGATGGACAGGATCAACTTAGACAAAATGAAGTCGGTGTTATAAAATAAAATTCTACTAATATAATACGAAAGTAACTCTGTCTATCCAGCTGTCTGTCTGTGACGTTATCACGGCCAAATCACTGAGCCGATTGTCATAAAATTGCATAAAGAGATAGTTTAAAGTCTGATGAAAAAAGGCTACTTTTTTTTCAAAAACTTGTCTTTATATTTTTCATTTTTTTAAATCGATTTTCTAAATATATGCGGACGTAGTCGCGGATAAAAGTTAGTGTATATATAAATGTCATCTATCTAAGATTTGTAGTTTATGGTGAATTCTCCATTGAAATTTAGATAAACGTAAACAATCCTTGTTTTAGCTTCAGATAGCGTAAACAAAGCATTAAACAATTTTATTTAAAATTTATGTTCTACATAAATAGCGAATGGATTTTTTATGTTTTGTTTGCTATTAACGAGTATGTCGTCAGCTATTGCACAGTGGGAGTTTTGACGGATCTATGACATTTTGTTATTTTACAAAGTATTTTTACTTTATTTATTTTTTCGACTCTAATCAAAGTCAAGTCAAGTCAAAAGGTTTTTTTTCCTAGCCTGTTTCGTCCCACTGCTGGGCAAAAGTCTCCCTAAATCCTTCCAATCATCTCAGATATGGTTGAATACATGGGCGTATACCATAACATCTTGGCAACCTGACGGTAGGCGAGGTCGTAGTCGGCCTAGAAAACACGCTGGAGAGACGATCTTGACGCCTTCGAAGTAAATGGTTGCATTCGGCTGACACTGACACTGACACTGACACTGACACTGACACTGACATTGACACTGACCCTGACACTGACATGACCCGCCCGAACTCGTTTAAGGCGAGCTGCTTTTCTGCCCACATCGGCAATGACCACATTGGCAATGCCCACCAAAAGGTATTTATTTCAATAAAATCACAAGGATCACTTTGAAACTCCTCAGTGGGTATTACCGGCTGACTCATTGCCGCTTAATTCAGTTGGTTGTAGCTCTGCCTTCTGCGCAGTAGATTGTTGTCAATTCCTACGACAAATATTAGTACGATAAGCATAGTTTGTTTCGGTGTTAGGTATAATGTATTTTATATATTTACAAAAAAAAAGTATATACGTAAGTAAACTATCAGTTATCTACACAGTTACAAGCTTTGTTTAGTTTGGGCTGAGTGATACATCCACTAACGTTTATTTATTTATTTTATACCCAGAAGAAGAATATTGTTTTTCGGGTATGTATTAGATTACAAAGGAAATATATATGTAAGGTAAGTATGTCTGTTCCTTTGTTCCTTTGGCTTATCTTATCGGTCTGTACGACTTGAAGCATTTTAATCAAAAAAGTTCGGTAGACATCCTTACAGATCTCCAGGCAGTCAGATCCTTGAAGATGTCAAAAGGGGTTAGTCATAAGCTCGCCCAAACATTACATTTGGCACATGCCCACTTTTTGCAGTAGCTAGCATTCCAGACGTGACAGGTTGCAAGCCCGTCGCCACTTGCAAGAATACTAACTGGTTTCCTCACAATGTTATCCTTTACCGTCTTGAGCACGTATTTTGATGTGCATATAAATTCAAATTCAAATTCAAATTCAAAAATCATTTATTTCAATAAAATCACAAGGATCACTTTGAAACGTCTTAGGAACTAGGTGAAGCTACGCCGATTCCACGCGACCAAGCCTAGAAGAATCAGGCAACAAACACGGCTTGGGGTCTACCTTTTTTTTTATGATCCTTTCCTTAATGCTATGTAGAGCTCCAGTGTGGTGCCAATCGAACAAGGTGAAGGCTCAAACAAGAATAATAATTAAAAGTTAAAAGTACCTACTACTCAAGTACGTAGGTACAGCAATAAAAAAAAATAACTAAAGAGCTTCAGCACAAATTCAAAAAGCAACACACGCTACACTTGATTTAGAATTAAAACTTACAGATAAAATAACTATTTGCTTAAAAATAATTAAAGTAGACAAATGTTACACAAAATGAAATTAAGTACCTAAATCAATATTTAGCTGTCGAGAGGCAGAGCGACATCAGGCCACGAGGATTTATCATTTATATAATCATCTACAGTATAATACGCTTTGTTTATAAGATTATTCTTTATGTAGGATTTAAATCTTCTAACGGGAAGTTTTGTTGCGTTTTCTGGCAGTTTATTATAAAATAGTATACAATTCCCCATAAACGACCCCTTCACTTTTTCTAATCTAAATTTGGGTATGTACAATTTGTTATTATTTCTTGTGTTAATACTATAAAATATAAAATACTAATACTATATATAAATTTTTGAACTGAAAAATCATCAATTCACGGTCGGGGATTCGAAACCATAATCTTCGTATTGAAAGTCGGGGTACCTTCCAACGGGGGGCCTTATATTTCCATTGAGCACAAGTGTAGCAGGTAATAAATATTATAAAGTACCAATAAATCCAATAAAGCAGTTAGGGTCAAAGACCCGGTTGTGGTGCCTACCCCGGTTTTGGTCATTTTCAATTTTGGCAGTCAATAAATAAGCATAGCAAACAAACTTGTTTAAAATCTATAGTTAATACAATTCTTTGTCTATGATGGTCCGTTTTGATTAGTGACAAATGTGATGCGTTATACCTCTAGACTTGATTGACCACAACTAAATATTTCCCGTTATGTCTATTTAAATATGAATAACAAGCTGACCCCGCGAACTTCGTATCGCTTTAAAATTGACAAATTATGTTGTATATGATAAGATAAATCTGTTCAGCCGTTCTCGAGTTTTAGCGAGACTAACGAACATCAATTGATTTTTATATATATATAGATACATCATGATATGGATAGAATCACTTTTTGTTCCAAACCATGTTTTAATTAACAAATTTCAACAACATACGGTTATTATACCTAATGTAAAATATTAAGACTTACCATCTTGCAGACTTTCTTATGCGCATTGATAAGGACATTCAATAGTATCATATTTGTTTATGTACAATCAATAGTTTTTGTAGCGCACACGAAGAAAGCAAAATTTTTGGCAATTTTTTACACCTTGCTTCAAACTATCGTGATTCTTATAAAGAATGTATTACTTTTTTAAAATAAAAATAGCCTATGTTACTCAGGGATAATGTAGCTTGGTAATGGTGAAAGAATTTTTGAAATCGGTTCAGTAGTTTTTGAGTTTATCCATTACAAACATACAAAAAAAAACAAAAAAACAAAAAACTAAACTTTTCTCTTTATAATATTAGTATAGATTAATAAATAAATATCACCATTACCTTTACAAAACCTTTGCTTAACTTAGGAGATAGACAATATATATATATATATTTTTTTTTTTATTTTTTTTTATTATATGTTGTTTTAAAATCGACGTTTTAATCATATTTTCAATACAAACCGTTTGATTTGAAAATTTAAATGTTGTTAAAATGCCCACAACCAGCGCTCTTACCCTACTTTAAGATGCCATATTCGATATTTCGGTAAATCAATAAACGAGCAAAACCTGATACGTTTTAATAAATGGGGTGTCATTGGATCCGTCGTAAAGAGTGCTTAGAAGGAGTGGCATATATTTTTTATATATACTCGTATTTGGTAGTATTTATGGTTTCTCAACATAATTTATAATACTTTATCGTAGAAAACATATTTTGTTATTTAAAGTTTTCTATCAGCAAACTTTTGAGGCTTGGGCAAAACGTGTAAGTAATTTAAAAAAAATAAAATAATTGTATTTGTTATTTTAGGAACAACCAAAAAACGGTATTTTCGTGTTCACTTGAAATATTAAAATCGTTCAGCGATTTTCCCTTAACTGGGTGCATTTTCAAATGCAAGATAATTTTGTCGTACCGAAGTTATAGTTTTTCTATGTACAAAAGGCTTGAGATGAAGAAGATACGAAGAAATATATTCAAAAATATGCTAAGCATTCTCTCCGATCTCTAATTGATTTACGAGCTTATTTTTGTATCTCATTGTAAGTAAACTCTGTGTTTTTATGAGAAATAAAATTCTTTAAATCTAGCCCAAAGAAGTGAATCATCAAGTGATTTATTTAGATACTAGCTGACCCGTGGCCGCTTCGCTGGGGGACAGATAGTTTTACATCTGGTATTCCGATCTTCCAAAATGATAGCCTATAAGTTGCCGAGGACTAATAGCTATATAACAAAAAAAGTTTCATCAAAATCCGCCCAGTAGTTTTTGCGTGAAAGCCAGGCAACAGACAGACAGACAGACAAAAATTTCAAAATGTTTTTTTTGGCTTGTGTTACTTGTATGAAGACCCCTAGGAGTATTTTTTTTAGTTTTTATTCAATGTACAGAATTTAACTCTTCTACTGTGTTATTATATGTATAGATAGATATTTCTGATCATCTATTTGAACCCAATCATATATTTTAACATTTGGCACACGTCCAGAAATTGCCGTAGTCAGTATTCTAAGTTCCAGATTGTTTACTGCCACTTATAAGAATACCAACTGTTTCCCTTCACCTTGAGCTCAAACATATGCTAATACTTTAACACCAGAATGCTTTATGAGAGTCATAAAACTTCTCATGTTAGTTACAAACTACCGACAACATAAGAACCGTGACGCGAAGGAAAAAACACCATTAGCTACCTATTTACTAGAACAACGGAAAATTCAATGGCTGTGTAAATACGTAGCTCGATTTGTAAACGAGCTTGTTTGCCCAGCCCCCTGCCGAATTGTGTGATGTTAATGGATCCTAGAAGGCTTCTAAGCTTCGAATAAACCCCGGTAAAAGTTTTTATGATTGTAACTAGTAGGAACCCTTGCGACTTCAGTCACGTGAAGTTATTTTAATACAGACTTAAAGCTCCGCAACACCTTAGGGGTTAAATTTCGGGAATTTCTTTTTAAGTGCACCCCTACACACCGTTATAAAAAGTATCCTATGTCCGTCTCCTGGTTCTAAGCTACCTCCTCACCAATTTTCAGCCAAATCGGTTCAGCCGTTCTTGAGTTATAAATAGTGTAACTAACACGACTTTCTTTTAAGGCGCTCCCAGTCGACGATTGTTTTTGTTCGAAACGAAAAAATAAATACTTGTGAACAAGCCACATCTCCTATTTTATAATGTATAGTATATGTGAATAAAGATGTACCCATCTTTAATCACTTCGATAAATAATCCTACCGACCGCTGCAATGACGACAAACACACGTCGGCGCGTGGTCCGCCTTAGCTTTTCGAATAAATTAATGATATAAATTATGTTTAATTACTTATCAAAAATCTATTCTAATAGAAATCTAGATCTACATATTACCTATCTTTAACAATAAATCACAAGTTGATTTTAATAGTAGGTATATAAAATATTTCGATCATAAATTCTAAAACGTATCATTTTGAAATAATATCTTTATCGTGAAAAGTTTCTGCTATTATGTTTTCAGCTTAATAGAAATCTAGGTAGGAACCTGAAGTAATATACTTATAAAAATAGGAGATGTGGCTTGTTCAGAAGTATTTCTTTTTTTCAGCGACTGGGAGCCCCTTAAATATAGACAAGCTAACCCGGCGAACTTCGTATCGCTTTAGAATTAACTCCCGTTCCCGTTAAAAAGTATTTTATGTTCGTCTCCTGGTTCTAAGTTACCTCCCCGCCCTTTTCAGCCATATCGGTTCATCCGTTCTTGAGTTATAAGTGTTGTAACAAACACGACTTTGTTTTAAATATAGATAGAGATAATTATGGCGAGACAGGTAGCGTCGCTTTAAACGTGTCCTAATATCTACAAAACTTGATAACTTAGTTGTTATTGTTACATAAATTCAAAGTTTAATAAAGTTCTTCAGAGAAGGATTATAGAGAGCGAGAGAAAAGAAAGTGGTTATCAATGTGACCGAAATTACAATATAACGAAAGTAACTTTGAGGCTAGGTGTTTCAATTTTGGCGAGAGCAATAATGAAACCCAATTTCTCAAATATGAACTCAGTTGTTTTTACTTATTTTGAACAATATCCTGAAAAGGTATGTTTTACTCTTACATATCATAATAGTAGCTTCGACCCGTGGCTTCACTCGCGTGTTACCTGTATTACAAAATCCTTTAAGATATTCTAGAAAATAAGCTTCCTAATTTTTTAAGCCACAAACATACTCGCACAAACATCCTCACAACACACACAACCCTTCAACTTGTACATTTATAATATTAGTAAGATAACTAATAATAATCGTTTATTTCGGAACAAGTTATAGGGTATAATATTATTAGAAAGAACGATGATAACTACAGTAGTTATTAAAACTGTGTCGCAGCTACCAACTCCCACCTCCTGGACAAGTGCAGTTTGTTCCTAACTGTATACAAAAATATACAGCAATAAAATAATTAAAAAAAATAAAAAGTATAGATCCAAAAATAAAGCTCTTTAGGTTAGTGTTTTTTAGATAAGTGTGTATAAGTGAGAGCGAGTTAGTTTCTGTGTATGCGTGTGTAACTCAATATGTACATACGTAAATACATTTTTTCATGTAGGCACCTATCTACCGGTAAAAGCATTGACAAGTTTCGACTCCAATTTCAAGGGCCTTTATCAAGCTCAGACTTTTGCCTCGTTTTGCCAAACGAACCGTTAAGTTAATTGAAGCCCTGTGTCGGTTTCGAGAATTTCCACGCCTCAATTTTCGACTCTTTTATTTTATTTCCCTTTCTATTTCGACCTGTAAAAGGTATCAAATTTTGAAATTATATGGAAACAACTCAAGCTTTTAAATGTTATGGTACAAGTCTTATGCGTCGTTGGCACCGAAATATGAGTGACTTTATTACGAACACGTTCATACGAATACACAAAACAATTTGACTTTTTGAAGTAATACAATGCGCGGCCTTATCGCAAGCGGTCTATGCCAGACAACATTAAGATGGACTGGTATGAACAGATAAAAACGAAATGTATATTGGTGCGGTTAAACAAAGAAGTAAATACAAAATTGATCATAAAAAATATATCAAACAATGAAGTGCCCAAATGGTGAAGGAAAACATCTGAGGAATCACGTGGCTTAGTCAGCTCTGCACGTAATGATAATGTATACTATGAATACGTACCTACTATTAAGCTATGAGGACAGTTTGGATACTGGTTCTTCTCCATCTAAACCATAATTATCCAAGGCCCTACAGCGTTCTGGAGCCAATAAGTTCAACCTGAGTAATAAATAAATAAGTATTGGCGGACTTTAGACACAGCGCCATCTAACCCAAACAAAGCTTGTACAATGGGAACTAGATAACCGATAGAATACTTATTATACGAGTACATATTAACACCCAGACACAGAACAAACTTCCATGTTCATCACACAAATGTTTGTTCCCGTGTGGGAATCAACCACACATACTACAGCGCAGAAGGCAGCGTTAGTACCAACTGAGCTGTTAGGCCAGTCAAAACTGACTGTCATGACTGTATAAATCATTCAGAGTACATGTAAAAAGGCCTTACCGAGTTATTAATAGTAGAATGAACAAAGTTATAAATTGAATCCCCTAGTTGCACCTTTTTTTTTTTGATCACTTTAAGTAGGTGTCTACCAAACAGGCGCGTGTCCATAATTTATAGCGCTATTACTGTGATGAAGGTTACAAAAGAAGTAAGATGTATTTCTCGTCTGTTTTCTAAAGGCAATTTTCCGATTCAGTGGTTGTGGCGTTCACACGAGCAAAAAGACTTCTCAGACCAAAATAAAAATCAATTATTTAGTTTCGGCTCCGAGAAGGCCTTTGTGTGAACTATCCTTATTTGTTTTTAATTTTTAGAGAAAATTACTTGCTGGTACCAAATTGTTTCTCTATGATCATTAGGATTTCTGATGATAGGCGAATATTTTAGACGATTTTGATGAAAATGTATACCTTACTGGTAATCGGAGCGTAAAACAGAATTGGCCGAGTGAAAGGTACCTTGACTGTCATTCCGTAGGTCGTGGGTTTCAATCCCGACTGTACATCAACAGATATTTCGAAAATCTATACATAGATAAAAAAAAAAGTCGTGTTAGTTACACTATTTATAACTCAAAAACGGCTGAACCGATTTCGCTTAGAACCAGGAAACGGATATAGGATACTTTTTAAAACGGGAACGGGAACTTAACACAACATTTGTTAATTCTAAAGCGACACGAAGTTCGCCGGGTTAGCTTGTAGTTATTTAAAAATATAGAAAACAGGTGACAGAAGTCATCGAATAGAACCATCTTCACGCAAGTTCAACCTGCAATTGTCCGGGTTTGTTTCATACCACTTGGATGCAGAACACATTCAAACTAAGCCTCTCATACGTGTAATTCCACCTGCAACCATAACCTACTAACCAGACCACAGCAATGCTGCTTGGCGGCCGAAATAGGCATGGTGGTAAAAAATAAAAATAATTATAATTTTGTCTACCCTAGAACCAACCCTTGTTTAACAGAAAGGCCTGCGAACCTATTTTACCCAATAATTGTCTACTTTGATAGTTTTTCTATTTTTCATTCATAAATGTTTGTATGTTTTTTTTTGCGTAACTACGGTTCTTAAATATTGTGAAAGGACTCGTTATAAGGCCTCCTTACGGCTTTACGGGTAGTTTTGTAACACCGTAGTACCCCGAACGAAACCCTTCACATCGAACTCTACTACTCTTTGGCATCGCCCTATTTTATATCTTTACTTATTTATATTAAAAACTAGCGACCCGCCCCGTCTTCGCACGGGTAGCATGTTATTATACATATAAACCTTCCTCCTGAATCACTCTATCTATTAAAAAAAACCGCATCAAAATCCGTTGTGTAGTTTTAAAGATATAAGCAAACATACATACATACATACATACATACATACAGACGCGGGAAGCGGAAAGCGACTTTGCTTTATACTATGTAGTGATTACAAGTATGATAAGGAGTGATGATAACAGAAAATGAAAAAGTTGTAGCAAACTCGTTGACGATAATAATCAAATCAAAAGAGGCTGCCACAAAGTTCTGCGAAAAATATTTGATTAGTATAGTAATTATACTATTGCAGGTAAACCCTATAGGGTTTATATAAAGGATACTAAGTTCATCGTCATCATCTTCTTACACTTATTTTACTTTATGTCGGGTCAGCACAATATTTTTTTTCTTTTCCACTCACTTCAATGCTTAACAATTATTTTATTTTTTCAAAATTAAATTGAACGATCATCATCATTTATAAGAATAGCGCTGGTTTTACAGCCTGATATAGCCACGGCAAGGTAAAGTTGATCTAGCCTTTACCTTGCTTGCATGATCTTCGTGTTATACCCCACAAACATGCTCACCTCATTTAGGTGTGGCCAATTTAGTAAATGGTTTGGTGCAACCGAGCAAGACAGAATATCGTAGCATGATTACGCATGAATTCACTTCATAGTACTAATGCTGCCTCTTTGTTTTGCATGTCTCTTTGTTTAGTAAACCTAAACCCAGATTTCTGAATTCGTTTGAGTAGGTAGTACCTAATTGAAACATATGTATAAAGTAGTTGACCTGGCCCTGCTTCGCAAGAGTACTTAAACTTTTCAAATAGAAATACTACTAATTATCACGTTTTTCCTTGTATTGCCGTTGATCGCGGTCGCGTACGATGCTCATGATGATGAACATCTGAATTGTCTAGAAACGTCAGCAATACAAGAAAAAACGTGGTAATTAATACCACGATAGTTTAAACTCTATAAGTACTTAAAATTCCCAATTTAAAGGTAATTTTGAGATGATATTGAAAAGTATGCAGTTGGCATTATATACCGATTATTTATGCCATCTTTTAAAACAATACCGATTATGATATATTTTCTCCATACAAACTTGTTTGTTTACTTATACTCGCTTCTGCCCGCGGCATTACACGCTTGTTATTCGACTAAAGTAAAACCTATGTCACCCTTCGGCCCATGAACTATATCTATGTAAAAATTCATGTCGATCCATTGCTCCCTTGCTGCGTGATAGAAGGTCAAACCAACAAACACACTTTTGCAATTATAAAAGTATGATGAGTGAAACAAAAGTAATAATTTTCAATTACTTTGTTTACTTTTCGATTCAAGGCCATACGCAGTACATTCTACCAATATATTTTCTGTACTTATAAAACAAAATGAAATAGGATCAGGACTGTAAACCCCAAGTGCAGTAGCATTGACATCCTCTCAGATTACCAGGCGCTCAGATCCTTAAAGATATGTAAAGAATCTAAAAAACACAAGTACGTTTAACACATGCCTACATGTTGCAGTAGTCAGCATTCCATATGCGGTAGCAAGCTTATCGCCGATTTTATGAATACCAACTGGCTTTGTCAAAATGTTTTCCTTAACAGTTTTGAGCACGTGTTCATGCTAATATATTTTTCAATTAGAAAAACCCATTTATGACCCTCAAATTGACAGTCAAGGTCAACTCACTCGGCCAACACGGCTCAGTAAAATTACATTTCGAAATTATATTTCAAAATCAAACTACCGCCCCGCCAGTGACGTCCGTCTTAGCATAAACTAAATAAAAACCGGCCAAGTGTGAGTCGGACTCACGCACGAAGGGTTCCGTACCATTCATTATCCATAAAAAAAACTACAAAAAAATCACGTTTGTTGTATGGGAGCCCCACTAAAATATTTATTTCATTCTCTTGTTATAGCGGCAACAGAAATACATAATCTGTGAAAATTTCTAGCTATCACGGTTCATGAGATACAGCCCTGTGACAGACAGGAGAACAGACAGACGGACGGACTTCAAAGTCTTAGTAATAGGGTCCCGTGTTTACCCTTTGGGTACAGAACCCTAAAAAGATTTTGGTTTTTTCAATGACATTGATAGACTTCCTCAACTCAGGACGGCAATTCATTAATTTCCTGTGCCGGCTGCTTACTAGCAGCTAAAAGGTATTCATATCCTGTTGATTTAGTTAACCTTTGATGTAGTTTTACTCTACAGTATTTTTATTAAAAGCTTTTAATTTTAGCCGATCGAATTTCCAGTGAATTTAAAACTCCTACAAAATATTCAACAATAAAACCGAACATTTTATTTGGGTCTCGGGTGGATACAATATAAACATGGATCAAAAATCTGTTATGAAAACCATTTTCCGGGATTTAAAAACACATTCTAACTCAGATTCTGAAAAATACTTGCGGAGCACGGAACATGAGTCTAATTTATCCATTAGTTGATTTGTTGCCCTGATTTCCCGCGATCCCTTCGCAGACGAGTTTGATTGATTGAAGCTTGTTTGTGCCAGATTACAATAGCCGTCAGCTTTGTCTTCCTATTTTTCAGTAACGGGAAGTATTAATGCCATTAAAAACATAACTTGTAAAAAAAGCCAAGTCTCGCAACGCAACTCAGTTCTTCTACCGTAAAAAGTTGTGAGATCCATGTAATACCAAGTCGGTTAATTTATTCAGTCCCTACTTTAAGGGTCCTTCTGACTTATGTTATTACGTAATTAGCTAACCTTTACGTAATAACGGGCCGTGCCCCCAGATAGTCCACACAGATGGCACATGATTGTTATCGTTTTATTAACTCCTTGATCTCCAATGTTGATTGCCTCAAAATAGTCAACGTAGTTTCGTTGACCATTTTGGGACATTATATGGGATTGAACGGGCCACGACAGCCGTATGCAGGTAAATGGGGGCAATCGCCTTGGTCACAACTTGGTAACCTGACGGTAGGCAAGGTTATGGTCGACCAGCGATGAGAGATAAGACGTTGGAGAGATGATCTTGAAACCTTTGAGAGTCCATGATGAAAGTTCTTGAAGAGTAGAAATGGTTGAAAGCGTGTGGACCTTTGCCCATTAGTGGGAAGAAACCGGTTAATAAATTAAAATCAAAAAATGTAGCTAGCTATTGCCAGCGGCTTCGCGAGCGTTTGCTGCCGCAATAAAGCATTATTAAACTTTAGATTTATGTATTAGGCAATAAAATTACGAATGCATGAGTCTTTCCAACAACCTCCCAACAGAGATAATAGGAGTGACGAGAACAATACTACGGGTCATGTTTCAGATAACCTATGCATCTGCAGAGTATTAGCCAATGAACTTTGAATATTTGATATTAGCTTCCACCGGCGGTTTCATTCACGTAATACTTGGAAAACAAGAGAGAACGTATTGTTAGGCATATACCGGTTCATTATTATGAACGAATGCATTTCATTATTTATTAAATAAATAAATGATGGTGGATAATTCACCCAAATTAATAATAAACTCTTACTTTAATACTTTATTGTACGCATTAACAATTACATTACAAAGAATATGTATAAAGGCGAGCTTAATCCTAAAACAGTTTTCTAGCAGCAAGCCTTTGAGGCTAGGGAGATGTCATAAAACAATTTGTGAACAAACTGTGTAAATGTAATATAAACTAACAAAATAATAACTTATCAGATTAAGAAGGTATTTTCGTCTTATATAATGTTTGGACGTGCCTCTGACTACCCTTACTAGACATCTTTAAAGGATCTAAGCGTCTGAAAATCTGAGAGGATGTACCGTACTTGGGGATTACAGTCATGTTCCTATTTTTTTTTTCTTATATTAGTTGAACTAATTACTAAAAAAAACATCAAATATTGACCTTTAGTCATCAATTTCATCGTTACATAAACCTAATGCATTCTTAATTTTATTACTCGTCTCCTTTTTTCTATGCGATAAAAACCATCAATCTTTATTTAGCGTGATTGCGGACTTTTCTTTGTAAACCCCATAAAATTGTCTACAGTTGCTTTTAGACGGTGAGCAAACAAACCAGATATTTATTTACCTACCTTATTTTATTGCCTACCTTACCTTACTTGGTTCCTAAATATAGCAGCGTGATTGAGGGTAGATAAATATTTAAGTAAGCGTAGTCAAAAGGATTGCTCTAGAGACTAGATATTTCACATAAGTAGGTAGAAATCTTTCCACATCAATTTCCTGAATCTTCCAAATCTCTTCTTTCCAAATCTCGGCCTATTAGGCGAGGCCTGGGGACTTAGTTGGCGCTTAATTAAGCACCAGCGTGGGGCCAGCTATAAACCAAGTTTATATGCTTTTATCTCGGCAACCTTTCTCAACACATACTGTGTCGTTATGTCCATGTTGTTATATTTTGGAAACGGGTTGTTGTATATACACATTTATATAAAATCGCGCTCGTTTCCCTGAGGGGCAGGCAGAGACCACGGCTTTTCACTTGCTACGATCCTGACAAACCTCTTTTGTTTCATTCACTCTCATCACATTCTTCATGCATACCTGTTTTATACAGAACTAGCTGACCCGTGCCCGCTTCGCTGTGCGTAAGACATTTCTAATACCATCGTGGACTTTTTTGTAGACGTTTTTAAGGTATACAATACTGTAGTACATTATTTTGATATATCTCGTGGGGTTCAGCCAGCATTTGCAATGTAAGCGCAAAAAAATGTGTTTATTTACGACATCACATTAGAAACCTCTAAAATTATCAGTGTCTACTATATTATGCATGTATTATACATATAAACCTTCCTCTTGAATCACTCTATTTTTAAAAAAAAACCGCATCAAAATCCGTTGTGTAGTTTCACTACATAGTATAAAGCAAAGTCGCTTTCCGCTTCCCGCGTCTGTATGTCTGTATGTATGTTTGCTTATATCTTTAAAACTACACAACGGATTTTGATGCGGTTTTTTTTAATAGATAGAGTGATTCAGGAGGAAGGTTTATATGTATAATAACATGCTACCCGTGCGAAGCCGGGGCGGGTCGCTAGTATAAGATGAATTCTTATTTTCCTTGGTCATAGCATCACGCGTAAATGGTTGGACCGATTTTGATAATTCTTTTTTTGTTGTGTATGTTATTGTCAGGAGAATCACTATATAGTATAAAGCAAAGTCGCTTTCCGCGTCTGTATGTAATATGTATGTATGTATGTTTGCTTATATCTTTAAAACTACACAACGGATTTTGATGCGGTTTTTTTTAATAGATAGAGTGATTCAGGAGGAAGGTTTATATGTATAATAACATGCTACCTGTGCGAAGCCGGGGCGGGTCGCTAGTTAAAGATATAAGCAAACATACATACATACATATTACATATTACATACAGACGCGGGAAGCGGAAAGCGACTTTGCTTTATACTATGTAGTGATGTCAATATAAAATTGTATAAGTAATTTATTATCCGAAGCCAGTAAGACCAATTGAACTTACATCACAGTGGCTATGTCTACCGTCGGTACTTGGGGATTTCAGTCGTGATCCTATTTTTTTTTCTTTGTACAGATTTCAGGGCTGCAAACTGATGCTCCATCGGTCATCGAATGCACTGATTGCCCTAAGATAAAGTTTATGTCAAAGCAAGCACGGCTCGAGTCGCGAACCTGCTTTAGCTAGTTCACAAGAAGTTTAGAGCAGACTCATAGTTTAGCTCGTCCAGCTTTCGAGATGTTGCTTTAAATAGAAGAAAACTCCCAGAAATCAGAAAAGAAACCAGATCGTAGATGTTTTAAAAAATCCGAAGTAATTCGCCTCAAAAACTAGTTCAACTATCGTGATTAGTAGACATAACAATAGATTTTAACACGGTTCTTTATCAAGTAATTAACGTAAGTAATGCGGGAAAATAAATTAAAGGTAACTACGTGATAAAGACCCATGTAAAAATCTATAGTTCAATGAAAGCAAACTTTAGTATTATTGGATTGAAAGGTTCAATAGTCAAACGTATTCGTCCTAAAACACCACGAAAATTGACGCTTCAAAATAAATTGGCCAAAAAATATTCCAGATAAATAGCGCCAGTAAAACACGCATAACATAAGCGTTAAAATGTTAACTTTCAAATAAACGCCCATTATATGGAACAATGACTTAAAAGCGACGTTATTTTACGCATATTTCCAAAGGGACAACGTAATTATGACCCGTTATTTGAGTGAAGTTGTGTTCAAAGTTAGACGGGTGTATCGTATTCACGACCTAAAACATGCTGCCACCGGCACCGGTGCTTATGCATAAAGCTTTTATTCCGTTTGACTGGCCTCACAGCTCAGTTTTTAGTAACTCTGCCTTCTGCGCTGTTGTTCGATATTTACCCCACCCAGGACAAATATTTGTGAGATAAACATAGATATTTGTTTTGTGTCTGGGTGTGAATATGTATAATAAAAATGTATATACAAAAAAAACATATAAATATCGTATCAGTTACCTGGTTCCCATTAGTACAAGCTTTGCTTTGTTTGGGGTTAGATGGCGTTGTGTGTAAAGTCCGCCACTATTTATTTATTTATTTATTTATTTATATATAAAACTGTACCTAAGAAGCGACAGCTTGATATAATATCGCCCTTTAGATACCTATGAATCACATAAAGAAATGCAATCAACATTCTTCTTATTTTATTGACCTTTTACTGATTTTTATATTGATGGACCTTCCACACAGTGTCTTCTAGCTCCGCTAGTGGACCGCCTTTGAGTGAATGAATTCGTGAAAAGTATAGATAAGCCAATGGGTGAGTTTAAGAAAAAAATTGTGGCTATAAAGTTATCTGTTCAAAAGTAAATTGAAAATGAAGTTTTTGAAAAGTGATGGTCGGAGAGCTCCATGTTTTCATATATTCCTAGTAAGCCTGACATCATAGAAGAACGTAACCTACATCAAGATGTAGCCTTAGCCAGACACGAAATTTTAAGTATTTTTATCCAAAATCCTCAAAAATTAACCCTGTTCAAAAAGAGTCATGTAAAAATTCATTCCTATTAAAATGCAAGCTTGTCGCAGTTCAGTCTTCATAAGTTATACTTGAATTTCACACCGCAAAGGTTGTTTACAGATAACTGATAGATTAAAATACTTTTTTTAATAAATATATAATGTATATCTATATCTATACTAATATTATAAAGAGGAAAGATTTGATTGTTTGTTTGTTTGTTTGCATCGAATAGGCTCCGAAACTACTGGACCGATTTGAAAAATTCTTTTACCATTAGAATTCTACATTATCCCTGATGAACATAGGCTATAGAATATTTTCAAAAACGTTAGGGATCCGTATGATAATTTCGATAATGTAACCCAAAGTATGAAAAAAAATCCAAAAAAAATCCTTATAACGCGTATGCTGCGGAATTTGTTGACAATAGAGCAAAGTGATGTACTACAGTTTTAAAGAAGACATCAATATCTACAAAAAAGTTTATCATACCATTTGTCTAACTATTAGGGATCCGTATGAAAACTTCGATAATGTAACCCAACGTGTGATAAAAAATCCAAAAAAATCTTTATATCGCGTATGCTGCGGAAATTATTGACAATAGAGCAAAGTGATGTACTACAGTTTTAAAGAAGACATCAATATCTACAAATAAGTCAGCAATACCATATGTCTAACTATTAGGGATCCGTATGAAAACTTCGATAATGTAACCCAATATGTGAATAAAAAGCAAAAAAAATCCTTAAATCACGTAAGCTGCAAAAATTATTGACAATAGATAAAAGTGATGTACTGCAGTTTTAAAGATTACTTCAATATTAACAAATAAGTCAGCAATACCATAATTATGTCCAACTATTACAGTTATGTCACAATAACTACTTTTTCATGTTAAAATATGCAATAGTAAGGCTGCGTTCCCACTACGCCGGACCGGCAAATCTGCGCAAAAACCGGACACCGGACAGAGTGTTCACATTACGTCGGATGCCGGAAGAAATTCAGACAGTCAAGTACTGAGTGACAACACGTAGTGACAAAACGCTCGGTAAAAATGCCGGGCTCGGCAAAAATGCCGGACCCGGGATAATGTGAACAGATTCATATAAATTCATATAAATTGTACAGCCACTAGCCCTTCCGGCAGATTTACCGGCGCGGCAGATTTGCCGGTCCGGCGTAGTGGGAACGCAGCCTAACGCCGCCTGTACAAACTAGGCCACATTATTCGTACCTGGGTATTAATCCTTATCCAAAAAAATCACTTAATTTTCAAGGCCATATCAGTAAATCACTTTTTTAATTATACCATTCCCAAATTCCATACCATTGAAAAGTTATTATGAGTGTAATAATCTATAAGTACTAATATTATTATGAGGAAAGATGTTTTGTATATTTGTATGGAATAAATCCAAAAACTACTGGATAGATTTCAAAAAATCGTTTACCATTAGAATGCTACATTATCTCTGAGTAACATAGGCCATATTTATTGTGTGAAAAAATAGGGATCCCTCTTAAAACTTCGATAATGTAACTTGGGTAAAAAAATACCCATAAAATCGTTATAATACGTTACTCCCGTGCGGAGCCGGGGCGGACTGCTAGTATCTTATATATATATAAATCAATGCCACTTTTAGTTGTAATTTTATAACTCAAGAACGGGCTCACCTATCCAAACCAAATGTTTAGGTTTTTTTTTCGCTTTGTTCGGACTATTTAGTAGATGGTTTATGTGAAGTTTATACAAAATCGGTAAAGCGGTTCTTCATTTATCACATTTTTTGTAACAAATGAATTCAATAAATGGTGAATCATTTTGTAAATGGGGATTTTGCTGTCAATCAATTATTTAAATTTGACAGGACAACGTCTGTCACGGGTCGGCTAGTTTATTACATAAATGTTTGCTCTGTGTGGGGATCCACAACCTACAGCGCAGAATAATACATTAAGTGTTGAGGATCTGCCTATAAGTATAGGCAGTATCGGCTGCGATCTGTTTTCATCGTAAATTCGTCTGAAACCTAGTTACGAGTAGGTATGTAGGTACTAATAACTAAAGCGACTAATTTGCGGTGTAAGGAAGTTTGAGGTTAATTCATTACTCCTCGTTAGGCGCTAAGTAAAATTTCGCCCATTAGTCGCTATAGAAACCAACAAGGTACTCAGAAACTTTTGACATGATGACTTCCCACTAGCAATTTCACAGTGCTTGAAGAATTTAGCAATGAAGAAAATGTTACGCACGGAACAACGTAGGATCACTTTGAAATATCTTAGGTAGCTCCTATGTTCATTTTTAACCCTATGTCCCTATGTGCTGTGTAAAACAAAATAAAATAAATAGGATCACGACTGTAATTCCCAAGTACGGTAGACATCCCCTCAGATCTCCAGGCGCTTAGATCCTTTGAAGATGTCTAGTGGGGGTAGTACGTCCAAACATTATATTTGGCAGATGTGCTGTGTTTGTTTATTTAAGTTACTTAATAGAAGATTAAACAAAGCTTTGACTGCGTATTATTGGTCTTACTACTAAATACTAAGCTACGTCATTAAGCATAAGCATTATGGCAGCTTCGAGCTTTAGTCTTTTGCAGTTAATTTGGAATATTCGGAGCACTTACTAAGGTCTGGTATGTTTTGGGGTTAAATGCAATCAACAAATTGAACAAAGCATTTCAGTAATGTAACCATATCTTATCAGCATTTGTTTTGCAGTAGGCAAGCAAAATTATTGCTTATTATTAATTATTGCCTCCTAAATTTTCGTCTGACTTTAGACTAAATAATTTATACTATATAATTTTCCGAATTTGCCATGTTGGCCGAGTTTGATGTACCTCGACTTTCAATCTGAAGGTCGTGGGTTCGAATCCCGGCGTGCATCAATGGATTTTTCTGTTCGAAAAATTTATATGCGCATCAAAAGCACGTGCTCAAAATGGTAAAGGAAAACATCGTGAGGAAACCAGTTAGTGTTCTTATATAAGCGGCGATGGGCTTGCAACCTGTCACGTATGGAATGCTAACTACTACAAAATGTGGGCATGTGCCAAATATAATGTTTGAACGTGCCTCTAACTACCCCCACTAGACATCTTCAAAGGATCTAAGCGTCTGGAGATCTGAGAGAATGTCTACCGTACTTGGGGATTACAGTCGTCATTCTATTTAGTTTTTTTTATATACAAGAATTTTCTCAAACAAACTAAGCGATGACCCAACAAGTCCTTCAAATTACTCAAACAAATGTTTTTTGTTAGGAAACTAATACCTATATAGTAAAGAAAAAGCTTTATAAACTTAACATGACGAAATGGCAAAGTTTGGGGTAGACGGGTCCTTGACTAGAGATATTTTTAGGATACCTATGAAGAGCGGAATGCCCTTGGCGTTTATCATTTCTACAACATTGTATTAAAGATTTGATAGTGACATTATATGACCCGTTTTATGTCCTACTAGCCGACCGGTGACAGATGTTGTCAAATTTCAATAATCGCATAGAAAAAAACAAATTCAGGCAACATCCAATTTTACTGATAAAATAAATTAAGTACGAATTTTGGTAGAATGCGTATCATTCGGTATTCAAATTGATGTCAGATTTTTTTGACAAAATAAATTTCGAATATGTTGCGAATGCATTGCTATGACAACTCAATGTTTTCGGTATGAGATTTTTTGCACACCAGCGTCATCCTTTTTGCAATTGTTTTATCATATAAGGGTTGTTTTTTTTATCTGATTTTTTATCCACATACCACAGCAAATTTCATCTTAATCAGTTTAGGTTTAGGTTTGTGTCGTTTAGGTTTGATTAGGGTACAAACATTATACAAACTCACAAACTTTCGCATTTATAATATCATTAGGATATTAAGGTGTTCGGTATACAACCCGGGAAATCAATCATGCCGCATATATAAAGCCGGGGTACCACGGCGCGTAAAACGACGGGCCGCGCCGGATGACGCTCCGCCTGTGTACGTCCGGCGCGTCGAATACAGAGCGTTCCGAGCACGGGCGACCACGGATGCATCGTTCCTACGGCGCGTCCGTCCGCCTTGGCGCGGTCTGGCGCGTAAAAATGCGGGCCGTGGGACCCCGGCATAAGCCAGTCGCACTTGTCAGTCGCTTGATTTAATTTCCCTATTTTATTCTCCGATTGAATAGACCGTGTGCGGGGCTCATCTGCCCCGGCTGTTCATTGCATTGCTTTTCTACTATTTTGCTCTAAAACCAATTGGGATCACATTGGCATACCTAGAATATCTACTAGTATAGCATCGAATTCAGTTAGGTATATGTATGACTAGCCGACCCGTGACAGAAGTTGTCTCGTAAATTTCAATAATCGAATAGAAAAGACTGAATTAATTTAGTCTGTAATGTCAGATTTGTTGTACACCAGCGCCATCTATATCAGAATCATCCCTTTTACGTTTTTTATCATTCTGGGGATGTTTTTCATATTTTAAAGTGGTCTATGTTTTATTCGGGCATTATATCTACATCTACAGCAAATTTCAACTTAATCCGTTTTGTCGTTTAGGCCTTATTGAGCCACAAACATACATACAAACTCACAAACTTTCACATTTATAATATTATTGAGAATGAGATTGAGATGGACGACTTGTCACATGTGAAGTCACATTATGATGTATAATAATAATAAATCACTACATAGTATAAAGCAAAGTCGCTTTCCGCTTCCCGCGTCTGTATGTATGTTTGCTTATATCTTTAAAACTACACAACGGATTTTGATGCGGTTTTTTTAAATAGATAGAGTGATTCAGGAGGAAGGTTTATATGTATAATAACATGCTACCCGTGCGAAGCCGGGGCGGGTCGCTAGTATTAAATAATAATTAATATTGGTGGACATTTTACACATTGCCATCTAGTCCCAAACTAAGAAAGCTTGTACTATGAAAACTAGATAACTGATAGAATACTTTTATACTTTTTTTTTGTAAATTCATATATGATACATACTAACACCCAGCAACAGAGCAAACATCTATGTTCATCACACAAATATTTGCTCTGGGTGCTGCTAACTATCTATGCTAACTACTGCAAAATGTGGGTATTGTGCCAAACATAATGTTTGGACGTGCCTCTGACTTACCCTCTTTCTTCAAGGATCTAATCGCCTTAAGATCTAAGAGTATGTCTACCGTACTTCGGGATTTACAGTCGCGATCTCTTTTCATTTCATTACGATGTATTAATTTTTCTGGTAAAATGGTATGAAAACAATTTATTTGTTTGAAAATGGTTAAGGCGCTCCCAGTCGACGATTATTTTTGTTCGAAACGAAAAAAGAAATACTTCTGAACAAGCCACATCTCCTATTTTATAATGTATAGTATATGTGAATAAAGATGTACCCATCTTTAATCACTTCGATAAATAATCCTACCGACCGCTGCAATGACGACAAACACACGTCGGCGCGTGGTCCGCCTTAGCTTTTCGAAGAAATTAATGATATAAATTATGTATAATTACTTATCAAAAATCTATTCTAATAGAAATCTAGATCTACATTATTACCTATCTTTAACAATAAATCACAAGTTGATTTTAATAGTAGGTATCAAAATATTTCGATCATAAATTCTAAAACGTATCATTTTGAAATAATATCTTTTCAGCTTAATAGAAATCTAGGTAGGAACCTGAAGTATTATACTTATAAAAATAGGAGATGTGGCTTGTTCAGAAGTATTTCTTTTTTCGTTTCGAAAAAGAGCAATCGTCGACTGGGAGCCCCTTAAGTATAATGGTTTTGACACTATTTGAAGGTTGTTCGACGTTTAGTTTCGTGCTCAAGACCATAATCATATTGATTAGCAGCACAATAACTAATGATGGTGAACTCGTAAAACATGAAATTTACTACGTAATTATGTCCTAATGCTATTACCTAAAACACTTGTTATCTATAGCCGAAGTAGCGTCAAATATTATGGTTTCGATTCTGCTATTTCATTTTGCTAAAAAAAAACGAATCTAAACAATTAGCTATAATTTTCTGATTCTCTATACACCAGAGATAGAATCATCGAAATCAGTTAACAATGACGATTAACACACTTACCTAATTACAAAAAACGTATGTAACATATTTTGTTGTCTTAGGTTGTCTGTTCGATATCGCTTTTTAATAATAAGACCGCCCATTGTACAGTGTTTGATCTAGTTTAAGTTTCTGTTTTTATTATTGGCGTTTAATAAAGTATTTTCATTCAATCATTCACTCATTCATTTATTCGTTCATTTATTTGTTCATTTCATCATTCATTTGTCTAGATATTACGACAAAAGATAAACTGTGGTTCAGTGTATCTAAACTATATTGTAAATGCGAAAGTAGCTCTGTCTGTCTGTCTGTCTGTGACGTTGTCACGGCCAAACCGCTGCGCCGATTGTGATAAAATTACAACTCACATCGATAAAGTTTAAAGTCTTGGGAAGGACATAGGCTACTTTTTTCCAATATTATCGATTTTCAACGTTTTACGATAAAGTTTTCAAAAAACGATTTTCTGAATCTACGCAACGAAGACGCGGGTAAAAGCTAGGTAAAGTGGTCCGTGTTATTTTGATTAAAGTATATTATTATATTCTTTGAATAAAATAACGCTTACCTCGAAAATTGCCTCAATCCAAAGTCAGGATCTTAAAGCTCTTTAAGTGCAATAAGATTTCCTTAATGTGAGGCTTTAAATCCAGATGATTACTTCGGTACTGAGACTTATACAGTTCTACGTCATTAGACACTCTTTATTACATTTAACTGAAAATTCATCAGGAAAAATAAAGCCAAAATCTACTCGTATATTACTGTTCAAATGAGTTGGTATTTGTAGAGCTTTTGCGCTGTAAGTTATGGGTTCGTTTATCACCCATGACAAACATTTGTTAGGAACGTACTTGTAGGCTTATTCTGTCTGGGTGTAATAGTATTATAGTACCTAGGTATATATATTAGTACCTATTATATTGTACATAAAAGAAAATATCTACAAAAAAAATACAAGATTAAACCAAACTATTTGTACCAGTATATTCCAATAACAAAATATAAGTATTGTATTTATAATATTTTTTGTTAAAAACGGACGAAACTATGTAAAAAACAAAAACATAAGCATTTTTTTATTACCAAAAACATTTACATGTGAAATGTAGACAAGACGAGACAATACATTATGGCTCGCACTGTAAAAGAGTCATCAGATCTCATGCAGAGCCAACCTTCTAACTCTACAAGCCCTACGTCACAAACTCTACAGTCTACACCTTAGTCAAAATATGTGGCTTGGCCGCGACGGTCACTACAAGAACTATAATAAAATAGAAAAGTAATGATCCGAAATTATGTAATTCCTTCGCAAGAAACTCCTTCTAATTTGTGACGGCATTCATGCCGCTTTAACGACTTCAAATGTTTCGTATCGCGATAATAATTATTTAACTGCCTATTCTGTACTGAACAAGTGATGAATGATCGGCGAAAATATTTTTTCTAGTTTAATTTGCTTTTTTGCGTATATTGTGATTGACAATAGATAATTTTACTTTTCAAAAACTATACAGAACGCGAACCGTTCGACTAATCGAAAAGTTAATAGACGATTTTAGTATTTTAACTTTTATGAAGGCCCTACATAAATACAATCTAAATGAGACCAACTTTGGATTATTTTCTAGACAATACAAAACAAAATCATTCAAATCAGAACACGTAAAAAGATATACACGGCTATTCTCTACAAATCTACACAATAGAAAAAAAAACATCGAAATCGGAAGACCAGGTAAAAATATTTGCGCGGTCATACATTAAAATGCAACAAGAAATATAGGTACGAAAAGGTACGAAATTAAAAACCTCTGAAGTTAATTCCTTTTAATGTGCACTAAGAAGAAATTCTCTAAAGTGCAGTAAAGGTTGAATTCTATTTGAAAATAACTTCACGTGAACTAAATCGCTAGGGTTGCCACTAGATATAATAAAGACGTACCATATAAGTACCTCGACTCTAGCCGTGTTGGCCGAGTGGAAGGTCGTGGGTTCGAATCCCGGCGTGCATCAATGGATTTTTCTGTTCGAAAAATGTATATGCGCATCAAAAACACGTGCTTACAACGGTGAAGGAAAACATTGTGAGGAAACCAGTTAGTAGTCTTATAAGCGGCGATGGGCTTGCAACCTGTCACGTATGGAATGCTAACTACTGCAAAATGTGGGCATGTGCCAAATATAATGTTTGGACGTGCCTCTGACTACCCCCACTAGACATCTTTAAAGGATCTAAGCGTCTGGAGATCTGAGAGGATGTCTACCGTACATGGGGATTAATGTATGATCCTTGAGTACTTACTGTAGGTACATCGTTGGATAGGCCAGTAATATTTATTGCATAATACAGCTAATCCGGCACTGAAACTTTGCCCAATCAATATTCGAGACGCTAAGCGTGGGTTGTAGAGATAACGCAAAATTGTGATTGGTACACCTAATAGACTCCGCATAAAATTTGGCCACATTTATTGAAAGTACCTAAGATGGTTCCGTGTTAATTTTCTCCAGAAGCACAATGATATTGTTTAATTAATGTTATTTCCTTTCGTCCGCTATTAACTTAAGTCCAGACAACACCTTACCAGAGGCATCTTTAAAATTAGGTTTATTTGAAAGGAATTCTGGCAATTCCGGCAGGTATTTTCACAATATACAGCTTTTTGTTCTGTAGTTTTATTACATACTTTGGTTTTATTGTTTTCTATTACTAAGACTTTGCTGTTCGTCTGTCTGTCAAGGCTGTATCTCATGAACCATGATAGCTAGACAGTTGAAATTTTCACAGATTATGTATTTCTGTTGCCGCTATAACTAAAAACAGAATAAAATAGATATTTTAGTGGGGCCATACAACAGACGTGTTTTTTTTGGCATTTTTTATAGATAATGGTGCAGAACCCTTCCGACACGTACTTGGCTGGTTTTTTTTTTTTGTCCTAAAGACAATCTTCCAAATCTCTCAGATGAGAATATTGAAAAGGTGTAGTCAGAAGCATCACTAAACGTTTTATTTGGCACATGCCCATATTTTACAGTAGGTAGTTTCCACATAATATATAAGTTGCAAGACTAGGGGTCTGGACTATTGGTCTGGACTATTGGGTGTAATTTATAACCACTTTGAGAACATGACATTAGATAGAACTCAAACATTCGCGCTGAAATCGTCTATGTGAATTCCCGTAAAATTTAGCCATCAGTCCACATGTTACCGACTCACGTAATTGCGCGCCATCCACGTTATTGTTTGGTTTAATGGCGATCGTCCCTGTTGCCATGGCAACCGGCGCAAGAGTTATTAACTCAGCCATCGAGCAGAGTATGAACAAATGCCGTCTTGATATTTCTGGCACTTGAATTAATTGCGCTCTATAGTTTTGTGTAATATACTCTGTGCTTACTGTTTTCTTAATATAAACACGCCTTACACGCCTGAATTTAGCCTATCTAGATAAATTTTATTAATAACTAGCTGTCCCGACGTACGTTTTCCTGTCAAATTTCAATAATGCCACAAAAAAAAGCATTTTTCCCAAACTTTACCAACCCTTATCACTTAGGGGCATATAAAATATCCCACGACATATTCCCAGGCTAAGATTTAACACAAAAAAAATATAAAAATCGGTTAAGCCGTTTCGGAGGAGATTGGTTACTAACACTGTGACACGAGATTTTTATATATATGTATAAGAATCAAAAAGAAAATTTGCTATAAAAAACCTAAGCTGTGAATACTTTACCAGTAGTTACCGAGTTTGGCTGATTTGCAAATATAGTTACACATTCAATTCAAAGTACTATTAGGAATCTGACGTAAAACTAAGATTTTAGAAAATAAATCCACGATAAGTCCAATGATTTATATTTGAATTATTACAAGCAAAGTTACAACAAGTATTACATTAAATTAGAACAAAGATTTATTGAACTGCAAAATGTCTTCACAACGCAAAGTCTCGGAAAGCAAGAGAAAAAAGAGAGAGAGCGCTGTCCGCGCGACGCTTTATATCCTCGGTAGGCCGCCATATTGATGTCGTCAGAGAAGGTGTTGCTAACAGTATTATAAAAACTATTTCAAATCCAAAGATAACATTTTTGTGTGATCCTACTTTGATTTGTCATTTGACGTAATTTTTATTTGTCCTCAGATGAATGGAGATGGATAATCATCCCAACGAGCTGATTTAACATGGTATTAACGCAAGCCGCGATGTGGCCTCTCCGATAGATAGACAGACATGATTCAGCGGCTATGACATCCAATGGCTCATCTTATGTTGGCGGGGGATTATGGATCCTCACCAAATCACTCACAGGAGAATCAGTCGAAGTTATAGATGACCCCAAATCAAACAAAACTACCGACATCATCGATATCAAAATAGTTCAAGTCGCATTCTGCATTCTCTACACACTTATCTTCGTTCTTGGAGTCTTCGGCAATGTCCTAGTCTGCTATGTGGTCTTCAGGAACCGAGCGATGCAAACAGTCACTAATCTTTTCATAACAAATTTGGCTCTATCAGATATACTACTATGTATTTTTGCAGTGCCTTTGACTCCTATGTACACATTCTTAGGACGATGGGTCTTCGGAAGATTGCTATGCCATCTTATGCCGTATGCTCAAGGCACGAGCGTCTATATCTCTACTCTAACTCTTACCTCAATAGCAATAGACAGATTTTTTGTTATAATTTACCCGTTCCATCCTAGGATGAAACTCAACACTTGCATATTTATCATAGTTTTTATATGGATGTTCTCACTTGTAGTAACCTGTCCATACGGCCTCTTTATGGGGATTCAGATAACTAACAACAGAACTTATTACTGCGAAGAGAGTTGGCCTTCAGATAGATCTAGAAAGATCTTCGGGGTATGCACAACTATTCTTCAATTTCTTATCCCATTTTTAGTCATAGCTCTTTGTTACACATGTGTAAGTATAAGATTGAATGATCGTGCGCGGTCAAAACCGGGTGCTAAGAATACTAAGAGAGAAGAGGCAGATAGAGATAGAAAGAAAAGAACTAACAGAATGCTCATATCCATGGTCGCTATATTCGGAATCTCTTGGCTACCCTTGAACCTTATAAACATTTTCAATGACTTCTACGCACAGATGACTGAGTGGAACTATTACTATGTCTCGTTCTTCCTAGCCCATTCGATGGCAATGGCATCTACTTGCTACAACCCATTTCTGTACGCGTGGTTGAATGAAAACTTTAGAAAAGAATTCAAGCAGGTGCTTCCTTTCTTTGAATCAACGGGTGTTGTGAGCAATTCATACCATTCTGGCAGAATGGCGACGCACAAAGCTGATAAAAACGTTTGCAACGGCAACGAAACGATACAGGAAACTCTTGTAGGGTCCTCTTTCAACAGAGGGCCATCGTTAAAACATAGGATATTAGAAGGGAGTGGAAAAAAGGATAATGGAGTGGAGGTTGAAAGCATACTTTTGGAGGACAAGGCGATCTCAGCGACGGTTCACACGAGGAGTGAAAACGTTAACTTACACTTGATAGACGAAGAGTCGCAGGTTAGCGAACCTAAGGAGAAGACATCCACTTAAATGTAAGTACACTTGTAGATGCCATACTCGTACCTACACTCGATGTAAATAATCCATTTGACAAACATCAATGTTCACATAGGATTCGTCGGTGTTACCAACACCCCAAACAAACATAGTTCCTATTTCCATCACAGATTTAAAATGCTCTTATTTTTTTCCCGGCAATCTTTAAAGAAATTCCATTTACGAGTTACTCAATAGCCATTATCTGCCGAAGTTCAAGTTCGTTGTGGACAAAGGAATTTTATTTTCGCCTCCTCTTTATTCGCTTGACGATGAAAGTTTCCGCAAACATCTTTCTGAGGTCAATTACAGAACTAACTTCCCTTTGCTCCTACTTAAAAGTTGGAATGTAAAATAAAAGACTGCAAAGTGTGCGAATGCATACGTGTGTTCTATCTTAGTTTGGGGTAGGTACTCTAGATATGTCTATTATACGTACTTTATAAGTACGTTTTAGTTTAATTTCTTGACTCTAACATTATTCATTGTTTGATGAAACGTTTATTTTTATAACAGCATACATTAATATACCTAATAATTTTAATACCACAAACAAATACTGTGTCCATTACCACACTTCCTGCTCTATTTAAGAGGAAAACACTTTGTTCCTTATACACTGTGTTCTTTATACGTAGCACCGATTTTCACTTACACTACATTAAACTGATACGTATTATATACACAACACTAACTCTAAAAGTTTCGTTCTTTTGAGCCTTCTCACTGGGTCCGTGTTGTTGAGAGTATTTGCAAATAAAACTTACAGGTTTTATGATACATATTTAACAACATAAAAAGACTCTAAGGATGAGTTTTCGCGGAGCAGCAGTGCAGAGCAGACCAAACACGTTCGGCATTTTCAAACTCGAATATTTGAGCGCTGTCATTGGTCCGCTCCGCACAGTTTTCCACATCTCCTCGTAAATGGAAACTCACCCTAAAAGTAAAATAAAAAAGTACCGTGCATTTCGCTTTTGCATAAAAAATATTTGAAATTTTTCAGACATATTTTTGTTCTATTGGACAAACAACAGTTACTTTTGAACAAAGAATTAAATTATTTGTAGAAGCAATATTAGATTGTTACTCATAGTCATAGGCATCTTCCATCCGTCGTCAAATTAATCACCCTTGTCATCACGTAGTTCGGAATATGTCCAAACTTCAGATTGCCTACGAATATACATAATAATTTCATTTTGAAAACTAGTTAAGTGTTTATTATATATCCACTATCATAAAATACAACAAAGTACACCCGTCTAACGCTTGTTAAATGTATTATTGCATATTTTGTAAGATTTTGATATTTTTTTAATATAACCTATTTTACTCGCTGATAATGAAGTTTTTGATGATTTTAATCAGTCCAAAAGGTTTTTTTAATATACCATAATACCACTAAAACAAAAAAAAAATTTTTTACTTTTTAATATTAGTTTAGATAAATATAATATAATTCCATTAAAAAAACTTATCATGTACTACCAATTAAGCGTACTACCTAGTGTTTATGCTCATTGGTTATATTTTCTTTTTCCAGATTTCGGAGGACATCGATGATTGAAGACAAGTTTTGTAAATAATTTTATAAAGAAAATGTGATTTTCTATACCACAATCATTTTGTCTGATTAATAGGATAATAGGATTTTTACTTTCTGTGATTAAGTTAAGTGGAAAACATATTGAATAATGAACATAGGTAGTATATAGTACTAAAAAAATTACCTTATTCTTACAGTATAAGAAAACGCGTATAATTAGTAAAAAAAGTAGCAAAACCTGTTTTAACATTTTAGTTTATGAAAATGTTATGGTAAGTCCTAATCTAAGTGGCTGCCATTTATTAAATAAGAAAACTACCTAATTCCATTTCGTGTATACATAATTCTCTTTTTGAAAGTACCTAAATAAAATTAGATAGGTACATAAGTATTTGATTTGCGTTTCTCGGAAAAATATGAGCCCTCATTTCAAACACGACAAGTTTTTTACGTCAACTATTTTTTTATTGTGCTTTTGTAAATTAACTTCTCACCTTATATTTATTTTTAGTTTATTTTTACAAGTAAAAATCTTTGCGCCGTTTGAAATTAGTTTTTTTCTCGTGAAACACAAATCAAAGATTAGATGGATAGTTAATGCATAAGTACGTACTTACTATAAATGGATGTCATAACTTTTAAAGTTAAGTACTTAAACGTTAATATAAGTGTAAACAAAGTAGTTAAACTGCATTTAAATAGCTTGCTTCCCTTGTCAATCAGAATTCGCATTATAATTTAGACTAGTGTTTTTAGTCCAGTAAAGTGTTACATTTTAATTGACGAATAAATGAAAGTTGTTTGTTTGTATTATTGAATTTCTTATTACCTAACGTATTTTAATGTCCCATCATACTATTGTGCTATCTAGTTTTGATTATGATCATTAAGATAGCTGCAACAAATTTGAAAAATAGGTATTTATATAATGTTTTGCTGTCGCGATGTGCCTATGATATAAACGTATGAGTGACAATAGAGACAATAACAGCGCGGATCCTATATATTCCTTTTTAAAAATTACGAAATCGCTATTCGTATTCACCTCCTTCAAAACTGGATCGATATAAATATTTTCTTCAAAAATAATAATTAGAAAGATAGGGCCTATGCCTGTATGTCTTTCTTTCATTGATTACATTTGTCAAATTTGTTTACTGAAGTGGACGGTTAAAACTGGCCAATTTTTGTGGTTTTAAATGGTTTCTAATTCTTATAATAATTAATGTATGGAGACAAATAAGACACAGGTATAGAGACATAGGGACATGCAGTGGTTTTCATAGATTGTATGGCAGAATATTTGCTCTAATGTCAATATGCAGGGAGGAAATAGGAGAATACGTTTGTATAGAAAAACGCCTATCCAGGACTGCTCTTAATGTTTGGTATTTTCTTGCAAATAAGAAAAGAGGAACTGTGAATTGGTATATTTGTAGATCATTTGTCATCTTCAAGGACCTCAGCGCCTGGAGATCTGATAGGATATCTACACACACAGTCTTACAGGATTACACAGGTTTCAGGAGGATTACAGGAGGATGCAGGATTACAGTCGTGAGCTTATTTATTTGTTTACAGAGGCTTTCAATGCCTCTATAAAACTCTCAGGCAACTCTAGAATAAAAACAAAGCTATATCAAACAATTTACTGATGATGAGGAGGAACTTCCATTAGGATGAACACAGTTTTGCAGTAGGTGTGTGGTCCATCATTTTGCGTTTAATACTCGTATGTAAATATGCCCTAATTACACTACATACTACTTCTCGTAAGCTAAAGTAGGTATCAAAGAGAAATTGCCTCAGAGAAACTTAAGTAAGCCCTACCCAAACCATAAATTTTGTAGGTAATAAAGTAGTTTTATGTGCTAATAATTGCAACTATGAGAGTATTTATCGTGTTATAAATATGTAGTAATTGCCTAAATCCAAATAATATTACCGACAAGTATGTAGATATAATTTATAAAATGATCATCGTTTCGAGGTTGCGAACTACTACAAAATGTAATCATTGGACGTGCCTTTGACTACCTCCTTTAAAATCTTTAATGAACTACGTGCCTGTAGATTTGCGAAGATGTCAACAAACATAAAAAATAAAAAAAGTCTAGAGTACTCTAGACTTTTTTAATTTTTTTATAGGGATTACTGTCGTTAACCAATTTAATTTTACACTAAAATATTTTTTTCCAGGTTAATTTTTTTTATAGACATACCCGAAATAAATATACCCAAGGTTTGGGCATTCAATTTTGGCAGTCAATAACTAAGCATAGCAAACAAACTTGTTAAAAGTCTATAATTAATACAATTCTTTGTCTATGGTCCGTTTAGATTAGTGACAATTGTAATGCGTTATACATACCTCTAGATTTTTTTGCCCACAACCAATGATTTCCCGTTTTGTCTATTTAAATATAAATAATTAATAAATAAATATTGCCTGTTACAAAACATTTGCATATCTTAAGAAATAGATGAATACATTACATGAATACAATTCTATGTTAAAAATTCGTCGATTTTTTATTTGAAAATTAAAATGTTAAAGTGCCCACAACTTTGCCCTACCTAAGTACTCGTATATATGAGTACCTATCTAATACTAGTTGCATTTCACTAAAACTACTTTTATAATAAATATTAAAGATATAAACCTACTTCATTAATATTATAAATGCGAAAATGTGTCGAGCGAAAGTCACGCAGCAACGGAGCAACGGATCATCATATTTTTTTGCAAAAAGATAGTAATTGGTAGAAGAGAGACATTTTTTCGGTATTCGGAACTCAGACAGAAGCTAGTAATAAATAATCCCACCAAAAACATTCTGTAAAAAACTAGCCAAGTCTCGATGGAGCTGCTTGTTTATCTCTAAAAAGTAATGAAATCTAGACAAAGTCGTGTCAAGTCTGAGGTTCTTTACTGCAATTTCTTTATTATTATAGAATGTTGTGTGACTTGGCCGTTGAACATTCTTTATACGTTAGTGGGTACAAGTCAATTTTGTTTACACATAATGTTATATCTGTTGTAACTACAGATAATAGCCAATACAGGTATTGGTAATTGGACGCTAGTGTCTTATTTTAGGCTGTTGTTGATCTTGCAACACATGCATTCAGCATTGACAATGCTGACTTCTGCTGTCTTCTTGGAGCGTCAAATCGACCACCGATCTAACATAAAATAGACGTATTTTTTATACTGTTTGTTTCAGGCTCGCCTTTACATAAGTATTATTGAAATACGCAGCTTTATCAAGCCTACAATTTACTGGTTATTGAATCAACGTTTTCTAAGTGGCAATTTTCCATCGTTAATGGGTAGCGGTTCTGGCGACAGATTGGTGCAATGGTGTCATGGAGCACCTGGTTTTGTACCCTTGTGTACTCTTCAACGGCCAAGTCACATAACATTCTATAATAATAAAGAAATCGCAGTAAAGAACCTCAGACTTGACACGACTTTGTCTAGATTTCATTACTTTTTAGAGATAAACAAGCAGCTCCATCGAGACTTGGCTAGTTTTTTACAGAATGTTTTTGGTGGGATTTCACTTCTTTTTGTAGAAACGTGGGCTTATTGATTTATTTTATTAGATTTTCTTATTTGACACAGTTTTTTTTTCTTTTTATGAGTAGTTTTTTTATTATAAAAACAAATCGTAAGCGCGTTTAAAATACAGTCAGCGCCATCTAGCGACGTGTGCGGGTATCACCGCCACTCATAGTCCAATGCATTATATTTTGATCAAATTTTGAGCGAAATTAATATTTTAGTTTATTTAATTTGTTTATTCAATTTGTGTAATGTTCGAGTAGAATAAAGTTAATCGTTCGACTATTTCTTCTTGTAAACTTGTAAGTATAAGTTATGTAGGTATAAAAGCCAGTCTAGTCTTATCCAGAGTTTTCCAGAGTTTTCCTTTAATTTTATTGCGTACTAGCAGTCCGCCCCGGCGTCGCACGGATGTAATAATGATATTATAGGTAATTTTTTTACACCTTGGGTTACATTATCGAATTTTTCATAAGGATCCCTAATAAAACATTTAGTATCGCAGACTTTTTTTGTAGATATTGATGTCCTCTTTAAAACTGTAGTACATCACTTTGCTCTATCGTCAACAATTTCCGCAGAGTACGCGATATAAGGATTTTTTTGGATTTTTTTCACACGTTGGGTTACGTTATCGAAGTTTTCATACGGATCCCTAATAGTTAGACATATGGTATTACATACTTTTTTGTAGATATTGATGTCCTCTTTAAAACTGTAGTACATTACTTTGCTCTATTGTCAATAATTTCCGCACCAAACGCAATATAAGGATTTATTTTTTATTTTTTTCACACTTTGGATTACATTATCGATGTTTTCATACGGATCCCTAATATTTTTGAAAATATACTATAGCCTATGTTCATCAGGGATAATGTAGGATTCTAATGGTGAAAGAATTTTTCAAATCGGTCCAGTAGTTGAATATTTTTTGTAATGGCGGTGTGTCGATCTCTAATAGTTTGGTTAGGCTCTTGTGTTTTCTTATCAGGGTCACCAGGTACTCCAGATCTTCGATTATCCTAGTTTTTATGGTTTTCACTTTATGTGGCCATTAAACCCTAACTCTGTACCAAATTTCAGCTCTCTGAGTTTATGGGAAGTACTAGTTCTATTCTGATGATCATGAGTGAGTGAGTGAGTGAGTGAGTGTCTGTCTAAAATGCGAAACTTTGCTTTCGCTTAACTTCGTAACTAAATGACCTACAGACTTCAAATTTTGGATTTTAAGTATGTGATTATGGCTTACTGGATGACGAAAATTTCAGCGTTCTGGTCTTATCCAGAGGTTCTCAAATAGGGGCCTGAAAATGCGGCGAAATGGTTCCAGTAAAGGATGGTACGGCAGTGTTTGCTTCGCGCTCGACTTGGCGGGGGCACTGCCGTGCCCCCAAATAAATTATAGTTTAAAAAAACTAAAAAAACACGCTTTTATTGCTAATCTAACTAAAAACTAGAAAATAATTTTCGATGACAGAGTTTTTGTAAAAAAAGCGTGGGGTGCATGGTGTCAATAGTTATGAATATTTAATTGACAGATATGAGAAGGATTATCATTTCGATAATATCTTGAAAAGCACCCCCGCTTTTTTTACAAAAACTCTGTCAATTAAAATTATTTTCTAGTTTTTAGTTCGATTAGCAATAAAAGCGTGTTTTTTTTAACTATAATTTAATTTTCATTTTTTAGTCTATGCCAAACTCATAAATCACTTTCAAGTAATTGATTTCGTTCAATGGCAAGGGCGGTGAAAGTAATGACGTAGCTAGATAGTAATTAGCCAGACTAGGTATTTCACTTTCAAAACTTTCGTGAGTTGTACTACACATTATTACAACAACGGGAAATTACTCACGTAAATGATAAATTGTCAATGAGGACACCGACAATGTTTCGATTCATCTAGAGAATCTTCTTCAGGGTGAGTGGACTATAACGCGCGCGCTACCCTGCTCGCCATTTATCATTTACGTGAGTAATTTCCCGTTGTTGTAATTATGTGCAGACTAGGTATATTAAATTGGCAAGTTAATATTAAGTAAGCTTTGCTAGTAGAATTTCAGTAGGTGTTGCGAATAGAATTTCAGTAGGCGCTGCAACAGGATCTACAAAAGAATTTATCCTGGCGGTCCTATTAAGGATAATGGGAAACTAATATCAAATTATTGCATTGTCATCGATCTTTGACAGGTGCGCAAAGTTTAAATTAAATCTGATCGTTCAAAGTAGGACAAAATCGAGCTCAAAGGGGTCGGTTACATACATACATACATACATACATACAGGTGAAGCTAATATAAAGCGTGTAAAAAGAGATAGTGTAGCAAGCAGAAATAAACATAGTGGTAGGGTACTTATTTCCCGGGCGAACCTCTTCACAATAAGGGAAGATTTATATTAGACCGGGCCGTGTCCGGGCCGGGCCAGAGCCTTTAGTTAGTTTAATATATGCTTAATACAAAACTAGCAGTCCACCCCGGCGTCGCACGGGGTGTACTCATGATTTTATGGCAATTGTTTTACACCTTGGGTTACACTAATATAGTTTTAATAGGGATCCCTGATTTTTTCTAGTAATAAATATAGTCTATGTTCATCAAGGATAATGTAGGTTTTAAAATCGGTCCAGTAGTTTCGGAGCCTATTCAAAGCTAACAAACAATCAAATCTTTCCTCTTTATAATATTAGTATAGATGTATGTAACGTCCGGGCCTCGTACACTGCACGGCCCGGTCTAATATAAATCTACCCTAATTCTGTTACTGTACTCAAAGGGGTATTAGTTCGACTAACAGAGTATAGTTTCGCTAACATAATACTAAACCTACCCAATATAATCATAAACTTCACCACGTGTATGATTTATGGATACCTAACACATATTGAGGCTGTATGATTTGATTACTGTTAGTTGGTGTTCAAAGTAATTTTGAAGAACCTTGTTTCCAAGAAGTTTACTGCCTGATTTTGTGAAGTTTAGAATTGTTTTGAGGCACGTACCTAGTACCAGTTTAAGTAACTTAAAACCTAATTTGGTTGAGACAACACGAAAAAACGTGACGTTTTAAACATTTACTTATTTATTTTATTCAATTTATCAATAGTACATTACATTACATTATTTACATTACAGATGTAAATAAGTTTTTTTTTATATATTTTTAAATCAAGCTTTTATCAATTCTAATGCTCTAGTACTCATCAAGACAAATCCAACGAGTACAAACACGACGTGGTTATGTTGTGTAGTTGGGGAGTTCCTATGGCTACACTGGAGCTCCATCATCAGAACAGATCGATAGTACCATAATTTTATATTGTCATTGGAGATTATAGGTATGCAAAGTTTTACCTCAATCAGACTACTTACTGACTGTTCTGTTAAACAGAGAGACTTCATCATCAGATCAGCTCGCTGTCAATGGTGACAGCGAGCTGATCTGATGATGAAGTCTCTCTGAATGAAGAAGTCTTCTTCATAATATATGGATATTGCATTGTCACCGAAGTTACAAAAGTATGCCAAATTTCAGCTCAATCAAACATAAACACAATTTTAATGGCCTTTGAACTATTCTCTGCACAATAGAAAATAATACTCGTACCATCAAAATCGGAAAATACCATTTACCGAAACCCGAATAACTAATTTAAGAAGCACGTTAACACCGGTGAAAGTTTAAATCTCGTTCAGGAGTAGGCTCACTTTAATTAGTAAAGTTGTTGCTTTGAGAAGTCAGCCACATTTGTCAGTCCAGTTTAGTGGAACAATTAAGAGATTGTGCATGAGGCTTTAAATAAAGCAAATTAGTTATTGATAGCTTCGTCGCGCTATATGAGGATATGAAACGAAACAAGATCACGACTGTCATTCCCAAGTACGGTGGATAATGTGGAAAATGTGGGTATGTGCCAAATATAATGTATGGACGTGCTTCTGACTCTCTAGACATTTTCAAAGAATCTAAGCGCCTGAAGATCTGAGAGGATGTCTACCGTACTTGGGGATTACAGTCATGATACTATTCTATTTTTTTTTAATCTTACTATATTTGTTACACAAATCTTACTATATTTGTATACATACGTAGAGATGTATGTAGTCGAATCTATAAACCGAGCTGACCCATATAATGCACACAATGGTTCATCTCTTTGAAGGGGAGCCAAGGAGGTCAGTAGCTGGCGTGACTGATTAGAGCAGTTACATGATGAAACGATGTAGCTAAGTGTCGCCACCCACTAATGCTCTCGTAGGTCGCATGCCACTGATTTTTTCTGATCCTTAGATCAGAAAAAATCAGTGGCAAAAAAAAAGAGACACAAAATAAGTTTTGTGTCTCTTTTTTGTGGCTTGCCTAATGCCGGGGTCCCACGGCCCGCGTTTTCACGCGCCAGACCACGCCAAAGCGGACGGACGCGCCATGGGAACGATGCATCCATGGTGGCCCGTGCTCGGAACGCTCTGCACGCGACGCGCCGGACGCACACAGACGGAGCGTCATCCGGTGCGGCCCGTCGTTTTACGCGCCGTGGGACCCCCCGGCTTTAGTGATATTCTGTTAGAAATGATTGAAATAGGCATCGAAAGTATACGCCTAATGGCTTCATTTCTTCAAACAAACAATTCTGTCAAATCGTTATAGTGTGCGGGTCAGGGGGAGCGGTAAAAATTGCATTCTGATTGGCCGGTTCATAGTCACAGCCTGTCGCTGGGCGCGTCGTGAATCGCGCTGGTTTACACAGGATCTGTAGCCCAAATGTGTTGTCTGACAGTGTATGCCTTGCATGAGGAGGCTGTGTGGTCGACGGAAATAGGTCAATCTACACTTTTCTGAAATCTTTTCAAAATGCTAGGATAATAAATAGTTGGAATTTCCCAGCCCTTGTTAGACCGCAGATTAGCAGAAGAGCCGAATACACTGATTGACCTGATTTCAGTTTTACTACAAAAGTATTACTTAGTTACTCTTACGTAAGTATTTCTATTATAGCTATGTATAATAGTATAGGTACCTACGTATTTCAGAACCTTAAAAAAAATTATGTAAGTACAAGTAGTAAATAAAAGCCGGCCAAGTACGAATCGGACTTGCGCACGAAGGGTTCCGTACCATTATCAATAAAAAAACGGCAAAGAAATCACGTTTGTCGAATGGGGGAGCCCCACTTAAATATTTAATTTATTCTTTATTTAATTTTGTTTATATCTTAAATTTGTTGTAATAGCGGCAACAGAAGTACATCATCTGTGAACATTTCAACTGTCTAGCTATCACGGTTTATGAGAAACAGCCTGGTGACGGACATACGGACAGCGGAGTCTTAGTAATAGGGTCCCGTTTTTACCCTTTGGATACGGAACTCTGAAAATAGAGATGTTTTCGATATAGACTCAGCCATCCATTCTTACCCGAAATACGATTTCCATAAACAGCTGAAAATTGTTCACGTTCGCCAAATAGGTCAAATGTGAGAGTTTTAGCACCGAAATATCCATTAGACATAATCAATAGACTAAAATGAGCAGTCTAAATAAGGTCACAAGCTTTTTGGCACGAATTGTAACTACATGGTTTAACATTCATCATGAGTCACCATAGAATAAGTAAGCCGTATTGGCTGAGTGGAAGGTACCTCGACTTTCAATCTGAAGGGCGTGGGTTTGAATACCGGCGTGCATCAATGGATTTTTCTGTTCGAAAAAATCTCAAAACGGTGAAGGAAAACATCAAATATAATGTTTGGACGTGCCTCTGACTACCCCCACTAGACATCTTCAAAGGATCTAAGCGTCTGGAGATCTAAGAGGGATGTCTACCGTACTTGAGGATTACAGTCGTGATCCTATTTTTTTTTTTTTTTTTTTTTTTTTTTAGAATAAGTAATATAATTTGCAATGCTACAAAAAATGTTAATTTATTTAAGCAAAGGGTTTTGTTCTTTAACTTCATAATCAGGTTTCAGTCGACCACACAGAATAATTAATTACGATTTCAAAACTTAACGAAAACCGACTTTATTAGAACAGTTAGTTCAAAAAGAGTAGATTAGAGTTATTTGAAAAGGTTTGAAAAGCGCTAGTAAATTTTTTTTGGTAGTATTTCATTCAATTTTACCTGTAATTAAATCTAATACATATAAAATACTCGTGTCACAGTGTTTGTAACTATCTCCAGATCTCAGTACTTATAAATAATAGAAACACGTAACCCGGACTGGTTGAAGAGAAAAAAAAGCTCTTTCGCGTAGTATACATATAAAAGTCAAATTTGACCAAATGTTACATAACAACCTTTTAGTGATCGGACGGCAGTATTATACCCATAAATTAGCCTCTATCAGTATGTGCAGTTCATTATGAAATACCTATATAACAAAGTACCTAACCACAAAATCGCAGCTTCAATAAATCATAAATTCCAAGTTTTGAAAGAAATAACAACATAAATCTGTGAGGTGAAAAATGGAATTCTTATGTACCCCACAGCTTGCGCGATAGTTACCACACTAACTTTTGAAGTGCTGGATGTTTATTAACCTTGTGTTACGAGTACACTCGCGGTTAAGGCTCAGCAACAACCAAATTTGCAATGGTTGAACCATCGTAACTGGCCATTGGTGATTTGAACTTTAATCCACTGTCGTTTTTGACACCACATTCATTACCTACTTTTTTTTTGAGATTTGATTCGAGACAGGAAATGTCATCCTTTTAAGACGAGTAATAAATGTTTTTGATGAATACAGAATCGTTTTTTCTCAATAACCGCAAAACATACAGATTTGTTTTTATGACAAAGATAATTTAAAGATTTAGGAATCTAGATAAATTAAAGACAGAAACACGATTGGTGAAACTTTTCTCGATAGATTTATTTCCCAAAGTTGGCTCTTCAAAAACACTAGTTTCGTTTTTAATCAAAACTATGAATAGCTAAATAGTTTATTTTTATTTTTATAATTCGTTAGATAATCATACTACCTAAATTAAAGACAATTTTTTTTTTTAAATTTGATGGTTTTCAACATAATGCAGTTTTATCATTTTTTCCGTCTATCCGGGTAGACTCAACCCATAAAAAACGTCAAAAAATTCACTTATCACCTTAAGGCCCTGTATGTCGACGATTGCTCTTTTTCGAAACGAAAAAAGAAATACTTCTGAACAAGCCACATCTCCTATTTTTATAAGTATATTACTTCAGGTTCCTACCTAGATTTATATTAAGCTGAAAACATAATAGCAGAAACTTTTCACGATAAAGATATTATTTCAAAATGATACGTTTTAGAATTTATGATCGAAATACTTTAATACCTACTATTAAGATCAACTTGTGATTTATTGTTAAAGATAGGTAATATGTAGATCTAGATTTCTACTAGAATAGGTTTTTGATAAGTAACATAATTTATATCATTAATTTATTCGAAAAGCAAAGGCGGACCACGGAAAATGGTTATGATTGGTGGGTAAAGCTGCCCCTATTACTTGCCTACGTAGGTACCAGCAACGCGATCTCATAAAAACTGTCGATAATATTTACGATACGCATACGCCATCTAGAGCTTGCCGTTGTTAACTGTCTTAGTCGTTTCTGCCGCGGTTTTAGGAACTGGCAGCGCCTTAACGTTGTCTGTTACGAGTACACTCGCGGATAAAATATAAAGTGCAAAAGTATCGTCTTGGAAATGAGAACCTGTCTCTAACCTCGCTGTTGTTGACTGGTTTTAAAAAGCCTTTTCCGAAATGGCCGGCAAAGGTTTTAATAATAAATTGAAGTAGTAAAAACGCGCAGTAGTTACCAAAATATTAGTAACTAGCGACCCGCCCCGGCTTCGCACGGGTTTAATACATATAAACCTTCCTCCTGAATCACTCTATCTATAAAAAAAAACCGCATCAAAATCCGTTGTGTAGTTTTAAAGATATAAGCAAACATACAGTGACAACATAAAGCGGAAAGCGACTTTGCTTTATACTATGTAGTGATAGTGATTAGTTATTCCACCTTTCTTATTACCATAATTTATTTATGTGTTCTTTTCTAGTTTTTAAATGTTGATTTTTGGTGGTTCTAAAATAAACGTTTATTTATCTTTATATAAAACCAACATATAACGTAAGATAACCCTGATGTAGATCGATACAATTGTTTTTTTATGTTTACAAATCTTTTTAGATAATCTAAAAATAAAGTCACCTAACTATTTTTATACACGGTGATGATTCAGTTACCTCTAAGGGTTTAAAAAACTCGTTTTCCAATATAACTGCGCTATATATCACGGCACTCTAACACTACTTTTTATGTTCTTCAACGAATGGAGGACAAAAATACGAAGGACCTACCAACGGTGCGCGTTGGAACGGAAGGGTTGGTGAATAAACCTCACTCAATCAAAAGTAACTTAAAAATTCTTCGAATACTTACTTCCTCGTCATCAAGTTGGGGAAAAACATCTTATTATTTATTAATATGGCCTACCAGCTATTTTCAGGGCTATTATTTTTTATATAAATAAGTTGTTTACCCCCACACTATAACAAAAAAAAACAACTACTATAATTCCCAACGATGGTAGACATTATTCTCAGATCTTCAGGCGCTCAGACTCTTGAATATTTCTTAAGGGGATAGTCAGAGACACGTAATATTACATTTGGTACATGCCCACATTTACAGTAGTTAACATTCCATACGTGACCGGTTGCAAGCCCGTCACCGCTTATAAGAAAAGGATTCGCAAAAAGTACCTACTTCACAATCACAATCTTTATTTTATTCAACTACAAATACATACCACAACGGTCCACATTGAGACAACACATTCGCCAAAGCACCAAATTATGAATTGTCCCACATTGTGAGTTGGAACGAGCGAAATGTCGTAATTGCAAGTTCGCCGAACACTCTTTACGCAGGCCGGAGTAAAAGCCTTTTTATTGCACATCAAATTATTTTCGTACGTACTCATAACGCTGCTTCTGTGGCGCGTATAATGCTATAGGAGGTGTGCTGCAAATGAGGGCTTCAAGCGGATTTCCACGATAAGTTTGTTTAATCAGCATTCAAACTTTTTTAATAGTGGATAAAGAGAGATATCTGACTCTAATACTGGTGTTATAGAGGGTTATACAAGTCGCTTATGCAGCTAATTAAGTTTTGATTTCTACATCTATAAAAGTCTACATCAACAGGAAAATTATTTATTACTAGCTTTATATCTTCGTTCTGGTTGATCCACAAACATGCAAACATTCAAAGATTTTTAAAAACTTTCGGATTTATAATATTAGTTAGCTGAAATTGCCGATTCATTTTCTTTCAATTTCACCTAAAAGTACTTCAAAACAATTTCAAACAGTACCCTGCAAAAACGATTATTAAAATTGTATTATCGTTTTCGTAAAAATCTCCAACAACAAGTAAAACAAGAACGAGAAAAAGGAATCGAAGCCTTCATTAAGAATAATAAACTCATAATAATAGAAAAACAAGGAGCTGAAAAAAGGAAAAGAGATTGTTCATTGTCACCTGCAAACATTCAAACACCTACGCGCCCCGTGGAAAAAGGACAAAGTATTATAGCTCCGTCCAAATTACACAAAGTAGACGCATTTGCTTATATGAGGTCTCGATCTCATTCTCTGACAGAGAAAAACACCCAACAGAAACTATAGGAATTACCAGACACCGGAATAACGAGAAGAACAGCAAAAACTACAAAAAAACTATTAACAAAAAACAAACAGATCCCCAATACGGCTGGTCACCGCGGGGACATAGACCACATCCCCCAAAAGCTTGCAATAGGAAAGCCCAACAAAATACTACCTCATAGACAACATTTTCAATATGCAAAACGAAGATCAAGAAATAAAATAAATATAGCTACGCTCAACACAAGATCGATGAAGTCTCAGGAACTCTTACTAGAACTAGAACATGCACTTGAAACCGTCAACTGGGACATTATAGGATTGTGCGACGTGAGAAGAGCGGAGGAAAAAACAGAGGAACACGACAAATACATATTATACCATATTAATGAAAAACCTGGGATTTATGGAGTAGGATTTTTGGTTAAGAAATACCTGAAAAATGAAATAATAGAGTTCCGAGGCATATCGGATAGAATTGCCATTTTGAATATAAAACTCCCTGGACATACACAACCAGCTTCAGTAGTTCAAATATATGCTCCAACCGAGGTTACCCAGAAGGAAAGAAAAGATGAATTTTATAATAAACTAAACCAAATTATGCCAAACTTGTATCCAACGGTTATTATATTAGGAGATTTTAACAGTCAAATAGGAAAAAGGAAAAATAATGAGAATAATGTACTTGGACCTTACACAACTGGGAAAAGAAATGATAACGGACAGAGATTGATAAACTATGCAGTACAAAATAACTTACAAATTATGAACAGTCACTACAAAAGAAAACATAATAGAAAATGGACATGGGTGTCACCTAACGGGAAGATAAGAAATGAAATAGACTACATTCTCACAAATAAACCAAGACTGTTTTCTAACATTGATGTTGTTAATCAATTCGACTACAACACAGACCACAGAATGCTCCGGGGACAAATACATACAGTAGAACCAAAAACTTCAAGAAAAAACATTCAAAGAAATAGAAAACCAATGTTTTTACCAATTGCAGAAAATATTCTACAATTATTAAATAATAATCTAGAAACAATAAGGAATGTTAAAGATCTCCAAAAGAAGTATGACGCTCTTGAGAATGAACTAAGCAAATTCGAAAACAACACAGTAATAAATAACGAATCCAAAGATAAAATAGGTCCAAAAGCGAAAAATCTGATCGTAACGAGAAAATCCTTATATAAAGACAGAAGAATCAACAAAAAGCAAATACAAACCCTAAGTAAAGAAATAAATCTACAAATTAGGAAATATAGACAGAAAAGAAGGAATGATATAATAAACTATCACATTAAAAAAACAGGAGTCAAAAAAGCATGGAACGAGTTAAGGGAATGTAAGAACTGGATTGATAATATGACACACCACAAAGATAAGAAGAAGAAAACAAACAGAATCGAAATATTAGAAGTGGCTACGGACTACTACCGCCAATTATATAACAATGATAGATCAACAGACGAACAACATCAACTATTCAAAACCGATAGTGATGATAAAATCCCAAATATAATGAAACAAGAAGTGGACAAAGCTATCAAATCCCAAAAAAGAGGAAAAGCAACAGGTGAAGACGGCATATCGAACGAACTTTTACTGGGGACCTCTGATATAATATTAGACATCTTAACTAACATTTTCAACGAGATTTTGGATACAGAGTATATACCTCATCAGTGGACCACCTCAACCATTATATTACTTCATAAAAAGGGAAGAAAAGACAATATAGCAAACTACAGACCCATTAGCCTGATGTCTAACGTATACAAAATATTTTCTAAGATATTACTAAACCGTCTATTACAAACATTCTAGATGAAAACCAACCCAAAGAACAAGCAGGTTTTCGTGGAGATTTTTCGACGATTGACCATATACACACCATAAAACAAGTTATTCAGAAATGCAATGAATATCAGATGTCTTACTACTTGGCTTTTGTGGATTATAATAAAGCGTTTGATTGCTTGATACACGAAAAAATCTGGGAAGCGCTCGCTACACAAAAGGTCGAAAATAAATACATACGAATAATTGGTAACATATATAAAAACATGACAGCGGAAATACGAACAGAAAGAGTAGGCAAACAATTCCCTATCAAAAGAGGCGTCAGACAGGGAGATCCACTATCACCCAAACTCTTCTCAGCAGTACTGGAACATATATTTAGAAAACTACAGTGGGATAAACATGGGCTAAACATTAATGGAGTACGACTAAACCACCTAAGGTTCGCAGATGATCTAATCCTTATATCAGAGGATCCAAATAGCCTGCAAGAAATGTTAGAACAGCTTGTACTTCAGAGTGCTGAAGTAGGTCTCTCAATGAACGTGGAAAAAACTAAGGTAATGACGAACACTGAAAAAATCCCCATCACAGTCAATAACACCCAAATAGATTATGTCGAAGAATATACATACCTTGGACAAATAATATCACCAAAGGACCTTACATCAAAGGAAATAAACAACAGAGTACAACTAGCATGGAAAAGATATTGGTCCCTAAAAGAAGTATTCAAAAATCCCCAGGTATCACTCAAAGCAAAGAAGAAAGTATTCGATTCTTGTGTGTTACCTGTCTTATCATATGGATGCCAAACATGGAACCTAACAAAACAAAATATATGTAAACTTGAGACCTGTCAACATAGTATGGAGCGAAGCATACTCAACGTCAAGCTAAAAGACAGAGTAAATATAGAAACATTACGAAATGAAACTAAGCTTCGCGATGTAACATACTGCATAAAGAAACTAAAATGGAGATGGGCAGGACATATGATGAGGACCAAAAAGGAAAAATGGACGAAAGAAGTTACGGAATGGTGTCCAAGATATAATAAGAGAAGGAAAGGGAGACAACGTCTCAGATGGGAGGACGATATCCGGAAACATGCTGGAGTCACTTGGAAAAGGATGACTCATAATAGGAAAGAGTGGCAAGCTCTAGGGGAGGCCTATGCGAGAACGCAAGACAATCTCTATACCGGTGTCAATAAGTAATTAATATAAAGTTAAAACAAATAAGTTAATTAAGGAAAAATATATATATTTAAGTTAGTATTAATTGTACTTATATTCTACTTTCATTTTTTTTAATTTTACTTGTACTAAATATCAACTTTATAAAACCATGTTGTAAGATTGTTAAATAAAGGCTATTATTATTATTATCGTTTATTTTACTTTTTAAATATTATTTTCGTGTAAATCTTTATTCTGAGGAGTTATTGGGTTAAATCTCAACCAACGGAAAGACAGGATGACATTTAACGGACATATCCATCGCCAGAGACCGTGAAGCGAGACTCGGAAAATAAGGAGTAGAAATGCCAAGTGGATTCTTAGCTGTTGATGTTTGTGAAGGAAAATTTGTGTGAATAATTATTTTTCATAATAAAAAGGTCGAGAAATTTCATTTTCGCTGGTATGTTACAAATCTTTGGGGAAAAATACAATTGCTTGAGTTTTATTTCAGACATTTCAAGGTAGATAAATCAGTATCTATATAGAGATGTTTTCTACCTTACGGGATTCACTAAATGCTACTATGTATTTATTATCCTACTTTTAATAATTTTTAGATCACTTATCGAGAATCTATTTTTAGGATATATAATCTTACAATTTCTAACCAAAATCTTATTTTTAATCCTCAAAATTACGAGTAGAGATCTTGGTAGAACATCTGCTGGCATAAACTCTTATCAGCTAAAGATCTTGAAACAATATACATCAATAGCTTGATTTATATTGAGTGTTGGGGTTCCTCAGTTGGTAGAAATTAAACTATTAGTGGACTGTATAGTTGGTTCGTTTATTGAAATAAGAAACGCGCGCCTATGTGGGTCCGTGGTTTTGAATGGTGTGTGTCGGCGCAGCTCGGTGTCGAGGCGGCTTCTTCCTCCCCCCGATCCCCGCTCGCCGCTGTCCTGTACAGTAGTGGCGGGCGATGCGACGATTTGTCTCCGACATTGAGGGTCTCATGTGTTTTTGTTTTAGCGGAAAGATTGAAAACTGCGTTTTTCTCATAATGGAAAATTAAATTTCACAGAAATACAAATGAGAATAATGTCAGACTGATGTCAATGTGAAGTGACAATCTGTTTAAAGGGGCTAAGACTTTGCTTTGTTTGCGAACAGAGCTATCAGAAGGGCCGTCAGCGAAAGTTTGGACACCTTAATCCGATGCCGTTTGCGTGTTTCCAGATTGCTTTTAAATAACTACTTGAGTTAAGTTAGAAACTTCCCTTTACTTACCCCACACAACGCAGTGACACAATATTTCATTATTTTTTCCGAATTGCGCGGCATAAGTTCAATTTTCTTTGTTCTTGCTTTAGAATGCAATATCGAATTGGGGTGCCTGTGACATCCACATTCCTCCCAACTGTCTCTAAAATGATGGCGACCGTCATATTTTTGCGGCTGTCAGCGCTGTTACAAATTGAATGTACCTTATTTTATTATATTTTTTTGGTGGACATTTCACACAGCGCCATCTAGCCCCAAACTAAGCAAAACTTGTAGTATGGGAACCAGATAACTGATAGAATACATATATGCGTTTTTTTGTTGTAAATACATACATATTATATAAAAAACCCAGACACAGGACAAACATCTATGTTCATCACACAAATGTTTATCCCGGGTGGGGATCGAACCTACAACCTACAGCGCAGAAGGCAGAGCTACTACCAACCGAGCTGTGAGGCCAGTCAAATATTATACCTATTTACGCTTTTGCATTCTCAGTGGTAGCTTTCGCTATGTAAATTAAAATTCTTTATCACTATTATGAATTTTAAAGCCATGTTTGCCGAGTGGGAGGTACCTCGACTTTCAATCTGAAGGTCGTGGGTTCAAAAAAGTATGAACTATAAATCTAAATAACTGTAACCCCCAACATAGTCCTCTTGGATTTACAGGCACTCATATCCTTGAAGAGAAAGGAGGTAATCAGAGGCACGTTCTAACACGGCATTTGGTATTTCTTCCAGCACTTTACCGACTACAAGGTACCATGACCAAAACAAAACCGGCGCATGCAATGCATTATGCATAACGTTGTCGCTGTACGGCACGCTACGTTGACGTACTTAATATTGTAGTCGGTAGCTCCCAATTTATTTCCGATCTAAATATTTTATTACACGAGTAAATTCCGCCTTCATCAACGCTTTAATAAAACAATATTAAGGTTTTAGAGTGAGTTAACAGTAAAAATATCGTCGGTATTTACAATAATACCGTGTGAACACGACACGTGAGCCCATTTTTTAGGGTTCCGTACTCAAAGGGTAAAAACGGGACCCTATTACTAAGATTTCGCTGTCCGTCTGTCTGTCACACGGCTGTATCTTATGAACCGTGATAGCTAGACAGTTGAAATTTTCACAGATGATGTACTTCTGTTATTGCTACAACAACAAACACAAAAACAGAATAAAATAAATATTTAAGTGGGGCTCCCACTACTACTACCACTACTCCTGTTGTAACAAACGTGTTTTTTAGCCGTTTTTTATAGATAATGGTACGGAACCCTTCGTGCGCGAGTCCAACTCGCACTTGGCCGGTTTTTTGTGTTGTGTTCAACAAAACAAAAATCACAAAAAATGGGCTCAATAAGATAGTAAGAACCGTAGGTACGATAACAGACGATAACTAACGGGAACAGACATGGAGCGTATAACTTGATTTGTGAATGAAATTGGGGCAGACAAGACCCGTCGTCAGAGACACGTAAAGTCTACTGTTCTGGAAATGATGCAGGTCAGAATATTGCGAATTATTTATGGAATGTTCAGGACATTCTATAGTCTATTACGTTTACATTATATTTCAACAACATTATTGAACAAAAATCGAAACTAATTAGGATGTCGACTGTAATACTCATGAACGGTAGACATCCACTTAGATCTCCAAGCGCTCCGATTCTTATAGAAGTAGTCAGAGCCACGTCCAACCATACGTTGCAAGCCCATCACCATTTATGAGAATACTAACTGATTTCCTCACGATGTTTTCTTTCACTGCTTTAAGCACGTGTTAACGCTCATATACATTTTTCAAACAGAAAAATCCATTGATGCACGGATCAAAATCACAAACTTGGATTAAAAAGTCGAGACACGGTTCTTATTTTTAGGGTTCTGTACCCGAAGGGTAAAAACGGGACCCTATTACTAAGACTCCGCTGTCCGTCTGTCTGTCCGTTTGTCTGTCACAGGGCTGTATCTCATGAACCGCGATAGCTAGACAGTTGAAATTTTCACAGATGATGTATTTTTGTTGCCGCTATAACAACAAATACTAAAAACAGAATTAAATAAATATTTAAGTGAGGCTCCCATACAACAAACATGTTTTTACGGAACCCTTCGTGCGCGAGTCCGACTCGCACATGGCCGGTTTTTTTTAAATAATTTGTTATATTTTTAGAAGATCTCTTAGATAATGGCTGCGACTCCACTAATGCCCAACAAAGACCCAAATATCTATCTGGGAATATTAGAAATGAGCAAAATAATAATAATTGTCGTCCACCAAAACGCCTACTTGTAATTTATGACACTAATTCCTTCTACAAATTGGAACAGACACTTTGAAGATTACATTACAGAATTTTTTGAATAAATTGATAATTATTTGTTTCTCTACAAAAAAACAATCAAGTCAACGTCAATTGGTTATCTAAATAAAATTCCAAGGATGACTTTGAAACATATTACGAGTTGGAAAAACTACGCTTATTTCTCGCAACAAAACTTATAAGAATCAGGCAACAAACACAGCTGCCTATAATTATTTTTCGTTTATCCTTTTCTTAAAGCTATGTAGAGCCGATCGAACAAGGTAAAGTTATACAAGAAACACAATATGATACATAATCACACCCAGACACAGAACAAACATCTATCTACATTATATCATTTATACCTTACTAGCGACCCGCCCCGGCTTTGCACGGGTAGCATGTTATTATACATATAAACCTACCTCCTGAATCACTCTATCTATTAAAAAAAACCGCATCAAAATCCGTTGTGTAGTTTTAAAGATATAAGCAAACATACATACAGACGCGGGAAGCGGGAAGCGAAAAGCGACTTTGCTTTATACTATGTAGTGATGAATATGTATGTATTTACAAAAAATATATATAAGTATTCTATCAGTTATCTAGTTCTCATAGTACAAACTTTGCTTAGTTTGGGGCTAGATGGCGCTGTGTGATAATGTCTACCAATATTTATTTATTTAAATAAAGATCGGCTTGCACTACAATTCTTAAATGTGTTTCGCACGTAAGCACATTCAGGAAGTTGAAGTCATACAAATACAAATACATGTAAACAGTTTTAGCGATTGTTGTGCAAGGCTTTAGCAAAAGTTCTAAAGGCAGCACATGTTTCACTTGTTTTAGAAATATATGACTTAAAAATGCAAGCGTAAAAAAAAACTTTATAAATTAAAAAGATGTCGAGGGGCAGCCCGACATCAGGCCGCCATCTTTCATTGATAAAGTTATCTATAGCATTGTATGCTTTTTAGGGTACCGTACCCAAAGGGTAAAAACGGGACCCTATTACTAAGACTTCGCTGTCCGTCTGTCACAGGTCTGTTACAGTCTGTATCTCATGAACCGTAATAGCTAGACAGTTGAAATTTTCACAAAAGATGTATTTCTGTTGCCGCTATGACAACAAATACTAAAAACAGAACAAAAAAAAATATTTAGTTGGGGCTCCCATACAACAAACGTAATTTTTTTGCCGTTCCTTATTTTACGTTAGATAATGGTACGAAACCCTTCGTGCGCGAGTCCGACTCGCACTTGGCCGGTTTTTTTATACGATTATTCTTTATGTGAAGCTTAAATCTTCTAACGGGAAGTTTCGTAGCGTTTTCCGGAAGTTTATTATGGAAGCGTACAAGATTCCCCATAAAAGGCATTTACTTTTATTATCTTACAGATAATGATGTAAAGGTGAACATCAAAGTGCAAAATAAAGAGGAATATATATTAAAAAATAATAATAATAATAGTATCACGACTGTAATCCCCAAGTACGGTAGACATCCTCTCAGATCTCCAGACGCTTAGATCCTTTGAAGATGTCTAGTGGGGGTAGTTAGAGGCACGTGCAAACATTATATTTGGCACATGCCCACATTTTGCAGTATTTAGTATTCCATACGTGACAGGTTGCAGGCCCATCGCCGCTTATAAGAATACTAACTGGTTTCCTCACGATATTTTCCTTCACCATTTTGAGCACGTGTATTTGATGAGCATATACATTTTTCGAACAGAAAAATCCATTGATGCACGCCGGGATTCGAACCCACGACCTTCAGATTGAAAGTCGAGGTACCTCTATTCGGCCAACACGGCTTACGTCACGGCGGCACGGTATTAATTGTTTAAATATAAATTGCATAAACATGGTAGAACTAGCTGTAACTTTTAAAGGGTTAAAAAAATATATCGTAAAAAACCAGTACCGTAGTGTGCGAGTCGGACTCGAAGGGTTCCGTACCATTCTCTATAAAAAACGGCAAAAAAAACACGTTTGTTGTATGGGAGCCCCACTTAAATATTTATTTTATTCTGTTTTTAGTATTTGTTGTTATAGCGGTAACAGAAATACATCATATGTGAAAATTTGAATTGTCTAGCTATCACGGTTCATGAGATACAGCCTGGTGAAAGACAAACGGACAGACGGACAGCAGAGTCTTAGTAATAGGATCCCGTTTTGACCCTTTGAGTACACGGAACCCTAATAAATACGAATACGTTTTGACAACCCCTGTAACGTGGTGGGCGAGTGCTCAGACTGAAGATAGAAATGGGGTTTGATTTCCGCAGTGGGTCAAATATTTGCATGATCTGCAAATATAAGCTTCTGTTCTGGGTTTTGTAGTACCATGGTACTCATAATTCCTAATCAGGACTTTGGACAATTTTATGCGACTTGAAAAAGTAATTTGTCTGCGTTTCTTAGCTTGTCTATGTAGTTTATTTAAGAGACAAGATTATTATTCAAAAATTGCTTCTAGAAGTCTATTCTAGAAATGTTATTCCAGACTTCCCGGCTCTAGACTTAATTCAAAGTTAAAGCAAACTAAACAATACACTTCGTATGAAATCAAGTTGGATAATTGAATCGCACATCGGATAAACATGTTTGCTCATGCTGCATGTAACTTATATTTACTACATAGTATAAAGCAAAGTCGCTTTCCGCTTCCCGCGTCTGTATGTAATATGTAATATGTATGTATGTATGTTTGCTTATATCTTTAAAACTACACAACGGATTTTGATGCGGTTTTTTTTTATAAATAGAGTGATTCAAGAGGAAGGTTTATATGTATAATACATGCATAATATAGTAGAGAAACACTGATAATTTTAGAGGTTTCTAATGTGATGTCGTAAATAAACATATTTTTTTGCGCTTACATTGCAAATGCTGGCTGAACCCCACGAGATATATCAAAATAATGTACTACAGTATTGTATACCTTAAAAACGTCTACAAAAAAGTCCACGATGGTATAAGAAATGTCTTACGCACAGCGAAGCGGGCACGGGTCAGCTAGTTTACTATAAATTAAAGTTAGTTACATTGAGGAACACAGCCATAAACATGTAAACTTTACTCTGAAATAAGATGAATAGAAAGCGAAAAATAATTAAGAAAAAAATTGTTGTTTGTTTAATGCCCCTCTTTTTGGTCAGGGGAGCGCCATATTCAAAAAATGTATAGCCTCTATTTTACTCCTACTATTTATACAAATCGAGAGACAAATCTATTTATACGAGTCGAGCGACACAAAGAAATGGACAAACATACATACGCTCGAAAAACATTACACTCTTTCTGGCGCAGTCGGATAAACGTATTATATCCACCCCAGATTTTCGTCACTTGCTTGTGATTAATGCCAGGGTGTACTGTATGGCGAAAAGCAACGAAGATGCGGGCTCGCAGTTGACGTAGTTTAAAGTTTAAAGCCTACATAAAGAATAATCTTATAAACAAAGCGTATTATACTGTAGATGATTATATAAATGATAAATCCTCGTGGCCTGATGTCGCTCTGCCACTCGACAGCTAAATATTAATTTAGGTACTTAATTTTATTTTGTGTAACATTTGTCTACTTTAATTATTTTTAAGCAAATAGTTATTTTATATGTAAGTTTTAATTCTAAATCAAGTGTAGCGTGTGTTGCTTTTTGAATTTGTGCTGAAGCTCTTTAGTTATTTTTTTTATTGTTGTACGTACTTGAGTAGTAGGTACTTTTAATTATTATTCTTGTTTGAGCCTTCACCTTGTTCGATTGGCACCACACTGGAGCTCTACATAGCATTAAGGAAAGGATCATAAAAAAAAGGTAGACCCCAAGCCGTGTTTGTTGCCTGATTCTTCTAGGCTTGGTCGCGTGGAATCGGCGTAGCTTCACCTAGTTCCTAAGACGTTTCAAAGTGATCCTTGTGATTTTATTGAAATAAATGATTTTTGAATTTGAATTTGAATTTGAATTTGATTTGATTTAAGTTTACCAGCTGTTGTTTCCAAACTGTGGTTCTTATGCGATTACCTTAAAGTGGTTGTATTGGTACTTTCAGCCTACTGCTAGAAACCGTCATTACCATTAGGTACTTCTTCAATAAGTGCTCTTACTAAAAGTTCCAAAGAAAATCAAGTTGGTTTTCAAAGATGTTTCCGAGAACTGAGAAAATAGGTGAACACTATTTTTTTTACGAGATTTTGGAACGACCGTTCTAAATATAAATAAGTGGTAGAAGCTTGTGACTTCGTTTGCGGGACCCTCAAAATGTGTACCAAGATTTATTAAAACTACTCTACATTTAATATTTATTCTTATAAATAGACACCAAAAATCATCCAATATAGATTTCGACAGTATGTAAAACTTAAATGACGTTTAACTTTTTAAGTTTTATGGAAAACTAGCGACCCACCCCGGCTTCGCACGGGTAGCATGTTATTATACATATAAACCTTCCTCCTGAATCACTCTATCTATTAAAAAAACCGCATCAAAATCCGTTGTGTAGTTTTAAAGATCTAAGCAAACATACATACAGACGCGGGAAGCGGAAAGCGACTTTGCTTTATACTATGTAGTGATGTAGTAATCCTCATAGATTAAATTAACATAGGTATATATTATCAAATAAAAAATATATTATTAAAATCGGTTAATAAATGGCGAAGATATCGCATAACATAGTATACATACAACATAATAGCATAAAAAAAATACTGGACATATCACACATCGCCGTCTAACCCCAACCTAAGTAAAGCTTGTACTATGAGAACCAGATAACTAATATAGTACTTACATACTTTTTTTTTAATACATACAAGTACTTTTTATACATATTAACACCCATACACAGAATAAATATCTATGTTTATCACACAAATGTTTATTCTAGATGGGAAACGAACTCACAACCTACAGCGCAGAAGACAGAGTTACTACCAGCTGAGCAGTGAGGCCAGTCAATTGAGAATCTTCTTTTTAAAAGCTTTTATTTAACTTGCAATGTATGTAACTATGTTTTTTATGGTGGAATCTTGTAACTCAATTTTGAAGCAGTTATCTTCAACCGAAATTTTACATACTTATGTAACTTGGTGACAATGCAATAGTATGGTGACAGCGAGCTGATCTGACGATGGAGTCAGGAGCTATTCAACGAAACTCCTCAGTAAATATTCTGATTGAGATAAAACTTTGCATACCTATAAATCTCCAATGACAAAAAATTATGGTATTAGCGAGCTGGTCTGATGATGGAGCTCGAATGTAGCAATAGGAACTCCTCAACTACACAGCATAACCACGTTGTGTTTGGGCTCGTTGGATATGTTTTGACGAGAACCAGAGCCCTGGAATTTATAAAAGCTTGATTTTAAAAATGTATTTAAAAAAAAACTTATTATGAAATCGGTTATGAATACATCGTTGTCCTACCAGCACCTGCCCGTATAATATAGAAACGGGCATAAGTGGATACATGAGGATGTCATAAATTGACTTTACTACATTATTATAACTCGTGTAGCTACAATTTTCCCTCATGACTTTTATTGCACCTTCATTCAATTTAGACGCTTTACGTGCCTAAAGGCGCATACCATACGCATTGAGACAACCTTAATATTACGGCCGTATCTAACCATGACGTTAAATTACGATTATTTACAGATACAGAATTTATAGCGGCGATGGGCTTGTAACTTGTCACGTATGGAATGCTAACGCAAAATGTGGGTACCGTGCCGAGTATAATGTTTGGACGTGCCTCTGACCCCCTTTAGACATCTTCTAGAATCTATTCATGTTTTAATTTTAACAGAATTTATAACAGAGTAGGTATCTACTTTAATTCGTTTTAGGGCACAGGCCCATACATTTTTACACACAGGCACACAAAACTCTAACTTTATTAAGTCCTTATTCGCAACTGATTGAGAAAACAAAACTAAAGGTTAAATATATCTACGGAGCTACAAATTTCGTAGCATGCTACGAGATTTGTAGCACCGTAGTTTGTCTCGTAGCAAAGTTTGGTGGAACGCTCGCAAGTTGGTTCACGTGGAGTTATTTACTTAGAAACTTTAACTTGCTCCTTTAAGTATTGGATTTCGCAAATTCCGTCCAAGTGCACTTCTAAACTACAAAGAGTCACATAAATAAACGCTATCCTTTAATTACAAGTTCTAAGTCTTTAGATCGTCTGTGTTGATATTACAAGTCAGTCAGTAACTCAGTTTTATATACAGGTATATTAACACACCTACAGAAAACTGAAATAGGATGTTTAGACCATGCATATTATCGTCACTTAGATGAGGTAATTATCTTATTCACTACTCATCATTTTCCTGCACTTGTCCCACATTATGTGGGGTCGGCACAACATGTATTTTTCTTCCCTATCCTTCTATCAGCAGTTATCTCATCACTCACTCCTTCCATACCATGAAATATTTTTCTTGTAACATCTTTATTTCTATCATTAATTCTGCCCCATATCTTAGATAGGCATTCATATTATTGTAAAACCATTTTTTTTACATGAATTCAAATGAAATTAATCACTACTGTAATCCCCAAATACAGTAGACTGAGTAGACATCCTCTCAGATCTCCAGGGGGTAAGTCAAAGTGGCAACGATGGTACGAAAGTCGTGGGTTTGAATCCCGGCAGTGCATCAGTTGATTTTTCTTTTCAAATTATTACGTGCTTATAACGGTATCGTGAGGAAACCATTTTTTTAAAATGTAATTAAAGTAACAGCTTTATATCATTATGTTGAGTATCACATAAACATATATTATTATGACGGGGAGGCAAGATCGTGAAGGGTGGCGAGAGCAATAGGGTTGTTCTTAAAAACAATGACGTCGGTACAAATGCTGACGTCACTTTCGTCATCAACGGTTCTATCACCCATTGATGAGAAGTTTATTGTTTTGACACTGATTTTAATTAGCTTGGTATAAATGTAATCCAGTAGAATACCGCTAGGCATAGACAACTGGTATGTCCGTACACTTCGACTACTTTAGGAAGACTCCGCAATGGTTTCTTTTCGAATGGATTTATAGGCAATATAGGTCTCTGACTCTGAGATCTATATTGGTTTGGCCGAATTTGTAAGTGTTTGTATATTAAAATGTTAAAGGCACAATCACGCTCAGACGTCTAAATAAATTTGGATGAAACTTGGAATACACATAGCTTAAGTAAGGAAATAATACTTTTTTATTGTAGATGTTTGTTCTGTGTCTGGGTGTTATTATGTATCATATGTTTGTCTTACAAAAAAAAAGTATATGTATAAGTATTTTATCAGTTATCTAGTTGGCTTTGCTTAGTTTGGGGCTAGATGGCGATCTGCGATAATGTCCACCAATATACAACACTAGTTTTTAATTACCAAAAAAAATAATAACGTATTGTCAGTGTCTGTTACTAATTAAATTTAAGTAGTTAAAACTTAAATTAAAAAATTAAAAATAATATCCTTAAAAAAACACAATATTTAGTTAACCGTTTATTCATACGCACCTACCACATAGCTACTCATATTTTCACGATTCTATCCATTCATAAATAGCTCGCCGTCTCCGTTGTAATTTGTGTAGTATTTTCTAGTACTGAGACCATAAATTAGTGCCAATTTTCGGTTAAAAAGAAACCTCGATAACTTTGTGATAGTGCAATAATAAATCATGCTGACAGTGCTCAGATCATAAGAAGCTTCTGCTGCAACGGTCAATTTTTTTTTTCGGTATATTAAAACTATTATTGTATATTTATTTATTCAGGTGTCACGCGAGCGAGTTCTCGAGTGGAAGCTAGTAGTATATAGCCTATCACATATGGTATGTATAAAATAAACAACCCTTAAGGAAAGGTAAACCCATATTGAGTTACCGCTCGGTAGAGCGACGGTCAGTTTGAACTAGATCCGATTAGCGTGGAGAAACTGTTTTTGAAATTATCCAACCCGCCGAGTAAGGTGCTTTCAAACGACGAGTGTTATTATAGCACAAGTCAAGATACAATACATAAATTGGTATTTTACAAGCTTTTATTTAACTCGCAAAGTATGTAATTACAGTTAAAATGTAACTATGTAACTACGTTTGTTAAGGTGGAATGTTGAAACTCAATTTTGAAGCAGTTATCTTTAACCGATTAAGCTGAAATTAGGCATACTTATGTAACTTTGGTGACAATGCAATAATATGGCAGCTGCTCTGACAACGGAACTTCTTAGTAAATACTTCGATTTAGTAAAAAACTTTGCATTCTTGTCAAGTTCCGATGACAAATGTTATATGATTTGACAGGTGATAGCGCGCTGGTGCTCGATGGTTGATTTTAAAAAGCTTGTCATCACTACATAGTATAAAGCAAAGTCGCTTTCCGCTTCCCGCGTCTGTATGTATGTATGTATGTATGTTTGCTAATATCTTTAAAACTACACAACGGAATTTGATGCGGTTTTTTTTAATAGATAGAGTGATTCAGGAGGAAGGTTTATATGTATAATAACATGCTACCCGTGCGAAGCCGGGGCGGGTCGCTAGTTAAAAATAAACTCAACAGAAAACTAATTTACTTTATATCTGACTAGCGACCCGCCCCGGCTTCGCACGGGTAGCATGTTATTATACATATAAACCTTCCTCCTGAATCACTTTATCTATTAAAAAAAACGCATCAAAATCCGTTGTGTAGTTTTAAAGATATAAGCAAACATACATACATACGCGGGAAGTGGAAAGCGACTTTGCTTTATACTATGTAGTGATTGTCGTGCATACCCCATACTGCACGGCCGGGAGGATTGACGTTAGGCAACCAAAACCTAACAACATGTTGTGCCCCACATTCATCGACTACATAGCCGATCCCGATCCCGATCCCGATCCCGATCCCGATCCCGATCCCGATCCTGATCCCGATCCCGATCCCGATCCCGATCCCGATCCCGATCCCGATCCCGATCCCGATCCCGATCCCGATCCCGATCCCGATCCCGATCCCGATCCCGATCCCGATCCCGATCCCGATCCCGATCCCGATCCCGATCCCGATTTCCCACTCCCCCCGTACCTCATACCTCACTGACTTGACAAAGTTGTTTGTTTGAAGAAATGAAGCCATTAGGCGTCTATTAGGCTATGTAGTCGATGCCCACATTGAATGAGATAAGGACTTGTAGAAGAAGAAGACCATCAGTTTGAAAGTCTAGCTGCCTCATACTCGGTCAACATGGCTATCATAACTAACACTAATATAGTACTAGCTGCTCGCCTTGACTTGATGTATAAGCTATATTACTGTAAAGTTTCATTTTAATCCGTTCAGTCGTTTTTGCGTGAAAGAGTAAAAATCACTCACAAACTTTCACATTTAAAATAGTAGTAGGATTAAAGTAAAATAAATAAATAAATATTGGCGGACTTTTAATCATAACGCCATGTACTACCAGATAACTGATAGAATACTTTTAAACTTTTTTGTAAATATATACTTATTATACATAGTAACACCCAGTCACAGAATAAACATCTAGTTCATCACAAATGTTCGCCCTGGGTCCCCACCCAGGGTGAACATTTGTGAACATCGAACCCACAACCTACAGCGCAGAAGGCAGAGTTAATACCAACTGAACAACTGAGATTGGTTAGCAACTCACGACACAGGTAATTCTAATGTGAGAGCTTAATTTATTAAATCATCATCATCATCATCTTCATCATCATCTCAGCCGATCGACGTCCACTTCTGGACATAGGCCTCCCCGAAAGATCGCCACAATGACCGGTCCTGCGGTGCCCGCATCCAGCGGTTTCCCGCGACCTTCACCAGGTCGTCAGTCTACCTCGTGGGGGGGTCTACCCGCACTGCGCCTTCCGGTACGTGGTCGCCACTCGAAAGCCTTACGACCCCAACGGCCGTCTGTTCTACGAACTATGTGCCCTGCCCATTGCCACTTGAGTTTTGCTGTTCTGAGAGCTATGTCGGTTACCTTAGTTCTTCTGTGGAACTCCTCATTTCTGATTCGATCTCGCAGAGATACCCCGAGCATAGCCCTCTCCATTGCTCTCAGAGCGACTTTAAGCTACCTTATGAGGCCCATAGTAAGGCACCACGTTTCAGTACCGTATGTCATCACTGGCAACACACACTGATCAAAAACTTTTGTCTTTAGACACTGCGGCAAACGGGACGAGAATATTAAATACCTGCTAGATTAGATAACTTTACTAATTAGTTTTGTACCTACAAACAACATAATATTTTGTTGTTATAGTGTATTTTGTGTATGTTAACAACAAAGTGCACAATCAGCAAGCATTCCCAAGGAGGGTCAACCCAAGCCAAATCTATTGGCAACATCTAGATGTTGTGCCGACCCCACGAGGACGTGGGATAATGCGAAGAAGAAAAAAAGTGTTATTTTGTGTATGAATCAATAAATAATATATACTTCTAAACCGCTTGAACGCGGCTTTGATATGCCCACGTTTGTAGTAATTGGGTCTTGGATGTTGAGCGGCATTCAATTACGGTTAGGGAAGGTGAAAATCATGGCTTGGTTTCATCTATTGCGAGCTAAATCACAGCACATCAGAATGTTCTTCCATTCGTCAGGAATGCGACGCAATCCCTAAAGTATTTTGATTAAGACTTGACTTTCCTTTATCGTCAACGACGTAAGGCGAAACCGAGTAATAATAATGGTACCAAATAATTGCGCTTCAAAAACTAAAAAGAAAACTGACTATGAAGATTAATCGAAAAGTCAGAGACAAATCGTTTTTTAAGTTTTATGAATAAACTAGTCACTTAAACACAATTTAAATAGAACCTTGGGACTATTCTCTAACAATCATCAAAATCGCATCACCAGGTAAAAAGATATGCGCAGTCATACATCGTGTTGGCCGAGTGGGAGGTACCTCGACTTTCAATCTGTAGGTCGTGGGTTCGAATCCTGGCGTACATTAATGGATTTTTCTGTTCGAAAAATGTATATGCTCATCAAAAACACGTGCTCAAAACGGTGAAGGAAAACATCGTGAGGAAACCAGTTAGTATTTTTATGGGCTTGCAACCTGTCACGTACGTAATACTGTAAAATGTGCGCATGTGCCAAATATAATGTTTGGACGTGCCTCTGACTACCCCCACTAGACATCTTCAAAGTATCTTAAGCGTCTGGAGATCTGAGAGGATGTCTACCGTACTTGGGGATTACAGTCGTGATCCTATTGATTTTTTTACATAAAAAGATATGAATATGTAGGGTAAGAATGCAGGTGTGTATCCGATTAAGTTGTGACGAGGCGTTTGGCAGATGATTGTATGATATTTAGTATCCGAATATTATATATGAAAGAGGTGAGTGAAAAGAAAGATGATGATAGACGACGACGAATGTGAATTTTATGTTTTGTCGAAAAGTGTTTATTTTGCTTTCGTCATCCCACAAATTTACGCGTCGAATTGCGAACCTCCTTGTTTCTTCGGTTGAAATATGTTTACTCTTATTCAATGAGTCACAGTAATAATCAACTACAAAACATTATGATTAAAGCCAAGAAAGGGAAAATAAATTAAAGTGAAATAATTAGCTCGACCTAGTTCTTTGATCACAGCATCTACGCCATGATTTCTGTTTGATGTTTAATTTCAATCGCGTAGTATTTAGTGCAAACATTTTTATTATTGACGACCTAGACTTGAATCCACGATCTCGGATCGAATCGGGGCCAACGTGTTTCTACTCTACAGATTTAACCCGCCAACAAAAATCACTGATAAACCTCATGATATACTTATAGGGATCATTAAACCCACAAATAAAAAAAACCGGCTAAGTGTGAGTCGGGCTCTCGCACGAAGGGTTCCGTACCATCACTACATAGTATAAAGCAAAGTCGCTTTCCGCTTCCCGCGTCTGTATGTAATATGTATGTATGTATGTATGTATGTTTGCTTATATCTTTAAAACTACACAACGGATTTTGATGCGGTTTTTTTTAATAAATAGATTAATTCAAGAGGAAGGTTTATATGTATAATACATGCATAATATAGTAGAGAAACACTGATAATTTTAGAGGTTTCTAATGTGATGTCGTAAATAAACACATTTTTTTGCGCTTACATTGCAAATATATATATAATAATATATATAATAATATATATAATAATATATATAATAATATATATAATATATAGGATTACAAAGTTACATTTGCAGTTAGGCACCTGTTTTCCCCACGAGATATATCAAAATAATGTACTACAGTATTGTACACCTTAAAAACGTCTACAAAAAGTCAACGATGGTATTAGAAATGTCTTACTCACAGCGAAGCGGGCACGGGTCAGCTAGTTACCTATAAAAACGGCAAAAAAAACACGTTTATTGTATGGAAGCCCCTCTTAAATATTTATTTTATTCTTTTTTTTGTATTTGTTGTTATAGCGGCAATAGAAATACATATTCTGTGAAAATTACAACTGTCTAGCTAACACGGTTCATGAGATACAGCCCTGTGTCAGACAGACGGACAAACGGACAGCGAAGTCTTAGTAACAGGGTCCCGTTTTTACCCTTTGGGTACGGAACCCTAAAAAGAATAATAAATATTGATGGATATTTAATACATCACCATAGCCCCAAATCTGGGGGCACGGTAGTGCCCCCGCCAAGTCTAGCAAAACGCGGCACGGCCGTACCATCCTTTTCTCGAAGCAGTTCAGGCCATTTTCGACCCCCTATAACTTCGTTGTGGATAAAACTAGAAGCCTGAATTTTCAGTAACCAAGCAGGCATAGTATAAACTCGGTATATTTCAAATTTCATTCAATTTGAACCAGTAGTTTAAGAATTATAACTAGTCAAAGTTTCCTATTTTGTCATTCACTCACTCACTCACTCACTCACTGACCGATCATCAAAAGTTTAAGGCACTTCTAGCAGACATAGAAGCTTCAAATTTTGAATACAATTAGTGGTTTGTGTATAAATCAAGGAAAAACCTAAATATTTTGCAATTTCGATCCAGTTTTCTAGATATACCGACTGCATAAATAACTTTGTAACCCCATATAAATATATAGGATTACAAAGTTACATTTGCAGTTAGGCACCTAGTTATGATTATGTTCAAAGGTAACTTGTAAAATGGTCAATGGAATGATAGTAGAAGGTACCGGAAAGGAAAAAAAAACGGCCAAGTGCGAGTCGGACTCGCGCACGAAGGGTTCCGTACTATTATTTATAAAAAACGGCAAATAAATCACGTTTGTTGTATGAGAGCCCCACTTAAATATTTATTTTATTCTGTTTTTAGTATTTGTTGTTATAGACGCAACAGAAATACATCATCTGTAAAAAAAAATACTGTCTTACTATCATGGTTCATTCAGCCCTGTGACAGATAGACGGACAGACAGACGGACAGCGGAGTCTTAGTAACAGGGTCCCGTTTTTAACCTTTGGGTACGGAACTCAAAAAACTAGGACTATCTACAAAAATAAATGAGATGCTATCAAAAACATAACTTGTAAAAAAAGCCAAGTCTCGCAACGCAACTCAGTTCTTCTACCGTAAAAAATTGTGAGATCCATGTAATACCAAGTCGGTTAATTTAATCAGTCCCTACTTTAAGGGTCCTTCTGGTTTATGTTATTACGTAATTAGCTAACCTTTACGTAATAACTTAAGACAGAAGGGCCCAGTAGGGACTGAATAAATTAACCGACTTGGTATTACATGGATCTCACAACTTTTTACGGTAGAAGAACTGAGTTGCGTTGCGTTGCGAGACTTGTTTTTTTTTACAAGTTATGTTTTTGATAGCATTAAGCATTACTGGAATCAGACAACTAACAGAATACTTAATTACTACTTTTTAATGTAGATATCGACTAATACTTAACTTTTATATTCATCATACAAATGTTCGTCCTGTGTTCGCAAATAGTGCGTGGCGTGAAAACACTGGATATTTATCCAAATGAGTTGTTCGAAATGACTATTAAATCGTACAATAGCACCCGGAAAGTTTCGCGAACTAAACCACGATTTTCGCAATAAATTTGCAAGCACTGCCAAAATAGCCAATACCGAATATAAATCACGTATCAGCTGTCAAATTGGCAGTATAATTCGTTGCATGGATTCGTACATTCATCACAAGTTCTCACTTGGCCACCATTTTGATGAGTAAATACCATGTTGAGATATGATTACTCTTAAATAAATCACGCGTTTCACGGTTTGTTTGATGAAATCTCCTCGGACTGATGATGTAATGACGTAATGGAGGAACCTCCAAAATATCTATATAAGATACCAAAAATGAGGTACTATTCGACTGAAAGTTCGAGGGTCCTCGAAAGAGTTTAAGTCAAGGTAGAGTAGAGGTGACAACTAAGAATATGGAGATAAGAAAGAAATTCCTGAAAATCAAGCCCTAAGGGGTCTCAGCGAAGATTGAAGTCTGTTTGAAATTAAGTTCAAGTTGATAAAGTCCACTAGTTTATCATAGAAGGGTCTAGACTAATTCTTGCCTTAAAAATGTGTTGCCTTTGACATGATAATTTAAATGTATGTAAACAAGCAATAAAAATAATGTTAATGTTACTCCCTTTGCTTAGGTACCTGCCTCTTAAGTTTATTACACAAAACAAGCATAAAGGGTAGAATTTTAACGATGCAATTTTGATAATCCATCTAACAAATTTAAATTTATTCATTATGCTCCTTCAGCGGGGGCATAGAGAAGACCATTACGAATAATTATGCCAGATTGTGTTTCGCTGTTTGGGACCAAACTATTTCAGCAGGCGAGTTTTGTTTACTGTGAAGACTAGAATATAATGAAGCGGTGATGGGCTTGCAACTCGGAATGCCCCCTATGGAATGCTAACTGGTTACATTGGTAGTACCTTACCAATGTTATGTTTGAACGTGCTTCTAACTACCCTGTTAGATACCTCTAGGAGTAGGTTTCCAATGACGCAGAGCGAACCAATCAAAGCGAGCAACATATTTGGCTTAAATATTTCGACAACTGAGATTGGTTAATTCACGGTCTGCTCCGAACAGCTGCTTCGCACAGCTCGGCGTCAGTAGAAACGCAAGATCTGAGAGGATATCAACCTTACTTGGAGATAACAACTGTGTTCCTATTTTTAGGGTTCCGTACCCAAAGGGTAAAATCGGAACCCTATTACTTAGACTTCGCTGTCCGTCTGTCTGTCTGTCTGTCTGTCACAGGGCTGTATCTCATGAACCATGATAGCTAGACAGTTGAAATTTTCACAGATTATGTATTTCTATTGCTGCTCGAACAACAAATACTAAAAACAGAATAAAATAAATATTTAAGGGGGGCTCCCATACAACAAACTTGATTTTTGCATTCCAGCGCCATCTAGTTTCATGTGATGTTACTACGTTAATATAAGTACTTTTCGCGATCTCATGCGACCGCTCGGGGTTTGAGAGGTAAGATGAAAGAGGTTTGCAATTCCGCTGGCAGGTGGCGCTATTTTACCACTATCGGTAAAGTTAGTCGGTAAATAGATGGTACTTCACATGATCGACTAAAAAGTTTGAAATTGAATTATTGAATTCATGTAGTTAGGTAAATAGGTACCTAGGTAGATATTATTAATTTCAAATTAATTTCGAGTTTGAATCCTGGCTGTGCATCAATGGATATTTCTGTTCGAAAAATGTACATTATGTACATGTTTATAACGGTGAATTATTTTTTATGTTTCTAGGGTTCCGTACCTAAAGGGTAAAAAACGGGACTACTAAGACACCGCTGTCCGTCTGTCTGTTACCAGGCTGTATCTCGTGAACCGTGATAGCTAGACAGTTGAAATTTTCACAGATGATGTATTTCTCTAAAAAGAGCATAAAATAAATATTTAAGTGGGACTCCCGTACAACAAACGTGATTTTTTTGCCGTTTTGATAATAGTACGGAACCCTTCGTGCGCGAGTCCGACTCGCACTTGGCCGGTTTTTATGTCTTTATTTAAAAAAGAAAGTTGTAGCGCGCGGTGATCTGTCACCTGTCAAATCATTTTTATTTGGACCACGCCGCGTCGACTTGACATCCCTTTCCGGAACGCGCCGTGATTGTAAGGCGACTAGCGCCATCTCGCGCCAGGCCAGTGAGATTCGGCGGCCCGCGCGTAACCGCGACGCATGAGCGGCTCGAGTACATTTTTATGTTTTGTGGCGTTATTATTGTGTTTTACTGTTTATTTTATATTTTACGTGCTTTATTATACATTCTTATCAAATATCAGCATTCTCATTAACTCTCCGAACCCCGAGATAGAGTCAGCCGGCCGGGCATGTGTTAAACTGGCTACCCAAGAGAGGGCCTGTGAACTGTGTTGTGAACCTACAGTGACAGTGAATCCCGGACAATAATAAAATTACAGACAATCACAATGCCACGTACTCGCCGTCAATCACGCCGTCAATCCGACTTCGAAGACGCAGTAGAAGCGGATTTCCGCCCGCGTCATCGTCGCCCGCGCCACCTACGGGGACGCCAAGCTTCAACGATTTGGCGGCAATCATAGCAACGCTACAGCAAACTCAAACCGCAGCATTTGAACGCCTTCTCGACCGAGTTCTCTCACATGAGTCTCGTCGCGAATCGCCACCACCGACGCCAGCGGCGGCGCCTTCGCCCGCCATGGCGTACGCGCCCGCTCATCACCTCGGAACCTTCGCGCTTTGTACCGCGCGGTTCAGCGGAGCGCCCGGCGGCGACTCGCTCGATGGATTTATCGATGCTGTGGAAGCATACAAGGAATGCGCCTGCGTAGGAGACGACAACGCCCTACGAGGATTATCTATGCTGGTAACAGGAGATGCAGCCGTGTGGTGGCAGGGCATCAAGTCCACCATCACCTCCTGGAGCGAAGCCGTGACGTCAATAAGAAGCGCCTTCGGCGACAGTCGTCCGCCACATCGAATCTACATGGAATTATTCAGCATGTCCCAAGGTCCCTCTGAGAAAACCGAGCTGTTCGTTGCCAAGGCGCGAGCCCTACTGGCCCGCCTTCCCCCCGGCGACATCACCGAAAAGGTCCAGCTGGACATGCTCTACGGCCTTTTACACCGTCGAGTTCGTGAACGCCTTCGACGAGACGAGGTAACTTCGTTCGATACGTTACTACGCAAGGCGAGACACGTCGAAGATGCAACCGACGAGTGCGCCGTAGACAAATGCCAATCCCAACGCCGAACTTCGATGTCATCATCATCCTCACCTACAGTGGATGAAGTTCCCGCTACGGTGTCAACGCCACCGCAACCTCATCGGTTTGTGACGCCGACGACGCCGCGTGACCCACGCGGACCCCATCAGGGAGGATAGTGAACTCAAGGGTCACTGACCTTTCTGGGGTGATCCTCACTTCTAGAGTAGTGAGGAGAACATCGTGAGTGCGCGCGGAACCATCTGCAAGCCTTACCCGTCGAGTAGCTTTTACGCACGGGTGGTTGTGCTTTAACAGCAGTTTATATAATGAAGCGCCAGCAATACTGCTTTTGGCACCGGAATCCAACATACCTCTACCTCTAATACCTAAAATTTGGACGCTTAACATAGGTCTTAAACTAGCCTGGTGCTCAATAGAGTCACACAGGAGACCATGTTTATCGTCTGCGTTAACTGGGGATAAATGTCCCAAACTTTTCGTGGACACCCTACTTTTGGTCGACGTGGTCACCCTACTTTTGCTAGTAGGTATTGGAGCATGTTTACCTAAATCCACACGATTATAATAACGCGTAGGTATTTCGCAAGCGTTAGACCTAACACTACTTCTAGCACTCAAATTAGGCCTAACCTTTGACCTAGAACCGTTCCCATCTTCGGTACCGAGAAAGCGCAAAGGAAGAATCGCTGAAAAATCGGTCGGAGCGTATTCGACACTATGTTTACGAACATGAGATGAATTTACGCTTGGAAGGGAGGTAGGAGGTTTCGAAATATCGCGTTGGGTACGTTTTGGCTTACTTACCTGAGGTTTTACCTCACCATCGGTAAAAGAATCGGATGCGGGAATGGACCATGCGACGTCGACGGCGTAACAAATCGTGTTGCACTTTGTACACTGAGACCGGGTAACACCTTTCGCGTTGCAACCGTAGCAAGAAGGTACGGTTTGCATATCGGTAATGTCTTTCGAACTTAATTTTTGACACTCGTCACGCAGATGTCCGTATCTTTTACAATAAACACAATATCGGTTTCTATTTAACGAAAACGGCGGGGCACTGCCGTCGGAGACCGTAGATTGGATCGCGGGAACATCGCGCGAAGAGAGGCGAACAGGAGCGTCGCAAGCGGCGCCGGCGTTGTTGCTAGGCGCGTCGGCGTTTCTGTTGCTATGAGGATGCGGTCCACCGCTGGCGCTCGACGGATGGGGTCCGCGTGGGTCACGCGGCGTCGTCGGCGTCACAAACCGATGAGGTTGCGGTGGCGTTGACACCGTAGCGGGAACTTCATCCACTGTAGGTGAGGATGATGATGACATCGAAGTTCGGCGTTGGGATTGGCATTTGTCTACGGCGCACTCGTCGGTTGCATCTTCGACGTGTCTCGCCTTGCGTAGTAACGTATCGAACGAAGTTACCTCGTCTCGTCGAAGGCGTTCACGAACTCGACGGTGTAAAAGGCCGTAGAGCATGTCCAGCTGGACCTTTTCGGTGATGTCGCCGGGGGGAAGGCGGGCCAGTAGGGCTCGCGCCTTGGCAACGAACAGCTCGGTTTTCTCAGAGGGACCTTGGGACATGCTGAATAATTCCATGTAGATTCGATGTGGCGGACGACTGTCGCCGAAGGCGCTTCTTATTGACGTCACGGCTTCGCTCCAGGAGGTGATGGTGGACTTGATGCCCTGCCACCACACGGCTGCATCTCCTGTTACCAGCATAGATAATCCTCGTAGGGCGTTGTCGTCTCCTACGCAGGCGCATTCCTTGTATGCTTCCACAGCATCGATAAATCCATCGAGCGAGTCGCCGCCGGGCGCTCCGCTGAACCGCGCGGTACAAAGCGCGAAGGTTCCGAGGTGATGAGCGGGCGCGTACGCCATGGCGGGCGAAGGCGCCGCCGCTGGCGTCGGTGGTGGCGATTCGCGACGAGACTCATGTGAGAGAACTCGGTCGAGAAGGCGTTCAAATGCTGCGGTTTGAGTTTGCTGTAGCGTTGCTATGATTGCCGCCAAATCGTTGAAGCTTGGCGTCCCCGTAGGTGGCGCGGGCGACGATGACGCGGGCGGAAATCCGCTTCTACTGCGTCTTCGAAGTCGGATTGACGGCGTGATTGACGGCGAGTACGTGGCATTGTGATTGTCTGTAATTTTATTATTGTCCGGGATTCACTGTCACTGTAGGTTCACAACACAGTTCACAGGCCCTCTCTTGGGTAGCCAGTTTAACACATGCCCGGCCGGCTGACTCTATCTCGGGGTTCGGAGAGTTAATGAGAATGCTGATATTTGATAAGAATGTATAATAAAGCACGTAAAATATAAAATAAACAGTAAAACACAATAATAACGCCACAAAACATAAAAATGTACTCGAGCCGCTCATGCGTCGCGGTTACGCGCGGGCCGCCGAATCTCACTGGCCTGGCGCGAGATGGCGCTAGTCGCCTTACAATCACGGCGCGTTCCGGAAAGGGATGTCAAGTCGACGCGGCGTGGTCCAAATAAAAATGATTTGACAGGTGACAGATCACCGCGCGCTACAACTTTCTTTTTTAAATAAAGACATAAAAACCGGCCAAGTGCGAGTCGGACTCGCGCACGAAGGGTTCCGTACTATTATCAAAACGGCAAAAAAATCACGTTTGTTGTACGGGAGTCCCACTTAAATATTTATTTTATGCTCTTTTTAGAGAAATACATCATCTGTGAAAATTTCAACTGTCTAGCTATCACGGTTCACGAGATAATATAATAACAACGCAGTTTGACTAATTAATGATATGCGTTCTACCAAAATTCGTAATTTATTATATCAGTACAAAATTGAAAGTTGCATGAAATTGCTTTTTTCTATGGGATTATTGAAATTTGGACAGAACAAAGTCTTTTGCGCTTCGGCTAGTTTTATAATAAAACCTTATATTTATTAAATAAGCAGTTACTAAACTACTTCACTGTCTCGATGTAAAGTTATTATAAGCTCTTAATTGACTTGGGTCTAGTTTAAAATCGACTGAGGTCATTAAAACACGGCACGGTATTAAAACACCGGCTCATTGGTATGCATCGAAGGCGACGCAATCAATGCGTAATAACGTTCAGGGAAATGCTTTTAATATCAACAACCCGTTTTTACGGAGCTGTTTTCGTTTGCAGTGCTGCCTTTTCAGGTTTAACATAAAAATAAATCCCATAAACCCTAGCACATGAGTAGGTAATGTTCGAGCCGATTTCAATTCAATTAGCCATAAAAATAGCTGTTTTATGATTATTTAAATGGGGTACGGTTAAAAACCATTTATTTTTAAGTAGCTTTCGCGTACGGCTATGCTTATGGGATAATCGGAAAAAGTTGTTTATTAAATGCTATCCCAGTACCACATACATTTAGCGCCGCGGTTATCTGTCACACCTGTCAATTCATTTTTATTTGGACCACGCCGCGTCGACGTCACATACCTTTCCCTAATGCGCCGTGATTTAAAGGCGACTAGCGCCATCTCGCGCCAGGCAGAGTGCGTTACCGCGACGCTTGACGCTTGATAAACGGGAGTGCGTGAACTTTATTTGTATTGCGTTGTTTTATTGTGTATTTTTGTTTTATTATATATTTTAATGACTATCAGTGTTTTAATTAACATTATGAACCCCAAGAAAGAATTAGCCAGCCGGGCAAGAGTTAAAAAACTGTATTTATTCTAAGCTTCATACAAAGTGTTCACTAGATTAAACATCCACATTTATAGTATTAGAGAAAAGGACTATGACTCTAGATATAATTAAAATTAATGGGCTAACAAGAGTTTTAGTTGAAACACAACATATTTTATCATCTACTACTTTGTTATATTTACGATAAAAGATCCACTTATTTTTTAATTTACCCACAGAGAACTGAAAGCGAAAAGATAAAACACAGTGACATCAACAGACATAGATTTTCATAAAACAAAATTGTTTAAATCTCTAGAGCGCAAAATGTCCTATATTTTTTCTAAACCGTCCAACAAGACTTTTAGGTAAGCCACAGCCACCTTTATAATATAGACAAGCTGACCCGGCGAACTTCGTATTGCTTTAGAATTAATAAATGTTGTGTTAAGTGCCCGATCCCGTTCCCGTTACCTTTCCCGTTCCCGTTAAAAAGTATCCTATGTCCGTCTCCCGATTCTAAGCTCCACCCACCAATTTTCAGCCAAATCGGTTCAGCCATTCTTGAGTTGTAAATAGTGTAACTAAAACTACTTTTTAACACATGCCCGGCCGGCTGACTCTGTCTCGGGGTTCGGAGAGTTAATGAGAATGCTGATATTTGATAAGAATGTATAATAAAGCACGTAAAATATAAAATAAACAGTAAAACACAATAATAACGCCACAAAACATAAAAATGTACTCGAGCCGCTCATGCGTCGCGGTTACGCGCGGGCCGCCGAATCTCACTGGCCTGGCGCGAGATGGCGCTAGTCGCCTTACAATCACGGCGCGTTCCGGAAAGGGATGTCAAGTCGACGCGGCGTGGTCCAAATAAAAATGATTTGACAGGTGACAGATCACCGCGCGCTACATACTCCCCTTCCAAGTTGGGAACACGTCCCGAGTCCAACTTGGGACATAAAACACGATAGCGTGGTCTTCTTTTGCGCTTTCTAGGCCGAATTGGGACGGTGGAGTTTAACGGAACGGTATCCGTGCTATGATAGCCATGAGACCTACCTACAGGTTCCCTATCATCGCTCCCCTTGGTCTTCAGCTGGGAGCGGGCCAAAGAAGTCGACTGAGACGAGTAAAGCAAGTCGGCTGCGTCTCGCTGTTGTGACAAACCAGCGAGCTTTTGAGATGGAGTGGGCCTATACCACGGGACTGACGACGTCGACTGGCGACTGTGGCGTTGTTCCTTGAAGGACGTAGGCTCCCCCTGTATTCTAACAATATTGTGCTGCAATAAATCGGACCGTTTCTTTTTATCATCAGACAGGTCGGCAGCAGGAGTAATCGTTGAAGGCGTTTTTGGATTTTCGTACTCGATTGGGTACGTGATGTGCCTACCAGAAAGGTGCCAAGTGGATGAAGCAAAGTCGATAACAATACCCGCAGCCACCAAGAAATCCATCCCGAACCTTTGTTCGGGATGGATTTCTTGGTTGTTCTTGGTTGGTTATGTTTTGTGGCGTTATTATTGTGTTTTACTGTTTATTTTATATTTTACGTGCTTTATTATACATTCTTATCAAATATCAGCATTCTCATTAACTCTCCGAACCCCGAGACAGAGTCAGCCGGCCGGGCATGTGTTAAAAAGTAGTTTTAGTTACACTATTTACAACTCAAGAATGGCTGAACCGATTTGGCTGAAAATTGGTGGGTGGAGCTTAGAATCGGGAGACGGACATAGGATACTTTTTAACGGGAACGGGAAAGGTAACGGGAACGGGATCGGGCACTTAACACAACATTTATTAATTCTAAAGCAATACGAAGTTCGCCGGGTCAGCTTGTCTATATTATAAAGGTGGCTGTGGCTTACCTAAAAGTCTTGTTGGACGGTTTAGAAAAAATATAGGACATTTTGCGCTCTAGAGATTTAAACAATTTTGTTTTATGAAAATCTATGTCTGTTGATGTCACTGTGTTTTATCTTTTCGCTTTCAGTTCTCTGTGGGTAAATTAAAAAATAAGTGGATCTTTTATCGTAAATATAACAAAGTAGTAGATGATAAAATATGTTGTGTTTCAACTAAAACTCTTGTTAGCCCATTAATTTTAATTATATCTAGAGTCATAGTCCTTTTCTCTAATACTATAAATGTGGATGTTTAATCTAGTGAACACTTTGTATGAAGCTTAGAATAAATACAGTTTTTTAACTCTTGCCCGGCTGGCTAATTCTTTCTTGGGGTTCATAATGTTAATTAAAACACTGATAGTCATTAAAATATATAATAAAACAAAAATACACAATAAAACAACGCAATACAAATAAAGTTCACGCACTCCCGTTTATCAAGCGTCAAGCGTCGCGGTAACGCACTCTGCCTGGCGCGAGATGGCGCTAGTCGCCTTTAAATCACGGCGCATTAGGGAAAGGTATGTGACGTCGACGCGGCGTGGTCCAAATAAAAATGAATTGACAGGTGTGACAGATAACCGCGGCGCTAAATGTATGTGGTACTGGGATAGCATTTAATAAACAACTTTTTCCGATTATCCCATAAGCATAGCCGTACGCGAAAGCTACTTAAAAATAAATGGTTTTTAACCGTACCCCATTTAAATAATCATAAAACAGCTATTTTTATGGCTAATTGAATTGAAATCGGCTCGAACATTACCTACTCATGTGCTAGGGTTTATGGGATTTATTTTTATGTTAAACCTGAAAAGGCAGCACTGCAAACGAAAACAGCTCCGTAAAAACGGGTTGTTGATATTAAAAGCATTTCCCTGAACGTTATTACGCATTGATTGCGTCGCCTTCGATGCATACCAATGAGCCGGTGTTTTAATACCGTGCCGTGTTTTAATGACCTCAGTCGATTTTAAACTAGACCCAAGTCAATTAAGAGCTTATAATAACTTTACATCGAGACAGTGAAGTAGTTTAGTAACTGCTTATTTAATAAATATAAGGTTTTATTATAAAACTAGCCGAAGCGCAAAAGACTTTGTTCTGTCCAAATTTCAATAATCCCATAGAAAAAAGCAATTTCATGCAACTTTCAATTTTGTACTGATATAATAAATTACGAATTTTGGTAGAACGCATATCATTAATTAGTCAAACTGCGTTGTTATTACGACTAATTCTAATTTTTGGAACGAAGTTCCTTATCGCGCGTTGTGAAAGGGGGCTAGACGGAAAAAATTCTTACGAAAAGTTGTCACGAAAAGTTGTCACGAAAAGTTGTCACGACACTTTTTTGCTATAGTATATCTATTAATATATATATCTATTAATTGTGTCGAGGTCGAGGTCGAGGTGGAAGTGGAGGTCGAGGTCGAGGTCGAGGTCGAGGTCGAGGTCGAGGTCGAGGTCGAGGTCGAGGTCGAGGTCGAGGTCGAGGTCGAGGTCGAGGTCGAGGTCGAGGTCGAGGTCGAGGTCGAGGTCGAGGTGGAGGTGGAGGTCGAGGTCGAGGTCGAGATCGAGATCGAGGTCGAGGTCGAGGTCGAGGTCGAGGTCGAAGTCGAAGTCGAAGTCAAAGTTGATTCCCCTTCCCTTGTCCCACGTTATTTTGTGAGAACTTCGTTCCATCCGGGTGTCCCTTGACACCTCTCAAGTTTTTTTTATCTACATCTACAGCAAATTTCAAACAGTAAATTTTCAAATACCTATGTTAAGGAAACACACACAGTACACCTTTTGTGGCATTTCATTTATACTTGTTTACAATAACAGTATACGTCTCAAAACCGATGTATACTGATCAAGAACTCACTTGATCAAACGATAAAGTGTGTTTCTGAATCTGAATTGATAAGTACAGCAAATAACCATAACGTCAGAAGCAATAGGTAGCTCACCTCGCAATCTGACATTTAAATTAAACTTAACTTGCCTCGCGTAAGCGGGTCATAAGAGCTTATAATTGATTCTGAACCTGAGATCAAAGGCATGTAGTAAATGGTCGACCGAAGCCGGCCGCACTAGAAATAGTTCAGTGATCCTACGAGTAGGTACTTATAATATAAATGCGGTTATGAATGTGACACAGAGTAATATAGTAGAATTACCATATTATGTATGTAGTCAAGTACCTAAGGAAGTACCACTTTTTATGCCAATCTGAAATGAAATCTTCTATACTTATAATAAATCTGTAGAGAGGTCAATTCTGTACATGAAATATATTTCCAAAATAACTATCAGGGGATGATTAGGGATCGATACTGATGCCAAAAATGCAATCAGTAAAATTTTTGTCTGTCTGTCTGTCTGTCTGTCTGTCTGTCTGTATAACCGTTATAGAAACAAAAACTACTGGACGGATTTTAATGAAACTTGGTACAATTATTTTTCATACTCCTGAGCTGGTTATAGTATACTTTTCATCACGCTACAATCAATAGGAGCAGAGCAGTGAAGGGAAATGTTGGGAAAACGGGAGTAGTTACTGCATTTCTTAAGCTTCCGTCGCGTGTGCAACCTTAATGGTTAAAGCTACACAGAAATCATGTATGACGGAAATGTTCTCCTTAAAATTATATAAAAAATATCCCACGACAGCATATGTTTATCTTTTATGGTTGACTCACAATAACACGTGTAACTCCCGATAGCTTAGCAGTTCGAAGCTTTCTGATTATATAGGGTGTCCCAACAAGAACGCAATTTTTAAATCTGGTAACATTCGAAGTGTCATTGTTTGACATTTGAACAATTGTTATTGTTTGCTAGTAGAAGGTACGAGGTTAGTAAAAATGGAGCGCTACACGAATGAACAACGCATTCTCATTGTGAAATGGTCAAAATAAAAAAAAATTGTTGTGAAATTGTCAAAAAAAACAGTCAATGGTGTTCGGTATCGTGAAATGATAACCAGTTTTTTCTTGCCTAGAATTGAAGAAATGAATGTGGAGGGCATGTGGTTCCAACAAGACGGCGCTACATGTCATACAGCCAGAGAAACAATTCAATTGCTGCATCAGTCATTTCCCGGTCGTGTTATTTCGCGTTTTGGAGATCCGAATTGGCCGCCTAGATCGTGCGATTTAACACCATTAGATTTTTTTCTTTGGGGTTTTTTGAAGTCGATGGTTTACGCGAATAAGCCGACGACGACTCAAGCCTTAAAAGAGGAAATTGGACGCTGCATTAATGAAATACCGCAGCATTTATGCAAAACGGTCATTGAAAATTTCATTAAAAGATCGCGTGCATGCCAGCAAAGCCGCGGCGGCCATCTGCACGATATATTGTTCCATACATAACCTCATTCTGTCTACTTTACGATATAATAAAGTTTCACGACTTTTTTTTAAATATCTGTGTTTTATTTATAATTTAAAAATTGCGCTCTTGTTGGGACACCCTTTATTTGACTACTCTTACGTTTATAACACTCTCAGTCATCCCTAATTAAAAAAGTTTACATTATTAACTATTCCATAATAAAGAATCATAGAAATCGGTATAGAAACACCAAAGTTATACATGAAATACGCTAATAATAAGCCATCGCGCGTGAATACTGAATCATGCTATAAGGATTATTTTTGTATATAAGGTCGCGAACGCACAGGCAGGCGGCTTGCTTAGCGCCTAGAGGCTAGCGAGTCACCTAGCGAGTAGCTTCGTAAAACGAACATACTCGAACGTTCGCGACCGGCCTAGCAGCTAGGCGTCAAGCGCGCAGTGCGGCCGGTCGCGAACGTTCGAGAATCGGTCGCCGCGCTCGATGCGTCTCGCGGCCGAAGGTATAAAAAGGCGGGGCGTCCGAGCGCGAGCTTCATACAATTTTTGTGTGATACTGCGCAACCGGACCCACCGTGTTTAAGGGTTAAAATGCATTTACAAATCTATGGAAATGTACAAATTGTACTCCAAAAATCTGGAATTGTACTAGAATACTGAATGTACTAGAATTGTAGTTATATCCCGAGATAACTTTCTAGATGTCAAACGACGCAAGGAAATATGAGCTTAACTGCTTTGACTCAACGGCACGTTTCAAGTGCACAGCGGGCGATGACGTCTGCCAGTATTAAATTACCTTAGGGTTGACCCAATAAAAATGTTTAATTTTTTTATAAAATGGTCAATTCGTTTTTTTACAAATAGCTAAATAAATAAAAGTGTAGTAAGCGGTGTTGGTCGAGTAGGAGGTACCTCGACTTTTAATTTTAAGGTCGTGGGTTCGAATCCCAGCGTGCATCAATAGATTTTTTGTAAGAAATAAAATCCAGTTAGTCCTACTTCCTACTAATATTATAAATGCGAAAGTTTGTGAGTTTGTTCGTATGTTTATGCCTCAATCAGGCCAAAACCACAAAACGGATTAAAATGAAATTTGCTGTAGATGTAGGTATAATGCTCGAATAAATCATAGACTACTTTAAAATAAGAAAAACATTCCCAAAATGATAAACAAAACGCACAAAAGGTATGATTTTGGTATAGATGGATCTGGTGTGCAAAATCTGACATTAGTCTTCATAGCAACGTGCGTTACTCTATGCGATTATTAAAATTTTGACAGGATTATTTTTTTTCTGTCGCGGGTCTGCTATAGGCAATACGCTAAAAAGTTCTTATTTCTTCAAGTTATACGCGGGTGAAACCGCGGGGTACAGCTAGTGAAAAATAAAATAAGATTTTCTCAGATAGAAAATGCCTATGCCTATGCCGTATGTATGGGCTGAATCTACCTGGATGAAACGGAAAAAGTGATAAAATTTTAAAAACCATCAATCTTAAAAAGAAACTGTCTATAATTTACTTAGCTAGTATGATTATCTAACGAGTTAAACGAGTTAACGTTAATGTTTAATTATTTCCATAAGTTATTTTTGTCATAAAAAACAAAACTGTATGTTTTGCGGTTATTGAGAAAAAACGATTCTGCATTAAGGCCCTGTATGTCGACGATTGCTCTTTTTCGAAACGAAAATACATTATAAAAATAAAGATGTGTCTTGTTCAGAAGTATTTCTTTTTTCGTTTTGAAAAAGAGCAAATCGTCGACATACATGGCCTTAATCAAAAACATTTATTAAGCCAAGAGATCATCGACTGCATTTGTCAAAAAACTGCTTTTTTAATCAGGGGGTAGTGACAAATAGACATCAGGAAATTCCAAGATCTCTTCAGCCATATTACCTCAATTTTTCCAAACAAAAAGAATTGATATGAAATTAATCTTCACATTGAGAAGAGCTCTTGACTGAATGCGCGAAGAGCCCTTATGCCACGGCCTAGAGTGGGTTTTGTTCTTTCCTCGCTATTAACTCTCGTAAGGCCTATGTCACTTCAATTCATCTTTCCTTGAAATGAATAAAATATATATATATTTCTCAATAAAATGTTGCTTCTGGAACATAAATATATTTCTTTATTATACTATTTCTCTGTGGATTCAAAACAAATTGTGTATTTTTTTATGTTACAAAAAAATATTATTGTTATTATAGATAGACATTTTACAGCGCCATCTAACCCCAAACTAAGCAAAGCTTGTACTATGGGAACTAGATTACTGATTAAATGCTTACATATTTTCTCTTCTTTCCAGTCGTTCCTTCATTGCTGAAGATCGTGACCCCTTTGATGCAACTTGTTAACTATTTGTCTCCATCGGCTTCTGTCCGCTGCCTGATGAAGAGCCGCGCTTATTGGTATCTCCAGTTGTTCTGATACCTGGTCGGTCCATCGCTTAGGGCTTCGTCCCCGCGGTCTTTTCCCTTCTACTTTACCCGTTACCATTAGGCGCTCGAGATTATCGGAGCTTCTGTGAGCGATATGGCCGAAATACTGCAGTATTCGCTGAAGGCATAAAGCAGAAAGCCTCTGGACTCGTTCAATTCCGAGTTCTTCCAGTATGGATTTGTTTGTGCGACGAGCTGTCCATGGTATTCGCAGCATGCGACGCCAACACCACATCTCAAAAGCATCAACTCGGTGTCTATCTGCAGCTTTGATTATTATATTACATATTTTCTAAATACATTATAATAACCAGGCACAAAACATACATCTATGTCCATTGTCCATCACACAAAAATGTTTATCCTGCGTGGAAATCGAAACCACAATCTACAGCGCAGAAGGCAGAGTTACTACTAACTGAGCTGCGAGGCTAGTAAAAAAACATTGTAAAGTAAAATATTCTATATTGCACTGCGTCTAGCCATAATTAACTACACGCTACCCGAATAATGCTGGCGTGACGACCTGAACTTTATTAATATAAGAAGAAGGAGGTTCCCGACGCTCGGGTAGAATGGCATGAACTTTGGGGCAGCAGTGAGTGGTGGGGTAGTTTAGATTTAATAATTAAACTCATGTCAACGTACGAATATCTTGAACGTTCTATAATGGACATCGATGCAATGGAAACGTTAGTGTCTTTAACACGTTTCTTGAGCAGTTAGATTTAGGACTCGACCCAAAGCGTGCGAACGGATTTTTTTTTAATGTCATTGTTTAAACGTGTAAAACTCACGTAAAGTTTACAAGCTTTTAAAAACGTATGGTATCGTGTCCTATATATTGTGCAAGCACGTACACGAGTATAGTTGTTTTATCTCACGAAAGCGGGTGAGAAGTACTTGTAGGTAGTTGTGATGTGTATAGACACGCGCTTTTGTGTGCGTGACTGATATCGATAGATTCCGAGCTTACGCACACACAAACAATGTCAATGTCAAATCTAACACACAATTAAAACCATCGATGTAGTCGATGATTAAAACCAACCCACCTTCGTGAGAGTTCTATCTCACTATTAAACTGTAAACTCGACTGTAAATCAAAATGCTCCTTCGATGAACACGAAAGGTGTTAAGTAGGTAATTTTGCCCGTCGAGATATAACTTGCATGAAGTAGGTACTGCTATTTTATCTGTGCACATGACTGAGGAAGCCTTCGAAACTTCTCTTATAAATTGAGGAAAAGATTTAATACTACTTAAACTTTGCGTAAATAATGGATTTTTTGTTGAACAGCTTTAGTAATATATAGGAGAACTTTACCTACTTTAAGGTGATACTAGAGATTTTTGACTTTTTGTATGGGTTGAATCTACCCGGATAAGACGGAAAAAGTGATAAAACTGCATTATCTTGAAAACCATCAAATTTATGAAGAAACCGTCTGTAATTTACTTAGCTAGTATGATTATCTAACGAATTATATAAAAATGAACTGTTTAGCTATTCATAGTTTTGATTAAAACCGAAACTAGTGTTTTTGAAGAGCCAACTTTGGAAAATAAATCTATCGAGAAAAGTTTCACCGATCGTGTTTCTGTCTGTAATTTATCTAGATTAAATCCTTAAGTTCTCTTTGTCGTAAAAACAAAACTGTATGTTTTGCGGTTATTGAGGAAAAACGATTCTGCATTCTTCAAAAACATTTATTACTCCTCTTAACAAGTGGAAAATAGAGTGGTACTTTTCTAGATTAAGAACTTTTGAAAGAACATTTATTTTTGCAGAGCAACAGCGGAAATAGTATATGGGTAATTTCCGTTCTCGATTTTCCTGTCAATAAAATATAGACAGAAGTACTAATACGAATCTATATATTAATCCTAAATTAGACTTAAACTCAAACTAAGTATTTTGCCTTTTTTAACGACTCAAACATATAAATTTCTTATGTAAACACACAATACAACAAAACGAAATTTACAAAATGAAACTGTCAAAGAAAGTAAAAAGGGATTTAAGGTACAAACTTTTTAATAATGGCTTTTAATTTGGCTCAAGTCCTTTGTACGTAGAGCGCGTTTAGAGCGGATATCCGACAGATAAGTGCCTGATAGCATAAGCGTTTAATAAAAACGGATTAGAGATGGACAAAGATGAAAATTTCACTGTTTTACAATAGTCTTCAAAAATCTAATCTACGTGGACAAAATTCGCGGAAAAAAGCTAGTAAATATTTCCAAAACTTGTGCGATGTGCGTACTGTACTGTTCTAGTGTTAGCTGCTAACTGACAATAGTATGGTGTATCACTTTCCATATTAATACAGCACGAACACGATGGCTGTCGATGAACATTTGGGTATTGTGCACATTTGGCGGCTGCCAAGCCCAATCGACGCGAATGCTCACAAACGCTCACAATTCACGTTACCCGGCCACAATGCTGCCTGTCAGCGACACTCGTTCGCACATTCAACCACAGCTTCAATGGTAGTCTAGATGCTACGCAAATTAAGCTGATACTTTCGCTATGGATATTAGCTATGATACTAAACAGCTATGATGATAGAGATGTTGTAAAAACTAAAAAAAAAACTTGAGAGGTGTCAAGGGACACCCGGATGGAACGAAGTTCTCACAAAATAACGTGGGACAAGGGAAGGGGAATCAACTTTGACTTCGACTTCGACTTCGACCTCGACCTCGACCTAGACCTAGACCTAGACCTCGACTTCGACTTCGACCTCGACCTCGACCTCGACTTCGACAAGGAACTTCGTTCCAAAAACTACGAAAATGTATCCACCAAACAAAAAGTTTAGTATAGATAATATTTTTAGGGTGACAAACGGAACCCTATTAATATGCCTTCGCTGCGGTCCATAAAATTATAAAAAATGGTGTTTCGGTGATACGAAACCCTACGTGTGAGATTCTGACTCGATTGATGTTATCGAGACGTTATTACTGTTGAAATGATTTTTGTCATGGATATACATTTACTTAAAAATTAAAAAAAAAAAAAAAAAAAAAAAAAAAAAAATAGGGTTACGACTGTAATCCCCGAGTATATTAAGTATATTTACTTTATATTAAGATTTTTCACTAAAACTCTTAGAGGAAACCCACTCTACAAGACACCCTGCCTGAGACTCCACGAGGTATTTAAATGTTTATGAAATGAATAAAACCTTACTTTCAATATCCAACCTCTCAAAACGAAGCTTTGTTTTTATTTAGTTTTTAAAATAAAATTATTTGCGTCTTCAATGCTATTTGCATGAGAAAAGTTAACAGATATTCAATAAACCCTTCCAGGTTGTTTGATCAGGTGGCGGAAAGGTAAATCTCTATTGGTTGAACAAAGTGCGTTCTTGGGTATGCAAAAAAGATAGGTAGGTATAGCTTGAAATTTTCAAAGTTAACATACTTGATTTTATTACTACAGTCACTTTTACTTATGTAACTTGATGTCCTGAAATGATTTTTATTTTTTTACTTTTATGAAAAACCTATCCGATATCAATGAAATAATATATGTATGTTTATTACCTACATATATAGATATAAGGACCACTTCAAATTTATCTTGAAAGACACTTGAAATCGGGCCATTCATCAGTCATCGCTGCACGTACACACATTAACAAATATTAACAATACCTATACAGCTAATTGAGAACCTCCTCTTTTAAGTCGGTTTTAATCTTCTTAAACCGACATCGAAAAAGGGGGAAGTGGAAAATCTCTTGATTACAGAGAGCTTTTAAAAGCAGAACGTTGGCCCGTTGTCTCTGTGATTATTCGTGTACTTTGTGCTGTTGCAAATGCACAGTCATTAACGAAATTATTCAAAACGAGAAGTGTTTTGTTTCCATAATTTGACACACACAATAATCATTATTGCATAACTACGCGCTTTCAAGTTTCAAGTACACCAACATTCCCAAAACAATTAAACGTAAGAAAACTGTCGACAGAATATACTAAAAGTGTGTTTTGCACAATTTGTACCACATTTTTGTCTTATTTGAATGGGTTTTATATTTTACCTATATAAATTATACTTTTTTTCTTGTATTGCTCACGTTTAGAGACAATATAGTAATCTATTAATCTAGTTAAAAGATCGCCCATTTTAAGGAAATATTGGCATTTCATGACAAGTCTGAACGAGTTCAAGACGGGTGATAAACGACCTATACCAACCTAACCTACAATATACTGCAGCGGCGGACAATGCCATATGAGGGTCATTCTGTCTGCACTTCCTGTTTAGAAATGTAGGGTACCTATCTTACAATTCACCTATTCAATCTATTTTACTGTGAGAACTGCAGAGGTAACATTGAAAAGAATTGATAGCTTCGAAAGGCTTTTAAAATAATGAGAAATAAAAAGAAAGAAATTGAATTTAATCTACAAAACTGACCTACTTAAAAAAATACCTACAAAAAACTTGGAAGGAAAGAGTAAGAACTTATTATCCTAAAACCATAAAATCGAATGCTTGGTAACCGCCATTATATTTTCTTACCCTACCTGATATAACTACGTAATGCTTTCAAACAGGCATTGTGTAACCAGGGTCTCGAGTGGAAAAGATAGTTTAGATTCTCATAAGTTAAGATAAGCGCCTCTAGCGGTTACTTTGAGAACTATAATTCTTCGTGCTGTCACCCCCACTCAAGGCTTAGTTGTTAGCGTTAACTATACCTAATCATTATTTTAGTAATAAAGACTATCAATCTTATTCTGAAAATAGCAAAGTAGTGGGCGGGTCAGTTCGTAGTTTGGGAAATATTTCTTCACGAATTTCCAAATAGTGTGTGCCTGTGCAGACTGATTAGACAGACATATTCTCTTCACCCAATTTGTCCATTACGTAATCGTCCATAAACAAGTAAACAACCATTTTCGGAAGAAATCTATCGACTCAGCAAACAGCGTGTAAGTTACAACGGTCGGAGACATGGAGTCGTTAAAGATTGGATATGCTATCAAGCCTCCGCTTAAGTGGGTCAGCCTATTATTTGCAACACGTATCTTATCCAAAACCATCATTATAAGATCTCAAGAGAATTCATGATCTCTGGAACAGACGGTGCACTTCAATTAAATATTCAGGGTCGCAGTACTCAGCTGAGCGTAGCTCCACCTACTTGTACCTCATACGCTAAGCTTTCATCTCCTTTCAGTTCCGCCGAGGCATTTCGGCTTGTGCTTTAGTCATTAGAAGTGTTTTGAGGAAAAATTATAAAACAAAACAGGCCTAAGAGTTATAAGAATTATAATATGCCCTTGTACATGTCATGTTCTTTTTTATGTCATAATTAAGGTTTTTTGTGTTTTCTGTGTATTAAAGCATAAATACGGAAGATAAGTACTATGTAACTAAACGTTCGATGTACTTTTAGACCGCAAACTGTACATATTTATGCCATCTTTATTATTCCTCGGACATTACCGATCTACTTCGGATTTCCGATGTCGGGTAGGAAATCGGCCCTTCCGATCCAAGAGTCCGGTTCTATATCCTGTCTGAGATGTTTATGAACGATGAGTGGTAGGTAATCTTTTTTCGGCTTGAACTGTACTGATGAATAGGTATTACTTTCGGTTTTCGGTTTTAGTTACGTCATTTTGTTAATACTGGGTCTTAGCAGAGAATCGATAGACTTGTAGGAAACTAGCTTCTACCGAGCTTTCAACTGTTTTTTTGTTAAACTGTTTTTTTTGACGGCTTTATGCTATGCTGAGACCTATGTCAGCGATGCCGGACTATCAATCGTGAGCCAACTCTTCTGCCTGCCGTGCCTTCTCCTACTTAAATGTATCCTCTTTGCCAACTGTACCTAACCAAAACCAAGTATTTTCCAAATACATCATTGTTGGATAAATTAAGAATGTTTGTTATTAAATAACTTAAACTCGTGTATAACATCTTCAATAAGACTTCCATATTTAAGTAACAGCTAACGTCCGCTCTTAATAACAAGAAAACAATGTTCTCCAAAGTTTGTTTTTGCGAAACGAGTTAAAACAAATTTACCGATTTTTATAACAACATTTTTATACAACAGCTACACGCCACTCGCCGCGTGACTCACAACCGTTCCAATAACATTAGCTAGCCAGCAGGGCTATTTTGTAAAAAACATGAATATCATGTTATGATGTTGAATGCAATACCTAATGTTAGAGAATACCTAATCTGTACACTTTTCATAGTAACTATTCACAGTTTATGCACCTATACCTACGCTTCAGCGTAGGTATTGTATTGGAAGCGTAGGTATGGGTGCCTAAACAGCATAAAAAGCGTAGGTATTATGGCATTCAGTACCATGTTATTCGCACTTCGTACACTCTATTGTTATGCAAATTTTTAAAATTTTACCGCTGTTAGTACACCGGCTTTCAAGACAGTCAAGATAAAAAGTATTTCAACTCATGATTGATAAAATAGTAAAATCAACTAAGTACTTGTATGACAAAGTAGGAAGGCTATCTACTAGGTCCATGGATTCTATTTAATTTTGTATTCCCTTGTGTTTAAAGAGACATAGCCTCGTCAAAAAAAATTGAAATAGTTGTCTCTTATGTCGTCACGTCACTCTTGTTTTGCATAACTCCTACTTAATTTTTGATAAGATGAATGAAGATAAAAATTTATTAAAAAAAAAAAAATAAGATCACGACTGTAATCCCCAAGTACGGTACACATCCTGTCTGATCTCCAGGCGCTTTAGATCCTTGAATATGTCTAAAGGAGGTAGTCAGAGGCACGTCTAAACATTATATTTAGCGCATACCCGCATTTTGCAGTAGTTAGCATTTCATATGGGATAGGTTGCAAGAATATCGCCGCCCACCACCCAAGAATAACTAGGATCACGACTGTAATTCCCAAGTACGGTACTCTGTCGTACTCTGAGATCACAAGGCGCGTACACCTTAAAGATTGTCTAAAGAGGGTAGTCAGAGGCAAGTTCTAACATTACGTTTGGTACAATACCCACATTTTGCAATAGTTAGTATTCCATACGGGACAGGTTGCGAGCTACTAATAAAAGTAGTATGTTATAAAAAATGCTAAAACTTTTGTCATTCACTGTACTTAACTCTCAATTTTTCTATGCTAATTTCAACCTTATAGAAAGAGTGTACGAAGTGAGAATCGTTGTATGGGATTTCAAAATTATTTTTTATGTCGTTGTAAAAGGTCGAGTGTACGAAATGCGAATAACCCAACATGATAATCATGTTTTTACAAAATAGCCCAGCAGTACTCTCTATAAAAGCAACCGGCGGGTAAGCTCGATGGAATTAATTATTTCCTGGAAGGCACGTGATCCTCTTGGATGTAACGCAGGCTCTTGATAAAGTATGGTACAACGGCTTCATCTAAGAACAAGTTTTCCAAACTTGGAGTGCCACGTAGACTTGTATATACCCTTGAAAGACTTCTCGCAAAACCGATGCTACCGCGTGGAAGACACACTCTGGAATAATTACCCCATCATAGCTGGAGCCTTAGCGCTCTTCTATAACAGCGCGTTGTTTACCAGTAATACCAATCGCACTAATCAGATGGAAATCGCTCTGTTCGCGGACAACACAGCCTTATACATAGCCGACAGAAATTCTGATCGGATGTGTATAAGACAGCACAAAGCCCTCTCCGAACTCAGCTCATGTTTTCGCAAGGGGCGCATTGAGGTAAACCCGAAGAATATTGCAGTAATTTACTTTCGGAAAAACCAAGCTTAGTCATCCACCTCCATGAGCAACTTATTCCCGTGGTGAACTCTGCCTGATGTTTAGGCATGATCTTATAGTTCATAGTTGTAATCATTTATTTATATAAGACAATAAATTAAAATTCTAAAGATTCAAAGTAAAATAATAACGTATTATTAATTACTAAAATGACATTATAAAATGTTCATTGTATGCGTTATTTTATGAACACGTTGGATAGGCATTGCATACCATTGCATAGTTACTGTCATGCGCATGTAAAGTTGACTACAACCTTTAGTCGGGCTTAGTGATTATAATTATTCAATTTCTGCAAACGCAAACTCACAAACTCTTCTACTCTACTATAATATTATAAAGTGGTAAAATTTGTATTTTTGTTTTTAATGAGAAAATAAACACTACTAGTCAATTAAAAAAACCGATTTTATTCTATTTTTAGTATTTGTTGTTATAGCGGCAACAAAAATACATAATCTGTGAAAATTTCAACTATCTACCTATCACACAGTTCATGAGATACAGCCCTGTGACAGACAGACGGACAGATGGACAGACGGACAGACAGACAGACGGACAGCGAAGTCTAAGTAATAGGGTCCCGTTTTTACCCTTTGGGTACGGAACCCTAAAAAATCACGTTGCTACATTATCAGCAAGTAAAATAGACTATATTTTACTTTCGAGAAAATTAGAGATCCTTACGTAAATTGCAATAACGTAACCTAAAATATCATTTTTTTCCCGTAATCATCATGAGAACACCTCTGCGAATCCGGGGCGGACTTGCCTATAGGTAATCTTCATTAGTGCACCCGAGCATTGCCGGATAGCTAGTTTATTATACAAGCATGCTCTAAATTCTCGACTCAGAGTTCAGGCGGAATATTTACCGAGACAAATGGCGACCACACGGATATAGACAAGACTTGCATAGTACGGTCCCTGCACTCCTGTATACGGCGGAACTCAGCTAGTTTTGGCAGAGATGTGGAGTAGCAGAAATGTGGAACGCTACCAAAATCAATTTTGACTAAAATAACTGGTATTCTGAAATTTAAATAGAGATCGAGAATTAAGCTATTGAGCATCATTGCAGGATAGAAATAAGAAACCTATAAAAAACAGACATCCTAGACATCCTCTCAAATCTTCAGATCCTTTGAAGATGTCTAGTGGGTGTAGTTAGAGGCACGTCCAAACATATTTGTTACATGCCCACATTTATATTATTAAACCTATTATTTTTTTCTTTATCCTACAATATTACTTTATTAGATACACTTTAAATATTAACCACACCTACCCATTTCAAAAGCCGTCTTTTAACATACGTGTAATTTCCATCACATATTATATAAACATTTCTGATTTTTTACTTGGCAAACTTCGGAGAAAAAGAGGATGGGATTGAAAAAAAAGCAAAAACTATGAAAACAATTAAAAAATATGTCAATCAATGCTAAAGCTTTCAGTATAAGCAAAAGCATTCCAATACAAACTCTCAACAGCTGAATAATTTCAATAATTTCAGTTTTTAGGGTTCCGTACCCAAAGGGTAAAAACGGAACCCTATTACTAAGACTTCGCTGTCCGTCTGTCGGTCTGTCAGTCTGTCTGTCCGTCTGTCTGTCACAGGGCTGTATCTCATGAACCGTGATAGCTAGACAGTTGAAATTTTCACAGATTATGTATTTCTGTTGCTGCTATAACAACAAATACTAAAAACAGAATAAAATAAATATTTAAGGGGGGCTCCCATACAATCCCCTTTTTGCCGTTTTTATAGATAATGGTACGGAACCCTTTGTGCGCGAGTCCGACTCGCACTTGGCCGGTTTTTATAACAGCTTCGCACGATGTACTAATGAAGATAATTTTTTGATACCTTAGATTCTCGATAGTTACATTATTGCAATTTTGGTGGGGATCTCTATTTTCTTTTCAAATAAAGTATGGCCTGTGTTACTCGCTGATAATGTAGCTTTTAAAATTGGTGATGTTTTTATTTTATTTATCTATCTACAAACAAATATATAAATTTTAACTACAAAAACGGCTAATTACCACGTTTTTTCTTTTTTTGCTGACGTTTCGAGACAATTCAGATGCTCTTCATCATGAGCATCGCCCGCGACCGCGATCAACGGCAGATCATCAAATATTGAGTATTAGCATCTGAATTGTCTCGAAAAGTCGGCAATACAAGAAAAACGTAGTAATTAGCCGTATTTATAGTTAAAATAAGTAACAACCACGATAGTTTAATTCTAAAAAACAAATTTTACCTATTATAATAGTAGAGTAGATAATTTTGTGAAATACTCTTATAACTCTCCTGGTGTATCACTGTAGTCGAATAATTACTTAGGAGTAAGTACTCCTAAGGAACTCGTAAACGTTAATTCAATTCCAAGTTGTATATAAAAGTCATAGAAACCAATGAAACGATCAAGAATGAAGATGTAGGCACCATGCTTTCAAATGTTCGTAAATTTATGTGACACGGTAGCTATCGACTTCCTTTTTTTATCGTAAATCTTCAGCATAACATTCACCGGTAAATTTAAAATAATTAACTTGTAGCTTAGTGAACCTGCAAGTTAATTATTTTAAATTTAATCAGTAAAATGTTTAGACGTGCAAGATTATTTCAGATTAAACTTGTGGTCACCGAAGTTCTGACTTAATTACAGTATCGACAATGTTCAGGGCAACGTATCAATTAACAATTTCAGTATTTCCTCAAACGAATGCAGTAACAGTATACCTCGAAGGAAAAGTTTCAGTAAAAATTACCAACCGAAGTACACGCTTTTGTATTTTACAGTTGAATGAATACGTTTAAAATCCATTGTATTCGAATGGGCTAATCACAGCAAATCAAAAGCCATTGTTATCAGTACTAATTGTAAAACTTTTGTTCAAAGTCAAATTTCACTAAGTGAAAAACTTTTCAGTTGGTATTTTCAATTATAAAAAGAGAATGGCTGATAGCAGACACTGTTCAAGCCAGACGGTTACTCAAAATTTTAGCAGTGGTGCAGTTATGATTATTTGATTAGTCTTGGTTCTGTTGGCACCATAAACTAACTGGGATTTCGTAAGACACGATCGATCGTATTTTGTTTACGAAAAAGTCTAAATTTAGTGTTGGTACCCAGCTTGACCACCTAGTGGTTAAGGTTCATTTAAAGCAGTTACAAAGAGAAGGAATTGTACGAATTATTTTATCTATTAATTGTACTACAAGGGATCCCAAGATATTTACGTTTGAATGGGGTCAGGCCAGGAAGTATCTTTATTTGTCGGATGATCGTTAAAAGATATACAGAGGTCCAGAAGACTTCGCTGTTGTCCTAACGATTTGTACCAAGTGTGATTGCTTCAATCAATCCAAAAAAACGTAAACCTAGCGTAAACCATAGAGTGTCAGTCTTAAATTTGTGACTTAGATTTGGAAACGTGATTTAGATTGATTAATGTTAATGTGTAATTAATGTGATTTAGTAACGTCAACCTAAAATAGTCAGTGTAAATAGGTGTTCACTTAATGAAACTTTATAAGTAATTTGAACTTTAGTATAAACTAAACACGAGTGTAAACTTTCTATGATATGAGTAGATACTGGCGGCAATTCTGTTGTCTGACAAACTCGTATTTAATTAAATTTTAGTCAGTATGTGGTAACAACAGAGTTGGCATCATTCTATCATCCGAGATTTAACATATATAAATCTATTGAATTCCATGACAAAATTGGCAAATTCCGGTGTTTATTTTATACAAAGGCCAGGCGGCAAATGCGTGCTGCCATTAGCAGCGTGTGCTGACGGGCTCGCCGATAAATACGCGTGTTGACACTGTCTTGATAGCCCACTGTTTGAGCTGCTTGTATACGCACTTGTATAAGGGTAAGGTCAGTGCGAGTTTACACAACTGAGGTTTTCACTGGACTTAGTAACTGTGATAATAGATAAAGCTATATATATATATATCTATAAAGATAAGTTATTTTTAACCGAACAAAAAACAGAGGAGGTTCTCAAGTCACCGCGTATATATTTTACCGCAAATCTTTTTACCTGGTGATAATTCAGATTTTAATGTTTTTTTTCTATTGTGTAGAGAATAGTCTCAAGTTGGTTCCAATTCAATTATATTAATGTAGGACTAATAGCTACTTCATAAAACTTATAAACTAATATTGTCCCTTGACTTTCCGATTGGTTGAAACATTTTCGTCGGTTTTCTTTTTAGTTTTTTGAAACGTAATTATATATATTAGATAAGAATGTCCTTTTTTGTGTAAGACTGTAATAATAAGCATAGTCGTTTTTATTGGCCAGCAGCTAGCCTGAATCGAATCTAATGTAAGTGGATTCGATTTTCTGTTTGGGAGACAGTGCCCTGATAGCTCTTGACTGTCTGCAGTCAGCCGTCCGTGCCCACCTTTCGTTGTGTTTGTTTTGGGTATGTCGCCGCATCCTGTTTGTAGGTACTTCTCGTCCCATTTTCTAAGAGCATTGAGCATCATATAAAGTTTTCCGTTTAAAGATTTTCACCGAAGTTAGAAAACTTGCTGATGTGATCTTATTTTACAAGAAAGCAAAACGCTGCATCGTTTGAGCTGATTTTAAAAGATATTTTACTGTCATAAATGGCGTGCAAACACAGATATGGCTGGCTCCCATCGGAGAGTTTAATGCGTGTAAACAATTCACGGAAGGAGTCTCCATAACTTTCTGGATTCTTTCACTATCATTCTCAATCTATTGTTGATGATTAAGGTGCCTGTCAAATTTATGACAGCTCGCATTTTTTGTACTCGGTCGTATTCTGTGGCCGCACACTAAGAATAGTGCAAACGCACACATTGAAGCTACTTCACACTTCATTTACCAAGACTAAATAACTAGTCTTGATACTTGAAAATATTTGGTGCAATAGGTATGTCATATTTGTATAGGTAGGTATGTACTTAATAATTTTATAGGTTGCACTTGACAAAAAGAAAATAAATATAGAAAAAAATAATATATATTATAAGACAGGTTACAAATCGTAAAGTGCTACTACACAGTTACTAATATTTGACTGTGCAAAAAATATTTGTTAGGTACCTACTAATAAAATACATTATGACAAAACGGTAAGTATCGTTTTTTTACAAGCTCTTATTTAACTTGCAGTTTATGTACATATTTATGTATGTATGTTTGATAAGGTGGAATCTTGCAACTTAATTTTAAGCAGTTATCCCCAATCGATTGAGCTGAAATTTTGCATACATAATATGGTGACAGCGAGTTGATCTGATGATGGAGTCAGGAGCTGTTCAACGGAACCCTTCACTAAATAGTCGAATTGAGGCAAAACTTTGCATACCTATCAATCTCAATGACAATGTAAAATTATGGTACTAGCGAGCTGGTCTGATGATGGAGGTCGGATGTAGCCATCGGAACTCCTCAACTACACAACATAACCACGTCGCGTTTGGGCTCGTTATTTTTATCTTGACGAGAACTAGAGCACTAGACATTACAAAAGCTTGATTTAAAAAATATATTTTTAATAAAAAAACTTATTGTCATCTAAAATCGATGACGGCACCGTCAACGTTTCGAGTACCACTCACAGAAAGTTTGAAAGTGAAATACTGATAAAATATGTAGGTATGCTTTTGAATATTGTGTGCGAGCTATGATCTCGAAGATCCATAGACCGCGCGTAGCGAGGGTCAACAAGTTCTGGAATTAAACAGTTATTGTAAAACTTTACTAAATAACCCTCCATAATATTTTCTTTCCAGAAAAATCAAATATGAATTTGTAAAAAGAGATGACCAGCTCTTTTTAAAAATTCATATTTTCCATTGTATTTGTACTAAATGACATCACAAACCTGCAATACTTTTTAAGACCTATCCAAAGACATGGAGAGTATGCGAGAAAAAAAAACATCTGAAAATATGTATTTATTTCTACCACATTGTCGGCGTGACTAATGTATATTCATGCCAAATTACAGCTTTCTAGTACTAAGAGTATCTGAGCTAAGCTGCGGACGAATGGACGAAAATGGCAAAACTATAAGGGTTTTTTGTAAACTACGAAACACTAAAGAGCACTTTCAGTATTTAGAATTAAACAATTTTTCAGGACACTTTATTTTTCTTAAGTATATGCCATCAAAAGCAACTTGTAAAAATAAAAATAAAAAGCCAATTCTCGCAACGCAACTCAGTTTATTTTTTTGTCTTTTTTTTGTTGGAACTATGCTCGTGTGTAGTAAACTTAACTTGTGAGATATTGTATAAGTAGCCTAAGATGACCAGAGATAATCTGTCGATGTCAGTCTCTCTTCCCTGTTCGCTTGTTACGGCTGGTCGTGTTCTATATCTCTACAATAAAGAATCCATATATATCACCCAGATCGTGTATAATTTAACCAAAAACCCATCAGTTCTTCTATCGTAAAAAGTTGTGAGATTTCAATGTCTGTCTGTCTGTCTAAAAAATGGCCTGAACTGCTTCGAGAAAAGGATGGTACGACTGTGCCGCTTTTTTGCTTGACTTGGCGGGGGCACTACCGTGCCCCAAGATAAACCTTGCTTTGATAATAACAAATACCGACCTTTTTAGAAGGTTCAACATTTTTGGTTCAATGCGTATCGTATCATTCGTCAGTCATTCATCAGTCGTCAAAATTGATTAATGCTAGATTTGTTGCACACCAGCACTCGGAGTCTTTTTATAGTTTTGAGGGTGTTTTTTAATTAAAAATAGCCTATTTATAAGCTAGAGGTATATTTACATCGACAGCAAATTTCAATTTCATCCGTTTAGTCGTTTAGGTCTGATTGAGGTACAAACATCCAAACATACTTAACATCCGCACAAACTTTAAGATTTATAATATTAAAGGTAGATAAATAATAATTATAAATTATATTCATAATCTGAAATTTATGTAATTTTTCTAAATCCAATTATAGATAAAGTATCATTTTTTTCCATCCATGTATAAAAAAACACGCTTGGTAATATAGGGTAGATCGGGTCTAAACGATACTGGTAAGGATCATGTTACCTTAGAACTTTCATTTCAAAACAGAAATGTATCAAATCAACATTTATATTTATTTAATAGGACTAATTAGGGACACTTCAAAAACCACAGCAAAAGACGTTGTCCAGAAAGTATTATCACTAAAATGGAAATAGGCCGGGCACATCCAAAGATTACAAAATGAGAGGTGATCTAAAACAATTATGAATTGGGACCCAATACATAAAAAACGAAGAAGAGGAAGGCCTGCTATGCGATGGGATGATGACATCGTGAAAGTAGCAGGCAAAACATGGAGCAGAGCCGCTAGAGATCGGGAAAAATGGATAGAGCTGGCGGAGGCTTTTACCGCTGAAAGCGGTCCTTACACATAATTTTATATACCTATGCATAGATACATATTTAAGTTAATTTTATATTGTGCAAGGAAATAAAAGCTTTTATTATTTATTATTAATTAGGGACACAACCAGGTTCACATTTTCCTGAAATTTAATATTTTTATTAAAATAACAATCAAAGACGAAACATCGGCTTATTTCGATTTTGCTCCGACGCGACGTATGCAAAAAGGTAAAACCGTATACTATTATCATATTGTTTCGAAACCAAACTCGATAAAACGCATCTTCTACAAAAAAAACCATCCAACTCTTTCAACAAATCATGCATTGTACCTAACCTTCATCTGTGTGGCTTGCACTAAATTCTTCAAGGCAATATATTATACAAATGCTATCATTAGTTTTGCATGTCCAGTATTTTACCCCGGTATTCCATTATGTAAGACCTCCTCTAAATTCGAAGAAAAATGTGACGTGGACGTGCTTCCCCGAGCGCGTCTGAGCGCTAACTGACGTGCCGACTTGAGGTGAATGTGAGTTTTGTATGGAAAAAATGTATGGAGAAGTTTTATTGCATTTTATATTGTTCATAAATGAAAAAGTAAATTATTTGAAAACAAGATAATGCCACGCGGTATAGAGAAATATAAAATCTACAATTTCGTATTATTTTCAAATAAAAATATGCTGTGGGTCTAAAGATATTGGTACCTAACCAGACCCCATTTTTCGACATTTTCAGCGGTTCTTGCGACGGTAAAAACGTATTTTTTTGAAAATATTGTATAGAACTGGCCAGTTTTTATTATCTACTATTAAAGATGAATATATTATCAGTAATTTTGTATCATTATATCCTCACAATTGTGATTCCTGGTTTTTAAATCGGTACCTGAAAATCATTGAAATACGTGTGTAAGTGTGAGCCGGGCCTTCGGGGTAAACAAAAATAAACACTGGTAGGTACCTTGTTTTCTGTGTAATGAAACTCAATGAAATTATAACACGTTTAAATTACGTTTTAAAAGAGACCAACCCAGCTCTGAACATCTCGCCGATTGTCAAACGAGGCTCAGCAAAATGAGATGCCATGGTTCCGGAAGTTTTTTACAAAATTTACATTTTTATTTACAAAATAAATAGGTTATGAGCAAGCCAACCTGGGTAGAGTTGAAGTTAGAATTGCCTACTCTACCATTTTTGTCCGGCTAAAACTGTAGGCGAATTACTTCAAAGTCAACGAATCAAGTCACGAACATCCCCACTTTAGGTGTAGGGGAGGGACCCTAAAAAAAATGATTTTCAAGATTTTATTCTACGACTTTGTTGACATTACTAATATGTATATACATGTTAAATTACAGCTTTCTAGAACTGATAGTCTCTGAGCTAAGCTGCGGACAGACGGACAGACGGACGGACATGGCAAAACTATAAGGGTTTCTTGTCTTGTAGACTACGAAACCCTAAAAAACCGGCCAGTCTTTGCATGGACTTAACGCACACGAGATTTACGATAGCTTTGTTGTCGGAAGTTTCGCAGACTAAAGTCGGCAGTGCATTTAAAACGGTCGGCAAGTATATAGTAGTTCTTATAGGTATACCTATAGTCTATAGTCTGTATTTATAGGCTTAGTCTACAGAAGTTTGTCGTCTGCGCAGGTATTTAGGGTTTGCTCGAATACACATCACCACTATCCGGTCCTTCCATTTGCAAAATACTCAACAACTACAAAATAATCACGCTTAGCATTTACCTGGCAGCGGCAGATTAATTATTTCCGCCCTTTCCGATTTTTGAAGCGACAGCTGGTCAAGTCCAGATGTTAAACAATAATAGTACCTACTTCAAAGAAAGTGAAAGTGGAAACATTATACGGTCTGGGAAACAAAGCTATTTGGCCACTTCTGAAAATTAAACTTGAATTTTCACAGGCCTTTTTACGGTTAATGTAATGGAAGCCATCTTGTGTTAGCTTTTTGAAGCCCATATTTTAAGAATAAAATTACAAAAACAATATGATCCATTTAATTTGGAATTTAATTGTACCAAGTAAAACAAAAAACATTTTACTACTATATTCTAGGGCCCATTTAGTCCCTAAAGTACTTTAAAAGTTCAAGGAAATGATAGATACACATCACTACATAGTATAAAGCAAAGTCGCTTTCCGTTTCCCGCGTCTGTATGTCTGTATGTATGTTTGCTTATATCTTTAAAACTACACAACGGATTTTGATGCGGTTTTTTTTAATAGATAGAGTGATTCAGGAGGAAGGTTTATATGTATAATAACATGCTACCCGTGCGAAGCCGGGGCGGGTCGCTAGTACTCAATATAATTAAAGTAGTTAAGTAGTTACCTATTAATTTAATTGTGATCACGAAAATACTCCGAAAGGTCGCGATAAATAAGTATGCAATAACTACCTGTTTGTGTTTTCTGATTGCGAAAGTAATATGAAAAGGTTACTTTTTATGTTATTTCAAAAATAAATAACTTTAGCTACTACTTCACTATTTCTATAGCTTCATAAACTGCGCTCTGATTGGTAAGTTAATTAAGTCGCTTGCAAACATAACTCTGCAAACCTTTGCATCAAGTAACCCAGCCATGATTATTACCTACCCTGTGACTGCCATACATTCAAATAACCCGATCCAATGAAAGTGGGAATTATCTCTGCAAAGTTAATTAACATTTTTGATATAATGAATGGATATCTGCGCTCCTCTTTTGTTCTCATAGTATAGATAAGATCCTAAGAGACTTTTGTTAGTTTTTCAGATGATCTATCGTTACTTGCAATGTATGTAATGTATGGGCAATGTATGGATAGAAATTATGGTGGCGACCCATTGTCTACCCAAGATTTACAATTTCATAAATTAAAATCTCCTTTTCAGGGCTTCTAGGATGAACAATAAGGGTGCTACGTTTTTTACTATTGTAAAATTCATGTTAGGTATATTATTTGGTTAAAACCTAATTATTTTTAAAAACTCCCAGAGGAAAAGTTAAGGCGATTAATACACTGTGCCACCGCGTGATCTCATATGTCACACCTGTCTCGCGGCTGCCAAAGAAGTAAATCCAATGTTGTGTTCAAATCCCGTTGGTTATTTTGGGTAGCATTTCAATTCAAATTAATCTCTAGCACATAGAAAATAAAAAAAACCGGCCAAGTGCGAGTCGGACTCGTGCACAAAGGATTCCGTACCATTCTATAAAAAATGCCAAAAAAAACACGTTTGTTGTATGGGAGCCCCACTTTAGTATTTATTTTATTCTGTTTTTGTTGTTATTGCGTCAACAGAAATATATAATATGTGAAAATTTCAACTGTCTAGCTATCACGGTTCATGAGATACAGCCATGTGACAGACAGACGGACAGACGGACAGAGAAGTCTTACCCTTGTATTCAGGAACGACACTGTGAGAACACGCACCCACAGTGGACGAAATCTTTTTTCATAAACATCTCTTTATGTGTTGTGCAACACTGCATAGTGTGACTAGAAGCACACTGTCGTGTGCCTCTAGCCAAAGTTCAGCTCTAGAGGCACACTGTAGTGTGCGCCATAGTGTCGCTCAACACATAAAGTGATGTTTATGAAAAAAGATTTCGTCCTCTGTGGGTGCGTGTTCTCACAGTGTCGTTCCTGAATACGGGGGTAAGTAATTTTACCCTTTGGGTACGGAACCCTAACAAGAGAAAGTATAGTACAATATGGATAAGTATGGATAAGCGATACAAACAATTGTCAAAACAGATAACCTTGATGTCTAATGTTACGACATTTGGCAAACACGACTTACCAAATGGGGAATAGGAAAATACGATTGTAGGCGACAAACACGCTTCGGGAACTACAATGTTATTTGCATCACAATCTCACCAAATGTTCACGCGGCTTTGGTATTCATTTGTTGGGTTTGAATCGAGCTGAATACGAATTATCAGGAGCTTACGAATAATTTCCCTGATTTATTTTGAACACACTGACTCAGATTTACATAACGAAACTAGGTTTTGAATTAGAATACAAGCATTATATATGCTGTTATTATTAAAGTTACAAGACCCACCCAATCCTTTTTATATTGACTGGCTTCACAGCTCAGTTGGTAGTAACTCTGCCTTTTGCGCTGTGGGTTGTGGGTTTGGTTCCCACCCATTACAGACATTTGTGTGATGAATATAGATGTTTGTTCTTACATTCATTACACACATTTTGACCCCATAACATTTCTGTCGTGGGTTTCAGAAACGATGAGTATAATAGATCTTGGTATCGTGATATCCGAATCATGACCCAGTTACATAGTCATGGTGCTTCCGGCGCCGAACTCACTAGCTTTATAGCTGACCAGTTTGTTATTCTCATATCATTGTTAAGGCCCTGTATGTCGACGATTGCTCTTTTTCGAAACGAAAAAAGAAATATTTCTGAACAAGCCACATCTCCTATTTTTATAAATATATTACTTCAGGTTCCTACTTAGATTTCTATTAAGCTGAAAACATAATATCAGAAACTTTTCACAATACAGATATTATTTCAAAATGATACGTTTTTGAATTTATGATCGAAATATTTTGATACCTACTATATATTTAGATCAACTTGTGATTTATTGTTAAAGATAGGTAATATGTAGATTTAGATTTCTACTAGAATTTATTTTGATACATAATTTACATCATTAATTTATTCGAAAAGCAAAGGCGGACCACGGAAAATGGTTATGAGGGGTGGGTAAAGCTACCCCTATTAATTGCCTACGTAGGTACCAGCAACGCGATCTCATAAAAACTGTCGATAATATTTACGATACGCATACGCCATCTAGAGCTTGCCGTTGTTAACTGTCTTAGTCGTTTCTGCCGCGGTTTTAGGAACTGGGAGCGCCTTAACGCCTTAAAATAATAAATTCGCTGATTCCTATGAAGCGGACCCCTAAATATGGCTGCCGTAATGTAACGAAAACTCAGTAAATATGAATTTGTTAACTTGCGAGATTGAAAGTTGCGGTTACTGCTATTTGGTATATGAAAAGTGATTTTATGACGAACACTGATTATTAGGAAACTAAAGTTTAGTTCACCGTTTAATATGTTTATAGGGTTAGGTTTAACCAACCCCTAAAGACTAAATGGGTATTAAGTAAACCCCGCTTAAAGCTTACTTGTAGTTATTTCAACCCGTATTTGCTAAGTAAACTATTTGCTAAACAGTAGCCTTAGTCGCTTAGTAGGAGTTAAAATTAGAAATGGACTTTTTAGGTGTTTATTTTCAGAACTGAACAGAAAACCAATTCATGCCCTTTGAGATCACAATTTACCTAGTATAAAGTGATTCATACTCGTTTTGCTTCATAGTTTACAATACTTAATGAAAAAGCAATAATGCTAAAAGGAGTAAGGCCCCGACGAGATTCGAACTCGTGATCTCCTGTTTACTAGACAGGCGCTTTAACCAACTAAGCCACGGCGCCGTGAGTTGCCACTCAGAAATTCGGTAACTCGTACGCAAATCGACTACATTATGCCTCTCTTCTGCCTATGATTATGCATCATCAGTAAAATGGCATTGCATATAGCATTCTTGCTCTTCATACGCCTCTTATAAGGGTATTATTTTTTGACATGTACTTGTAATGATCAAAGGTTTATGAAAATAGGCACATTTTGAATAGAAATACGGCCACGTTTGAATTGTATAGTTGATGTTTCGAGACACTTCAAGTGCTCTTTCACCGTTTCTCTATTCAAAATTAATAACAACCACGATAGTTTTAATTAGGTATTTAACTTAACCTTGCCTATGCTTATTTGATAAAATGATGTTAAATTATTACAAATGAATATCAAATTAATGTTTACTGGAAGCAACCGAACCCAATATTTTAAGTCGAGTATATTTTTATCTTTTCAAATATATCAGACCATACATTTGATTAATTTTTCTAATTTCATTATCCTCACGACTACTATAAATACGAGTCTGAACAACGTAATAATAAAGTTATTCTTATTATCACGAATCTATTCTATGTAAGCCATCCACGTTCTCATTTTGTGTTACAGTGGCCATGTCCTCACATATACGCATTCATTTTCATCTTGCGTCTTTAACTTTCGTATCATCTTATGACTTCGCATGCAAGGACCGCGTCTGCAAAGCGCTGTTTTTTGGGTAGTTTTGATAAATGCGTATTACAATGCCATGGCACTTTAAAGATTTACTAGCACTACCACATTTCATTGCATTTTACACATTCTTGTAGTATAAAAACCTTATTTATAATGAACTAGCAGTACGCCTCGGCGTCGCACCGGTGTACTAATGATTTTGTTGTTATTTTTACACCTTGGGTTACATATCCTTCCTCTTTATAATATATAATTTATTTATTTTTGTTATGTATGTATAGATATGGACTGTGTCGGTTGGCGGTCATTCTATAGAAGGATGAAAGTGCACATGTTGGGATTCAGTTAGTGGTCTGTGGGGAGTTGTATTCATCATCGGGATAAGAAACCTTATTTAATGGTACCTAGTTGTTAACCCCGAGTTCGTCCCATAAGGATAAATGATTACCCAAAACACGAATCTCATCCATCATATTTATGTTTCAAAAGTTCCATTTCATCTTATATAATTATCCATATATCTTATACTTCCTTTTGACCGCGCCATCACTCGCGTGTTACTTGGCTAATTAGTAAACACTAACTAAAGAAAATTGTATTTAAAGTGCTAAATAGTTAACGAAAACCGTCGAAAATAAATTAGGTGAATTACGTCTTTTCTTTACGCAAACAAACAAAAAGAAAATCAAACAATTCCCCTTACATACAATAAAATGATGAGTCAATTCTAAAACTCTTACCTTCCAAGAAGATATTCTATTTATGGAGCCGAGCGCCATATTATAAAATCATTTAATTAAAAAGTTCAATTACGCCGTATAAATAGCTAGATCAAGAGTGGAAATTACTTTCCTATGGAGCGAATCTCGAGATTAAATTTTATGAATAATTCAACGTATAATCTGGACCAAGCTATTTCAGGTTACGATTTATGAAGGTTATTATAAGAAATCTTAGAAATAATTGATCAAAGCAAATAATGAATGTTCCCACTAGCTTTTTTGATCATAAAATGGTAAGATGATTTATAAGGAGTTGATATTACCGCATCTACACAAAGGAAGGGCCATTATAAGGAAACAAACGGACTGCTACTATTAAAAACATTTTTTGATGTCATCTGAGCCGCATTATGATCGTTAGGTACTCTAAGTGATAATTTCAAATAGCTTTTCTTTTATGTTATTTACTTCCAACAAAATGAACACAGTGAGATAGCAGTTATGATATATGTTCTTTCTTTTAAAAGTATGTCGTATATTTCAAAAAGTTTTAACTCTCAAATTTTTATAATAGATCAACTTTTTGAAATATTGATATTGGTAAAGTGAGCGTACGAGTTATGTGTTGTGTAATCCAGTGCAGTGTTGTATACTCCTTCCAGGGAGTCGGCCATATTGTTACTATTAAAAATGATTTTTCCACTTTTCAGTAAAATTTGACCACATGTTAACAATGATAAAATTCATGGTCTTCCTTTTATTTCTGACACTTTGTTATTTAGCAAAAAATAATTCTTATGATGAAGCCTTTCGATCGGTATGATAAAGCTACAGGATAATTATTTTTCGCGTGTAACGGGTTCGATTCCCGGTTCAACCACGTAATTATTTAAAGATCTATGAATGCAGTTTAAATTGTTTTATAAATTCAAATAATGTCTTCTTTCAGTAAAATGTTCCATCTACAGTATTAAGAGCGCTTTCCCTCCATGTGGCATATCCGTGGGACGCCATGTATACATATAATTATATTTTTCTTTAAATAAAAACAAAAAAACTTATCCAAATAATATTAACGTATCTATGGATAATAATGATGTTATCAAAATATAGAAATCAATATAAAAATGCATAAGGTAGGTCTAATGTTGCTGATCCGCTAAGTATAGAAATAAATAAGTAAGTATGCAACGCTGTGTTACAATATAAACCCCTTCCAATCGTTAGTTTTATTGATGAAATTCCGAAACTTTTTAACAAGACTTGTAAACATTGGCGCTGTAACAAGGCAACTTTGTAACTGTGATGTAATAAAGGATTGGTTTCCTAGACGGACTTGTGTCTCAGAAATTTGAAAAAAAAAAACAAATCGAACAGTTACTTACTTGATATACTACATAGCTCATATTTTTTGTGATATTTAGTTACTATGTAATTCTGTAAATATGCGTATACATGTGAGAGAGAATTTGTATGCGTGTGTGTGTAGATGTCCTTTGAGTAGGTACTATTCAGTAAGATTATGTCTGGTTTTTACACCCAATGAGTAGGTACAATTTTTTTTCAATATTGTATCTTTCATCTTCACTTTACTTTCATGGCCCGGTAAGTGTAGAAGAGATTCATTTGAAATGATTAACTCAGTCTTAGCTTCAATTACAAATAACGTTTACTACGAGCGTAACGTGTGACAAATTGGATGACTCAACTCCAAATTATCTGAACTGTCACATTCCTCCTTGCTAATTATTATAATCGTTTACGTACAAATAGGTTTCTCTCTTCGTGTTACACAAGATGTATTATATTACCCGAAGGCACCTCGTATATCTACCTATATACGTATTAAAATATTACCGTATATAAAGATTGTAATATCACTCTTAATCACATTTTTTATTTGATCAGAATTTGATTATCTGGCTCCAATGTTTCCTTCTTCATAAGCTGCAATTATGCTTTATTACGGACATAATGACTGTATCCTAAACTTTGGTTAAAATAGCTACAGCTTTTTTATTTGTTTATCTTTAAACTTGTAAGCACTGCACGTAGCAAACAACGATTTATCCGTTTAATGCTCAGGTCGCCCGACGGTAATCGTAAAACTGTTTTATCGGTAGTGTATCCCCAAAAGTACGGTAAAGTTGCGAGACGAGCTTATCTTGAAGTTGCTACTGCAGTTTTGGCTCAGAAATGCAATCTTGAATGTTTATCTACTAATATTACTAATAATATACTAATACTAATATTATAGAGGGGAAAGATTTGATTGTTTGTTTTCATCTATTCCTCCGAAATTACTGGACTGATTAGAAAAATTATTTTACCATTAGAATCCTACATTATCCCTGATGAAAACTTCGATAATGTAACCCAACGTGTGAAAAAAATCCTATGAAAATCCTTATATCGCGTTTGCATAGAGCAAAGTGATGAACTATACAGTTTTATAGAAATTGTACATAAAGTAATTAATATTTTAGCACACTACACATACATAAAGACTAAAAACTAAGTATGCTAACCAAATTTTACTGCAATTTTCACGTTATTTGTACCAAATGTACTCGTACTTTAAGATATTACGAGTAACTAATATAAAAGCTTGTAAGTCGTTATCAAATGCTCAGTAATGGCCAAAAGCTACGAATCGAGTGTGAGTTATGTAAGTATAATAAATATTGGTGGCCATTTTACACAGCTTCATCTAGCCCCAAACTAAGCAAAGCTTGTAATAAATGATAGCATCTATTTACAAAAAAATATAAATAGCTATATTTTTATTGTAAACCAGCTGTCCCGACAGATGTTATCCTGTCAATTTTTTTTCCATAAAAACCTTCTGATAATAACGAATACTAGCGACCCGCCCCGGCTTTGCACGGGTTTAGTACATATAAACCTTCCTCCTGAATCACTCTATCTATTAAAAAAAACCGCATCAAAATCCATTGTGTAGTTTTAAAGATATAAGCAAACATACATACATACAGACGCGGGAAGCGGAAAGCGACTTTGCTTTATACTATGTAGTGATAAAAAAGAATTAGAAATCGGTTCAGCTGCTCTGAACCGATCTCTCTTTTACTTAGCAACACATCCAGCGATTCATTTTTAGGGTTCCGTACCCAAAGGGTAAAATCGGAACCCTATTACTAAGACTTCGCTGTCCGTCTGTCTGTCCGTCTGTCCGTCTGTCCGTCTGTCCGTCTGTCCGTCTGTCTGTCTGTCACAGGGCTGTATCTCATGAACCATGATAGCTAGACAGTTGAAATTTTCACAGATTATGTATTTCTATTGCTGCTCGAACAACAAATACTAAAAACAGAATAAAATAAATATTTAAGGGGGGCTCCCATACAACAAACTTGATTTTTGCATTCCAGCGCCATCTAGTTTCATTTGATGTTACTACGTATTATAGGTACTATTATAGGTACTACGTATTATAGGGTTTGAGAGGTAAGATGAAAGAGGTTTGCGATTCCGCTGGCAGGTGGCGCTATTTTACCACTATCGGTAAAGTAAGTCGGTAAATAGGTGGTACTTCACATGATCGAATAAAAAGTTTGAAATTGAATTATTGAATTCATGTAGTTAGGTAAATAGGTACCTAGGTAGATATTATTAATTTCCAATTAATTTCGAGTTCGAATCCTGGCCGTGCATCAATGGATATTTCTGTTCGAAAAATGTACCTATATGCGCGTTACACGTGTTTTTATCAGTGAAGGAAAACATCGTGAGGAAACCTGTTAGTATTCTTGAAAGCGGCGACGGGATTGCAACCTGTCACGTGTGGAATGCTAACTACGTAGTTAGGTAAATAGGTAGGTTACGAGATATTATGAATTATTTTTTATGTTTCTAGGGTTCCGTATCTAAAGGGTAAAAAACGGGACTACTAAGACACCGCTGTCCGTCTGTCTGTTACCAGGCTGTATCTCGTGAAACGTGATAGCTAGACAGTTTAAATTTTCACAGATGATGTATTTCTCTAAAATCAGCATAAAATAAATATTTAAGTGAGACTCCCGTACAACAAACGTGATTTTTTTGCCGTTTTGATAATAGTACGGAACCCTTCGTGCACGAGTCCGACTCGCACTTGGCCGGTTTTTATATTATAGATAGATACATAAATACTTAGATACTTTATACTAATTATACTAGCTGCTCGCCCCGGCTTCGCATGGGTGGTACCTGGATAAAAAGTAGCCTTTTGTTTTGTTATTACTGTAAAGTTTAATTTTAATCTATTCAGTAGTTTTTACGTGAAAGAGCAAACAAACACGCACAAACTTTCACATTTATAATATTAGTCAAGAACTAATAACCACTTAACGCAATTTATTAAATCAGTCATTGGTAAGTCGAGGGTTGAGCCCACTCGTTTTACGTCTCACCATTTTAAGTGCCTGGAAAAAAGGCGCGTCCGTGTTAATTACCTACACTGCTTGCAAGGGACTGTATGCTTTGAGTTGACACCATTTAGGTACTTTTTTGCGCAAAGAATATTCCACACCACGCATAAGACATTTCTTGTGAAATATGAAGTTTATAGTGTGAGGCCGCGCCCTACTGGTTTAATTAACCTTTAGACTCTAAAGATCAAAGGTTATAAAAGCTGTTCATATCCCAACTAAAAATATTCTCTTATTATATAACATTAATTTATTCCAATCACAACTTTATATCTTCTCATTATGCAACATTGTTTTTACAGTGACAAAGCAACACAATTTAATTCTTCACAAATCCAAATGCTTTTAAACAAAGTGGTCGGCGATGCTCTGCAAGTTTTAAAAGGCTATTAATATTTCGGTTAAAGCCCATTTCTGGTAGGTATTATTGTATATTTGGTGGTGCGGCTCCGCCAAGTCGTTAATTACTTGTTTTGCTTGGCGCCCAATGAAGTTATCTAGGCTTCAAACAAAATATATTTTAACAAAATCTTATTCTTTATTGGTACCTACTGGTAAGTAATATGTTATTTATAAAACATTTTGAGTCGATAATTTATTGTATGATACTCACTTGAGCATTTTAATTACTGTTCAGACCCAAGTTTATGAGAAGGCTCAAGAGATGGTGTAAATGATACTTTCATATGAAGCTTGACAAATGCAAGACATCGTCGAGTTTCACACGAAAGTACCGCATGAACCGAAAACATAAATGTTCAAACTGAGCCTCGTAAATGATAGCATAGATTGTCACCTTCTCGTATCACGGTGAATGGTGAAACACGATTTTTGCATAGAGTCACTATGGTTCACACATTCCATTTTGAGGTTAAGATCATATTCGTAGGTATATTCTAGTTTACCCTTTTCGTTTGCCCCCGGCACAGCCAACAATAGGCATGACAGATGAACGAAAAATAATCCTACTGATTTGCTAAGAAGCGGCGACCGACAGATATCGACAGCAGTAATTATAAGCAATGGCCACGCTATTCAAATTCTATCAAATTAAGTCTGACGTGTTCTACGCTACGGGTTACGGAACTAGTTTGGTAACCCAATTATTCTACACATACGAGTTCATAACTATTTTTCCGGAAAAGCATTTATTTTATATACAGGATGAAAAGAACGGTAACTACGTATGAAAGGAAACCTTAAATATTAGTTTTTTTTTAAATTACTTTATTTAAAAAAAAAACGCTTGCCTCTGTCGGTTATTGAACAGACCAAAATGAACATTTTTTTAACCCATAAGTTTTTATCGAAACACCAATCAATAGTCAAATAGTCTTTACATTATGCATAAAGATAAGATAATAAAATCTATGTATATGTGTAAAGAGAAGATATTAAAATCTATGTCATAACATAGTAAATTGAAATTTGATTTTTAACTTTGTTGTTCTAAAAAGTATACGGGATGTTTTTCAAGCAATTAGTAATTAATTACTATCCTTGCACGAAATTACATTGGCTGTGACGCCATACTTCAATAGAAATTACACTGAATTAACTTGGTTACCAGCTGGTAAAGTCTTTTCCAGCTGGTAACCAAGCTAATTTACTGTAAAGGTACATGACATTCTCCGGTTCTTTGCAAACCAGAGCTGACGCCAGCTGAGTCATTGCATTGTGTGATTGATGAGCGTGGAACGGTACTTTTAAGTGTAGTTCATCAGAACGATTGTTTTTGATATGAATGGATCGAAAACAATGGGAATGTGCAGACGAAAATAGAATTCATAACTTTGTAATTTCATGTAACTTCACAGATGGAATGGAAATGAGTTCAAGCTGAATTAAGAAGTGGTTTACATGATACTCGTAACAGACATTAATTCTACTAATCGTGAGTTATAGTTTACGGCTAACCACTAGTATCAGTATAATTTAGGAGTTAACTTCTCGTTAGCTACTGGTGCCAGTCACTAATATAATAAGCTTGTTCATTATCATGTGAAAGACTCTTAATAAAACGTTATGACGTAATATCTTGAAGATGCGTTTTATTATTCCTAAGTGTTCACACTATAAATTGTGTCAGGCGTTCAAAATGAAAAATAGCAACATTTTGCAGGCAGACGTGATAAATGAACACGCGCAATGCACGCGACGAGATATAAGCCCATCAGACATGGAGTAATGTTGCTTTTACATCTAGTTCCTAGTTCCGGTAGAGTGGAGGAAAAAGAAGCGGGGAAAATGTAGATTAGTAAGTACAAGTACCTTGTTACTCGCTACCTATTTATGAGTAGGTTCGCTAATTTTCTGCTGATCTTCTTTCAAGGGTCAAAGACCCGGTTTTTGTCATTTTCGCTGTTCGCGGTCGCTGGGAGCGATCTTTTCCAGACAACATTTGGATGTACTGACATAGACACAAAGCTGAACTAGCGATTGTCTTTTTCTAAAGCTCAATGTTTTATATTTACGGACTATAAATACTATCTCTTGATTTGAACTTACCTTTATTCTCAAAGTTCTACGAGTAGGCCACACGCTTTGATCTATTCCAAGATCACTAAATATCACAGGCGTGTTTCTCGTGCATGTAATTGTAGATTTGTTTACGCGTTTATACACAATGTTCATTGAACGTTACTTGTTCTTTCTTACCACCAACAGTCACCAATAGTTAAACGAAACTCATGCATCGTATATTTATTTATATATAACAAATAGTGACTACGTACCTTTATTAATAGCATTCCCGGTGATATTACTCTTGTACGAGGAGGGTAGCACTAGTTTATACTGTTATAGAGTACAGGAAAAGTAAGTCTGCCTAGCTCCTAAAACGTTTCAAAGTGATCCATGTGATTGAATATTGAAATACAAAACTTTAGCTTTGAGCAGCTAGTCCGTGTAATGTCCAGCCTCCTCATTCATAACTTCATCATTCGTAATTTATTTTATCATATAGTTGTTTAAAAGTGCTTTTTCTATGCGATTATTGAAATTTGGGCAGGACAAAGTCTGTCACGGGTCGGCTAGTGAGGCCGTAAAATTTCAAATCTCCAAAAATTCTGACATAGGTTGGATGTTACTTAAACTTGGAAGTAGATAGGTACCTATTAGAAAATATTTCAAGTTGTATTTTTCGTTACTTGTCGGTGATGCAATAATCTCTAAACTTGTGCTAAGACAGTATTGTACGCTTGTGTAATCACTGCCTTTGAGCTGGCCGGTTGTTGTGCGAATATTCTCTGCAAATTATAGTTTAAATTATGAATATTAAAATTTTACTAGGCACTTACAAAGCCATAAAATTATGCATATGGTATTTATATCAGAAAACTGATGGAAATATGTATAAAATAAAAATCGAATAGTTACTGCTTGTAATGCTTGAAATTTTTAAACAACTATTATCTACTCCTTAAACTAATACAATGATTTTAAAGAAATAGGTATGCCATCAAAAACATAACTTGTAAAAAAACCCAAGTCTCGCAACGCAACTCAGTTCTTCTACCGTAAAAAGTTGTGAGATCCATGTAATACCAAGTCGGTTAATTTATTCAGTCCCTACTTTAAGGGTCCTTCTGTCTTAAGTTATTAGGTAAAGGTTAGCTAATTACGTAATAACATAAGTCAGAAGGACCCTTAAAGTAGGGACTGAATAAATTAACCGACTTGGTATTACATGGATCTCACAACTTTTTACGGTAGAAGAACTGAGTTGCGTTGCGAGACTTGGCTTTTTTTACAAGTTATGTTTTTGGTGGCATCTCATTTATTTTAGTAGATAGCCCTGCTTTTTAGGGTTCTGTACCTAAAGAGTAAAAACGGAACCCTGTTACTAATACTCCACTGTCCGTCCGTCCATCTGTCCATCTGTACGTCTGTCCGTCTGTCCGTCTGTCCGTCTGTCCGTCTGTCCGTCTGTCCGTCTGTCCGTCTGTCCGTCTGTCCGTCTGTCCGTCTGTCCGTCTGTCCGTCTGTCCGTCTGTCCGTCTGTCCGTCTGTCCGTCTGTCCGTCTGTCCGTCTGTCCGTCTGTCCGTCTGTCCGTCTGTCCGTCTGTCCGTCTGTCCGTCTGTCCGTCTGTCCGTCTGTCCGTCTGTCCGTCTGTCCGTCTGTCCGTCTGTCCGTCTGTCCGTCTGTCCGTCTGTCCGTCTGTCCGTCTGTCCGTCTGTCCGTCTGTCCGTCTGTCCGTCTGTCCGTCTGTCCGTCTGTCCGTCTGTCCGTCTGTCCGTCTGTCCGTCTGTCCGTCTGTCCGTCTGTCCGTCTGTCCGTCTGTCCGTCTGTCCGTCTGTCCGTCTGTCCGTCTGTCCGTCTGTCCGTCTGTCCGTCTGTCCGTCTGTCCGTCTGTCCGTCTGTCCGTCTGTCCGTCTGTCCGTCTGTCCGTCTGTCCGTCTGTCCGTCTGTCCGTCTGTCCGTCTGTCCGTCTGTCCGTTTGTCTATCACAGGGCTGTATCTCATGAACCATGATAGCTAGACAGTTGAAATTTTCACAGATGATGTATTTCTGTTGCCGCTATAACAACAAATACTAAAAACAGAATAAAATAAATATTTAAGTGGGGCTCCCATACAACAAACGTGATTTATAGATAATGGTACGGAACTCGACGTGCGCGAGTCCGACTCGCACTTGGCAGGTTTTTTTAGGATTTTTACACTAAACACTAATTGTGTTTCAAATTTGAAGCTTCTATGTCTGCTAGAAGTGCCTTAAACTTTTAATGATCGGTCAGTCAGTCAGTCAGTGAGTGAGTGAGTGAGTGACAAAATAGGAAACTTTGACTAGTTGTAATTCTTAAACTACTGGTTCAAATTGAATGAAATTTGAAATATATCGTGTTTATATAGTGACTGTTTGGTTACTGAAAATTCAGGCTTCTAGTTTTATCCACAACGAAGTTATAGGGGGTTGAAAATGGCCTGAACTGCTTCGAGAAAAGGATGGTACAGCCGTGCCGCTTTATTGCTTGACTTGGCGGGGGCACTGCCGTGCCTCCAGATACATAAAATCATGCGTGCGGAATTGACCCTCTTCAAAAAAGTAAAAGCAATATTAGTAGATAGGTAGGAAATAAGTTTTCGAAATATCATTCCCATTATTTCTCACCCTGTATATACTGTAGTTGGCGAAACCTTGGTAAGTCTCCCACTCGTGTCTGATTTCAGCTTCATACTGCCTTCTTATTAACTCCTATAATTTGTTCGTCCTTGAGACTTCCTGATTCCCGGGCAATCGTCAAGTTAGTCCAATAACTCATAATTTCGTCTAGTTATTTCCAAAAAGGTTAATTAGACAAACTTTCTAGTCATCGAGTAGAATACCTTAACGTTAAACCCAAAAGTCCTATCAAATCTAAGAGTCTCCTTGTCTTATATGAATCACACAATAAATTATACAACATATAAACACAATATTAATTGAGTAGATCTTTACCTATCAAGTAACGAAATCTACTAATGAGATAACCAGAACCAGAGCGATGGTAGGTACTTGTAGGTGGTAGTAGTTTAACGTAATCCTTTTGAATTTATTGAAATAATTACCTTTTGACATTGTACCTACTTACTAGGTACCTACATTATTATTCTCGAGATTCGACTTATTTATATAATTGTACAGCGTACCTACTCCAGCCACTTTTCATGTAAAGCATTATTTGTCTCGTCGCCGCCATAATTGGGTTAATAAAATTTACACATCCAGTGAAGTAAATATTTTCTACTTATTTTTCACCCCTTGTTTACACAAGTTGGGCGAAACCAAGGCCTTTTAAACTTCCGTTTTCAGGGTCCATCCGCCAGCTTATTTTGCATTGCTCAATCACTCACTCAAAACTGAAACGATATAGCTTGAAAGAGCCCAGAGATTTATTTTTAAAATTATATCCAATGAACCCTACAACTTACCTATCTTCCCTATGCAAAGCCCTCACATTTCGCCAGCTATTCATTTTTCAAAACATCCTACACAAACACACCTAACTTTTTTATGACCCCTTCCTCAATCAATAAAACGTGGATCCGACTTGGTCTGTAAAATTGAATCACGAAGAACAGCAGTTTCTAATCGCCACCATCATCACATTAACTTGCTTTTCTAATTGTAGTATTAACAAGGATTTCAATTATATACTCTCTTACAATCTATAAATGTTAAATTAAAAAATTACAATGGCTTGAAGCACTCACTTACAAGGACACTGAAAATTTAAATTTACGAAACAAATGGCGAAAATATATTTTATTATGGATACTCAAATGTCAAAAAATTTAATTAAAAAGTCAGTTTGGTTTGAGGTAGGGGAAACTTTAAGTCGTGCATTACTATTTCTTAAATCCTCTAACAAAGACAATACATTGGTTAAATCTACTGGCTACTGAAGCAAACACTTTTTTGGTAATGTAATTAAGATTTTTTATAATATTTAAATCAATACCTATATATATAAATATATTTACTTACTTTCTTAAAAATAATTGATTTTAAAAAAACCTATCACTTTATACCAAATAATAAAAACTTTTTATGAATACAAAATTATATCATTTTAGTGAGATATGCATTTTAAAATATAACTTTAATTTGAAACTCAAGAAGGAAGAAAGATAATGAAAACTGTCACTGCATTACATTTTCATTATTAAAGTTATAAAGTTTTTCCTACTTTGCTCCTTGCGAATATTTGAGTAGTTAAACTATACAGTAACTGGCCATGTTCTAAAAAGAACTTGATGTTAGTTATGTCTATGTATTTAATGAAACCTTGTGTATTTATTACTTTTTATCCAGTTACAGCTCAAAACTCTTTATTAGTTATCTGAAAACATAAAGAGTGGATGGTGCTTCTAAAAACCTTTGCAATTAAAACTCACCAATATACTTAGGTAAGTGGCCGGTTACTGCATGATTTACTCTACATCAGCCGGTTCCTTTCTTATTTCTTGCCTAACTAAATTACTTTTATAAGGATTGTAAAATTGTCATTTATATGAATAAGATTACTACTTTGTGGTCTAAGGTATTAATAATATTGATGATCACAGCTTTTTATATTAAAAGTAGTTATTTATTGCAATGGTCCGAGTAGCATCGAGTTTCTCGTATAGGTAATACAAATTTTCAATTTGATATTATATGATTTGGATATGAATACATTATATTTCAATAACAAGCTATAATTATGTATCTAGCGGACTATAAAACTAATCTAATGAACCATAAGTGATAGGTAATAAATTGAAATCTCTCTCTTTATTTTTCTAATTATTCTAAAGAAGTTTTACACAAATTCATAAGTTCAAAACGTGCTCAAGTTATTTTAGTTAAAAACTACTTACTTTAATATCCTAGCGTCATCGCAAAGCCAATTTAACTTGGTGTGTGAAAACGACAGGCATGGAATATTCCTGCACATTTAATAATGCTAGCTTCTCTAGGTAGGTACTCCGGAAAAACATTTATTCAAAGTCTGTTTAATAACTTGGTGTATATATTTATAATAACTACCCCAGTAAGCTAGAAAAAAGTTTATTCAAAGTTTTTGTTTTATAACTTGGTAGGTAATTTATATTAACTTTCTAAGGAACTCCGGAAAGATGTATATTCAATGTTTTTGTTTTATAACTTTGTACAGAACACCAATAAACTATGCAAAATGGTACCTTCGACATGATTGTACAGCAGTCTGCAAGTAAAATGTCTCCGACTCAGAAAGGATGGACGGACTTGGCGAAACTATAACGATTTTTTACTTGACTTCGGAACCCTAAAAACATAAACTAGTATGTGTAAAATAGTCTATTTTACTTCTTATCTACATCTTATCAGGTAACCCGCATCAGCATGATTACCAAAATGTGTTTCTGCTTTACTGTTTCTGCGTCTTAAAACAGAATTTAAGCGAAGTTACATAATTATAAGTTAAATGTCTACTTTACAGAAGTTAGGTAGGTACTTAATAATCTTTTCATTCTTCGCTCAAAAAAGAGGTAACTAACTGCACTAACTCTACTACACTTGGACGTTCTCCGCACCGGAACTAATCTCGGAGTAACATTCCCGACGGCTCTGAAAACAAATGACCCGCCATGCATGTGAACTTTTTACGCTCGCGTTTCAAAAATAGAAGGAAGGTGTAGGCTCTCGTCAAACTGCATAGAAACTCACATTATTCATGAGCGTTTTACACTCTTTAAAGTGTTGGCATACCTGCATTTAGAATAGCAAGCGAGGGAAAGTGAGTCTTAAAATGGTTTGACTTTTTGTTTTAGATAATAATAAAAAGTTATTTATTTAATATATGTATTATTTCATGTATTAAATGTTTTTTTTATATTTATGTATTATTAATATTTAGGTTATGTGTGAAACACAATATTCGATGAAGGACTGTTTCTTTCCTGCTGTATTTTTGTTAATTCCGTAGGCTCAGTGCGAGTTAGCACGACCTTATAATTTCGTCTGCAATAAATCAATCAATAAATGACATCCAATAATCGTATACCTACGCAGTCTTGACTCCACCCAAACTACGATTCCCTGTCATCCACGACGAGTAGGTAGTACCTATCTGTCCCTCGACACTCAGACCCGGAACAAATATTTTCCACATCCCATATTACTACTCCTCCTAGTGTTTGCTGTAGTGGGATAGGGGGCTCCCAGTCGACGATTGCTCTTTTTCGAAACGAAAAAAGAAGTACTTCTGAACAAGTCACATCTACTATTTTTATAAGTATATTACTTCAGGTTCCTACCTAGATTTCTATAAAGCTGAAAACATAATAGCAGAAACTTTTCACGATAAAGATATTATTTCAAAATGATACGTTTTAGAATTTATGATCGAAATATTTTATATATACCTACTATTAAAATCAACTTGTGATTTATTGTTAAAGATAGGTAATATGTAGATCTAGATTTCTATTAGAATAGATTTTTGATAAGTAATACATAATTTATATCATTAATTTATTCGAAAAGCTAAGGCGGACCACGCGCCGACGTGTGTTTGTCGTCATTGCAGAGGTTGGTAGGATTATTTATCGAAGTGATTAAAGATGGGTACATCTTTATTCACATATACTATACATTATAAAATAGGAGATGTGGCTTGTTCAGAAGTATTTCTTTTTTCGTTTCGAACAAAAACAATCGTCGACTGGGAGCGCCTTAAGGTATTATGTTGTCTTTGAAAATGCAAAAAAAAAATACACGTAGTGTATTATCTAAATTGGCTTTGCGATAATACATATTATACATGCCTATAAATTTTAAAAAGCCTATAACTTTTAATACAATTATTCTTATAATTATTATTACAAAAGTTTATAATCTATACACTCTCTCAATGATTTATTCTAATAACATTTTTAAAACTATGCTCTTTGTGCAAGGGATAGGGCACTTGACATTTATTTTAATTCTTAACAATTAAATATTTTAAGCTAAAAATATAACTCTAGCATGCCGGAGGGCGTACAAGAGAGTAAAATTGGGAAAATAAAAACATAAATTGTAAGAAAATATGATTTCTAAGCGTGAACTTGAAGTGTTTTGTTTATATCAAGTTTTTTCGTATAATTATTATCGGACAGCTGCCAGCTATAAGTTTTATTAGAAACATGAATAAAGTTAAACTGTTTTTTTATATCAAAGTTATTCAAAAGTCTGACTTTTGACATTTTTATTTCGATTTTTCTATACCTATAAAAATGTATTGCTTACCATTGACTCACATTAACATTTGACACTTTTGCGTTTATAACAATGTCAATTTTTATATTAGCACTTCGATAATTTAACATAACTACTAAATCAACACTTAAGTGCTAAAATAATATAATTATAATTTCAAATTCAAAACAATGAAGCGTAATACTCGTAATATGCATATTAGTAGTCAACAATACATAACACACACAATGATCCTTAGAAATTAGAACAAAGACACTGCGTCTTGAATTAGTGGGACTAGAATAATTTCCTCCATTTAGAATTAGTAAACTAATTTCCTTTTCGCTTTATGTAGGGTTTTCAATCGTCTTACTTTTACATCCCAAAACAATGTTTTTTTAGATAATTAAATAACTGGCAATAACTCTATAACTTATAACAAAACAACGAACGCCACTCATTATTTATAATTATATGAAATGTTTCATTTTATCATTATTACATTGCTGTTTCTGGATCCCTGTTTTCATGATTGATTGACAGCTCATTTAGATAAATTCTTAAATTAAATTAATAGAGATTGATAATAATAATATTATTTACGTACATACAATTGCTGAAGATATTTATTTTATCAATATATTTATTATATTAATCATTATTGTTAACTTAATAGGTAAAGAAAATTACATTTAAATCAGACTAACTAATTCCGAGCGTGGCTCATTATAGAAGTGTTCAGTGTTCACTTAATAATTATTCACCTAAATGTAACGGAATCATTTCAGTAAAAGATTAAGAATTATAAAAATATTGGCAATTGGAAAACATATCGACAGTCGATACGACAAAGAATAGTCATACTTTTAAAATACTTGCGGAATCAAGTCTCTACTGATAGAAATACAAGATGGCAGTGTAAGGAATCCAACCCTAAAGGTTTTCGTGCAAAGGAACTAAATTTATTAACATTTAATTTCTATTAGATACCTACTACACTTATAAATAAATCATGGATCTTTTTATACACATTTACGTTCCTTCAAAGATCCTGTTCAGTGTCCATCCGTATAAACACAACAACATTCGTGTCAATGGTGTTGACTCGCCTGGCAATATAATCTAACTAAAATGAAGTAAAAAGTGAATGTTCTTATGCTGTTCGAGTTATAGTTCTTCGAGTTAAAGGCTTAAAATTTTGAGTGACCACCTTAAAATGGCAGTGTTTACAGAACAATATGATTACGTCGAAACCAATTGACATGGGCTTGTAATATCCAAACCTATCCTTTTTAGATTGACAGTTTATGTTATAAGGGAGGTCAAAAAGTTCACGGAATAGTGTAAAATTAATTATTTATACTGTTTTGAGTTACTGGAGAGTACCAAGTAAAAAAGTTACCACCACTCTTTTCTTACCCTGTCATTCTGCTAAGTTTTTGACCTTCCTTTATGCTAACATGAACTTTAGCGTAAACAGAATAAGAACTTATTTACCAACGCGCTGACTCCGTTGTCTATAAGCGATACCTAAATTGACAGCTCCAAAAATATTGCAGTCCTCATTTAATACATCGAAATAACAAGGACAGACATAATTTAAGCCTAGTCTTAAAAATAAAGGTTTAGGTTTAGTAACCTGCACAACAGGACTGACAACCAGTTGCCTCTTTATGAAGTTCATATATGCGAGTACACATAACACAATACACATATATAACTTACACTCCATTACTTGTGTATTTTACCATCCACCGGTCACATCAACCATCAACCTAGAATTAGTCACTGACTAATGTTAACCGAAAAAGAACTGCCACTATTTAATACACACGTAACTGCCGCTATTTAATACGAATAGACCTCAAACACTATTTTAAATATTCTAAGGGTTAGTAAATTCATAAGCGTCATGAAGTTTAGTAGTCACAGTGTGCAAAAGACCAATAGTAAAGATGTCTTTAGTATAAAATAAATTCACTCCAAAAATACACGGTCTTTTAAAACTGTTTTCATAATCCTTCTCACAGTTGGGAACGGTTCCAGTGCCGCACCTGGGAACAAAAAAACAGTTTTTTTACTATTACTGCCTTTTTTGATGGTTTCTTGCTCTTCATCGTTCTTGCTTTTCCCCCCAAACATGCGGCTTCTTATTTACAGGTTTTTAAATTTCGGCTCGTTTTAAGTATAAGATTTTATTGCATTAGCTTTTATACGGTGGTGACAAAAATCTTGGGCAGATGAAATATTTTTCCTCCACCTGCAGGATTCATTAGAAACATTCCTGGGCCCGTACCACAAGTTCTAAAGTTATATCAAAACAATATTACTCGCGGTGCGAAAGTGACAACGCAATACGAACATGTATAGCGAGTTAATAATTGAGTATTATTGTTTTGATATTACTTTTGAGCTTGTGGTACGGCCCCTACTGTTAAGTTGGTAACTTACCCGTGAAATCATACGCTAGAATTGACTTTGGGTAGGCGTCCCATCAAACGACTCCTCATTGATTAGCCGCAGCTTCACTGACTCTCTCCGAAGGTTGTAGCTGGTAGAGATGTGACAGTGCTTTACGTCGACGTTCAACAAGTCCTCATTCAGTTCCACCCCACTTCGCTCCACGTCAGCTGCAGCACTTGGCTTTCTCTTATACCTAAACGAAGCCGTCCTCTGAGAACTCGACCCCAAGTAACTATCAGTCGTAGTCCCGCCATTATTTGTTTTTTCGGCATTCCCGTCGATTTGTTCTAGTTGGATATTTCCTCTAATGTTTGCTGAGGAATCGATACAAGGAATTAACTGCTTGAATTCCTTTCGGAAATTCTCATTCATCCAAGCGTAGATAAACGGATTGTAACAAGTTGACGACATAGCTACCACGTGACCGATGAAAAAGATCAAAAAGTAATATTTCAAATGGATAGCATAAATGTAATAGTCGTTACAAAGATTGATTACGTTCAAAGGTAGCCATGACAAGCCAAATATAGTGACCATAGCAATCAACATTTGATTCGTTCGCCGTTTTCTGTTTTTATCAAACTCCTCTTTCCGTGAGTTTTTGCTCGCGGCTTTTGCTTTTGCCCGGTCGTTCAATTTGAAACTGACACACGTGTAACAAAAAGCAATAACAATAAAAGGCAATACAAACTGTAATATTGATGTGACTGAGCCGAATATTCGTCGCAATTTTTCCGACGGCCACGTTTCTTCACAGAACTTTCCGATGTTTTCGAGATCGTAGTACGTCATGAATATGGCATAAGGCATAGTCACAGTTACTGAGAACGTCCAAATCATGATGATGACTGTAATGCAGGTCTCAATTTTCATTCTCGGTCGGAATGGGTAAATTATTACAAAAAATCTATCAATAGCTATAGACATAAGCGTCAACGTGGATATGTATACGCTGCATCCTTGTGCGAAAGGCATTATGTGGCATAATAATGAGCCCCAACTCCATATACCTCTGAAAGAGTATAGAGGCGTAAAGGGCACGGCAAAAATACATAAAAATATATCGGATAGCGCTAGATTGCTGATGAAGAGGTTTGTAACTGTTTGCATCGCTTTGTTTCTGACGACGACGAAACAAACGAGGAGGTTTCCAACCAGTCCTAAAACAAAAATAATTGTGTAGATGACGCAGAAGGCAGACTGCACCCATCGGTTGTCGATGATGTTCTCGGGCCCATGCAGCGGGTGTATGGTTGACGTCACATTTGGAAATCTTTCCGAGCCATTCAGAGATATATAATTTACAGTCGTTTCGTTCATTGTTTCTGCGACAGCGGTTTCCTCCGTTATAAAATTTGATACAACAATTTATTATCGGCCTTTAACCGTCAGTTTTATGACCTTTTACTGTCTGATTTATCTTCGGTGAAGCCTGTAACAAAATATCTAAATTACCATTTAACATCTCTGTTACAATTTTAGGTTAACACCGAAAGATCGAGTTTAGAATTTTCGGAAAATAAGTGTTTTGATATGGGCATATCGACAAACACACGTTGGCGCGTGGTCCGCCTTTGCTTTTCGAATAAATTAATGATATAAATTATGTATAATTACTTATCAAAAACCTATTCTATTAGAAATCTAGATCTAAATATTACCTATCTTCACTATCACTACATAGTATAAAGCAAAGTCGCTTTCCGCTTCCCGCGTCTGTATGTATGTATGTTTGCTTATATCTTTAAAACTACACAACGGATTTTGATGCGGTTTTTTTTTATAGATAGAGTGATTCAGGAGGAAGGTTTATATGTATTAAACCCGAGCAAAGCCGGGGCGGGTCGCTAGTTAACAATAAATCACAAGTTGATCTTAATAGTAGGTATCAAAGTATTTCGATCATAAATTCTAAAACGTATCATTTTGAAATAATATCTTTATCGTGAAAAGTTTCTGCTATTATGTTTTCAGCTTAATACAAATCTAGGTAGGAACCTGAAGTAATATATTTATAAAAATAGAGATGTGGCTTGTTCAGAAGTATTTCTTTTAACGCTTCGAAAAAGAGCAATCGTCGACATACAGGGCCTTAAGTTTTCTATTTTAACACGATATTTGATCAATCATTTTAAATTTGATCTAAACTAGGACCATCTAACTTTTTAAGTAACACGAAGCAAAAAGCTCTTGTAAATATTATTTATTCTTGGTTATATACCTTAAACATTTAGGTTATAGATCCACCTTCCACATTTCAACCAAAGAAGTGATAAGATCCAAAAAAAAAAATTGAATAAGTGCTGGGAATATCTGGTTCCGCTGAGCCAGTGTTGGCAGGGTTCCAAGGTCTGATTGCGGCGTGTGTTGCTCTGAATCCATCAAACTTTGTGTTCTCCTTTATTTCTCTGAACCTAGGTAGACTATGCCTGAAGCATAAATAGACAGCTTTCATTGGATTTACCTAATATTTTACCTAATAATATAAGTTGCATTTTATATCAGTTGTAATTTTGTTTTATAGGGAGACATCCTACTGTAATGACAACGTAATGCTACATGCTAAAAGCAGTTCTACTTTAGTTTGTTTATATTTTTTTGTGAAAAATTCGAGCTGATTTGAAATTCAATGAAAAAACAAAATGTAAAAATAGCGAGCTGTGTGACGCCCAAGTCGAGCGTCCAGCGACTTACTACGTTCGAAGACATTTTAAACATAAAGCAAACGCGAATAAGGACAAAAGTGTTTCGAGTGCCGGCTGAGAGCCATAGGTCGACGTTTGCCCGCCTTGCTCACCGTCCTGCTAAGCCGAACGCTTTAAAAACTAAATAACTCTGTAGCAACATACATATACCTATATGATTGTGATCGTATTCCGATAGTACGCCCAGTTCCTAAAAGACTGTTACCTGAAAACTGTATGGTAAATGGGGTATAAGTCGTTTTTTAAATCAATAAGTTTTTGGACGTAAAAACCGGACGCTTGCACTTTTTCCGCACTCACACCTCCGGAAATTTCCGCACTAAGTACCGAGTAAAAATGCCCGCTTCCTAATGAACTAAGCAACTTGCATCTCTAGTTATCTGTACCTCATTTTGCTCGCGTACCCTTTATGCCCCCCTCCCTCTGCGTGTATTTGTCATAGTCATCACCCTTGTCTACGACAGGACATCAGGAGACCTTTCCCCACAAAGAACCGTCATTTACTATGCCTTTGCCCACATAATTGTAGACTACATTACCTTTTGTAGGTATACGTGCTCGTTCGTGTCTTGTTAAACGGTGATTTGTGAAGTAAATGGTCTGAAATCTCAGATACGCAACACAACACCATAGAAATACAACAATACTATAGGATACATTTAAGTGTTGACAATTGGCAACGGCAAACTTGAAAATCATAAATGTAACGTGCAACGTCATCACTACATAGTATAAAGCAAAGTCGCTTTCCGCTTCCCGCGTCTGTATGTATGTAGGTATGTATGTTTGCTTATATCTTTAAAACTACACAACGGATTTTGATGCGGTTTTTTTTAATAGATAGAGTGATTCAAGAGGAAGGTTTATATGTATAATAACATGCTACCCGTGCGAAGCCGGGGCGGGTCGCTAGTGTTTAATAAAATAAGGTATTATGTTCGCAAAATTGAAACGTATGACGAGCAAAGCGAAGTACAGTATAACAAGCCGAAATGCATAACACAACAATATATTTCCTAAATATTTTTGAAACACATTATTACTATTCTGTTACATTTATTTTATTACTAGTTTCCACAGCTTTGCTCGCGTGGTACTCGGATAAAAAGTACATTTTAGAGAATATTAACTTAATTTTTTGGAGGTCTATTTAAACTAACACTTAACAACTACAGAAAACTGAAACAGTTGTCCTAAACGAAAACACGTCTAATATTTTTCGGATAAAAAGCCTAAATGTAACAAATCAAACATTAGATCACCTCTATGTTCCTTACAGCAATCAGTGTCTTTGTCTGGCATTTGACCTTTATATAGATTCGTTAAAAATCTTTCGAATTTTAGCGCCTACCGATTTTATCAATAAAGAATTCGCACAAATCTCTGCATAGCTGTCAAACATTTGTATATTCTACGTACGAGTTTTTCACATGGAATGTGCTCAAGATTTTGTCAGAATATAAAATGAGTGAATGTTGTTTAGCATATTCAAATTTTATTCCGTCGACTAGTTCTGTTTACAGTGATGCTAAAAAGATTCGTTTAATTTTCTGAATTTCAACATGCAATTTTTGATGGGGCACGTTTTGTAGCAGCGACATCCCTTCCATTTACCTAATTGGTTCATGAAATGCGAACTTTTCCTCTTTTAATTATAAATGACACGTAATTTAAATAATATGAGTATTTCATAATTTGTCTTATAAGTTAGGCTGGTATTCTGTAACCCCAAAAATATGTGATATTCCTAGCTCTCATTTGACGGCCGTAAAAGTTATTTCACCGTGCGTATTGATAAGTATCGTAAAAGACGATACGCTTTTACCAAGAACGAAATAATATGTTCCTGGTGGTGCCACAAATGTGCTACGAAAAGCTACAAATCCATTTATATTGAACGAATTACTACCTCAAAGAATTTGATGACAGACAACCTTTCCTGTGACGTAATATATATTCCAAGATCAATCCAATACAAAGAGTATGTAAGCTGGTACGCAATAGCCAACTCGGGCGGTAAAGGAAGAATTTGCAGTCAAGTTTCAAATAATTATACCTACAACTGTTCTATTGGCTCAAGTTTTTTGTAAAACCCAGTAAAATAAATCGCTTCAAAATCTACAAGTTGTTAAAAATAATCATTTATTTTACAATAAAAACTTCTAAACGAAATAAAATAGGGCCGTGAGTGAAATGTATTTACAGTATGCAATTCATTGACCTGAATATACATCAAGCGCTACAAAATATGCTACAATCCTGCTACGAAATCATAAGTGGTGTTGTTCATGATTTGGCGTATTCAGAATTTTTGTTGTGCTACAATACTCTTGTTCGAACCACCGTCGTAGCTAGATTAACCCAGTTGTTTTCTTTGTAACCGTTGGTTTCGACGTTGTCCATAATTGAGTGTGCTGTACTCCGATCTCCCTTGCAAATACACATTGAACCCGTGTTGCGACATATGTGGACCCAAGGGACGGCGAAACTAAGTAAGACGGCTACAATGTTGTTTGTTATTTTAGTATTAGGATAAAATGTCAAGATCTACCATAGTTTATATTTACTATAACAACAAACAATACAATGAAAGAACAGAAAGTCAAATGTCTGTAGAATCATTATTATACTTTTGATTTTTGGGAACGTACAGTTGTGTCCATAAAATATTATTTCTGTTAGCTACACATTTAAAACATGAGAAACCCTACACGTTAAATCTAAAATGTTAACATCAACTCTCTGAAAACGAAAAGTAAGCCGACAAAAAGGCACACTAGCAAAAGCTACACACAGAATAGCTCACGATTTACACAGCAAACTAGTTAGCCAGTTTGAATAGGCTGTAGGTCTAGAGAGGGTAATCCAGAGACATTACACCTCTTTGCACCGTAGGTATGCATGACTGATCGCAGCGCAGTTTATTGCAAGTACCTGAGCACGTGAATGCTACCTACTCGTACTAAGGGATGCTAGAATATTCAGTGCAGGAATTACGGTTTTAGAGTTCCGTGCAGACAGATAGTTTCTGGTTTTTATGTTGTAATGCTTACGTGCCCGTTGGCCGTTGTACCAACAAAAACAGCAAGCATGTTTTGTGCTGACAGATATTTATGTAAACAATACATTTGACTGGCCGCACAGTTCCAGTTGGTAGTATATAGTACACATAGCAAACCAGCGCGGCAGACAAGGCATCAGACAAGACAGCTAGCTCTGTCTTGTCTACATACTTTTATGTTATTTACTTTTATACTACGTGATGTTCACGCCGGTATTTTAATGACATGGCATTAAAGTGATTTAGCTTCGCATTATAATTGTGTAATTTTCTTGAATCTTGGGTTGTGAAAAAAGATGGATAGCTCTACATAAATACACAAAATTAAATCACCAGAACGTAAAGGCCGACTGAGCTGATGGAGCTACGAGTATAACCGAGGTCTGACCTTATAAACTGGAAGATGGGTGGTGGCGAGACCTTTAGGGCGTTCAGAAATAGCGTGTTAATAACATACCTACTCATACTCATACTTGTATCGAGATTTATTAAAAGTGTCCTCAATGGTGTGCCCACACAAAATCCTTAGGGTATTTTTGATCTTTTTAAAAACATCTGACCTTTGCTATAAAAAAAAAAATACGTAGGTATATTCATAACTTCAATTGTGTGATACAAAACATAATTGTTTACCTGGTTTCTATAATAAATCAACCGGTGGTAGTAAATCTATCAGTGGAATGACGTCATATTTTCACGTCACAACTAGGTAATTTGGTAACTAGCATTCTCTTATTTGGGCTACTCTTATGTGACAAAATCAAGATTTTAAATACGGACGTTTTAAAACAATAACATTTGTAACTTATCTATGTAGGTATATCTATCTACAGCTGTTAGCCTCCATCTTGAAGATAAACAGGTCAATACTTTCACCAAAAGCCATAAGATAAATCGTCTTTCACTAGTAATGATGTGCCTACTAATTACACACACCATAAATAAGGGTAGGTAACACACGTGTATCTTCCATCCCGCTCACTCGTTTGACCTTATAGAGGTCATAATATTTTTATTATTATTAGATCAAGATCACCTTCAACATGCTATGTTTACACTTTGTAATGAGCCATAGTAGAAATTACATAGAGAAAGTGTTGGTAAATTGAAATGAGCTCAAAATATATCGCTATAATCTAAATAAATTACCAAAACTGTCACCGAGTTGGTATTAGAGGTTATCAGGACGTTTAGGGGTTAGTGATACTCACAGAAAGCGAAGCGAAAAACGAGGGTTTAACTGTAGCACTACATTTATCACTACTGATTAAAAAACTACAACAAAATGATCATGATCAGAAAAAACCTTATGAAAATATTTTTTGTTTTGGCAGAGCGGCCAGACAATGCCGCCCGACATGCGCGCTTTGGCCTCGCACATGCGCACTGGGGGGGTTGGAAAAGGCAATCATCTTTGTGAAATTTCCGCTGAACGCTCTATATCGGAATTTTTTAGGGATTGCATTGTTCCTGTCTTGACACGAAACTTGTAGCTATAGAACGTAGCAGGTTATTTATTGTAAAATGACAGTGACTCTAAAGCTTCAGGTCCAGGCTTGCGGCTATATAAAAAATATATCGACACTGTCTGACTGCCTCACAGCTCAGTTGGTAGTAACTCTGCCTTCTGCGCTGTAGGTTGTGGGTTCGATCCCCACCCAGGGAAAATATTTGTGTGATATACATAGACGTTTGTTCTGTGTCTGGGTGTTAATATGTAAAAAAAAGTACGTACTCGTATTTACAAAAAAAAGATACATATTTGATTCCCATAGTACAAGCTTTGCTTAGTTTGGGGCTAGATGGCACTGTGTGTAAAGTCCGCAAATATTTATTTAATTATAAAATTTTATTTTACTGTTGCAGAGTTAATACATTGGTATTTTAGTGTAAAATTTTATTTTCATGCCTTCTGACTAAGTAGGCGTGTAACGCCTAAGGTGAGTTACGCATTAGGTTATTTCTGGCAAGCTATAGGTGTTCTTGCCTCATAGTAAACAAAAAAGTATATACATTTTTTTAGATCCTTAAAAAAATTATTTACTTATAGTACTTTTATCACTCTTGTGTGACCATGAAACATTTCACCATATTCTTGAAATCTAGTAAAGAAGCGGCGATATTTTTTTAATGCATTTCTTCACTATCACTACATAGTATAAAGCAAAGTCGCTCTCCGCTTCCCGCGTCTGTATGTCTGTATGTATGTTTGCTTATATCTTTAAAACTACACAACGGATTTTGATGCGGTTTTTTTTAATAGATAAAGTGATTCAGGAGGAAGGTTTATATGTATAATAACATGCTACCCGTGCGAAGCCGGGGCGGGTCGCTAGTATTTTATAAAAAAAATCTAACCTTATTCTCTTTTTACTTAAGTTTTTTAAAAGCAACTTTGTCATTATAGAATTAAAACTATCGTGGTTGTTAATCATTTTAAATAGAAATACGGCTAATTACCACGTTTTTACTTGTATTGCTGACGTTTCGAGACAATTCAGATGCTCTTCATCATGAGCAACGCCCGCGACCGCGATCAACGGCAGATCGGCGAATACTCTAATCGTCTCTCGTCTCACTCTAATCGTCAGCAATACAAGTAAAAACGTGGTAATTAGCCGTATTTCTATTTAAAACTTTGTCATTTATGAAATTTAAATTAAAGTGACTTTACTGGCGTCACAGTTCGGTCGGTAGAGCTATTCCTTCTACTACTACGCTGTACGAGTATGTTATGGACTTGATTCCCACCCAGGACAAACATTTCTGTTATTAACATAGTGGTATATTCTACGTGTTGTAATGTACTTTAGCACGTATTTACAAAAAAATATAAGATGAATTCTATCATTTATCTCTTTTCCAAGTACAAGCTTTGCTTAGTTTAGAGCTAAACTGCACTGTGTGAAATGTCCAGCAATATTTATTTATTCATTTTATTATGAACTAGCTGACTCGTGCCCGCTTCGCTGTGCGTAAGACATTTCTAATACCATCGTGGACTTTTTTGTAGACGTTTTTAAGGTGTACAATACTTTAGTACATTATTTTGATATATCTCGTGGGGTTCAGCCAGCATTTGCAATTTTTAAAGTATTGTTAGTATGTATGATAAAATGAAACGTCCGTCTTACTCCGTAGCTAGTTTATTACTGGGGTTACCCACAGTTGTTAACTTAATAAATACATTACATCCCTCCAATATTAATTTGGAAACCTGTAACAATTGACAAGAAACAACATTACAATTTAATTTAATTATACATTTATCCTACACACTTAATTACTACAGAACACTATATTAATCATCCTACACTTTTATACATCTAAAAATATTTCTTATAATTAACAGGCTTTTTAACTCTCTTAGAGCGCTCGAACGGACTGCAGTTTGCAGAAGTTGGGTAATTATTCTGATTAGGATCAGCACTCTGCTCAGCCGGTCGAGCCTCGCTATTCATATCCTCGCATGCCTCCGCCCACTCCTCATTGTCCGCATCCCTCTGTTCCCCTACTACTACATCAGTTCTATTCGCTACACTATTCCCATCAAAATGAATCGCGGACCGCTCCTCTCTCTCCTGCACAGCCACGGTGGCCGATGGAGCTGATGGAGGAGATGCGGGCGGCGGCGATGGCGGTGAAGCAATTGCCTGCGTAGAGGGCGGGGGCTGTGGCGGAGACGACGGCAAAGGCGATGGCGCGCTCGGCACCGGCAGTGTTGAGCTGCCGATGCCGGGCGTTCCTTCGTTATAACTATTATTTACATCAGTATTGATTGCGCTTGAACTTGTATATTTTCTCATCTGATCGATGTGCCTATTACAATCGGTATCGTAATCCTTAAAATAAATTTGAAACATCCGAGTGCCTAAAATTTTCTTAACAATTCCTACGCTCCAAATACTTTTCCTTGCAATAAACCATTTAGCCCATACAGTTTCACCTACATGAAAACATCTGCTTTGTTTTAATACTGCCGCATCATTTTGCATAATGGTAGATTTACTTTCTGGTAAAACTAAATCTAACCTACACCTTAGATTACGACCTAACATCAACATAGCCGGCGTTGAACCCGTAGCACAATGAATCGTGTTTCTAAAATCAAACAGGAAACTCTGTAACTTGCCTAAAATATCTTTTTGGCCATTTCCTTCTGAAAATAAACATTTGATCATTTTTTTACACGTTTTCACAGAGTTTTCTGCTTGACCATTGCTCGCCGGATGATAAATTGGTGACGTTACGTGTTCAATCGCATTAACTCGACAAAATGTATGAAATTCCGCTGAGCTAATTTTGACATCATTATCGGATACTATAACGTTAGGCACACCGAATCTAGAAAAAATCTCTTTTAGTTTTTGAATAAGCGCATGTGTTGAAGTGCCTCGGTCCATGTGAATACATTCCAGCCATTTGGAAAACGCATCTACCACTATCAAGTATACCGACTGTCCTATTGACATGTAGTCTATGTGAATGCGATGCCAGGGAGAGGGGGGGCGCGGCCAGGACGCGGGGGGCGCGCTTGGCGGCGCACTGCGTACAGCGGCGCACGCGGCGCACGAGCTCACCCACCGCTCGATGTCGCCGTCGATACCCGGCCACCACATTCTGCTACGAGCTGCACTTTTCGTTTTCACAATCCCGAAATGTGCCGAATGCAATTCTTTTAGCATCCTGTCTCGATATATCCTCGGTATCACTATCCGGTGGCCGCGAAACAAACAACCATCTATCACCTCTAAATCAGTTTTACATTGGAAATACGGCGCTATTTGTTTGCAATTAATTTTTCTAGGCCAACCATTATTCATGTATTTGATAACCGTTTTTAATACAACATCGGTAACAAATTCACGCTTAATATCACTAAATAAAACCGGTTCTACGCTCGATTCTAAGAAAAGAAAATACCGAGAACTTCCTTTGTCTTGCTTATCATCACTGTCAGCTTTTGATAAAGGTGACCGTGAAAAATAGTCCGCTATTTCATTATTTTTGCCATTTATGAACCTAACCGTATAGTTATATGCCGATAAAATTATTGCATATCTTTGAAGTCTTAAGGCAGCCGTCACCGATATACCATTACCTTTTCCAAAAATAGATAGTAAAGGCCTATGGTCCGTTTTCAAGATAAATGGTTCCTGACGCCCGTATAAATATTGATGAAAATGTTTAACCCCAAAAATAATAGCCGTCGCTTCTTTTTGAATTTGACTATAATTTTTTTCACTCGCCGATAATGATCGCGAAGCAAACGCTATCGGACGCTCGCGTCCATCATCGTCTTGGTGTGCTAACACGGCCCCCAGTCCGCACGGCCCTGCATCCACAGTCAGCACCAGAGGCGCATCAGCATCGAAATGCGCCAGCACTCGCTCGCTGGCCAGTGCGCGCTTCACACTTTGAAACGCGGATTGCTGACGCTCGCCCCATTGCCACTGTGCGCCCGCGCATAAAAGCTCGTGTAGTGGATGTAGTACTGCCGATGCACTCGGAATAAAATTTCTATAATAGTTTACTACACCCAAAAACCGTTTAACCCCTAGCACATCTATAGGCGCTGGGGCGTCTAGAATCGCCTCGACCTTGGATGGACAAGTCTTTAACCCGCTCTTATCGATTACGTACCCTAAATACGTTACACTCCTCTCAAAAAAAACACATTTGTCTTTTTGTAAACGCAACCCGGCATCATGCAACCTACTTAGTACTTCTCTTAACCGTGACAAATGTAATTCTTTGGTAGGTCCCGTTATACAAATGTCGTCAAGCCACACACTGACTCCATCTAACCCCACCAACAAGGTTTCCATTGCCTTTTGAAAAATGGCGGGAGCGCAAGCTAATCCATAAACTAAACGCGTATAAGAAAATAAACCTTTATGCGTATTTATCGTAGTTAGCTTTTGAGACGACTCGGATAACCTAAATTGGTTATAAGCGTTACTCAAATCTATTTTTGAGTAGTGTTCCCCTCCCCCTATCTTAGAAAATACCTCTTCTATTCGCGGCAAGGGGTACTTATCAATTTCTAAATCTTTATTTAAGGTACACGAGAAATCCCCCGCTATTTTCAGCTTTCCATTATCTTTTAAGACTGGGACAATTGGGGTCGCGATTTCAGCATAATTAATCGGTATTAAAATACCTAAACTGACCAACCTATCAAGTTCTTTACTAACTTTGTCCCTTAGTGCGAAAGGTACTGTACGTGGCTTGAAAAACCTTGGAGTTGCATTTTCTTTTAGTTTTAATTCGACCTCAAACTTATTAAAACATCCTAACTCATCTTTCCAAACGTCAGGATACTGTTTCAATAACCGTTGCACTTCATCAATGTTATTATTCTTACATGTTATGTTATAATTTGAACATGAAAAGTAAATTCTAAATTTTGTCATGAAATCACGGCCTAGGAGAGGTGGTCCTCCATTTTCTAAAACATATATTTTAATATTTTGGCTTGAATTAGAATACGAGATTCTTGCTACAAAATATCCCAGAGGCGTGATTTTATGACCGTTGTAAAGACACATTTTCAAATCACTTTTAAGTAACTTTTGACTAATGGCAAAATTTTGCAAATACAATTTATTCGATATAACGGTACTTCCTGACCCAGTATCTAGTTCCATACACATATCTATTTCGTTCACTCTAACAGTTATTTTAATAGGATTATAATCAACATACCTCAAATTAAAAAGTTCACACTCACTGCAGTCACCTTCCTGAGACGTATCCGTCCCCTCCGTACAGATGTTATGCAAATTAGATTTCTTAGCCGCACATAACTTTTTTAGATGGCCCTTCTGGCCGCAAACTAAACACTTGTAATTTTTAAACCTACACTTGGCCGCGTTATGGTTTTTTAAACCACACACTGTGCACCGCTCTGCATCGTCGCCGTCACGCGTTCGGTAGGATGCGCCGGCGGACGCCTGGCGCGGCGGTACGCTGCGTGCGGCGTGTGCGCCCGCGCTGCCAGTCCTTACATGGAACACCGGCTCCTCCTTCACGACGACGGCACCCGCGCTGACGACGCCCGCGCCGCCAGCGCGCGCCTGCCGCGCACACATGGCCTTTTGTGCGACCTCCAATGCCTGCCCCAGCGTCAGGGTCTTTGAATCGCATTCGAAAAGTTTATCACGCTCATGTCCTGTTCTGAAGCCTAGCACGAACCGATCTCGCAAAAGCGTATCCAGCTCCGTACCGAATTCGCAGTACACGGCTAACCCTCGCAGCCGCGCCGCCCATTCTTCGATGCTTTCACCGTCGAATCTCATCGCTTCGTAGAACTTCGCCCTATCGGCGAACGTCGACCTTTTTGGCGTAAAATGTTTATTGAGTACGCTCACTAGCTCCTTGTAGACTATGTCTTCGAGTTTCTTCGGATGCACGAGATTCCGAAGCAGACGGTAGGATTCGTCCGACAAATGCGTTAACAGCACTGCACTTTGATTATCGATTGCAATGCTATTTAGTTTTATAAACTGCGTCAATTTGCCGAAAAACACTTCCCATTCATGGATTTTATAGTCAAATACACTTAAATTCCCGAGAAAGTTCGCCATTTTAGAAAAATGCGGGTAGATCCAAACCTCGTCGTCAAATAGTATGTATGATAAAATGAAACGTCCGTCTTACTCCGTAGCTAGTTTATTACTGGGGTTACCCACAGTTGTTAACTTAATAAATACATTACAATTGTACACCTTAAAAACGTCTACTAAAAAGTCCACGATGGTATTAGAAATGTCTTACGCACAGCGAAGCGGGCACGGGTCAGCTAGTAACTAAATAAACTCCAGACTGGTGAATTGCAAGTCAACTCGCACACTGTTCTGTATCGAAATTTAATTATAACGGTTTCATTAACAACTTTAAGTTCTTGTACATGGGTATATAATATATTTGTCTTTAACTAACTAATAATTGATTGCAATACATACTATAGTATTTTTCGTAAAGCATGGGTACGATGTAAATTGGGATTTGAAGTTTCTAGACTTAACTACCTATTATAATAATGAAAAAACTGATATTATTTCAACCAGGGCTAAATATAGAGTTTCTCTGTAAAACAACTGTAATAATCTATGTTCTAATAAATAATAACAATAATTTAGAAAAAAAAATATCACTTAATTTCACAAACTTTTCGAACAAGTCTTTTCATCAAGTTTGAACTAAATTATGCATTGGAAGTATAATTGAAGTAGCAGGTTTCCATTGTTGCGCCTCACTATTGAATCTCGATCTTTGTGTTCGTCATCGGATGTCGGAAATAGCGGCAAACAGTTTCCCTTTGAATATTGCATGCAGTTTGCTTTGTATAATATTAATATTCTGCCAATCGATTATGAGGAATGAGTGATTATTAGGAATTATTAGAAACAAACAAAAACTGCATTTTCAACCGACCAAAATAGGAGATTCTCAATTCAACGTGTACCTACATATATTTTTAATGTTGCTTTTTAGGGTTTCGAAGTCTAAAAGAAACCCTTAAAGTTTCGCCATGTCAGTCCTCCTTCCGTCCGCAGCTTATCTCAGAGACTCTTAAGCTAGAAAGCTGTAATTTGGCATGAATATACATAATGAGTCACGCCAACCAAGTGGTAGAATAAAAACTTAAAAAACATTTTTTTTAGGGTGCTTCCCCTATGTGTAAAATGGGGATGTTTTTATTATTTGTCGCGTACCCCATGGTATGGTGTGTCGTTAGATGGTCTGTAAAAATTTTGTGGGTTTGTGAAAACAATTTTTAGTGAAATATTAAGCTTTAAAGTGATAATTTTTGTTAGAGTCGAGTGCTCCCACTCCTCCCCGTAACGGTTCATGAGATACAGCCTAGTGTCAGACAGACGGACAGCGGAGTCTTAGAAATAAGATCTCGTTTTTACCCTTTGGGTACGGAACCCTAAAAACGAAAGTCGTCTCTTGACTGTTCGATTGGTCGAAACATTTTCCTCGGTTTTCATTTTAGTTTTTAAAACGTAATTTACTAAATACCTCCATTTAATAATTCCATGCCACTTTAGCTCATAATGTTTAAAAAGTTTGGTACCTTTTTTACTCTGAAAGCTTTTTTATAGTAGAAAAAACCATGTTATGATAATATTAGGTCCTTGTTGCGCCCCAGTGAGTTTTCTTTTAAGCACAATATTACCTCTACTTTTTGATTAAAATTTGTCGCAGTAGGATCTCGAAGAAATGAAAACCTCAACTGATACTGTAGGACAATGAAATAGCTTTCGTGCCAAACCACTGGAAAATACCTCGGCCACAGTTCCATTAGTGGTTTTTGTTCTGGCTACATTGTTCCGAGAAAAAAATATAACTCTACCTCACTTTACGTTACAACTGTTTCAATGGGTTAAATGAAATCGTTGTTAGTAGAGTAGATAAAGATGATATAGATGTTTCGATACGAGTGTTTTAGTCACATTCTTAGTTAAGTAATACCTACTCTAGCAATTGAGGTCAAAGTGAAAATACTCATTAGCCTACCATATAGCTAGATTGTAATATTATTGGAGTACATTATTTATGATTAACATACGCTACAAAAAAAAGTTTTTTAATTCCTTGAGAGCTCTTCCGGGGAAGTACTACCACCATACCTATTTCATATCAGTCATGAACTGCGATAATCTTTGATTTGATAGGGCTTTCATGGTCAACCAAATTTAAAAAAGTTTTTTAAGAAATTTTCTTTTTACTCCTTCAGTCACATTTGGGACAGTAACTAGTGATTTATAGGAGCAATTAAGTTAATAAATCATGTACCCTTGTCACATTACCACTGTATTATGACATCAAAGCATTCCATTTCTACCCTCATCTCAATTTGACAGTGATATGTTTGGATCGGAACCTAGAATTATTATGCAAGACCCGGATAGATGTCAATCACAAAGCACTAAATAGGGGTGCGCTCCTTCAAGTAAGATCTAAGAAACTTGTCTTCGGTCACAAATTCAATTTGCTTCATTATGCTGAAGTAATATTAAATACTGGCAAAATTGCGAATTGCAAAATGTTTGAGTAAATAATTTAAGTGGTTTTTTCAGTATTTTAAATAAATACGGTCAATGTTCACAAAAAATGACGGCTTACACCTAAAAACTCAAATCACGTTATATGAGTAGAGTTGGAGAAACTCCTTATAGCATGTTCACACGTTTTGCTCTGCCAAATGTCTCCTGATGTAAATGGCAAATCATCATTTTCCCTGTAATGAACTTGACCTAGATATCTTCTTTTTCCGTACTTCTAAATTTCCAATAGATGAAAGGATGAGGTTGTTACGCTAAATTAATTCATTTCGTGACGGGTCGAATTTTCACTAATTTAATCCAATCATCCATCATTCTACATCCTGTCATCATCATGAATCTTGCTCATCGTGGGCTGCGAGTATTGTATATAGTGTTTGTTGTATTATAGTATTTTCATAGTTATCTTTGTGAAGGTTCTAGTATTGATCTGATTGATGCTTTATATTTAAATAAATTAGTTTAAAGATATACCATTATATTGTTAAAAGTATCTAATATTTAATACTATTAAGATATTTGCATTATATCATAATAGGAAGACGTAAATAAAAGTATGAATTTTTGAGCAACAACGCAGCTCGTAGTTTTAAAACGGATATGCTTTATTAGTCGTTTGTTTCAAACTCAATAACTTGGAGTATAAACTTCACTTGAACTATCGCGTTGGAAGTTTTACCATAAACTTGACGTTTATTGTTGCCCGGTAAAGTCGATCAAAGTTGGTTACTTGTGAAATCGGGATTAAACTGGAAAATATTTTCGTTTCATCGATACCTACATATTTTTCGAAGGTAGGTATTCAGAGGTAACTATATAAAATGATATAAATAATTACAGTATTTATAATATACCTGAAACATATATATATTTATTTTTGGAAGACAAGGACATCAATAATTCATCGTCAATGTACTATTTTAACTAAAAGATAAAAATGACAAATCGTTTCTAGTAGATAATACCATCTTGAAGGAACAAATAGGTTTTTCTGAATAACTGAAATATTTATACTGTTTCAAGTGCAGATAAACTAAAAAAATTACATAATTAATACATATCGAAGTACCAATACCTACCTAACTATGCACAAACACAGGTAGGTACCTACATAAGTCTTGTTTGATTCATTGGATAATTTTTTTGTACTAATTATAAACGGAATTATTCCCACGTTGAACAATATGTTAACAGACAAACAAATAAATCATTGTGAAAACGCTCTGATGAGCCTCGTTAATTCAGAAAAGCTTCTTTAAATTGGATTAATAAATGTTGCGATTTTTAACGAACACCTATTTAAAAACATCTGAAAACAAGCCGACCGTTTCAGTAATTAAACATTAATTGCAATAATTTGGCTAAGAGTGTGACGGGTCAATCGCTATAAGGATTTTTGAAGTCAGTAACGTGTAAGCAATAACCCATTTAATTTGATGATGAAATAGTTAAAATAAGTGGCTAGGAGGATAATTTACAGCGGAGTTTCTAGAACCGATTACAAATCCGCAATGAACTTTAACTAGTAAAACCTACTTAGCTATGATAATTTTATCCCAATCCAGCAGGCTCTCAACTACTGGCCTACAAAAATACAAACATAAAACATTTATCTCTAAACCTGATAAAACATTATATTTTTTTGTAGATAATCGTAAACAGCTGTAAGTTTTGCTAAAATTGTAAAATAAAATAAAGGCAATAATGGTGATTGCGTATGCCGGATATTTTTTTTTATTTATTAGTCTTTACGTATACCTTCATGTACAACTACAAGGGACAATCACATCACGTTCTTCGACAAACATTGATATTTACGTGCTCTTCCATTATGGGATTTTACTTTCGGTAGACGCCTACCATAATTGAATTTCGGTGTACAAGTCCGCACACGTACGAAGGTAACTGCCACTTATATTTTCTGAAAAGTTCAATGCTCCTTCGGACTATTCGTTTTAGGGAAATGAACTAGTAGTTAAAACTTTTAGTAAAATACCATCATAATAATAATTGTACCTATCATCTGCCACTGCTCTGTTACAAATGTCGGTAACATTACCATAGATTAGAGTAGGTACATAACAGGCGACACACGTCTCAAAGTAACGACTTAAACACACGTATGTCACGTCCCGAGTACGGACTGATTGCTACCCTTTCAAGATTTTTTATTTCATATTCAAACTTCAGTGATTGCACGTTCACGTAAGGATCATATTATGTCCTCAATTTCTAAACCTTTGAAAACTTTTCAAATCTTTAATTTATCTAAGTTCGGTTGCTTCATAAATAACAAATTCATAACATTAGTAATTATCCGATGACATGTTGGGCGAGTGCCCAACTGTATGTATGTAGAACCCCCCGGGCTAAATATTTGTATGATCACTACATAGTATAAAGCAAAGTCGCTCTCCGCTTCCCGCGTCTGTATGTCTGTATGTATGTTTGCTTATATCTTTAAAACTACACAACGGATTTTGATGCGGTTTTTTTTAATAGATAAAGTGATTCAGGAGGAAGGTTTATATGTATAATAACATGCTACCCGTGCGAAGCCGGGGCGGGTCGCTAGTCTAATCTAAAGTAATATTAATAAGTATTTTTCATTTTTGTACCTTAAGATTATTATTATTTCAATACTATATATATACTATATATTACCTAAGATATAAGGAATTTTACTATACAAGCAGAACAATATTACTGTTGAGTATAAGTTTAAATATTTTTAAGTAGTTTTTATTCCATCACTTCATATTTCTGATATATCTACTCCCATAAAAACTGAGTTAATTAAAGTATATTTTATTTAAAATAGAAATCTGACTGTGCTACGATATAAAGTACAAATTATGACTTCACTTACTTATAGCGCGTGCTTTATCTTTTTGTACGTGATGTGAATTCAAACGGACGAACTTTTTAAATATTATCGCAATGCAATTTCAACAGTAAAAGTATTAAAACCAAAAACGAATACAGGACAAACATGCTTTGTTAAAACTAAAAATAGTCTCAGTCAAAACTAGATAGGAGTATTTAAAACCTGAATAGCATCCTCAATCTGAGAGTGATATGAGATTGATGCGCTAAATTTGAGTACTAGCTCTCTACTTTTGCCCAAAAATAATTATAAATAAAATAAAAATAAATAAATAAATATTGGTGGACATTTTACACATCGCCATCTAGCCCCAAACTAAGCAAAGCTTGTACTATGGGATCTAAATAACTAATAGAATACTTATATACTTGTTTTTTTTAATATATATACATGATACATACTACCACCCAGACACTGAGCAAACATCTATGTTCATCACACAAATATTTGCTCTGGGTGGGGATCGAACCCACAACCTACAGCGCTGTAGGCAGAGTTCATACCAGTGTTCAATAGTTTAAACTAAATTGCTGATATTTTTCTAGTTGCAAATAGTAGATGACATGCATTTTTGTTTTTCGTTCAAATAGCGTACATTTCTTCTATAGGTACGAGTATATTGCAACTGCATCTACCTAATGGGAAAAACTTGTAACAATTATTCATGTCTACTTTTAACTTGAATAATATATTTGTAGGTTCTTTGGGAAAGGTAAGGTACGAGTAAGTTCCCTGGAATAGTTAGTTCTTGATTAGTTTTTCTTCCTACTTACTTGTAAAAATGACGTACTGATCTAGAAAAGTTGCTTAAAAATGCAAGGTCTTATTTCCATATTCCAACTGTGACCTAGTTAGTGTTCCTACAATAATTATGTAAAGAATTTGTAGAATATTTGCATTCAACGCAGACGGTGGTAGATAACCGACTAATTTATTATTTCCTAAGACCAGAAATGCTGGCACGTGTGGAAATGACATGAGAACTATTCAAAGTTGTTGGGTCGGGTGAACACCTAGATTAATATTAAGGTGATACTTGAAATTTGACTTTTTGTATGGGCTGAATCTACCCGGATATGACGGAAAAAGTGATAAAACTGCATTATCTTGAAAACCATCAAATTTAAAAAAAAAACGTCTGTAATTTAGGTAGCTAGTATGATTATCCAACGAATTATATAAAAATGAACTGTTTAGCTATTCATAGTTTTGATTAAAAACGAAACTAGTGTTTTTGAAGAGCCAACTTTGGAAAATAAATCTATCGAGAAAAGTTTCACCAATCGTGATTCTGTCTGTAATTTATCTAGATTAAATCCTTAAGTTAACTTTGTCATAAAAAACAAAACTGTATGTTTTCGGTTATAGAGAAAAAACTATTCTGCATTCTTCAAAAACATTTATTACTCCTCTTAATGCTATATATTACCTACGTTAGATTATAGTGATTGAGCGTAATAATACGGTGCACCGAAAAATGCGAGAATATAGCCGATAAAAATGTGAGGAAAGTTAAGTTTTGCAAGAGTATACAAAAAGAAAAGCTAATAAATTGACTAAGAGCATGCCAGACTACATTCAGTGAAAGGTTCCAACTCTCCCTTAACACGACAGTCATGTCGGTAGTCATTTTCAACATTATAGAACTTTAACTCCACGGTCCAAATAAGAGATCTAGATTATCCTATCGCAGATAGGAGACAGGATATTGGAAATTGTTAGTAAACTCTACGTCACTAAGTACCTACGTATTTACAGCTAATTGTGTTGGCGAACTTGTTCTTGTTGGGACTTCGATTCGGATTGACGCGAATCTAATCTACGAAGTTAAAAGTTTGCGGGAAATTGTATTGCGGAAAAACAAGTTGATTGAACTTTTTAGGTATTAAATTGACGGAAATCCTACCGTCGATCCAATTTATGTTGTTTTTGTGATAAAAATCTAATGGGAGTAGGTAGACGTGTAATCTAGAGTATGTTAGATAATTTATCGATATTTAAGTAGCGTATCACCAAAACAACATTATTTCATTGTCACTTTTTTCATATTTAGTCTATACAGAAAAACTGTAGCATTTTCACTTGATAATAATTTTGGTTTGCAGCCAGAACCAAGACCCAATTCGGGGCACTCTCCAAAACAAACAGCATCGGCTCAGAAGTTTAATTAATGCTAAGCGCCGGTCGTTTTATTAAAGACACAATGTCGCTAACTACAACGCAACATTACTTCTAGCTACAACAATTTACTTTCAAAGTAGAGGGTTAGGTAACCAGCATGTAATCAACAAGCAATACAATTGTAAACTACGTAATATTTTATATTAGATAATTATAGCAACAAATTGTTGTGTCAGTTGCATTTTTATATATTAGGTATGGATAATTCAATGATTGTTATATTTTCAACCGACGAAAAATTTAGGTTCTCAATTCGATATATATATTTTTTTATACCATACCTACTTTAAAAAGCTTATTTTATTCACGCAAAACAGTGAATAAAAAGGCCTTTTATTCACTGTTTTGTTTTTATTCACTATTTTGGTGTTTGAATTTGGAACACAAAATATATCCGGTCTCTATTTCAATGCTTACACAAACTCCTTGCGCTGAGATTCGAAATTCAAAACTCTTTGGTGCAAATAAATTCTCGAGATTTGATTGGTCGATATTTGCGACAAGGAGTTTGGCATTAGATTAAATAAATATTCTCGTAGTCATGGTATAAAGTATAGTATGCAACTCCTGAATAAAGTACGAATTTATATCGAGGGCCATGAATCACTCGCGTCGTTCAGGATTCTAACAGTTGAATCACTCGCTGCGCTCGTGATTCAATCATTAGAATCCTTCACTTGCTCGTGACTCATCTACGGCCCTCGCTTTAAATCCGTCCTTTATTCACTAGTTGCATAATATACTATTATACCATACCTACTTTAAAAAGCTTATTTTATTCACGCAAAACAGTGAATAAAAAGGCCTTTTATTCACTGTTTTGTTTTTATTCACTATTTTGGTGTTTGAATTTGGAACACAAAATATATCCGGTCTCTATTTCAATGCTTACACAAACTCCTTGCGCTGAGATTCGAAATTCAAAACTCTTTGGTGCAAATAAATTCTCGAGATTTGATTGGTCGATATTTGCGACAAGGAGTTTGGCATTAGATTAAATAAATATTCTCGTAGTCATGGTATAAAGTATAGTATGCAACTCCTGAATAAAGTACGAATTTATATCGAGGGCCATGAATCACTCGCGTCGTTCAGGATTCTAACAGTTGAATCACTCGCTGCGCTCGTGATTCAATCATTAGAATCCTTCACTTGCTCGTGACTCATCTACGGCCCTCGCTTTAAATCCGTCCTTTATTCACTAGTTGCATAATATACTATTATACCATACCTACTTTAAAAAGCTTATTTTATTCACGCAAAACAGTGAATAAAAAGGCCTTTTATTCACTGTTTTGTTTTTATTCACTATTTTGGTGTTTGAATTTGGAACACAAAATATATCCGGTCTCTATTTCAATGCTTACACAAACTCCTTGCGCTGAGATTCGAAATTCAAAACTCTTTGGTGCAAATAAATTCTCGAGGTTTGATTGGTCGATATTTGCGACAAGGAGTTTGGCATTAGATTAAATAAATATTCTCGTAGTCATGGTATAAAGTATAGTATGCAACTCCTGAATAAAGTACGAATTTATATCGAGGGCCATGAATCACTCGCGTCGTTCAGGATTCTAACAGTTGAATCACTCGCTGCGCTCGTGATTCAATCATTAGAATCCTTCACTTGCTCGTGACTCATCTACGGCCCTCGCTTTAAATCCGTCCTTTATTCACTAGTTGCATAATATACTATTTTGGATTGTCATATTATGGCTTATTGTGCTCAACACAATATTTTTACTCCTGATTCCTATCTTCAAAACTTTTTTATCTGTACCATCACTTTTGTTTTTCAAAATAATGGATTTTTACAAGATTTGATCCAAGATTTTTGTTCACTTCATTTTACTAATGTTATTTCTCTTCTTCTTCGTGCTAGACAGACAGCACTTTGGCTCTTGTCCAATAATGCGATCCTTGCTATCCAGCAGTTTCCAATGAGTTACAAAATGTACTAATCCCCACAGACACAGTCTAGGGTAAAAATATTTGAGATTTTCCTGCACCTGAAAATTACAATATTGTAATTTTCAATAATAAATTTATTTTGTCTATGCATACACACATTATTTTACAAATTTGCTCATACTTGGTGAGACTCATAGATGACACTTTCACAGGATTTTAAAATCGGAGTTTTACTTTAAAACATCCAATTTTAAACAATGGCGTGTGTTCATTAAAACAATCCCTAGAATCCAAAAGGTACGTACAACATAAGAAGTTTATGATTTTTCGGATTTAAAAAATAACTTAAAGTTGAATAAATCGCTAAAACGTAAACTGAAAAATATACAGACTAGAAAATGGTACATCTTCAGTAAAAGCCTGGCAACCTTTCCGTGGGACCGAGGATTTTAAGCTAAGTGCACTGGATAAGTTCCAATTTATAATACTTTACTCATTTACTCATATAACAGGCTAGTTCTTGGGATACCGACTTGCTACTTTGCTCATGCATTAGGTAACTTGCATAAGCTGTGTTTTAAAGGACTTCGTGCTGCCTTAGGTTGCCAATTCGACGGAAGATTGTATAAGTTAGTTTTAGAGCTGGAGCAAATTGCATCACACATATTCTGTGATCGTAGTGGAGTCTGACAACTTATTTTCTATACTTTTACGATATTGATAACTTTTTGTATGTTGTACGGTCCCGCAATTGATACCTAACAAAATTATTGTGTCAGTAAGGTGCCATTTTTAACCATTTTTAACCTAATTTATAGGCAAACGCATATTATGAAGACTAAATAAAGCCTGAAATAACAGCATCCATGGCTTGTTTGTTATTTAATAATCCTTTGTACATGTTGAAGCTCCAGGCTTATTGAAGGAACGAGTAAAATGAATTACAAAATGCTAAATGAAACACTGTGGACCTGAGAGCCCTGATGCATAAGATACCTACGTAAAAGCAATACTTGAAAGCTTCCGAGAGTTTTCTTAGAAAGTACCTTGAATGTGGTTTGCACTTTGAAATGCTAAAATGTGGTCGCTTGCGATTTTGGTCTACTTATGTCATTGTAGCTACTCTTCGTTATTCGGTTAAGCTTTTTCTGCAAGATGTCGGAACCTTTCAGTTATAGGTAATTTTAGTATATAAATTAGTATAAGTACTTTATTGAGATCTATCTACACTAATAAAGTTTTTATGACTTTGTGATATTGTAAGTTCGGATGTAGGGAGTAATCTCTGGAACAACTGATCCGATAAAAACCTAATACGAAAATAACAAAACATTACAATCGTGACACTTTCAAGCATTTGCCTATTTTCGATGAAAATAGAAAACATCTCTAAAACCTACAATCTCTTGGCATCCTGCCTAAAAGTTTACCTATCTTTTATAAAATGGCTCAACCTTCGAAAATAGACTAAAGTTCAGAGAAAAACCACAAAAGTTTAACCAATAATTAAATTCCATTTGACGCCTTTTCCATGTTTTGACTTAATTACTTTTCCGCTTTAGACTTTAATTAACTGCGTTGAATGTAAACCCAAATAGGCTCGATATTCGATAAACCTTTTCGTAATAAGGTAACGTGGATATATCGTCTCATTTGAATTTAATGAATTTAAAAATTAATAGAATCACGACTGTAATTCCCAAGTACGTTAGCCATACTCTCAAATCTCCGGGCGTTTAGATTCATAGAGATATTTAATGGGGTAGTAAGGGGCACGTCCAAACATTGTAATTGACACATGCCCACCTTTTGCAGTATTATGAATTGCATACTTAAATTACGCAGAAATAATTTACCTTTATTTAATAACACGTATTAGAAACGACCCGTTAATCTTATTTCCAGGGGTTAATGTTACAGCAGACACACCCTGCTTCGAAAGATTTATTTAAACATACGAATACATTCACACCTTCCTTAATAAAATTACCCTATCATTTGTCAACACTGCGAAAATTCATATCTGTAAAATTTTCATGATTAACCCCAACCACAAATAGACAGACGATGCAGGGGTTTTATCTAGTAAGTCGGTAGTATATTTTTCTACTAACGGAACCCTCGCGACTTTGTCAGCGTGAAGTTAAAGTTATTTAGCTTCAACTAAAGAGTAAGTTAATTTAATAACAAATGACAACGGTAAATCATGTACAAGGTTTATTTAATAAGGTCTATTTTTATGATGAGTATATCAATAACTTTAGTTCCTATGAATACTGCGAAAAAATCACGTTCCTTCGAGCAACAAAGACGTTATTCGCTTCAATATCTTCCGCGTCACTATTGAAGACAAGTTGAAGATTTATAGCGCTGACAATTTATCTTTCATTGTGCCTGAAAGAGTGCCCACGTACACAAAATGAAGTCTCATTTTTAGGGTTCTGTACCCAAAGGGTAAAAACAGGACCCTATTACTAAGACTTCGCTGTCCATCTGTCTATCACAGGGATGTATCTCATGAACCGTGATAGCCAGACAGTTGAAATTTTACAGATAATGTATTTATGTTGCCGCTTTAACAACAAATACTAAAAACAGAATAAAATAAATATTTAAATTGGGCTCCCATACAACAAACGTGATTTTTTTGCCGTTGCACAATGGTACGGAACCCTTCGTGCGCGAGTCCGACTCGCACTTGGCCGGTTTTTTCTGTCTTCATCTATCACGATCATTAAACCTCACGCAGGATTGATTCAGCTCTTACAAAATTCAGCGTTGCCCTAAATTTTGACCATTTTGATATCAATCAGCCAACTTGTGACAAAAGCGCGTTTATAAAAGATTTTTATTTTTGTGCCTATTTCATACTAGCTTTCGATCGCGACTTCAAACTTTTACCTGTGTATAGTAGTCAATGTCACTCTCCAGTCCATGAGCTATCTCTGTGCAAAAATCATATCGACTTATGGCACCGTTGCTGCATGAAAGAAGGAAAAACCAACAAACAAACACACTTGCATTTATAATAAGATATCCGCCTGAAATAAAATGGGTCTATCATATTATAAACATCTAGTATTTATGAAGTGAACAATACATACCCATGTTAGGAAAATACAAGTAAATCTGCGTTATCTACCTATCCCTCTAAGAAACAGGCGTAAGCATCCCCCAAAATGGTTTTGCTACCGATAAAAGAACTCAATAAAGTCTACATTTTCTCCGAATCATGTAATAATTTTAGCAAGTCAAAAAAGCTCTTTGTTATTTGAATATTCTCTTATTATGTGACGTCGCTAACTAACTCTGTTTATTAAAGTTACATTTTGTAACAAGTAAATTATATCGCACCGGTAAGCAGAGTCGTTATAACTTGTAAATTATGTACTTGTAGGGCAAATACAAACAAAGGATACTGCTGTGAAGCAGCAAGGATATTGTATTCGTATTTGATAAAAACTAATGTTGTGAATACATTTACAAACTAGTTTTATACTAATCAATACCTTTTGTATTCTACCTACCTATAAAATAATAATATAATGTATCTATAAATATCATGTAATCGGTTTAGCCCCTGTATAAATAAATGAATAGAAAAATTAAATATTTGAGATTTGAGTAACCAGCTTTTCCTAATACCAGATTTTCTTTTTGTTAATCCTTTGAATAAAAACCGAGAGAAAAGCCTAAGCCGAGCTTCTATCATTGCGTGCGGTTAACCTAATTTTAGAATATCAGTCTAAATGTCTAATAAAAATGACTTTGCTAGAGACTAGACAATCCCGAAATACCTAGTGATTTCCTTCCCACCCACAAAGATCTAGATTGTTTGAGTAGTGCAGTGGACTTGCGTTTACCAAAGTTAAGTTTTGTAATATTCACTAGTAACTAAGCTTTATTAATTCTATAATATCACAAGCCAATGAGAAAACAGTGACATTTCTTAAAAAAACACGCTTGTCTAATTTGACTGAACCTTAAAATAAAATCAAAGATTACACTTTCTTTCAAATAAAATGATTATTATTTTTAGACATGCTTTATTACAGACTAGCGACTCGCCCCGGCTTCGCACGGGTGCAAAGCTGATACCAAAATATATTACAGAATGTCTTTGTATACTCGTTAACAGCATTTATTTTTTACATTTTTACTTATTTATTTTACTTTTACAATTAACACAGAATCTCTCTATAAACAACGTTCACAGCTTTCTTGTCATTAGACAATACAAACATGTTTTCTTTAGATGTTACTCTTGAAAGAGCGACATATAATTGGCCATGTGAAAAACACTCAACGCTCAAGTCTAAGCCTGCAACGTTGAAGGTTTGACCCTGCGATTTATTTATGGTCATTGCAAAAGATGTCTTTACCGGAAACTGTAGGCGTTTAAATTGGAACGGTAAATCCGATGGAATCAGAGGAATTCGGGGTATCAATACATCTTCCCCAGTACCACATCCTGTTAGTATTGTGCACTCTATTATGAAAGTTTTTAGTGATTTTACCAGCAAACGCGTACCATTGCAAAGTTTAGGTGGATTCAGGTTTCTCAATAAAATAACGGGAAATAAAATAAAATACTTTTAACACCATTTTGTGAAGAGGAAGTCCAGACGGGTTCAAAGAATTAAGAAATTCTGTAGCAAAATGAACAGCTTCTTCCAAATCGAGAACAGTATCGTTATTATTATTTCTCGCCATTATTTCTAAGCCATTATTTCTCGTAAAAAGTAAAGGATAGAAATTCATTATTGTGGGTTATCCCTAAGAGATAAACATATACCATCACGGACTTTTTTGTAGACCTTTTTAAGGTATACAATATTTAGTACATTATTTTGATCTATCTCGTAGAGTTCAGCCAGCGTTTGCAATGTAAGCGCAAAGAAATGTGTTTATTTACGACTCCATATTAGAAATCTTAAAATTATCAGTGGTTCTCTAATATATTAAGCATGTTATTATACATATAAACCTTCCTCTTGAACCACTCTATCTATTAAAAAAAACGCATCAAAATCCGTTGTGTAGTTTTAAAGATATAAGCATACATTCAGACATACATACAGACGCGGGAAGCGGGAAGCGACTTTGCTTTATACTATGTAGTGATAGTGATTCAGCTTTGAGATATCACTACATAGTATAAAGCAAAGTCGCTTTCCGATTCCCGCGTCTGTATGTCTGTATGTATGTTTGCTTATATCTTTAAAACTACACAACGGATTTTGATGCGGTTTTTTTTAATAGATAGAGTGATTCAGGAGGAAGGTTTATATGTATAATAACATGCTTAATATATTAGAAAACCACTGATAATTTTAAGATTTCAAATCAGCGCGACTTTTTTTTATATTTTAAATGCTGTTAACGAGTATACAAACACATTCTGTAATATATTTTGGTGTCAGCTTTGCACCCGTGCGAAGCCGGGGCGGGTCGCTAGTTATTAATAAAACCAAACTTAAGATAAAAAATGATACTTAGCAGGCAACAAAGAAGCCTGGTGGGCAGTTTGTTTACTGCGAGATGAGATAATCCTCTTGAATTCTTCAAGATCTAAAGTAAAATATGCTTTTGGGAATTAAAGGATGTCTTTGTGAATGTATATTAAATTGTAGTCCTTTTCAAACATGCGAGGCACACGTAGGTAGGTAGGTACTTGTGACATTGAGATTCTTCTAAATAATTCACTGTTAGAAATTTTATTACCCACTATACAACCTACGGCTATTTATATGCCTAAATGTAATAAAAAACATTTACTATTACTTATATTATAGGCTTTTCAAAATAAGGTAAAGTATGTATACATATTATTATTCGTGATAACCTAGGGTGGTGTATTTCACAAATAGAATTTCCGTGAAATAGGAAACAATCTTTCCAGTTCCTTAAACAGTCAGTAACCGCAAAATAAAGGATCTTCAACCTTACTCCATTATGTTTTAGGTTGTTTCGGTTGATAACGGTTGTGGTAGAACCCTGTCGTTGACAAATAACAGTCTTTTATACTTTTCCATGGTTCGAAGATGGAACTAGATAACTAATAGAATAAATTATATTTTTTTCTGTAAATACATACAGAATATCCTGTTGTATTGTACTCGTGTGCCTCAACAGCGCGTCTCTGCTAGGGTTGCCGTGTAACGCGTACGCTGAGACTATTTCTCACATCTGTACGCGGCATAATTGGTTGTATGAAAGGAACGCAATTTTCAATGACATGGAACCGTGACTAGAATCAACGATATGCTGTTGTCCGTTTTTTTTACAACTCCGTGACTTTATTGTCTCTGCGGTGTTTCATTGCAGGAATTGGTGTATCTTTTTAACCTATGAAACAAGAGGAGTTTACCAGTTTAACATGTAGGTATATATATTTTAAGTACTAGTATTTTAGTTTTGAAACGTAATTATTAGGACTACATTTGTCGCATCGAATCGAATCCTACCAGTTATGCGAGTAGATAATTTTCTCTCATCTTTCAGTGTAATCTGTGGTGTAACTAACCCATCAAAAGTATAAGTAGAAAAACACAATGGTGAAGGTTTATCATGCAAGCTGCGCATTGTCTTCCACTAAATGGAAAACCTTACGCCATCTATACATCTTATGCCATCTCCATCTATACATATCTCGGATTCAAGAATTTGCTTTGAATAAGCATCAGTAAGGAATTCTGGGTTGAAAAGTTACATTTTCAAACTGCTAACAAATACTAGTACAAAGCTGCAGTTACGTATCTATATTTTAGATGTAATACAACTGAAAACCTTTTTATAAAGTGCGTAAAGCTCCACACCAGCGACGCCATCAATCACCAAATTATTCACGGGCTTCACCGACCTATCTTTATGTCTGACGCGGTGGGGTGTGAACGCAGCCTAATTGCGACAGGCACGGAATTACCCGTCAGTCTGAAATCACCTCTATCGATTGTAGCAACGCGTGCCGAATGCATGCATACTCATTCATAACTCATTGGCTATTGCTAGTTGTAATTTGCTTGATTTTAAGTAGTGGTTAGTCCTGCGTAAATTAAGCGTATCATTTTATTATTATTTTTATTACAATATGCACCTAAAATTGCGTACTGTCTGTCAATGGTGTGTGAAGTGTGAACCCTGTATTCAATAAGCAGCTATTGGGCTTTAACTAAAAGCTCACAGTGAACCATAAACTGTAAGCCTAAAAGCAACATAGACTAATAATCTTGTAGCGAAATAATTTCGAATTTCAATATCCTTAAACGTTGCTGGTGCTACGTTAATTATGTCAACCAGATTTCAAAAAAATATGTTAAGACTTATTTTTCAACAAACGTGTAGCTATAAGGTTCAAAGTCGCAAAACGGTTTCAATTTAAGCCGTTACTCATAGAATAAAATAGCGTATATTTTTAAAAGCAAATAAATCATGTTTTATCGCTGGTTGGCAGTTTAAACCGGAGATACAAATCCTCAGCGGATATAGTTTATGTCCGAACATAGTCTACAATGCAATCATCGGAAACGAGCAAGGAACCGTTTATAATCCGTAGGTACTATATTATATTATATTTTGTAATTCACTGTATAAGCAAAAGTCGCTACACTTTTATACATACACAAAGTAAGTATATTTATTTATTTACAAGAATTCAAAAATTGTTAAGTTACTGTTACATGGGGTAGGTATGTGTGTACCCCCGGAACCATTTCATTTAAATTACATTTTATTTGACAGAGTTGAATACAAAGTACCTACTACGTTGTCAAAGTAGAGAGCCAGAAAAGTCTTATTTAGAAATACAACGAACTGCAAGAATACAAAGTAGAACACTCGTATATTCAAGGAAATTTAAATCTTATGTCGGTAAATAAACCAGAATTTAGACTGTCGTTGCAATGTTGCATTTAAATATCAATTTGCTTATACGCTCAACTCTGTAATGGCCTCAGACGAGTGAAACTGCAATGCAATATCTCTGTAGTTGAACTGGGAAACGATGACACAACTTTATGGAATTTTGTTTGTGTTGTAGGAATATTTTTTGTCTTTATTTAGGCACTTTTTCCACCGACGATAATTAGTAAGAAGCCAAAAAGAGATAAGCAGAGCTGATGAAGCAGATACTTTTGTCGCTTGACGAGTGTTATTTTCAACTCTTGTCGCTGCGACAAACTAGTGGAGAGAGTTGTCGCTGGCACTTTGACCACTAGTGAGCAGTCAGCGCTCAACTATTAACATTTATTCTTGAGTGGAAATAGTCGATAGCTAGTCGCTTTCTCGTTGGCGGTGGGACAAGTGCCTTAGTAAATGTAAACTATGGGAGTTATTCAAACACAACTGCAACGCGATATGAGATAGGAAAACTTGATAGTAGCAAGGTAATGTGGAAACAACATCTAAGTTAGGAAAAAGGAAGTCACATGTTTTTCTTTCTTGCATAAAGCCAAGTTTCCGTTCGTTCCTGCAATTTGCGACACAATACTTACGAGTAGGTACATCAACAGTGACGAAAGCCTGACTCACCTAAGCCAAAAACGTGAACTGTGTTTCTGACAGTGAGGTATACAACATGCATTAAGCATACGCCACCGGCCGAGCACATCAGCCGCTCGAATATGAATCAGCATCATAGTGCCATGTCTGCATGGTTGCCGACTATGAATGTATGAGCCACTCGTTGGTAAAGCCGTCAACTCGTTTCATAAATGTGGATTTCATGTCATTTCAGAAAATACGTCCACCACATAGGACTGGCTTTGTAGGAAATGATCGAATGCATTCTGATCTGATGAGAGTATTGGTCTGAATAGCAGATTGTATGGTACGTTATCTATTATTATAAAAATCAAACCAACCTAAACCACTGGTCGTATATCATAAAGAATTTTTAAAAATGTCTTAAAATAAATAAAATGGTTTGAAAAACAACGATGATTTTATATGTATAAATAACTAGTTTGAACGCTGGGAAAGGACATAACCACTTTTATATCAAAGCGCGGATGATGTCTCGGACAACAATTAGTCGTTAAAATAATTGTAAATTTTCAGTTCGGGTTTTATTTTGGTCAGTATATTTTTACAAGAGATGAGACTCGTATTAAATGAATGGAGAATTCAGTCTCATTTCATTTTACTTAGTCCTATACTTATTAAAAATTCCGTGTTCAATAAGCGAGTCTGTACTGTGCACGCTTCTGGCTGCACTGGGCATCCAGGGAATGCAGTCAGACTTTGTTATTCGCTATGGAAATATATGAACAGTGTTTTTTTTTCGAAGGGACAGTGAGACTATAATCTAAGCGGTTAAAGCAATGATAAAATGGTCTTGGGGCTCGAAAATAAATAAATACTCGTATACTCGTAATACTCGTATGTGGAAAGCTAAATCAGCGACAAATATTTATCAAGTATACTCGTCGTACCTATACGTCATTTTCTAAATCTTTCATTTTCATTTTCATCTATCCCATAAGTAATATGAAAGAAAATTACAACAATGGCCGCAGATAGGAATGCATTTACCAAAATAATTGCATTGTGATTGCTTGCTCGCATGGCCTCATAAAGGTTTTCAATTGTGTGCCTATCCAACTAGATATTTTGTGTCGGCTATTCGGCTTGTTTACGGCTTGAAAATCGGGCTTAATACGCAAATAAAAAAGAAAACCACCCTACAGTCTCATCTTTTAAAGGTAACAGAATAAAAAGCATAAGACTTGACATTATTTAATATTTAAATAAGCATTATTCACTTGTTTCAAGGTCAGCGGTTCTGCATCGCCTTCGTTGTCGCACAGTAATCCAATCCCACAGGGATTCCGAATGCTGCTTTAGGTATTGAATATAAGCTGGTTAGATTAGATGAGCTTTCTTATTCATCTGCGGTCGTGGTCGTTTTCTTTTTACAGGTCGTGTATAGGATTTTCAAAGGATTGTAATTTTGTTTCAATGTGCATGATTCATAGATATTAGACCTGCGACGTCTTCAGTGTAATAAGTGTACGAGTAAAACGAAGGGGGCGAAGTGTGAGACTTCTTTATTAATTAACATATTACAAAACTCTTACGTTATTTCGGTTTGGGATTTGGGATTCGGGAAACTAAAGGTGCTCCACCTCTGGACTTTCACATGACACTATTTTTTGGAATACCATGTTTGTATCAAAAAACTTGTACATAAAAATTTTAAACGATCATAGTTAAATGCATGACGCTTCAAAGTATAGTATCTTACTATCTAGTAAAAAAAACAAAAAACATATTCGTACAACATTTTCAAACAACAGTTACACTCTACTTCAAATAAAAAATATTACTACCCTGTAAAAACTAACTAAATACTATAAATATACAACGAAGTGTCTACTTAATTCTACATAACTATTAATGTTCTAAATAATCCTCAGCCTGCCTAACCTGTAAGTAGAGCTGTTCACTATTACTCCTGACTTTCCTTGGCTCCTCGTCGGAATGACCGAACTGGTAACCTCGCGAGAGATAATGAAAAATTGCTATGGAAACGAACATCAGTCCTGTGTACATGAAGAATTGGATTTCCTGCAAAGTAAATTATTGGATTACCTAACATTATTTTATAAATTCTCCGATTTCTCAATTAACTAAACATAATATAATATAATGTTAGTTCATTCTTTTCTTCTTGAGGTCGGCACAACATGTTACGAAGAGGATTTAGCTTATGTTTTACAACCGGCCGCCTACCTGTTGCCAACCCTCTTTGGGAAATTTCCAAAGAGGGTAGAGATATTTAGGACGTTAGGAAAACTTATGTTTTACGTCAATCTTACTACTAATAGAGAGTAAGATAAAATTGTCGTTATCTATTTTATCTACGAGTCTAAGTTCGTTGTTATCAATAAACAATCATAAAGACTGTATTCTTAATTTAGCCAATGAATGACTCGACACTGATTAAATAATATTATTACGTCTAATAGATAATAACAATCTACAAAAATAAATGAGATGCTATCAAAAACATAACTTGTAAAAAAAGCCAAGTCTCGCAACGCAACTCAGTTCTTCTACCATAAAAAGTTGTGAGATCCATGTAATACCAAGTCGGTTAATTTAATCAGTCCCTACTTTAAGGGTCCTTCTGTCTTAACCCTATACTTGGCAGGAATTTTTATTTTTGAAATGTTGTTTTTTTTTGTATAATTTGTGATCTAGGGTCATTAATAGAGGGGATAGTATGAAAAAAAAAATTATATTATTAATACTTTTAGATTTATTGAATGTACCATATTTGGCACATTGCCAGATGTGTCATAATCAACTTTACTAAATCAACGTACCATATGTGTCACACTGCTAGGCTTATATACATTTGTGTTTAACACTTTATATAACAAAAATATTACATTCTTACATTAAAAAGTAACAAAAACATGCTAAAAATAATTTGCGATTACGTTATATTCATTTTCAATTTATTAATCTGTAGATAATATATATACAGGGTGTAATCGTTAAGTGTGCACAGGCGATTATTCCGTAACTATTGCAGATATCAAAAAACTTGAAACTGATATCGAAAGTACTTTACCTAATGAGTAAAATGACATTAATAACTTTTTAAAAATTAAACGAGAAATATCCAAAAAAAATACATGAATCACTCCCATACATTTAGTATGAGATAGTAGAAAGGTTTTAGTTTCCTTATTTTAAGTGGAATAGTACCTACTCATTTTACCCTTGTCATTTTATAATTATGTACGATATGAAGGTATTAATGAATTTCAAGTAGATACACGTGTAGATTAATTATCTTACCACTTCAAATTTATAATAAACCTTGTTTCAATATTGTATTGATTTGAACTAGCTGAAAAGCAACATACTAAATAAAAACAAAAAGAAAGATACTCTTTGGTGTTCGTTCTAAATTCAAATTCTTTATCGCGGGTTCTCGTTCCCGCCAATTTATTGTATTTTTCAATTTGCGTTAATAATCGTGATTGTTGCATTTATTGATTGAAAAATGGCATATTCCAATACAGAAAAGAGGGACATGTTAAAAATGTACTACAAACATGATTGTAACAATAGGGCGGCCATTATCGCCTACAGAAGAGAGTACCCAGATAGAGAAGTTCCTTCTGGTACGTATTTACGTAAGTTGGATAACAATTTGATAAATTATGGATCTTTTAACAGAAAAAAAGGTTCGAGAACAAGAGCTCCGGAATTTGATAATGACTTAGATAACAATATTATTAACTACGTAGTAGATAATCCACAAGAATCAACGCGTTCAGTGGCCCGATCATTTCCAGTGTCCCACAAGTGAAAGAAGGTCGATAATTTTTCAACAAGATGGAGCACCTGCACATAATAAAAATGTTGTAATGAATTTCTTACGAAACAATTATAATGGCTTAATAGCCAATAATAGTGCAACCCCTTGCCAGATCCCCGGATCTCACGCCTTGTGATTTCTTCCTATGGGGATTTGTCAAAGACCACGTGTACGCTGAGAGAGTACACAGCCTAGAAGAGTTACAGAATCGTGTACGTCGTGCAATTGCTTTAATTACTCCGCAAATGTTAAGGAAAGTTCATTTAGAAACTGTAAATAGAGCTCGTCATTGTATTGCACAAGGAGGACGTCACTTCGAACATATGCTTTGAATACAAAATTTTGTACTTACTAAGAAATAAAATGTATGGGAGTGATTAATGTATTTTTTTTGGATATTTCTCGTTTTATTTTTAAAAAGTTATTAATGTCATTTTACTCATTAGGTAAAGTACTTTCGATATCAGTTTAAAGTTTTTTGATATCTGCAATAGTTACGGAATAATCGCCTGTGCACACTTAACGATTACACCCTGTATAAGTATATAAAACTCTTTAGTATTCCCCTAATCCTTTCTTAGTTTGCTCTTTTGTGCAATGTATGCACCTCCCTCTGCTAAATTTGAAAGTTGGGTGATGAGAAATTTAATCAAGCGTTTTAGAAAAGATAGGCGAGTATTATCAACAGCCCCGAAATGATGTATATGCCCCAAAACGATCTGCTAGATCAGAAAATGATTGTCAAAAATATTTTTCATCGCCTTCTGAAACTTCGGAAGAAGTGCTAGTTATGTATGTGCTGTAAAGATTTGTTTTTGCACATATAGAGAGATGATGTCATCTAAGTAGAACAGCTTGAAGTATTGAATGACACTCTTTCCTGCAAGTCAAACCCCAAAGAAGACATGATCTTTGACTTCAGCAGAACTAGTGAACTTTTTACAACGCCAATAAGGTGTTAGTCTTTAAGACCTTCCTTCGTGCCTAATACACTAGGTCTTATTGATTAAGTAGCTGCTTAGGGTCAAGGCTGCATACCTACAATAGGGAAGGTACTTGTTCAGAATCAACGGGCAGTGAACAGTGATCGACAGCGATGACAGTTGATATTGTAGCAGAAATGTTGATGTAACAACTTGATTCATCTCATTATCAACATTTCATAAAAAGTTTAGGTTTTCCAGTGAAAATGGCAATGGGACAGCATTGCTATTGTTCATCATCTGATGATTAAATTTCGTTTAAATCTGACTTGCCCCCGACTTGAAGATAAGACCCACAAGTTGACGAGGTCGATGTTGCTGCTGCTGATATAGCTGCGGCACCTGTGGCGCTAAAATGTAATTTTACCAAGTACTTCGCATCAAACTGATACCTTACGTACATTCTCATCTCTATAATTTCTTGACAATTAAAGCTCAAGCTTGAAAATTTTATGACAATTGGTGAATTTCGATTTATTGGAGCAACGATTAGAATGCTATCGTCGAAAAAACATTCATACTCGCATAAAAGGGCCGATGACACCTCCGAGTTGTCAAAGAGATCTCGCTTCGCTCGATCAAAAATCATAAATGTATGTAATTTTGAAAAAATATAATTTATACGAGTATGGCAATGTCACATATCAGGTACATAGTAAAGATAAACTTGAATGGTGCTCATCTGGCAATGTGACTTATTTGGTACATCATGAAAAACCAGTTGATTGCATGCCATTGTAATTAATTTAGGAACATGAAAATATTAATTTCGGGTGTAAAAAAATGTTAACTATTACATATCAACCGTTTTTGACAGAAATACTATAAAAATATTAGTAATATTTAATTTTTTTACCCTGCGGTGCGAAGACTTCTTTCACTGGTCAGCTATCATTCGCTCTACTTCAAATTGAGAGTTTCAAATCATCAAAAAGTATTTTTTAGTAGAATTGGGACAATATTTTCTAAATTATGTAATAATTAAAATAGATTAAAAATATTTTTTCACGCGTTGGGAATTTTTGAAAGTTGAACGTACCAAATTAGGCACTCTGCCAAGTATAGGGTTAAGTTATTACGTAAAGGTTGTTAATTACGTAATAACATAAGGCAGAAGGACCCTTCAAGTAGGGACTGATTAAATTAACCGACTTGGTATTACATGGATCTCACAACTTTTTGCGGTAGAAGAACTGAGTTGCGTTGCGAGACTTGGCTTTTTTTACAAGTTATGTTTTTGATAGCATCTCATTTATTTTTGTAGATTGTTAGTATATATATTGTTAGTTTTTAGAGTTCCGTACCCAAAGGTTAAAAACGGGACCCTGTTACTAAGACTCCGCTGTCCGTCTGTCTGTCCGTCTATCTGTCACAGGGCTGAATGAACCATGATAGTTAGACAGTATTATTTTTTACAGATGATGTATTTCTGTTGCTGCTATAACAACAAATACTAAAAACAGAATAAAATAAATATTTAAGTGGGGCTCTCATACAACAAACGTGATTTATTTGCCGTTTTTTATAAATAATAGTACAGAACCCTTCGTGCGCGATTCCGACTCGCACTTGGCCAGTTTTTTTTCCTTTCCGGTACCTTCTACTATCATTCCGTTGACCATTTTACAAGTTACCTTTGAACATAATCATAACTAGGTGCCTAACTGCAAATGTAACTTTGTAATCCTATATATTTATATGGGGTTACAAAGTTATTTATGCAGTCGGTATATCTAGAAAACTGGATCGAAATTGCAAAATATTTAGGTTTTTCCTTGATTTATACACAAACCACTAATTGTATTCAAAATTTGAAACTTCTATGTCTGCTAGAAGTGCCTTAAACTTTTGATGATCGGTCAGTGAGTGAGTGAGTGACAAAATAGGAAACTTTGACTAGTTATAATTCTTAAACTACTGGTTCAAATTGAATGAAATTTGAAATATACCGAGTTTATACTATGTCTGCTTGGTTACTGAAAATTCAGGCTTCTAGTTTTATCCACAACGAAGTTATAGGGGGTCGAAAATGGCCTGAACTGCTTCGAGAAAAGGATGGTACGGCCGTGCCGCTTTTTGCTAGACTTGGCGGGGGCACTGCCGTGCCCCCAGATACTAATAGTTTTGTTTATAATCGATCGAGCGAGCAAAACAAACGAGATCTGATTTATTAAAAACTGAAGTGTTGATTTACTGGTATTGATCGAGCGAAACAAGATTGCAGTGTCGACTACGGGATCAATCGTCGTATGGAATATAATGTTACAAGTTTTAAATGTATTTCTTTTGATTTTTTAAACTTCAGCTCCATTCTGTTTGAATTAATGTAACTCAAAATACATTAAAATTATATTGTAAAGTCTAAAACCATTCGTACCTCTTACGAAATGTTGAGATATCAGCAATTAATATTCAAAGAGCGGCGTAATTCCAGTGGTTTTCTCAAATAAATCACTAATATTATCTAAGATCTATAATCTACTAGCATTATTTGAATACCTAAACTACTTACCTACAAGTTTCATGCAAATCCGAGCAGAAGTTCAAAAGATTTCGTAAGACAAACATCGCGAGATCTCTGTTCGGAGGAAAACGTTTTATCTAAATAATTCGAGAAATATTTTTACTTGTAAAGACCTAGTAATGGGTAGATATTTATGAGAGAAAGGTATTTCATAGTTAAATATAATAAATACGTTCTCTACCACCTCGATAAACTGCCACACTGACATCATTACCGCCTTTATGCCCTATCTCTTACACCCGTTTTACCAGCACCAGCTTACACCAGCTTCCTCCGACGCAAACTTTTTTACGCCTTAGATGAAGGGATTCACCCCCGTATTCAGGAACGACACTGTGAGAACGTGTTCTTGTAAGTGTTTTAGTATCTTACCTGTGGAACACTAACGAGCAGTCTAGTGATGATGATAATAAGAACGTTTCCAACTGCCTCTGTAAGCAGCCACACAGACGTCATCACCGCCTTCATGCTTTCAGGGGCTTCTTTAAACGCAAACTCATTTCCCGTTACCGCAAACAACACCTACGAATGGAGTTATTTTAGGTTTATTAAATTAATTTATATAAAGGTTAAAAACTATAGTTTCTGGTGTAAATTTAATCTAGATTTAGACATTTCTAAATAATGATAGTTTTGATTTCAATGAATAAAACAATTCTAAATTTTAGTAGTTTACCTATAATAGGGAATTTGATAGGGATTGTTTTAAAAGCACTATAGGGTTACTCGTCTAATTAGAATTGGCACGAGTAATAGCTGCCACCTGATGCTGTAGAAATCATTTATAACAAATATATATTTTTTTTGCTGTTCAAGGGACAAAATATTTTAACCTCGAAAACCTTCGGAATCATAAAAGTAGGAATCTGTCATAATAATATTCCTGTTGTATAGTGAATATTACTCACCTCTCCTATTGACATGATGAAAAACTGGGGTAAAAGCAAAGCCATTGTTATCGAATTTGGTTGCGTCGTCACAAACATTTTTGATACCTGTAAATAATCATTGATTATATTGTACAGGTTGTCAAATTTTGATGGTGCTATTGTAAAATATTTTTAGATTAGTAATCCTAACTTGTAACTTCAGCGTTCACAAATTTTAAAGCAAAGTTTAAAAATATATTATTTTTCATAAAATAAAGGATTTTCGCTTGCATAGAAATGTTTCAATTAGCGTGTCGTAAAAAGATACTCATGCGTTAATCTTGGGGCAGGAATTCAATTTGCGTTGTTCAAAATGTACTATTATTAACACATATGAATAAGGTAATAAGGCTTACTTACATACATATGACCAATTCTCCCAATCAGTATTGTATAGACTCCGCCGCTCTCCATCTCAATGTTATTCATAATGATCCCGTCTTTCGATTTCAATGAGTAAGTAGAGGTGAACACTTCCAGCTGTTTGGAAACTCCAGACTCTTTCAAATAAAGCTCAGTCTCGTTTCGTCTCTCATTGTAAAGGATGATGGTGGAGTTTGGAGGTATTAAAAACCTAAAAAATGTTTAGTTTATATGATTTAATAGTACCTATTAGTGAAAGCCCGATTATATCAGAGATTATAGACATTCATATCATAAAAGAGCGAAACATAACAATAATGGATACTCTATTTAAAGGTTTTTGTGACACATCTTAATACAAAGCAAAGCAAAATACTACTAAGTTTCCAGTAAGTATTTAAGAAACTAAAAAAAATGCCTCCACAAGTTTTTACGTCCCGTGATGATTTTGTTTTTATTTTAATTTTATAAAAAAAAACAAGTGTGATAAATATGAAACCACAGAGTCATTTTCCTCAAGATACCGAAAAAGGTATTGAAATCGTGCCAGCCGTTACGTTTTGTTTACCGTTTTGTTTATGTTCCATAAATTTTACCATTTGCACTTTTATTCACATTTTGCATATTAAATAGCAAATATTAACTTACGCACAGTAATATTGTTTTGCAATAAAGAGATAAAGAGTTTTCTTATCTATCTGATATACCTATCAAATAAAACGTGTTTAGCTTTTCTGTTTTAGCTTATATTAGTTTTGCTAGTAATGGTTCCGGATCAATGCCTCAACAAAACGAACCATTTCCAACTGATTTCCCTCGATTATTGGACTTCCGATTTATGTCGAACTTTTACTAAACGAAATTCCATTTGGTTGTTAGCAACAAACCTTTGTCAGGAAATTTATGATCCATTTTGAACAAGAAACAATATTAGGAAAAAAAAATGATTTTTGATTTTCTTCGATATTGTGAATGTGTGAATGTTACGCATATCTAAATTTATCAGAAATAATAATACACAAACACAAGTAACTCACCGGACCAAAGGAAATCCAGATTTGCTCTTATCCACTTGATCCTTATACCTAATCACATCATCTCCCATGAGGAAGAAAGAGATAGCACTCTTCTCTTCTAGCTGAAAGTTTTCTTCTCTAGGTTCTATACAACTTCCACCTAGTTTAAGACTTAGATAAGAAGTGCCATTTATCTTAACGTCGTGTTTTTGGTAATATGAGAAGGAAGGGATGGTATATTGTATATTTTCGTGGTCGTTTTCTATAGATATAGAGCACGGGTTTCCATTGTATATACGCAGTTGCGAATATCCTGATTGAGGAAGATTCGGATAAGTTGTCTGAAAATAAAATTAGCTCTATCAAAACTTAATAAGGTACAAATTTAGTTCACGGACATAGTTCTCACGATGTACTTATGAAATTGATGCGAGTGTGTAAAGTGTGTCAGAACTATGTATTTGATATGTTTATTTCTTATTTATGGTAAAAATATATCCGCATTTACCAAAAGTAAAGAGTGGGGAAGCAAAAACAACCAAATAATGGAAAAACACAATATAATTGAAGGCAATTTTCCGCTTATAACTTTAGCCCTGTAACTTCCGGTAAAGTTGATGGGCAAATTACTTTTCTAACCTTCAATATTTTTATTATTCGAGCAGTTAAAAGCTTTCGTATATTTGGTAGCCGCGAACCGTGTTACGATCTCAAATGATTGAATTTAAGTAGTTAAGAATACCTATTCCACTGACGAAGATATAATTTTATTGACTTGTGCTCAAAACGAGAGGCCATGTTTTATTAGCTTAGATAAATGTGACGGACTTCGCCAATTCAATCTTTATTGGGCAATCGTCTAAAATACGCCTCGTTGGGAACTTGTCATAATTGCGATCAATTTACCTGTCTGTATAGTCAGCAAGAAATATGTTTATAGGTAATTAGTAATTACTGTGTCCGGGACCGCGTGTAAAACGTATTTATTGTACAATCCAAATTAACTCATATTCATGTATTTGCGGCGTTTTTTTCGATACACTACATTCAAATCTTTAATTATTTGTCAAGCTAGAATCACTCGTTAAAATTTCATACCTGCTTCTGTATTCCAAGCCGCATTGCTGTTTTCCGGTAGTATTTATTAATATGTATGACTGTATATTATGTAGTGAAATGGTACGGTTGCTGGTGAAGTTACAAGCACATAAAGCTTTACACCTGTATACCTCAAGTTGGACGCAAGGTGCTTCGTAAGGGTGCGTTTTGGACATTCGTGACTTACTAGGTGTTTTGCTGCTAAATGCAGTATGACCACCTACTTTTTCTACCTAAGTACGAGTGAGTATGTAGTATATAAAAAAACTCATATACCTACCTAAATCATTTGACGGTCCTTTGAATGCTATTATGCAGGTAGGATTACTCACTTTTAAGTAAATCTCGAGGGTTCCAGAAGCAATAAACGAAACTCCAGCTAATACTCCTCCTAGAGTCAACTTGTGCAGTGGATTCTTTAACATATTGCGACTCTCGAAGAACGGGTATACGTACTGAAAACAAAATTATAGATGCGATTGTTCTAAACATATTTGTATTAATTAATTACATCAAGGGTTCCATTAGAAGACGAAAACATAATATTGAGAACCAACGCAAACTCCTACAAAAAAGCTTCAAACGAGATAAGGTCAATAACCACGGAAAAAAAAATATTAACAGTAAAAGTAAAATGAACAGTAAAAATATCTGGGGATAATAAAAACATCCGATATTTTTTATGAATGCAGTAGGTATATAAAAATATCGGAAATAAACGGAAGGCATAACAATAGCTTGTTATAATGGCTCATAAACTGAATCCAAAGTGAAATTAATTTTGTTTTGTTGAAAAAAATGAAGTTGAATTATTTTGATTTCTAAGATACTGTACTGAACACCTACTACTTTAAATTTTTGGGAGTAGGTAGTCTTAATACAATACAATCATTGTAAAAATCCAAACTAAGTTGAATTTAATAACACAATCTTCGCATCTTCTTCGAGGTGTTTACGTGTGAACTTTGAACATCAGAAACACAGCCGGGTTGAATGTTTTTCGTCGGCGATAGAAAGCAAACACCTGTTACCGCCTACAGAAAACGAACAGGATGTTACGTTACGATAGATGAACCTACCTACATGATAATAAGATTTAACTGAGCCGTGTTAGTCGAGAGGATGGTGTATTGACTTACAATCCGAAGCACGTGAGTTCAAATAGTTTTTTTTCTATTAAAAAAAAAAGAATATGCGCATTTATACGTGCTCAAAACCAGTCAGATATAAGCGGCGATAGGCTTGCAACCTGTCACGTATGGAGTGCAAGTAACTACTGCAAAATGTAAGCATATGCCAAATGTAATATTGGAACATGCCCTTAGATGTCTTCAAGAATCAGAGCGCCCAAAAATCTAAGAGGATGTCAACCGTACTAGGGGATTACAGTCGTGTGATCCTATTTATTTATTTATAGATTTAACCCAGGAGTAGCATAGTACGTACGTTTTATTTTGTGACATGCTTTCGTTCCCTTTGTCTGTATTTGCTGCAGAATATTCAATTTATATTCCTGGACGGTCTATGCAAAGTGTTTTCGACACGGTCTAACGATTTAGCGAATTTCAAAGAATTGATTTAATTTAAACTTTTTGTTTTTGTGTGTTTTTTGTAACGAATAAAGTATCTCGTGCTAAGAAGAAAAACTTTTATGAATCCCTTTAATGATGTACGATCAAAGCACAAGCCTTATAAAATAATGTTTAGAACATGAATATTACATTCCTTATGATATGTAACATACATGTTCAAACAAATACTTTTATCCTGTTTACCTTCTTGCAGACAAAATAAAACACGAAAGAGTGAATATTTAATGCCATCCCACACCGATTCTCAATAGATTCAGAATTTTTTTGTGAAAATGGGTAATAATCTCGGAACACGCTCCCTTTTAACAATATACAAATTCGCTTTGTTTGCCAGTAAAGGTTACGTATACGAGTAAATACCAGCTTATTATTTTATAAACATAAACAACAGTCTTACCTTTTGACAGATAGGAATCAATATAAGAATGAATATAGGTGATAGAACTTGCATCTGATCAGGTTTGATGGTAAGAAAACCAAAACGTCCATCCATTTTTGTTGCTTGTAACGTCCAACGAGAACCCTGTAACATATTTAAATAGTGCTCATTTGTCATATTTTTATAAGTACTAGCTTTTGCCAGATATTTGGATGAAAAGTATCCTATCCCAGGGGATATATTAGAGCTATATTTCAAGTTTTATCCAAATCCGTTTGGCCGTTTGGGTGTGATTGATCCATAAACATATCATGCTCACAAACTTTAGGATTTATTATATTAGCAGAATAGAACCATCTACAAAACTAAATATTAAAATACCTGTAGAATTTACACTATTGTAATGACATATCAAAATTAAATTATCCAGTGCCTAGAATCATGAACTTACCATCTGATCAAGCAAGGCCCAGAAAACTGGTAACACAGTAAAGAGCATTAATATCGATAGAGTTTTCTTGATGTCCTTAATGAAGCGCTTGTCGTATTGTGGTCGCGTGGTATCAAGCCAATGGGACATCTTTTCAGTTCTGCCTCGCTTCATTATGGCATTTCTGATACCGAGCTAAGGAAAAAGATTTCGAAAAACATTAAAAGATTAAGTCTAGGCTAAATTGATTCTGCAATGTTTAAAAAATATTATAATTATGTTATATTTTACTCAGTTTATACTTGTTTTTGATCGATACTTCGTCGTGCCCTGTGTTGTGTCGTGTCTTGACCTTTACTTCTTTACTTTGAATAAACTTTGTTGTTTAAGTATAATACTTTGAAATTGTTTAGAGAATACCACCAAATCAAGTTTAGATATTGAATGTTTAGTGTAATTGAATGAAGACAACAAAAAGTTCCATAAGTACATAAGTTTTTAAACTATAAAGTTTGTGTAATAAAAACAAAAGTCCTAGGTATGGTTTGAACCAAAATTATAGAGCTACATCTAAAAATATATTAAGTATAAAATGATGCTATGAAAGTTGCGTAAATTTGTAGAGAACTTACCGAAACACACTTGATAAAGTCCACAACAATGTTTCCCTCTGGTTTCTTCATAACATACCGATTCTTTGCACTCACAAATATTACTGTAACAAAACAAAGTATTTGTATTCAAGTTGTGGGTAATCTTCAACATACAGTAGGTATATCTGGGATGTGATTGGTTTTTGAATAAAATGTCCAGGATTGCTTATTCCAAGATGGGTTATCATGATAGTATTTCATCAAAAGATGAGCCTACGGTCGCTATAGAACCGTTTTCATGAGACCCAAACCCGAGTTAATTCGTTGAGTGGAGATAGAGCTCAAGTGTGAAAGTGGTTAACGCGTACGGAAAGGTGTGGGTTCAGATCTCACTTGAGTGATAACGTTTTGGGTTTCTCATAAAAATGTTTCGATAAAAATTTTCAAAGTTATTGAGGACGTGAAAATTTTGTGTAAAGCGATATTCTATTGTTGTCATCAAATATTGTAATAACGCATTAGTATAACTTTAGCAATGATAAAACAATCATGGAAGTATACCAAGACATTCTGCATAACAATGTTTGAAATTTAAACGTAAACACGATGTTTGCAAAACAATTTCAGTCGTGTTTAAAGTGTAAATATTTCCTGAAATAGATCACTCAGTATGCGACATGCAAATACCGCTAGAACAATATACTCAAAATAGATGAGTTTCACCTTAGCATTGTATAAAGATAGCGTTGAGGTTGAACATGTCCGATCTAAAAGTCGTATTGGTCTAACCTCGACTATCAGTCCGAAGGTCATGGGTTGATAGTGCCTAATTTTTCCATGGTAGGTTTTCGTTACAATGTTGAAACCAACGCCAGAATGTGTAAATATAGTCGTTATAATTATAACATAACTCGTATTTTGGTACCAAACATTAAACATTTCATCAAACAAATAATATGGAAAAAGATAAATAATGAAGAATGAAATAGGATCATGACTGTAATCCCCAAGTACGGTAGACATACTCTCAGATCCTCAGGCGCTTATACCTATCCTTGAAGATGTCTGAATGGGGAGTTGGAAGCACATTTAAACTAAACATTTTATTCGGCATATGTCCACATTTTGCATACCTCATAGCACATCGCCGCTAATAATCTATACTTATAATAAATCTGTAGAGAGGTCAATTCTGTACATGAAATATATTTCCAAAATAACTATCAGGGGATGATTAGGGATCGATACTGATGCCAAAAATGCAATCAGTAAATTTTTTGTCTGTCTGTCTGTCTGTCTGTCTGTCTGTCTGTCTGTCTGTCTGTCTGTATAACCGTTATAGAAACAAAAACTACTGGACGGATTTTAATGAAACTTGGTACAATTATTTTTCATACTCCTGAGCTGGTTATAGTATACTTTTCATCACGCTACAATCAATAGGGGCAGAGCAGTGAAGGGAAATGTTGGGAAAACGGGAGTAGTTACTGCATTTCTTAAGCTTCCGTCGCGTGTACATGTACAACCTTATTGGTTAAAGCTACACAGAAATCATGTATGACGGAAATGTTCTCCTTAAAATTATATAAAAAATATCCCAAGACAGCATATGTTTATCTTTTATGGTTGACTCACAATAACACGTGTAACTCCCGATAGCTTAGCAGTTCGAAGCTTTCTGATTATATTTGTCTACTCTTACGTTTATAACACTCTCAGTCATCCCTAATTAAAAAAGTTTACATTATTAACGATACCGATTTCTATGATTCTTTTTTATGGAATAATAAAAAAGAATCATAGAAATCGGTATAGAAACACCAAAGTTATACATGAAATACGCTAATAATAAGCCATCGCGCGTGAATACTGAATCATGCTATAAGGATTATTTTTGTATTTAAGGTCGCGGACGCTCAGGCAGGCGGCTTGCTTAGCGCCTAGGAGGCTAGCGAGTCACCTAGCGAGTAGCTTCGTAAAACGAACATTCTCGAACGTTCGCGACCGGCCTAGCAGCTAGGCGTCAAGCATGCGTCAAGCGCGCAGTGCGGCCGGTCGCGAACGTTCGAGAACGTTCGCGGCCGAAGGTATAAAAAGGCGGGGCGTCCGAGCGCGAGCTTCATACAATTTTAAACTTTTTTTTAGTTTTTAGTAAAGTACCTACCACCTATTTACCGACATACTTTACCGATAGTGGTAAAATAGCGCCACCTGCCAGCGGAATTGCAAACATCTTTCATCATTGGTTTACCTCTCATACCCCGAGCGGTCGCATGAGACCGCGAAAAGTACCTATAATAACGCAGTAACATCAAATGAAACTAGATGGCGCTAGAATGCAAAAATCACGTTTGTTGTATGGGAGCCCCCCTTAGGGCGCTCTTTAAATAAAAATAAACTCTATAATGGGCGTGACTATCCCAAGTTTTGGCGCGAAATCGCGATACGCGCCGTGCTGACATCGCCGCGGATTACTAATAATGTTACTACGTAACAGATAAATCACTTCACCGCAGAACGACAAATACCTACGCTTTATTTACCTAAACTTTCTAGATGTCAAACGACGCAAGGAAATATGAGCTTAACTGCTTTGACTCAACGGCGTTTCAAGTGCACAGCGGGCGATGACGTCTGCCAGTATTAAATTACCTTAGGGTTGACCCAATAAAAATGTTTCATTTTTTTATAAAATCGTCAATTTGTTTTTTTCAAAATAGCTAAATAAATAAAAGTGTAGTAAGCGGTGTTGGTCGAGTAGGAGGTACCTCGACTTTTAATTTTAAGGTCGTGGGTTCGAATCCCAGCGTGCATCAAGAGATTTTTTGTAAGAAATAAAATCCAGTTAGTCCTTCTTCCTACTAATATTATAAATGCGAAAGTTTGTGAGTTTGTTCGTATGTTTATGCCTCAATCAGGCCAAAACAACAAAACGGATTAAAAAGAAATTTGCTGTAGATGTACATAGGTATAATGCTCGAATAAATTATAGACTACTTTAAAATAAGAAAAACATTCCCAAAATGATAAACAAAACGCACAAAAGGTATGATTTTGGTATAGATGGATCTGGTGTGCAAAATCTGATCTGACATTAGTCTTCATAGCAACGTGCGTTACTCTATGCGATTATTAAAATTTTGACAGGATTATTTTTTTTCTGTCGCGGGTCTGCTATAGGCAATACGCTAAAAAGTTCTTATTTCTTCAAGTTATACGCGAGTGAAACCGCAGGGTACAGCTAGTGATAGAATAATGATGTCTGAATGAAATTTAATTTTTTCTGTATATATTAATTTAAGATATTGGGATACATGGGCTATGACTGGCGTACCGTCAATTTTAAAATCTTGAACATCGTGATATTTTAATTCGGGGTATATACACTAGTTTTAACAGATATTAATTAAGATAATATTATTTGTATTTATATATCAGGCAACTTTCTGATGATCTATCAACTCTATGATGAAATTTCTAACAATTTATATCGAGTTTAATCTCAGACTTCCAATTGACCTGCCAAATCTGATATTAAACCGTGACTTGAGAAGCCTGATCGGGCCGAGGGATGGGTTACAAAGTCATTAATTCGATCGACGCTATCGAACATCGCCTCGTAAGATAGTCCATCTTACGAGGCGATGTTCAACCTTATCTTTTACAAAGCAAGTTCAAATATAGATACCTACTATACGTATATAATGAACTTTCTGAATATAATGATTTTAATTAGCAGAAAAAAATACGAGAAGGTCCTACTCGAAAACATGTCAGTAAGTACGACTTTTGTCATATAGACAACAACACCTATTTACTTTATCAAACTACTTTTACGTTTAGAACATAAGATTAATGGATATTTCAAACGGGTATTTTACCTTATATTTATTCTTGATAAACAAAAGGTGTTTCGATTGTGATACAACAATCGTGGTCGCGGGAAGACACTTATAATTCATTGTCTAATAACGCGATAAATACCCGTTTGAAATGTTAATTAATATACAATACCTATTGTTTCAAGTTTTGAAAGACCGAAGTTTCACCATACAATTACGAGACAGAAAATACCTTTTCCATAATACTCGTATTATAAGATAGAAATGTCAAAAAAGGCTTTGTTTGGTATTGGTTGGTATTGCTTGGTTTGGTTAATTTTATTGTAATCTATAAATTTTACGATCAAAGGAAAAGCAAGATCGGGAATAGTCATTTATGCTCAGATAGAAATCAGTTGGTTAGATAAGGAGAGAGAAGTTATAATCAAAATTACAAAATTAGGGAAGCAAGTTATCAAAGAAACTGCCCTTCGCTATCGAACGAACGTTATTCTTCGAAGCAGCGAAGGGCAGTTTCTTTGATAACTTGCTTCCCTAATTTTAGATACAGCTAGTTGAAAAAAAAACTGTGATGAGTGTGTAAAATGTTTGAGTGTAGGTACTTAGCTTACCTATTGAAACCAAAACCACCAGTCCTGGAGCTCCAAAAGCCAGGGAGTAGCAATCCTTATCACCAAAACAGTGTATTTCCGACCTCAATATAGGTGACACTGTCTTCGCAATAAGACTGCCTATACACAAGCTAAAGTACAGTATACTGAAGTAAATGGCTAAGTGTTGCTCTTGTTTTGGTAGCATGAATTGATCCCCTCCAAAAGCGGTCACACAGGGCTTGATGCCACCAGTGCCAATAGTGATCATGAATAGGCCAATTAGGGTGCACAATCTGTGGAATTAAATACGGGTCTTTATAGTCGAAAAGCTCGAGCCACTTTCACCATCGACCAAAATTATATAATTCTTAATTGGACACGGACAAAGGTTAAGTAAAATAAGTTATTACAAAATATATCTACAAAGTCGTGCTAACATAATATTGTTTAGTCCAAACGCAAAAACGTGTAATGTAAAAAACGTCTTAAAGCCCTGTATGTCAACGATTGCTCTTTTTCGAAACGAAAAAAGAAATACTTCTGAACAAGCCACATCTCCTATTTTTATAAATATATTACTTCAGGTTCCTACCTAGATTTCTATTAAGCTGAAAACATAATAGCAGAAACTTTTCAGATAAAGATATTATTTCAAAATGATACGTTTTAGAATTTATGATCGAAATACTTTGATACCTACTATTAAGATCAACTTGTGATTTATTGTTAAAGATAGGTAATAATATTACCACACATTACATTACATTACATTAGAAATCTAGATCTACATATTATGTAGATCTAGATTTCTACTAGAATAGGTTTTTGATAAGTAATTATACATAATTTATATCATTAATTTATTCGAAAAGCAAAGGCGGACCACGCGCCGCCCATGGATCAGTACCACGTGCAGCGGTCGGTAGGATTATTTATCGAAGTGATTAAAGATGGTTAGATGGGTACATCTTTATTCACATATACTGATCTGGCTTGTTCAGAAGTATTTCTTTTTTCGTTTCGAAAAAGAGCAATCGTCGACATACAGGGCCTTAATGCGATGTAGTCGTATCAAGATTTAGTTATAAAGCGATCTAGTTGTACCTGCTATCTAGTCAAATTGAGACGTAGTCATAAAGCTTCTATCCTCTTCGAATACTACAACCATACCTATTTCTGTGCTGTGTTTCGCCGAAGAGTATGATTGCCGATGAAATAACAGGCACATGAGGCTTAACACAAGTTTACCTCAAGTTGATGGACATCAAGCAGTACATCGTAAGGCGCAATTTGTTTATTCATTCCTAAAATTTCGTAAAAAAACGATCGATCTTATTCCTTTTACATTAAAGTCTAAATTAGAGTCACATCAAAATGACAGTCCTAAAACTTGGAATATTTTAGCCGTTTCTATATTTTATTTCGCATATTTGACACAATCAAGTGTCATCTTAGTCAACACCAATTTACATGTCGATTAAATTTAGCTTGACGTTTCTAAATCGATTACGAAACTCGAAAATTTATTCAAAACTATTCTAAGTTTAGAACTGTCACGCGGTTACGCTATTTTAAACTTTAACATAAAAGAAATAAGATCGATAGTTTTTAGGTATTTTAACTTAAGCATGGACACAACAGAATCGCCACCATTGTTTTGTTAAAATTAACTTAGGTTATCATAAAATGGTACAAGGTAAATACATAATAGTAAAGTAATAAATACATGAATGGTAAGTTTTTTAAAAGGTTATGTAATTTCCAAAAGGACAAAGTATAATCAAAAGATATTAAGTTTATTTAGGATTTCATAACGATAATATTAAAAGTGGATTCGTGAAAGTACGAGTAAGTCTGAGATTTATTTCGTAATTTCATTTCAAAATTTCGTTTGAAAATTATTTATTTCGTAACAGAGGGACCCTATAAATAATTAAGGGCTTTATGAAACGCAAATCAGGCAATTTTTTGGGTCATAACTAATTACCCTGTATAATTAAAATGTTCTCTCAAATTACGAGTAAGTTCTAAATTAAGTTATCTGGTGTGCAAACATTTAATACAATCTACAACTTTAGAGAAGAACTAGAGGAGTCCCAATCGATATCATTAAACCATTGTACAGTAGCTTTTAATTAGATAGAAGAAATTCTCACCTTCCGGGTAAAGCAAGGTGGGGTACCGCAGTAACAGCGACTAGAAGATTCCCCGCCGCATATACAAACATCATGTAAAGAATTGTCCTGAAACAAGTTGTAGTTAAAACCTACCTTAATTTTAACTCGACTTCTAAAAAGAGGCTTTCAATTAGATAAGGTACTTTTATTTGACATAAAAAAACTACATCTAAACTTGAACTTTTAAAATTGTCGAACTTTATTCACGTATATTGGAAAAATAATATCCACGCAGGGTATTTTCAATGAATTTATTTGTATAGTTAAAAGTAAGTAAAATTTCAAGACGGTTTTTCAAGTTTTAAAAACATACAATACTCTGTATTTTATGAGAAAGTACACATTACACCTGAGTGCTACAAGGTGCTAAGAAATAAAGCATCTCATAGCACATTACTTAGCTACATTAGGTTGAATGAGTGTGTGTTTGTGTATGTGGAAGTCTCTCTATACTTTGCACTTTCCTAAACACACTATTTCAAGGAACTCTTTAAGTAGAGCCACCAAAATGTCCATTACTGCCGTCGGCAGTAATTAGTTCTGTGCATAATGGTTCCAGAGGCATTATTAACTTTACGAGTCTAATCTAGTGGAGTTTTAGGCGCATCTCTAACCAAGTTAAAAAACATTATGTTTCGCAAATAATTACGATATCACTATCACTACATAGTATAAAGCAAAGTCGCTTTCCGCTTCCCGCGTCTGTATGTAATATGTATGTATGTATGTTTGCTTATATCTTTAAAACTACACAACGGATTTTGATGCGGTTTTTTTAAATAGATAGAGTGATTCAGGAGGAAGGTTTATATGTATAATAACATGCTACCCGTGCGAAGCCGGGGCGGGTCGCTAGTAATAACTAAAATGAAAATCGAGGAAAAAGTCGAAAAGTCAACGGACGATATTAGTTTTTCAAGTTTTGAAAAACTATTAGTATTGAAATTAGACCAACTTGGGACCATCACTACATAGTATAAAGCAAAGTCGCTTTCCGCTTCCCGCGTCTGTATGTTATATGTAATATGTATGTATGTATGTTTGCTTTTATCTTTAAAACTACACAACGGATTTTGATGCGGTTTTTTTTTATAAATAGAGTGATTCAAGAGGAAGGTTTATATTTATAATACATGCATAATATAGTAGAGAAACACTGATAATTTTAGAGGTTTCTAATCTGATGTCGTAAATAAACACATTTTTTTGCGCTTGCATTGCAAATGCTGGCTGAACCCCACGAGATATATCAAAATAATGTACCACAGTATTGTATACCTTAAAAACGTCTACAAAAAAGTCAACGATGGTATTAGAAATGTCTTACGCACAGCGAAGCGGGCACGGGTCAGCTAGTTATATATATGTATAATAGAAAATCATCGAAATCGGATCACCAAGTCAAAAGATATGATATAAAGATATACATAAAAAATCGGCGAGTCGGACTCGCGCACGAAGGGTTCCGTACCATTATCTATAAAAACGGCAAAAAAAATATGTTTGTTGTATGGGAGCCCCCCTTAAATATTTATTTTATTCTGTTTTTAGTATTTGTTGTTAGAGCAGCCACATCAATACATAATCTGTGAAAATTTCAACTGTCTAGCTATCACGGTTCATGAGATACAGCCCTGTGACAGACAGACAGACGGACAGCGAAGTCTTAGTAATAGGGTTCCGATTTTACCCTACGGGTACGGAACCCTAAAAAAGCAACAAAAAAATATACATGTCGAATTGAGATCCTCCTGTTTTTTCGTCGGTTAAAAAATACAATTCTCAGAGATAATTGCTTAATACGCGAAACATACTCGTAGGTCCGTGTTGCACCTAATGAATTGTATTGTATAATTTGTATACGAAGCATTAAGCCCCAGACAAGTTTAATCAGGAATTCAGGAATAACCAGCAAAAGGATACTGAAAGGGCTCTCACCTGAATTTCCCAAGATAATTATCGGCAATAATTCCACCAACAATTGGGAAGACGTATACAAAACAACTGAACACATGGTAGGTCTCCGTGGCGCCATCGTCCGAGTATCCCAATTTACTTCGCAAGTATAGAGTGAGGAACGCTAAAAGTAAATTAAAAACAAGATAAAATAAATTATTTAAAAACATATAACCTGACTGCTAAATAATCATTAACAAAGAATATAGGCGATATTTCAAAAATATATAGCCTATGTCACTCCCACAATTGAGATAAATCCAACGACACCTCATATATTGTAATCCATCAAGCCGTTTGAGATGTAGAGAATTCCAAAGAAATGGACACACATTACATACATCATACATACATACATACGCTCAAAACTATTACCCTCCTACTGGCGCAGTCGGGTAATTACTAAATGCCGCGCGCGGTTTTGTTTAAAAAACTTTTAGTTTTGGGACATGCTGGTTTCTTTCATATTTTTTTATAGGAACTACTTCAAAGCTGAACAAGCAGATAACCATACTTTATGTGATACTAGCTTTTATACGCGACTTCGTCCGCGTATCTACGCGTAAGTACTTTGGTATAAGTCGCCCAAAAAAATATTTCTTGAATCTTCAAGAAATAATTTTTTGGCGACTAATACCTTCTTAATTAAATCAACAAAAAAATTATTATCTTATAATATTTACTTTCTGAAAATGTTCATTCAAAACTTAAAACATACCGACTGCACAAAAATTCTATATTATATACAAAACTAGCTGACCCGTGCCCGCTTCGCTGTGCGTAAGACATTTCTAATACCATCGTTGACTTTTTTGTAGACGTTTTTAAGGTGTACAATACTGTAGTACATTATTTTGATATATCTCGTGGGGTTCAGCCAGCATTTGCAATGTAAGCGCAAAAAAATGTGTTTATTTACGACATCACATTTGAAACCTCTAAAATTATCAGTGTTTCTCTACTATATTATGCATGTATTATACATATAAACCTTCCTCTTGAATCACTCTATTTATTAAAAAAAACCGCATCAAAATCCGTTGTGTAGTTTTGAAGATATAAGCAAACATACATACATACATACATACATATTACATACAGACGCGGGAAGCGGAAAGCGACTTTGCTTAATACTATGTAGTGAAGTGATGTTATCAACCTACAGCAGCCAAAAGGCCGCGTCCCCGTAATGAGGAAATGATGTGGGGTTCAAATCCCACTTCAGCGATAATATTTTGGATATTTTTTATGTGCTACTAACGGATCGCGCGATCCATCGGGAATAACCCAGCCAAACGGCTAACTTCACGTTTGTGTAAAAAACTTACCTCTCATTCCCGAATAGGAGAACCTTTCGCAAAACTCCGTTAGGATAATTATAATAACTATCCTGGGAAAACGATCCTTTGCCTAAAACAAATAATATGAATTAAACGCTCACTCCTAATTTTAATTTTCCTATCCCATTTTTTATAAAAAGGTAGAACTCTCAGTAAAATAAAAGCTTGTTTAAAACAAATGAAACTAATTTTCATTCTCATTTCAAAAATGTTATCCTTTTTATATGTTTATTTTGACCAGTGAATAACATAAAGAGGTCCGTATTAAATCGAAAAAGTTTTGTCAAAAATTAGGCAAGGCATAGGTAATATTAATTTAAATATACTTAGAAATGGAAACGTTTATTTTGTGTCACAAAAATTACATTAAAAGAAATTACTCATATTAAAATATATCGTGAACACAACATTGGTCTATATACTACCGGATCTCTGCTGAGTGAGACCTTCGCGGTTGATCCGAATAACTACCTAAATGGTTTCTGAACGAATAAAGAAAAAAAAAATATAATTAAAGTCTAGTCTTTGGTAGGACGGATATATATGTATACTAGCCGACCCGTGACAGACGTTGTCCTGTCAAATTTTAATTCCCGTTCCCGTTCCCGTTCCCGTTCCCGTTCCCGTTCCCGTTCCCGTTCCCGTTCCCGTTCCCGTTCCCGTTCCCGTTCCCGTTCCCGTTCCGGGATAAAAAGTATCCTATGTCCATCTCCTGGCTCTAAGCTACCTCCCTGCCAATTTTCAGCTAAATCGGTTCAGCCGTTCTTGAGTTATAAGTGGAGTAACTAACACGACTTTCTTTTATATATATAGATAACGTTGCTAGACAGAGTATCAAAAAATCCACCTTAATGTCATCTACGTTTTATTTAGTTGTTTTTTTAACTTGTAGGTAACTAATATAATATTGCCCTTTGATCACAAAAAACTCTGAATCCGTATGAAGGTATCCGTAGGAAGTAGGTACACACCGGTGGTAAACCCTTGAATTCCACATCACGATCTAACTTCGCCATGACACAAGTGCGTCTTGTAAATAGGTAATGACTAATTTCATCACAACGAATACCTTATTTATATTATTTCACGTGTATTTTCTTAGTAAACATTTCCTATCTCATCAACGCAATCAAACCAAACATCAGATCAAACACCTACCTGAATAAATGGTGTAGGTATCTACCCTACCTACTCTGACTTGTCTACGTAAAACCTACCTACTGCAGGTTTAGTCCCATCCGCCCCGAAGTGTAGCCCGGCCTTCTATCGAGCCGAAAAGAGCAAAAAAGTATATAAAAATTTAAACAAAATATTAACTATCGCTCAATAAAAATATTTATTAGTGGTACTTTTATACTACTTTAGCAATTCCTACCTGGTAGGTAGGTACTTAACTCATTCTTCCATCCCGCTCCGGGGAAAACGGGACTAAGCCCTACTTCACCATACTCGAAAATGCCATGTTGGCATACACTATAAAAAAAATAGTTTTGTTTCGATGATCGTTGACGTTCCGGACCGTGTTGTTCTGTTTGAGCCGTGATGGTTTTGTGGAGGTCTCAACTTTAACAACGCAATAATGTACTAACTAATTAATAGTAGGTACCTACCTACTAAGGAACCTAGTTAGTACTAACGCGGCATAGCATGCAGTCTGCCACGTATGGAATACTGTTTGGACGTAGTTCTGACAACTTCCTTAGAGATTATCAGGGATCTATGAGTATATCTACAGTCTCTACCGCCATGAAAAAGCCTCTGTCGGTCACTTGGAGAACTATAATTCTTCATGCAATAATCGTGTCTCACCGTCTTTTTCCACTCGAGGCTCTAAGGCCTAATTTTATCAATCGACTGCCTACCTACCTTTACTAGGTACCTACCAGGTCACTAGGTAAGTAGGTACCTAACAAGAACCTAGGTACCTCCTATGCTAGACGTGTACTTAAGTCGTGTAATACAAACATTAACAATTTTGTACCATTTCACTTTATCAGGTAATAAGAACACATAGGTAGGTACTTAAATAGGTAGGATGTAAATAGGTAAGTGTGAGTGCACAAATAATCGTGCTTCTATTTATAAAACTCTGATAGTGGAACATAGAAGTCATTTTACTAATACATAGATAGGTAAGGAAGGTAGGTACTTAGTGAGGTAAGATGAATCTAGTACCTACCTACATCTAATTTTAGACCAAAAGCATCCTAAAGTAGTTAGTTAGCAAACAGATAAAATCCACCAACGTTTATGAACCGTGGTAGATAAAGCGTCAATGTTAACGCAAAATAATAATTTTGATCTCATTGAATCTATCGAGTGTGCAAATTATCATTAAAATCAAAGAAAATCCCCAGCCGCGGCAGCCGCCAGCCTTAAGGCGCTCCCAGTCGACGATTGTTTTTGTTCGAAACGAAAAAAGAAATACTTCTGAACAAGCCACATCTCCTATTTTATAATGTACTAGCTGACCCGTGCCCGCTTCGCTGTGCGTAAGACATTTCTAATACCATCGTGGACTTTTTTGTAGACGTTTTTAAGGTATACAATACTGTAGTACATTATTTTGATATATCTCGTGGGGTTCAGCCAGCATTTGCAATGTAAGCGCAAAAAAATGTGTTTATTTACGACATCACATTAGAAACCTCTAAAATTATCAGTGTTTCTCTACTATATTATGCATGTATTATACATATAAACCTTCCTCTTGAATCACTCTATTTATAAAAAAAAACTGCATCAAAATCCGTTGTGTAGTTTTAAAGATATAAGCAAACATACATACATACATATTACATATTACATACAGACGCGGGAAGCGGAAAGCGACTTTCCTTTATACTATGTAGTGATAGTATATGTGAATAAAGATGTATAAAGATGTACCCATCTTTAATCACTTCGATAAATAATCCTACCGACCGCTGCAATGACGACAAACACACGTCGGCGCGTGGTCCGCCTTTGCTTTTCGAATAAATTAATGATATAAATTATGTATAATTACTTATCAAAAATCTATTCTAATAGAAATCTAGATCTACATATTACCTATCTTTAACAATAAATCACAAGTTGATTTTAATAGTAGGTATATAAAATATTTCGATCATAAATTCTAAAACGTATCATTTTGAAATAATATCTTTATCGTGAAAAGTTTCTGCTATTATGTTTTCAGCTTAATAGAAATCTAGGTAGGAACCTGAAGTAATATACTTATAAAAATAGGAGATGTGGCTTGTTCAGAAGTATTTCTTTTTTCGTTTCGAAAAAGAGCAATCGTCGACTGGGAGCCCCTTAAAGATAAAGACGTTGAAATGGTTGAAATATATCTAGATTTGACACTTGACTGACAGTGACATTTCTAACAATTTATACGTCGAACATCTGCCTCGGAATTGATTACGGAAAAGAACGAAACCAGACATCTTGTGACAGTGACTATCACGTTTTTGTGTTATGTCAGATCAAGTAGGCCTTGGCAAAATGACTCGCTACCAAACCAAACCAAATGAACGAAAAAAAAAAATTTTTGTTTTTAGTTTGAGTTTGAATTGAATTGAAACGGCTTTCATTCATCAAGTCAAGAGTTAAGCGATATAACAACGTTGTTGTAATCAAGTTGTAATAATAAGGAATACGCTATATATGTTTTTTATGTTTCTGTGATATCATGTGGTGTATTTTTTATTAAATAAATAAGACGTGGTGAACCTTTGTTAATGATGGCTTATGTAAATCATTAAACTCGTCAAATTGTGTTTCATTAGTATTATTAATTCAAAGGCCAGTTGTGTTTCCTATTGTGCGTGATTGGGTTTATAACGATGAAGACAGTGAAAATTCCATCACCAGCCCGGTCCCAAGGTGCTGGGCCGCGTACTCCAATACGAAAACGTAGAAACGTCAGTGTGAGTTCAGCTCGCTCGAATGCCTCTGGCAAGCTCACTGCTCTGATACAACGAAACAGAAACATGGACTCCTTTGTGGTGTCACCATTGCCCATTCGGAGGTCTATATTGTCGGATAATACTGAGATCGAAGAGCCTAGACGTGAGTCTCATATTTGTACTTGTACACATATTGCCTGTTTTGGCAATCCCCTACTTATGTATTTACTTTTTAACTCGTAGTAACAACATTCACTATGCTGTTTAATTCTGGGCCAAAATGAATTTTGTGGGTCAGATTTCTTTAGAAGCTAGCATTAGACGGACAACTGGCTGACTCGGCCTACCTGTTCATTTACAACAAAATATTAACAAACTTTTATTTTGATTGATTAGAGACTGAGCAAAACCTATTTTAAATTGACTTCTCGACCATTGTGATTTAAAAAAGGCATTCAACAGAAAATATTGTTCTTTTCAGGTAAAAGTTGGTGGAAAAATCTGGGTGAAAACTCAAGAGATGTTATAGAACTTTTGGAAGAGAATAAGGTTGTAGAGCCTAACAATATTATTGAGGATTTAGATATTGAAGTTCTAAGGTAATAGTTTCATTTTTAGTACCCATTTTAAAGTTGTCTGTAGAATAAATAAATTAAGTTAAAAGTAGTTTTTCGACTAATAAATCTTATGAACTCTCCTAATTCGATCAATGTGCCGAACTGTAGTAATGAAAAACGAAAAACATTATATTTTTTTTTACGAAATAAGCATGCTGAATTAATTATTAACTTAGCACAAAAGTAATGTTTTTTGTGCTAGTTGGAAGTGTTGACCAATGAGGCAACCTGATACTGGAAGAGAAGATAATGTGTAGTGCTGTACATGTGAATTTTAGGTTGTTGGATGTTTAAAAACTTTTATTATCATTTACTCAAAATATTGCTGCTTAGAGACAACAAATTATGTTAATATACTCTTCTTTAAACAACATACATACATACAATATTTTCTCAGATGCTTGATGCTTAAATCCTGCAGCATACTCAATATCTAACCTTTATGATTACAGTCAAGAGAAGCGAAACTACACCATGGACCTACCAGAGAGCAGCGACAGTGAATCCATCTCAAGCATTGTGATACCTCAAAGGAAACTATTCACTCAAAAAGAAAACCAGCAGCAGAAACATTTTGGAGAAATAATTGGAACAAGAGAAACTTTAGATAAACTACACAAGCCAAACACTGCTAATGTTGATAAAGCCCTCAATGTACCAACCAGAGAGCTGTTTCAAAACAAACAACGTTCTAAACCAATATTTCCTGCTGCTCTTCTCAATATCTCCCCGAATAAGACAATGGCGGATAAAACAAAAGACTTTGCTACAGTGGAACCTAAACCCCAAGTGCGCAATATATTTGGCAACAGAGGCACAAAGCGGAAGAACATATTCACCAACTTTATAGTTTCAGAGAGTGAGGATGAAATCCCAGAAATACAGCCCAAAGTTTTTGGTTTCAAAATGAAGACAGAAGCTAGGAGACGGGGTAGTTCATCTTCCAGAGGTTTAAGAGAACCTTCTCCTACATCCAGCATCACAACTGATATAGAAATGGACGACTGGAAGATGCTTCCATCATCCACTATGGTTGAATATCAATTAGAAAACATGATGGCCGATGGTAATTCACCTAAAAGGTCAAGATTGAGCAAATTAATAGAAATTGAGTCAGATGCTGGTAGCAATGCTACTAAACAGTCAAGTAAAACTGCCTCACCAAAACTGGCAGAAAAGTCACGTAAATCCAAGACTTTTACTAAAGAAAAAGCTGCGGATACTTCTATGACTAAGAACAAATCCAAGACCTCTCTAGATGAAGAAGAGATATTTGAACAGAATGAAGAAGTTCCAAACAAATCACGAAAGTCCAAAACATTTACAAAGGACAAGGCACCTGATGAGTCTATGACTACAAAAAACAAATCAAAAGCTTCTCAAAATGATTATGATCAAGAAATATTCGTACAGAACCAGGATGTTCTAAATAAATCTGCCAAAGACGCAGATAAATCACGCAAGTCTAAAACATTTACAAAAGATAAAGCACATGATTCTATAAATACTAGAAACAAGTCGAAAGTTTCTCAAGATGATATTGAAGAAATATCGGGTCAAAATAAATCCTCAAAGGATACAGAAAAATCACGCAAATCCAAAACATTTACAAAGGAAAAAGCGTCTCTTTTAGAAGCATCTATGTCCAAAAAGAATATGTCTAAAGTTACACAAGAAGATGAGGAAATATTTGTTCAAAACCAAATAGCTCACAAATCCAAATCTAAACTTGCTGATCTGAACGTTTTGCACGCTTCAATCAAAACCGGAAGTCTAAGCAAAAATAATTCACTGAACAGCAGCCAAATTATGAATGAAGAGAATGAGAATGCTGAGAGAAATAAAACTCAATCTAACAAAAACAAACCAAATATTGCTACTAGCCCTAAAGATAATAATATTGTTTCTGAGGGAAGACCAGGCCTAGAAAACGATGATGATGAATTAAACTTTACTTTACAATACGAAAATGAAGACCATCAAAACGAAGAAATGCCTGAAACTAATCAAAGCCAGTCCAATACAAAGACTAGAGCATCTAAAAGTATGACTCAACAAGAAAACTCAGTAAATGTAAGTAAATCAAATAAAACCATGCCAAATTACAAAGTTATTGAAGAATCGGCTGAGTTAGAATCTACACAAGAAAAGAGCAATAACACTAGTAAAATTAAGAACAAGGTGGAAATTAATTATGAACAGACAGACCAGCCCATTGTTGCATCAAGTAATTCTGACTCAAAGAATGAAGTAGATGAAATGGAAGTTCAAGAGAATGAACTACAACAAGACTCAGTGGAAAATCAAGGTAACGATGAAAGCCATAAAAATATCAGTCAGCATGTTGATGATAATGAAGAAAGAGAGGTTGAAAATAATGACAAGAATGAAATCCAAAATGAAAGTTTAGTTGAGAAATGTTTTGAGCAAACAGAGGAAAATAATGAAAGTCAAGAAATCGAAAATGCTTCTGAAAACGAGAAAGAACAAAGTCACGAGGTTCTAGATCAAAGTCAGCTGGAGAATGTGAGTCAAGAGTTGAGGGACGAAAGTGATGATAATGATGAAAATCTAGAAGTTGAAGACGAAAATGAAGAAAGACAAATTGAGAGTGATGTGGAACAAAACGAGAGTGAAGTTGAACAAAACGAGAGTGAAGTTGAACAAAACGAGAGTGAAGTTGAACAAAACGAAAGTGAAGATGAAGAAAACAATAGTGAGGTTGAACAAAACGAGAGTGAAGTTGAACAAAACGAAAGTGAAGTTGAACGGAACGATAGTGAAGGTGAACAAAACGAAAGTGAAGATGAAGAAAATAATAGTGAGGTTGAACAAAACAAGAGTGAAGTTGAACAAAACGTGAGTCAAGAAGTTGAAAACGAAAATGAAGAACAAAATATAAGTCAAGAAGCTGAAAACGAAGATGAAGAACAAAATATAAGTCGAGAAGTTGAAAACGAAGATGAAGAACAAAATATAAGTCAAGAAGCACAACAATCAACTGATGAACAAAATGATAGTGAAGAAAGTGAGGCTATTGCTGATTCTGATAACGAAAATAACCAACCTGACAATAGCCAAGATGTAGACAATAACAGTGAAAATGATCAAGATGATGAAATAATAGAAAGTGCTCATGATGAAAACCAAGAAGAAATTGAAACTCCCAACGTATCCCACGACACTACAGGCAGAAACAGAAAGAAGAACGAATCGCCTGAAGTAATCCTTCACGATAGTAACGACCACTTAGAATCCTTCGCCGTTCAAGGTCGCAACACGAGCATTAGAAAGACAGAAATGATTAAAAGCATGAACATCCGACCTAGTCTTGCTCCTGTAAGAGAAAGCACTGGGTTTTCTGATGGGACTAGAAACTCTAGCGCGGAAGGCTCAGGCTGGGACTCGCATAGAACAACCAGGAAAACTCTACGACAGACCTTGGGACGAGATTTTTCGCCCAGAAAGTCTCTACGTGCGTTAGTCATGGAAAAATCAGCTAAGCGACAAACCCAGCACAATGAAATAGCTTCGGTAACAGCAAAGTTCCCACAAGCAAATTCTACTGAACTGCCAGAAATGTCTAATCGCTATGATGATGATGTTGATGAGAATCAGGAACCGAACCATGAAGTTTCTCTAAGAACACGGCAAACGATGTTAGAAGAGTATTTGCAGAAAATCAAGAAGAAGAATACTGAGGATAGACTCAAAATGGTATGTACTTATGCTGCTTACTTTGCTAATCGCGTTATTGAATTAAATGGGACATGCCCATTGTAAGAACATCAAATATTTGCTTTCAATTGCTTGGATTTTGGCGGCGTTTTCTCACGAATTATGACTTGTGTCAACTCAGACTAAACTGTATTTAAAACTCACACTTTTTTGATACCACTGAATAAGAACTTTTTGATTGAATTAGTCTGAATTGATCTTCAATCATCAACCAATCACCCCATTATCCTTTTCTCTAATATCCACCCAGATTTATATATCATTTCAGAAGCCATGACAAGAAGCTCATGTCCTTTTGGAAACCCTAAGTTTCCACAATACAAAAACTTTATTTGAACTATTTTACATTACAGGAAGAAGCCGTTCTTAATTCCCTAAATGCGCCACCAAAAGAGCACATCTTCAAAGTGCCAGCAAAACCGCTCTTCGCGCGACGTCAAACGAAATCTACCGCCAAACCGAAAAAGACCAAGTCAACACTATTTCTAGGAGAGTTACCATCCGAAGTGATTGAAGATCTGAAGTATAAGCCGCCGAAAAGGTTCCAGCCAGGCAACGCACCGTGGATAACGAAACGGCTGTACAAGTTCTTGGAATCAAAATTAGAATCCAAGTAAGTTTGTTTTGATAGTCCATCCACTGCTGGACATTCGACACCCATAAAGTTACGACAGAAAACAGAAATATCATCACCTATAGAATGTTCAATGTATAGTTTTTGCAAAAACTTTAGTTTTACTAGTTACGATCTTTTTTGCGACTTCAAATCAGTTATAAACCTGGGATGTGATTGTCACTTGTGTTCCACTGTTTTATTCTAGTAGCCTTCGTGTCTCTGAATACCTCATTTAGACATCTTCAAATAACATAAATAAAGTATCATCATAACATTCAGTTGTGAGACCCTATTTATTTATCAGTGTTCATATAATTTTTAAGGTATGACTACAAAGCCCGCGTGCGCGCCGAGAAGCTCGTCGAGAACATCTACCATTTCGCCAAGGACTTGCGTCGACACGACGTGGCTACCACCGACGCAGTCGACGTGCTTAAACGAGAAATGGCGCGATTAGATATCGTGAAGACGCACTTTGAGTTCTACGAGTTCTTCCATCAGTTTATGCCAAGAGAAGTTCGAGTAAAGGTAAGATAACTAAAAGAAAAATCTTAACCCTGTAAATCTTTAGCAAAATATTCAAAAGTCCGTTCTTTTTTTTAATCGTCTGATTAGCGTTTTTATCCAAAAATTATCTTTAGATACGATATGCAATGTAATTCCTTCACCGCATTGTAAAATGCAAGCAGTTGCGACTCGCGCCTCTAACACTACAAATTAATTGATCATCCCATTTGTTTGTTCCAGGTTGTACCTGACGTTGTGAACAAGATGTCTCTTCCCAGACACGGTGTGTTTTCTGCTATTCTGTAGTAACAATCGAATTGACAAAGTGCATGTGTGTTTGTGTTTAAAATTATGAATTCTAAGATATTTGTTACGTTATTTTCAATAAAATAAGCTAGTTCTTAAATTGTCTCTTAATTATTTTATTTTGTATGCATTGTTAAGTAAACAAGTCTAGTAAGACCCTACCCAAGCAAGGTATGGTAGCTTTTATGCTACGACGGAAAACACACTACTTCGATCGTTGGGGTCACCGCCCAGATTTGCAGCATCAATAATTTATAAAGCAAAGCCTAAATTGGATTATATGTGCTGGAGACGTCTTTCAATTTATAATGATGGTGAGAATAGAGAAAACGACAATTCGGGGTATCTAAGAATTGTTTATTTCGAAAATACTAGGATACAAAATGTAAATCTATGTCACAATGGAGCACCATACACAAAATTATATTGCATTAATATTGGTTCAATTACAAGGGAAAAGTACAGTAACTACAAAAAGGTCATCCATAGAAATATGTGTTTGGTGACTGTAGGTTATTATCTAAACCTAATAAAGAAATCAATACATCTCACTTACATGGCGTAAAGTCTTACAAACTAAAGGTGTATGTATAGAAGGGGTAAAGGCAAAGCTTAGTCTTACTTTGATCCTATAATTGGGGCATTTACATAACTATTATTTATAAAACTAATATCATAATATTCATAATACATTTTGATTAAAAAGTTGTATCGAAAAACTACTAAGGGATATAGGTACATTAGAATAAATTTATACATAATCGCTTTTATTCGAAACGTAATTTCATCCTGGTACCACACACAACACGAGCGTTAACGATAGCGTAGCTAGAACAATGTATTATGCGATGTCCTTACTCCTAATGCATATGCCCAGTGCTCATAGCCAAGTATCGTAAACACTCCTGACACCAATTTCTCTAGGAATTGTGGTTTCTTATATATTTGATATGAGGTAAGAGTATGTCTAGGTAATCATGGCCACCTTAGAACGACTCCCAGACAAAAAAACAGGTTTCAAACATTAATGAAGGCTTCTAAAGAAATATGAACAACATTTAAAAAAAAAAGTCTTTAAAAATCTCTATAAACTGGATGTTCAAATTGGACAATAAAAACATAGCTATTTTAACTTGATGGGCGTCATTCGCTCGAATGGCCTTGGTTACAAAAAGCAAATCTTAGCTGATAAACTATAATTATTTTCTATAACATTTGGATTAAATAGATTTTGAACTGTGCACAAAGATAAACATTTATTGCGGTATCAAGTAAATATGGCGTGGGGTCTTACATTGCATGCAAACAAAGTGTATCATATCATAACCATAACGTGTAATAAATACACAATTACACGAATACGACGCATTCTTGCCTAAAATAAAGAACATCTACCTACAACGTCTAAACAAACAAATCTCATATGTAAAGTCAAGTATTTGCGACTTGGAACGTTGGACATTACATTAAAATTCCATTTGTTCAGCTGGGTAGGTAGATGCTTCCTTAACAATTATTATATTTCTGTAGAATCTTAAACTTACATATCTACTTATCTATAGGTATCGCAAAATCGTGAAAAGTATTATTCCAAAAATGTACCTACAAAGTATTTTGTGACACACGAATAAAAAACCATTGTAAAAAATGTAATTGGGGTAAATTTTGGCACTACTAAGACACGATTTCAGTAGAACCTATAGGGATTTATTGTGCTACAATAACATGACGCTTATAACTAGGAAATAATAAATAAAAAGTATTACACTTAGCCGAAATAATAAATTGTAAATTTTTCTAAAGTTATAAAATAATCAATGCGTTTCCCACCAGTTGCAGTGCGGCAAATAAGAAGCGAGAGAATTTAATGTGACAGATACGAGAAAATGTTTAAATTATCTGTCAAAATGTTATAGCTTGTCAGCACTTTAAGCTACATAATTTGCAAATGGTGAAAGATGCCTTGATTATTTTTAAGTACCACCTAGTAAAAAGCTAAAGAAATGCAGTCAAGTCTAAGGTTAAGGCAGTCAAATAAACAAAGACTTACAAAATGTAGTCATACAATTAAATATTTTTCAACTATATTAAAGTAATTGATAAATTCATAATAAGATTAAAACGTAAGTTACTCAATAATAACAATAATGACTTAGTTCAAATCAAACGTAGTTTAAAATAAACAAGTGTGAATAAAAAATAATATAAAAATGTATAATAATAATTAATACATAGCGTAATGGTGTTGATTCTGTTGTGTTGGTTTAATAAACCTAAATTAACTTTATCTGACAAGGTTAATATGCTGTCTTAACTATTCTGATGTAAATAGAAGAGGACAGCAACACTTTTAGAGCTGTCAAATTAGGTTTCGTTTACACACAACAGAATCAGCACTTTGGCACCAACCTAACTAAATATCATTCAAATACGAACGTTCTTTTTCTGTTCACGTTTGGGTGTAAAATAAAATTAGTAATTAATTAGTAATTTGATATAATTTGTGAGTAGAAACATCCTATCAATAATTATTAGTCGCTATGTGAACACGTTGACACACACATGCGTCAAGAGCATAAATATTAGCTCGACTATCCTATTATGATTTTATCGAGAACAGAATAATAACGTTCGCATGTTACATAGTTTTGGTTTGTTTGTGGTGCCACGCGAATCGACACCAATGTCTTTCATAAACAAGCATACTTATAGAATAGGATAAAAAAATGCATAACAGTTTACTCGAGTCCATTAACGTTAATTGTAAGAAAATCCTTCCTATAGTAGTAATAATAAAAAGCGAGTACATTGAACGCAAGGGTACCGATAGAGTAATTATTGCTGGTACAATACAGGGTACAAAAGGTACATAATATTGAGGTATAGTGGGGGTAAATTCAGGGTAGAAAGAGAGGGGTAAATCTAGTTATAACTTTAAAGCGAAGATCCGTAAATATGATCGGTATGAGGCAATGTTTGCAATCTTTAGATGTCCTAATTAGCAAGCCATTATACGACCATTGATAGATACTAATCTTTGTCGAGTATTCTGTTTGGTTACAGTTTTTAGACTTTTAATATCGCATCGCATGATCGCACGATCAGTTGCCAATTAAGATGTACAGTATATAAATCGGTGAGATCCATAAAATTGGTTTCGAAAGCTGTTTATGACATTAAACCCCCTCATTTAGGAGAGTCAAAGAGCATCTTTATGCGAGTCAAGATACCACACGCTTTACAAACAACGATTCACTTGTCAATGATATCGCAAAACGAGTCGCCAGTGAAAACGTTCCCTCTACAGAATAACAGACAAGAACATGCATTTTTATAAGTTGAAAACTAAGAAACAATGTCTTCTGTTTGATAGTGATAAAATGAAAAGAAAACTTTTAACACTTCCCACGACTTAACTTCACATCCAAATAAAATTGTTGTCTTTTCTTCTGTAGACAAGGTGTTTACACTAAGCATCAAAATTCATATTTCAAACAGGATAAATAAAAGATGGATAGAAATAGGATCCCGACTGCAATCTCCAAGTATGGACATTCACTCAGATCCTTGAACATGCCTAAAGGGGTAGTCAGAAACACATCCAAATGTTTTATTTCTATAGGATCACAACTGTAATCACCAAGTATGTTAGACATTCATTCAATCCTTGAAAATGCCTAAAGGGATACATTCTGAATTTGTTAGCGATAAAAACCCGTTCGAAATATAAATGAATATGTTACACTATGACAAGGGATGGTAGGAGTTATCGTTCAGCGCGGATGTGCAGGTAGCAGCTCCACGTAGTTGGCGGGAAAGAGGCCAAAGAGGCCTCGGGGGCCTAGGCCTTGCCACCATCCAGCGTCGATCTGCTCGATGTGCGTTATTATGTCGCCGGGGTCGAACGTTATCTCCGATTCGTCCGCTGGAAATAACATAATTTAATATTACACACACACATATCCCTTGATCATAGGATATAGATATCCATTTGAATCTTTGTCTTTAGACTAAGCTGATTTTCTTGTGAAGTTATCATTTAACCGCTTGAAAATACTGGAAGTATTGATAAGGATATTTGTACATATATTTATATTTACATATATATATTTATACATATAAATATTTATACTATACCTACCTACTATGCATTGTACATGATGCAAATAAATAAATAAATTTAAAAAAAACATATAATATTAGATTTCGCCGTCGGCTTCGCTCGCGTCTATTTGCTATTCCAGAGCTTAGACTATGTAATTCCAAGTTTCATCTAAATCCGTTAGGTAGTGATTGAGGCGCAAACATCCAAACTTTCGGATTTATAAAATTAATAGGATCTTGCCAAAGGGTCTGATGTCAAAATCTCTCTTACCAGCTTGGTAATCGTAGAGCGCTCGCGCCGTCAGGCCAGGATCGTCATCTAAATCTTCATATATTGTGCCTTCTTCATCCATAGCTTCGGGTGACACATCTGTGAACAAATATATCTAAGTCAAACAAACAATAAAATAAACACAATATTTCTTTTAAGCAAGCAATCCACTATCAGACTGCCACGTTACTATTGCATTTTTCCCTTGCAGGCATGGACAGATCAGAACACACACGTCAGCATTTCACTATGTAGAGGTTTGTATTATTCAAATTGACATAAAAAATAAGTCTTAGTAAGAATTTCCCGCTACAAGCATGTTAATAATGTTTGGGAGTACCCTCGGCCAACTCCCTAGATAACTTCAATTACCTTAGGGATTACAGTCTTAGTCTATTTACTTTCATCCTTTTAAACTTTAAACCAAGTACTCATGTTCCACTTACCATCAAGCGTAGTTCCATTCTGCTCCTTCTTATAATTAACATTCTCAATCACCGTATTCTGTCTTGACAGCTCCCTGTCATTCTCCCCCACAATATTATTCTTACTGTACGGCGACCTCTTAATCGTACTGAACTTATTATCACTGTCCTCATCGTCGTTCTCATTCGAGCTAGAATATGACGCGTCGAACATATCGTTTTCTAGAATATTCTGTTTGATCATAGGTTCGCTTTGTTTACCTTCAATATCTCTGTACGCCTCATTCTGTCGGTATTCCGAGTAGTTGATAGCGCAGAGTGAGTTAGGTTCGTCTGTGCTAGGGCTTAAGTCGACCGAAGGGTCAATGATAGGTTCATATTGGATTTGAGATGGGCTTTCGAGGCTCATGTTTATCTTGTCTATGTTTTTCAGCGGACTAGTCTTGGGTTCCTCGGGGGTGATCGGTTCTAGTTTGAGGGGGGATTTGAGCGGTGACTTCGGTTGCACGGGTGGTGTTTGTTGCATGGGTGACGTTGGTTGCATGGGTGGCGTTGGTTGCATGGGTGATACTGGTTGCACGGGTAACGGTTGCGGGTTTTGGGAGAATGTGTTGATGCGCTGCGCGATGACAGAGCTGCGGACCGGCTTTTCGGGTATGGAGTTCGATCTGTAATGAAGTAATGAAATGTTGAAAATTTACAGTCAGTAATGTTGAAAACAATTTTTTTTACTAAGTAACGATTATACCATTCTTATTACAAGTACATACATAGTATCAAGTGCGAGTAGTCTCTTGCGGAGTCTGTGTGTTTGTGGAAGCCAATCTCGAAAAACAACGGACGGATTTTGACAGTTTTCCTCAATGGGAAAGTAAGCAAGTTTTATATCAATCAGTTTCTATTTCACCGGTACATATTCTATTAGCCGCAGTTGGTAACAAAACCTGTCTGTAACTAGAACTAGAACCATTTATGAAATGATGTTTTTTATTGATAGTTTAATTTAATTTTCAATTTGAATGGCGTACCAGCAAGCAGGATAAGGATTATTTGGGCCGCAAATATTGCAAATTTGGTTGTAGCTCGCTCTTAAGCACTCGTACCTTGTAGCCATCTGTCCCTGCGCCAAGTTCTGCTGGAACATGGCACGTGCGTTGGCCGTAGAGGCGCCGATCAGCTGTTTCGCTTCTTGAGATCTCTTACGTCGCTCCGCTTCTGCGCCAACGCTGCCGGGACTTGACATCTCTGGGGCTTCGCTCCTAAGGAAATACAAATAGATTAATACATGTATAGGTGGGCATTTCACACAGCGCCATCAAGCCTACCGAGTAAAGCTTGTACTATAGGTAAGTAGTAAGTACCTAGAAATTATTTAGTAAGTACTTGTACTGTGGTATGGTAAGTCTCTTTCAAGTAACATTTGATGATTGCCAAAATACCCTAAATGTGAACATTTTGCATATAGTAACGATTCTAATATGAGCTATTTATTAAATAAAATATGTTTTTTATAAAATATTATGTATTTCAAGAACTATGGTTGCAAATAATATTCTTACTTTTGCTGCTCTGTCTTTGCTCGTCTCTCCGCTTCGAGTTCATCTCTCTTCTTAGCAGCATCTTCCGATTTTCTCTTTTCCTGGAAAAAATAGTATATTTTAAAATATCGTACAACCATGCATGCTCTGTTCAAAACATACTTATAATTTTTTTTATGATAGCGCATCTGTAATAATACGGTTAACTTACTTCATCTCTCCTCTTCCTGTCTGCTTCAACTCGCTTCTTCTCCTCTTGTTCCTCTTTTAGCCAAAACTGATCTCTTTCCTTTGAGTTAATTTCTTGAACTGCAACAAAAATATAACTAATAAATCAACCATTTCAACATGCAATCATTTTTACTGATAATACCTTCAATAACTATTTCCTCCCAAAAGGAACTAAGGAACTATTAGAAATTTTACGATTAGTTAGGCTTGTACTTAATCATTCAATAGTTCATTGCAAAATAAAACAGTTGTACAAAAAGGTAATATAACTTAGAATGTTCGTCGTAGCATGAGACAAACAAGCTGAAACTGACTGACAGTTACCTCTTCTCAAACTATTCTTTCTTCTCTTAATTTCCTCAGCAACCTTCCTAGACATCACTACCTCGTAACATTGAGACATAAGGACACTCGTCATGACTGTACACTTGTATCATGAAGCACAAAAGTCTTTAAAACTAGGCACCAACTTGTATCATCAGAGGCAGAAGTGCAAATAGCAAATCGAGTGTCGATATGTTTACATTGTCCGTCGATTGTAGTTGTAAACAACCTTTGTCACGGCATTGTCATTTCAGGTATTGTAAACAATTTTGTGTAAGATTGATCCCACCAAAAACATTCTGTAAAAAACTAGCCAAGTCTCGATGGAGCTGCTTGTTTATCTCTAAAAAGTAATGAAATCTAGACAAAGTCGTGTCAAGTCTGAGGTTCTTTACTGCGATTTCTTAATTATTATAGTTGTGTGACTATAATTATAAGGAAATCGCAGTAAAGTCGCAGTGGTGGGATTTCACTTATTTTTGTAGAAACGTGGGCTTATTGATTTGTTTTATTAGATTTTATTATTTGACACAGTTTTTTGCAATGACAGTCGATTTTTTTATGTACCAATAGTAGAAGGGGGCATTACCATATCTCTAATACAGCTGAGACCAGCTCAGGGTTCTTCATCAGATACTTCAGACCTTCGATTTTTGACATCAAATGAAGCGGCCCATCAAGTTGAATATTTTTTGTAAAGGCGGTATGTCGATCTCTAATAGTTTGGTTAAGCTCTTGTATTTTCTAATCAGGGTCACCAGGTACTTCAGATCTTCGATTATCCTAGTTTTTAGGGTCCGTACCCAAATGTAAAATCGGAACCCTATTACTAAGACTTCGCTGTCCGTCTATTTGTCTGTTGTTTGTCCGTCCGTCCCTCCGTCTGTCTGTCACAGGGCTGTATCTCATAAACCATGATAGCTAGACAGTTGAAATTTTCACAGATTATGTATTTCGGTTGCTGCTATAACAGCAAATACTAAAAACAGAATAAAATAAATATGTAAGGGGGGCTCCCACACAACAAACCTGATTTTTTTGCCGTTTTATAGATAATGGTCCGACTCGCACTTGGCCGGTTTTTATAGTTTTCCCTTAATGTGGCAATTGAACCCTAACTCTGTACCAAATTTCAGCTCTCTGAGTTTATGGGAAGTACTAGTTCTATTCTGATGATCATGAGTGAGTGAGTGAGTGAGTGAGTGAGTGTCTAAAATGCGAAACTTTGCTTTCGCTTAACTTCGAAACTAAATGACCTACAGACTTGAAATTTCGGATTTTAAGTATGTGATTATAGCTTACTGGATGACGAAAATTTCTGCGTTCTGGTATTATCCAGAGGTTCTCAAATAGGGACCTGAAAATGCGGCGAAATGGTTCCTGTAAAGGATGGTACGGCAGTGTTTGTTTGCTTCGCGCTCGACTTGGCGGGGGCACTGCCGTGCCCCCAAATTGATCTGAATTATGCTAGAAATGAGTGAATTGAGTTAATGTATACCTTCTAAATGCCCTGGTATATAAAACTGATTGCATTACTGACTGATTGCCAACAACACAATCAAATCGCAAGTCGAAAAACTTAGTGGTGAGGTGAGTAACTTCTTAGCAATGTTATGTAGTATGTAATTAGCTAGAGCCATTTTCACATATATGTGACAACTAGCACTTACAGTCGTAAAACAGGTATTTGTAGGTACAGAAATGTTTAGAAAAGCACTTTACATCAATATTATGAAGACCAAAACGATTACAAGAGACCCAAAAGAGCTTAAGTGATGTAATTCTTGATAATTCTTTGAATAAGTTATACATAATATACATTACTTCATTTATCATTCGTAAATTCGTAATATAGTGTAGTAGGAAAATATATTTTTATCATTCTTCAATCTTAAGTTATTCATTACTTCGATCTTTTCGATTGTACTAAAATATTTAAATTGAAATTACCTGGATTCACTTTCTGGTATGCTGTCCCAATAGGTCCACTCGGAGGCAGTTCCTCCTTAGCAGTCTTAAAGTTGAACGCCGAGCCCGTTTTAGCCAGTTTGTCCAGAATCACCTTCTCATCTAAGTCATCCTCAGTTCTCGCGTGAAGCATCATATGAAAGCCGGTGAAGAAATTGGCAACATGCTTCATATGATTCGCGCAGGTGCCTTTACGAACTGTGGGGGCGCCTTCTCCCTGGAATTTTTATTTTTTTATAGTGCATTTATACGAAACTAGCGTTTACCTGCAACTTCGTCCGCGTAGATTCAGAAAATCGATTTTTAACAACTTTATCGATAAACATTGAAATTCATGAGAATCAAAAGAAATTTTTGGATAAAAATATATGTACTATATAAGTCTATGTCCGTCTCAAGACTTTAAACTATCTCGATCTATTTAAACGATAATGTCACAGACAGACACAAGTTACTTTTGCATTTATAATATCAGTATAGAAGTCTCATTGGCCTTGCAGCTAAGTTGGTAGTAATTCTGCCTTTTATAGGCTGTAGATTGTGGGCTCGATTCCCACCCAGGATAAACATTTGTGTGATGAACATAGATATTTGTCCTGTGTCTGGGTGTTAATATATATAATTATGTAATTTACAAAAACATATAACTATTCTATCAGTTATCTGGTATACTACTACTATAGGATAGTACAAGCTTTGCTTAGTTTGGGGCTAGATGGCGCTATGTAGGAAGTCCGTCCGCCAATATTTATTCATAGATAATGCTTGAATTTAACTATCTATTTCTACTGGAAAATTAAATGATCAAGGACAATAACACAATCTCATTACTTATATGGCACTATTTTATTTCTGAAATAATTATAATGCATGCACAACTCATTTTTCCTTCCTAGTACTATATAATTATTGTTTCCTTGTTATATTAACAGAAACTTCACAAATGTAACAAGCTATTATAAAAGTTGATGATGTCATAAATGCTAACTCTAACAATTTTGAATCTACTGAGAACAACTGTTGTAAGTTGCCCAGTCCATATATAATATGTGTTTGTTTATGAGTCATAATATTATTATCCATTTGACCATGAACATCGATATAGCAGTTCCTCTGTTATGACTTTTGCAGACACAAATTAAAATATTTGCAAATTGGAACATGTTGCTCTAAATTGGAACATGGTAGGCTTAACCAGTAGTAGACATAATAATTAAACATCTAAAATAATGAGACTCAATTTATTATGTTCAGAGGACTTCTGTGGGTTTTAGGAAAGCCAGTTGATGATTTTATTTGATACCAGCAACGGTTTACACATAACATGGAAGATAGGGATTGTTTAAGAGGGTTTAACTTTTTTGGTCACTTTGATTGTGATTTTCTTAATGTTTGCTGAAGACACTAGTTTTGATTTTGTGATTTTATTTTGATTTTATGGCAAGGATTTTGTTAAACCATATTAAGAACAAAAAGCTCTAGTAAAGCTTCTCAATGCAAAAACACACATCATACTATCATTATTATTTAGTATGCAATAATTGTAACTACCTTATTTATTTTTAGGTTTTTTATTTGATAGTTTTTCACATTTCTTCATATAAAAAGAGGAACAGAGAAGGAACCATTTGTTAAGCAAAATAGGATAAAATGCAATGAAATAAAGTATATTTCATTAGCACCTACTTACAAATAAAACAAGGCATCTTAATATTATTAGCCTCCTATCTTTGTGGGTCAAAATAGGTTTAGTTTTAGCATAAATGCCGCTACACATTAAGTAATGCAGCAGTGCTGGTTTTCAGACCAAACCTAGGGATAAAACAGATTCATTCTCTTCTTTTTCTATGCAGAAAATGTGAAATGCTAGCCGCAGAATGAAGGATATACTGGCATCTCATTATAACTTCTTACTATGTGTTATCTCAAACAACAAACTCTTATCTTATTTCAACAATTTTATCTAAAGGAAAATGAGTAATAAGTATTACCTGCCAGTTGATAAGCACATATTTTGATATGCTTCCGTTGGGTAGGTCCACTTTGAGGAATGCATACTGTATTTTCCCACTGTTGAGATCGTCAATCAGCTCTGTCAAGCCTCCGTCTCCTTTGTACACAAATTTTAGGTCATTGGTTTGTCCTTCGTAGCCAAATAGAGCCCTGGAAATACAACAGATAGGAATTAGACTTACCTTTAATAATGTTTTATAGTGAAAATCAGTTATAGCTATTTTTCTAGATTTTACCAAACATGAAGGACAAAGCGAACCAGTTTGCTTTTTGTAGCATTGGCATAATATTACACTCTAACATAGTTCCGTTAAAGCGTATAATTTATTTACTGGATTTCTCAATTGTACTGTGAGTCTGTAAAACTGGTAACAAGTACTTTAAAATATCTAAGTAAAGATACAGTACCTATGCTAAATACATGTTGAGTTCTTCGGCTTGCACCTGCATTGTCACATAAAAGGGACACTGAGCAGTAAATAGAGAGCCATTCAACTCAAATAAAGGCAAGCGCGCATGTTTATTTTAATTTCACTATCAGACATGTAGGTCGGTAACACATCGCAAGGTTTGTTGCACTTACCAGTTGGTGTCATTTTTCTCATCCAAAACTTCTTTCCAAGCAGCGATCAACTCATCCTTGTGTTTATCAAAACTTATAGCCATTTTACATTATTTAAATGTACTGCAATAAGGTAAATTTATAGAAAAATCCAATTGAAAAGCCGCCGACGACCCTGACTCACAACAGTTTTGCCTTGCCAAGCATAGTTCTACAAAAATATTTTTTTGATTGCTTGACGTTTTGACACAGAACAGTCACGCATACATCTGTCAAGTTGTCAATGTTGCCAATAAAATCAGTTTTGTCTGCGGTAATGTTGGCCAAGTTGTAGGGGTGCCTCAGCCATTAATATGTAGGTCTCAGAGACGAATAGCCTCAGACTAAACCTTAAGCTAAGAATAGACTCGTAAGTAAATGAGAAATATAATTGTAGCTACATTTTTATTACATTTCAGAAGCGGTATTTTGGTGTGTAGTGTATTGAAAAAAGTGTAGCAGACCCCCAACTACCTAACTCGTTTCGTTTACCTGAATAATTCATGTACAGCTATCTACTTTGTAACAGAGCCTTATAATTACCCATCAACATAAAATTGGGAAAATATGCAAAACTATATACCCACCTACTATGCTATTTATGTAGGCTAATTCAACTAAAAATCAAAAGTATCTGGATATCTCGTTGCGCGCGCAATCCGACGAACACCCTAAGGAAAAGTAGTAAGTAGCCCGTAAGCCGTTGTATTATGGTATTTATTTGTAGAGACTTTCATTCATCGAGAATCACAACTCGGTAGTCACGCAAGAGATCGCTTGGCGGGTAAACGCCGCTCCCGCGTCATGGCTTGTTTTCGTTCCATTTTTCAAAACAAAGTATAAACCAGTTTAAAATGTGGGTAGATGTAAGTGGGCGCGAAAAACAAAACTACATGTCGCAAACAAATGGAGCTTTCATACCTGGGTAAGTACAAAAATAATTATTTAATTCGTGTTAGAATTAGGATGTACGAAGTCATGGTAAGAAAGATAATTAGGGTCGATGTGCCGGATATCGGCCTTTTAGTGCTCCCTCCAACTTTAGGACATCATAAAAAATAGTTGCAACTTTAATATGCCTGTTCTAATGATGTCATATGATAGCCTATATAATCAAATTTGATTAAAAAATACAATAAGGTATATAAAGCTATTAGTTATTTTTATATTAATTTAAATCCGGAAAAATGCCAAAAATTCAGTTTTCGGCCCCAAAATTATGTTTTCGGCCATAGGGTTTTCAGTTTTCGGCCACTGCATTGTGATGGTTTTAAAATGATTTTATAAGTATATAATAACATAAAAACGCTTTATTTGTATGTTAAATATTGTTTTATTGTAAATCCAAATGCTATTAAAAATCACAAACAAAATTATTCAAGTAATCTAATAAAAATTAACATTTTAGAAACATTTTGTCTCTCTAATTAAAATAGTTATTCTTCGTTATTCTCTGTTGTAAACGAGATTAGTATGGATAAAGGTAAAAAAAACAGTGCAAGATATGAAGAATAGGAAAGTAGTTGGGCCAGATGATATACCTACGTCCTGTGGAAGTATGGACGTTTTTAAAAGCAGATGGATGGAAGTGGCTGACTTTGTTCTTCAACAAGTTGTTGCATGATGAGGCGATTACGGACGAGTGGTGTAATAGTTAGCTAGTGCCCATTTTCAAAAACAAAGGGGACGTAAAGGACTTCAATAACTACAGAGATATAAAGCTAATGTCACATACTATATGAAAATCTAGGAGAAAGTGATTGCGAGATGAATGAGAGACGAGTGAGATATTGCAGAGCCAGTTCGGGTTTCGGGAACAGACGCCGTATTTGCACTTCGAAAACTGTGCGAAAAGTACAGGAGTGCACAGTGTGCACATATGAACTTGCACGTGCTGACCTGGCGAAGATCAACACATACGACAGGGTACCCCGTGAGGTTTTGTGGTGGGCTTTTATGAAAAAGAAAGGAGTGCCTGGAAAGGACCTGCAGCTTATACGGGCCATGTACAGCCGAGCCTGTACATATGTCCGGTCTGAAGCTGGCGTTACGGACAAGTTCAATGTGGTTATAGGCTTGCACCAGAGATCGGCTTTAAGCTGTTATTTGTTTCTCCTGGTAATGGATGCACTGACATCGCAAATACAGGAGGAGGCACCCTGGTGCATGTTGTTCGCCGACGACATTGTTCTTGTAGGGGAACGGTCGCAACTGAGACTGGGAAAATGGCAAATGAAATTGGAGAGTGTCGGAAAGAAGATTGACGAGGATGGATAATAATCAGAGATGCTTGAAAAAAAAGTAGCACCTGAGGCAGAAAAGATAAGGAGGAAGAAATATTATGAATGAAGATGGATGGATGTAGACGTAGGGGTTGGCCAAAAAAAAGATGATGGACTGTGTGAAAGATGACATAGGTAAGAAAGGAGTGAGTGATAAGATGACGGCTGATAGAGGGAAATGGAAGAAGTACACATATTGTGCCGACCCCACTTAAGTAAGATGAGGGCAGGAAGATGATGAGTCTTTGGGTTTGACTACCCAATATTAATCGTAATGATTTATTAAGCTATAATAAATGTATTATCTATACACCTATTTCAAAATCAACCACATTTTTACGAACGAAATTTACATTTTGCGATCAGAAATCAGTATAACAAACATTTCGTTTAAATTATTTGTCCTGAACATCTTCATATTTCAGTCCTACAAAGTCAGTTTATCTTAAACTAGCGACCCGCCCCGGCTTCGCACGGGTAGCATGTTATTATACATATAAACCTTCCTCCTGAATCACTTTATCTATTAAAAAAAACCGCATCAAAATCCGTTGTGTAGTTTTAAAGATATAAGCAAACATACATACAGACATACAGACGCGGGAAGCGGAGAGCGACTTTGCTTTATACTATGTAGTGATTAGTGCAAAAATTACAGCCAAGATTCTTCTCCGTATCTTCTCCTGTGTCGCTTATTAAAAAGACTTCACAGAAGGCGCATTTCAATTGTATCTTTTCTTTTATCTATCTTTTCTTCGCCAAGCCCCAGAAGCAACATTGTAGACTATGAAACCCTAAAAAAGCAATAAAAACATTTAATATATACGCGTTGAAAAGAGAACCTCCTTTTTTATAAAGTCGGTTGAATGTAACGCTTAATCAAAATAACTAACTTTAGATTAATCTGCAGAATAAAATGTTTAAAATGTTATTAGAAACTTGTAGACGAAAACTAACAGTGACATTCAATTTTCGACCACCATGTTCTCCATACAATTATAGGTCATGCCGAAAACTACGGTACCATTTTATCTATGATGTGATTTTCGGCCACCCCGAAAATGGTCATTTATAAGATCAATTTTTAACTGAATACCACGTAATTTGACGGCCGAAAATTAATGGCTAGATTACTCACATTAAGTACAATGGTAATAGAAAGAATCTTTAGATATATCCTTAACCAAATAAATAAACAAGACAAAAGCGTAGAAGCCTTGATATAGCACATATCGGCCCCTAGGCCGAAAACCAAACTTTTTTAAAAATTTAGATTTTAGATACCGGCCCCTAAAATTACAGTGGTTTTGTTTATCATATCACAAAAATCATATTATGAGTATGATAATACGTCATATTTGAAGTGAATTACATACCTATTGCCATTATTTAGTTTGAAGAACAACGCAATACTTACCTTGGAGTGAAACGCGCGGCACTAATTTTTTTTTACTTTTTGCACGTGGCGTGACTTCCGACACCCGTCGTCAAACTAAACAATTCGCTATAAATCACTCGTAGATGTTTCGCGACTAAAAGTATTATCAGATATAAGGTTAACATTTTCAGATGTCCGATTAAATATTTCGTTTGAAAATAGTATGTGAAAACGATAGTATCTCAATTTTACGGCACCGAGAACGCGTAAAGGCCGAAAACAGAAAGGGGCCGGCGAACGGGCTCACATACCCTACCCCTTACGGTAAGGGGACGCATTGTGTAACGCAAAAATATATTTATGATTATGATGCATCGGGAAACCGGGAATTGGATATTGATTGATGCCGCTCCATAGGACTTTCATCGTTTACTCATTATTTATTATAATTTAGTGATACATCTAAATGGGAAGCGGGTGTTTTTAAAAAGTTTTTTTACGGACCTGCTCGATTTTGTTAAATAAATAATAATTAAGGTACAATACAAATACAAGATACCTACCTAGGTACTTGTAAGTAGTTTTATTTTTATTTTTTAGAAGCACTTAGGTACCTGCTAAGTTAGGTACCTACCTTATTTCATAGCTATGTAGGTCATGGTTACTATCTACTTACATTATTGTCTAACCGGAAGGTTGGAAGGTCCACCCATACTTGATTACAAGCTCCGTCCCGCGGGTTCACCTACAAAAACTACATTTTATCAGAATAAAAACCTACCTAGCATACCTACCTATCAGCAGGGATAATAAAATAGAGCATTTGAAATTGAATACTTAGTGAAAAAATGTTCAGGGATTGAAAAAAAAATTGTTCATTTTTCAGTGAAAAAAGGTATTGATTCTGAATATTTCGCGCAGGGAAAAATGGTGACCACGAACAGCAGGGCTATTTTGTAAAAACATGATTATCATGTTATGGTACTGAATGCCATAATACCTACGCTTTTTATGCTGTTTAGGCACCCATACCTACGCTTCCAATACCTACAATGCCTACGCTGAAGCGTAGGTATAGGTGCATAAACTGTGAATAGTTACTATGAAAAGTGTACAGATTAGGTATTCTCTAACATTAGGTATTGCATTCAACATCATAACATGATATTCATGTTTTTTACAAAATAGCCCTGCTGGACTGACTGACCTCAATGAATGGGGTCATTGGGTCAACTATTATGGTCAACTTAACGCTATCATCTGATCTGATACTGAAATGATAACATTAGATAGGTAGGTAGGTACCTACCTACCGTTGTTGGCTATGTAGTGTAGGTACCTACCTACCTAGTAACAGTAAAAATGACGCCACAGTCCAATGCCTAGATTAAGAAGTTTGCCTAGATAATATTTTATACCTACCTGGGCTGATTTAGAAAGCTTACCGATACAAAGCTGCTGTCAAGAAAATTGGTAAGTACCTACTTACCTACTTACTTACCTATCTAGGTGTACCTATATTGATAAATAGGAAATTTAGTCTAGGTCTAATATCTAGGTGTTAACGCTGACCTACGAGTAATATAAAAATATATAGGCAGGTAAGTACCTATTTAAAATAAGCATGCAAAACCTAATTTTTGGCACACAAATAAATCTAACCTTCAGATTCAGACAATCAATAAAAAGCAAAAGTATTTTGCCTTTTAAGAAAATTATGTCTAAACTCGTTACGATAGAATCAACCTTGAATAAAAAAAATACCAAGAATCGATTAACTCATTGAGCATTCCATGTTTCATAAAATATCATAAATTCACCCGGTACCTACCTACCTACCAACGCCATTGCACGGTAAACTTGGTACCTACCTACTTAGCCCCTAGGTTCTTTGAAGACACACAGACAGGTAAAGAGGTTTAGGTTCTTAAGATTGCTTAGTGGAACCGACATGGTAATTTTAATACCGATAAAGGTTTCTTAAAAAATAGAATAACAAGAAAAAATTGCTTCCTATTTATATATTTTATTAATAACAATAACACGGTCTCATATCAAATAATTTATTTACCAGCTTGTGCAATTGCAGAAGTAGGAAGGTGTACAAAAGTAGAGATGCTATGCAAGTGCACACAAAAAATAGGTAATAGGTAGGTAAAAGGTTCTTGAATACTTACCAGGTACACCTACCTACGTACCTGGTAAGTATTCAAGAAACATCCATCAACAGCTGTTGGACAACAAATCCAACTATCGATCGGCCTGAAACTGACCTACGTAGCAAGGCAACGCTAAATGTTTTATGGCAAACTACATGAGTAATGTTGGTAAAAGTACAATCACAGAACACCGGAAGTACTAGCCGTGCTCACCGGAACCACCGGAACTGATAACAAAATATCCATTGGCTTGGTTATTACATCTATAGCATTGTGCCGTGCCATGCAATTTGAACCAGTCGGCTGCAAGGTTGATTGAAAATCAATGACGATGAAATTATTATTACCTACTGTTAGGAAATCTATAGCAGTTCTCATTCTCAGAAATACATAGGGTTCTACTTATAATGTTACAAGCTAACCCGGCGAACTTCGTATCGCTTTAGAATTAACAAATGTTGTGTTAAGTTCCCGTTCCCTTTCCCTTTTCCTTTTCCGTTCCCGTGCCCGTTCCCGTGCCCGTTCCCGTTATAAAAAGTATCGTATGTCCTTTTCCTAGCTCTAAGCTCTCCCCACTAATTTTCAGCCAAATCGGTTTAGCCGTTCTTGAGTTGTAAATAGTGTAACTAACACTTCCTTTATATGTATATAGAGATTGATTAAAAGTACCTTGTTAAATGTAGTTTGTAGGAGCAAAACTAATTACCTACCTAGGTATTATATAAGAAGAGTAGAGTGATGGTAGGGTAGAACCTTTGCCTTCTTCCCAACAGTCACAAACATAGTCCCGATCCTGACCCATCCTTAAAATTAAGAACCTTGTAAAGAAACCCCACCCCACTTGTACATACACCCATATCAAAATAAACATAGTTGGGCTAAATGTACAGACTAGACAAGAATCACTAGAAGTACCTAGTAGCAGTAAGGTACGAGAGTAAAGACATTGTAAAGTTACCATTGTTGAATTAAACCATTTCAGCTATTAAGTACAAATTCAGTCTTAGAATCACAAAGTTTATGTACCAGCAATTGCATAACACTTAATTGAAACATAACGCGATAGTTTGCAGCAGAAACGTATAGGTCTAGCCGTCTAACACTTTGATACCAGCTTCGTGCCAGGCACTTTCAAGTCCTATCTTCTACATTCCAAGGTACCTACTATTAAGCTCGTAAACAGGTAGCTAGATATAAATCTTTCACCAGTTAAGTAGGTCGCGGGTTCGTGATAATAGCTCGTTTGTCAGATTCGCTAACAGTTGTTTCTATGATTCCCCACTTAGCAGTTCTGATATACACATTTAAACTTTATAACGGTTCAACGAGATTGGGTCTAAACTAAAGTATTATGTAGTTTGCTTTGAATAGTAGTGGTAATTGCTATCGTACTTAAAGGACATGATCCAGTGTGCCTAGTAGGTACCAGGTACCTACTAGTCTTATTATTTTTTCTTATATATAAACAGTAGGTTATGGATGACACGGATATAACGACGTTTTCTAAAAATAGATCGATTTATCGTCCCCTAAACCCCCTGCATACCAAATTTCATGAAAATGGTTGGAGCCGCTTCCCAGATTCAGATTATATTAATACAAGAATTGCTCGTTTAAAGGTATTATAGAAATAGATAGATGTCTACTGTGTCTAGGTACAACTAAATACATACTTAGACTAGACATTTGATAGGTAAGGTCATCGACTAGGTTGGGCCGACTATCCATGTATTCCTTGCCTTCATGTAAGTCCGTCGCGTCGCGTCGTCACGTTGAGTAAAATGCTAACGAGCGAATGTAGGTCACCAATAAAAAAAACATTATTACTTAAATAGGTAAGTAAATGTGTACTAGTTATGAGTAGGCTTGACGGATTATCTTCATTTTTTAGCTAGAAATAGTACCTAAGGTAATAAAATGATAATAAAGCTCTTGATTTAACTGCGGTAGGTACTTATGTACCTACTACGATATTACGCCCAAATAATAAATAAATATTCACTCAAATTAAGCAAAACTTGTACTATAGGAACTAGATAACTTATAAAATATTTATAAGTATTTTTTTTGTAAATACATACATATGATACATACTCACACCCAGACGCAGAACAAACATCAATGTTCATCATACAAAAATATTTGTCCTTGGTGAGGATCCCACAACCTACAGCTGAAGGCAGAGTTACTACCAAGCTGCTAAACCAGTACAAATGATTTGGCAACGTGCATAACGTTTTGAAAACATCACGCAGCGGTGTAAACTGCAGAAATTATAAATGCGCTCCATGATTGTGAGAGAGAGCGTTGTGATTTCCACGGCTGTTACTATTGTGATCCAAAACAATGGACGTCTTCGCTGTAATTCTGCTTTCTTTTTCACTTGCCAGTGGATTCGATTACCAGAGACGATGCTTGTTGTCCAAGAACGCTTGTAAGTACCTTAAATCTACGTTAACTATGCATTTGCATCTATTGATCTATATTCTTTAAATAACGGGTTTTTACTTAAATAATTACCTACTTAAAAATAAGTCTAATTGTTTAAGAATAATGTCGTGTAAAACCTAAAACCAAGACGTAAGTAGGTAGGTACTTGATCAAAAGTATGAAAAATGGCTCCCAACGTGGTACCTTATCTTACTACGTTGGTTGCCATTTCAATCTATAGATACATATTTTCTCATTAATTACCTATCATTACATTAGGTACCTACTCATTTTGCAATATCAATAAAATAGCTTGATTAGGTAAGGTTCAATTCCGATTAAAATCGTGTTGGAATTGGTAACTTTCATTATTATTCTTTAAATATTTTAGGTGTACCCCGATGCCCTCGCTTTATGCATCCCTATCACACGCGATGTGATAGAGACACAATGTCCCAACGAACCTGCTCATCACCTTACATTTATCCACTTGGTAAGTCTTATTATCTGCGTTGATACTTTACGCACCTTTAATCACCAGCCATTTTAAGAAAACTGTCACTATGATAAACTAATCTGGCTTAGTTACACTTGTAGGATTAGGACTTGGACTAAGCTAGACTTATAAATAAATAATCAAGGCAATTTAGTTCTCCACGTAATTACGTTACTATACGGTTATTTTGGATTGGTTATGGTGTGAATCTTCTTAGAATACTATTATCGATATTATCTATTATCGGTATTATCGATAATATCTGATTCAGATACATTACCTGGATGTCTAAACTAATTTTGATTAAATTCAACATTGCCCTGATTCATTCTCCTTCCAGGTTACACATGCGGCTGGTCTCGCTGTGACTGCAACGGAGAGACAGTCTTGGACGAAGAGAATAACGAGTGCGTTTCAATAAACTTGTGCCCTGTGCACAACAAGAAATCACTGAGGCGTCGATATAAGAAAAAGACTGACAAACTTCCCAGAAACATTGGCAATCGCGTGATTAAAGATGGAGATCTCATTGATTTATTATAACTTGGATGATTGTTTCAGAGGCGTAAATTTTCCGCAGAAGTCATTTTACCATTAGACGAAAACAAAATATTTATTAAAGCCTTTTTGTATCTGCGAAACATAATGTGTAAATGAATAAAGAAATTATAAATGTTTGTTTCTGTTTGTTCAAAAAACCTTATTATTATTACCATTACACAGATTTCTCACAATCCGCTTATACATAAAGTTAGGAACTCGTAGTGAAAATTAAGGTAAGATTTATCTGCCTAAGTAACCAAGTCTTTCCTATTGACAAGAAACCGGACACCTGAATGGGTATTGAATTGCGATATCACAAACAAACAATCATAACGGTCAACCCAATCGTTCCTCACTTGTTTTGTAGAAGACTTCAGAAGACCACACGAAAGATGAAGCATTTCTTTCTAATATTCTTCGTAGTTTCAGTTATCGAAGCGGTGTATTATGGGCATGTTGGAAAATCAGGGTGCCTCAATTTTAATGGAACCTGTAAGTACATAACTTACGTATTTATTTTTATATAGATCCTGCTTACACCATGTCATAATGTAAATACTAGGTATAATACCTATACCAACCTAAATACCTTAAAACTCCGTCAACTAAGTTGGCAAATCCTTACAAATTGAACTTCGGGAAACCTTGCGAATTGTTGCAAAAGTTACGACAAACAAAATACCCCAGCTCATATTTTACTTTGAAGAACCTTGGCATGCGGCAAAATACCTTCGACACGTTTATAGATTGATCGCTTCATAAAAAAGTAATTTTACTTTCGGAACTATATTTTCCGGAATGATCAACCTTGTAGACATTCCGTTTACCGTTGAATCTGAAGATAGTATAAAGGTTGGAGACAGACAAAGCAAAGAAAAAAGAGCAAACTTAAAAATAATACACATCCGTTTATGTTACTTGGCATCTTTTTGATAATATCCAATCATGGCTTGACTTCTCAAATCAAGAAGGAGATTGCCCTTCACGCTTCACCTTTTTAAAAATAATTTTCTGTTTATTTTTTATTCCTCCATAGGTGTAGAAGAATGCCCAGAACACATGCACCGCCTGAATAGCGAGTGCCGCTCGACCCCATCTCAGCGGACCTGCGACGAACCAGTAGCACTCTCCATGGGCCTAATTTGCGACTGGTCCCGCTGCGACTGTGACTTTCCGTTCGTACTCCATCTGCCTTCAGGATATTGTTTCGTGTACGAAGATTGCCCGCCGTGACCTTGTGATACAGCTTTTGCGTGATTGTAAAATATTGCGAGACGCGCTGATTAAATCGAATTTATGAATGTTATTTTTATTCTTAGTGATACGGATAGATTGCGTTTTGTATTGCCCAATTAAATGTAAGTTATGAAATAATGTGCTTTACTTTACTTTCTAGATAGTTGTTAGGCTGATTCGAGTTAGATGACTGCGATGGAATAACGATTACCCTTATACCTATACCTACCCAAAGAGATTCGATTTACCTACGCATTATTGGAAAATATTGTGATTTGTGATACCGTTTACCCAATACCCACGTTGCGGGGGAATAAATTGGATTTTAATATATTGAGTTACTTGATATTTCCATCCTCGCTTACATTATCTGGTGTCGAGATACGATGTCGTACCTACGACGTGAAATATGCAGTTCGCAAGGCTTGTGCAGGACGCTTGATAAGATACGGCCGATGGACGAATACAGTGAAAGAATAGTAAAATTAGTAACCATAGTTTATAAATTACCTATTATATTTAACTACGAAAATAATATAAAAACGTTTGAAGATTTAGGTAAAACTACCTAAACTTAATAAGGTAATAAATTTGAACTGAAACTTACAGTTCTATTTTGGTTTCAGGTACACCGGCCACTGTCCCATGCTAAAATTCCGTTTCGGAAAATGCTATGGAGACAACACACGCCAGATACTGAGAGAAATTCGATCCAAAGGACTCTTCAAGTAAGAAATTTACTTATAGAATTCTAATTCTTCCTATCGTATATTTAGAAACCGAAAAGCTCTTTAAGCATTTTCCCAAAACAATCTATCTATCCCTTGGCGCGTAACCCAGATCTTAGTAACCCGATCTAAGCAGTTAATTAGACAGAAGGGGTCAGTCGTATAATATCCTTCGTAATTGGTGAGTTGGTTGTGTAAGTCGTGCGGGAGTCTTATTACATTAAATTAACATGCTGCTTAGAATACGCAACCAGCTGTAACTTGCACTATCGTTGAAATAACTTGTATGGAAATAAAGAGACAATGAAAACATTATGCATTCATTTTATATCATAGCTACCTAGTTTCGATTGAGTAGTCAATCTACAAAAACAGGTGTCGGTTTCTCAACTTTCTAAGCGTGAAATCCTACCTTTTTGCCATCAGAACGAAGTACGGATTGAGGTTGTAATAAGCACGTTTAATTGTCTTAAAATAACTATAATATTGAACGCCATTCTGGTTCCTGCACTCAGTCACATTTGGTTACGTTCTTGTTAAGTTCTTGTATGCCTTAATGTCTATATAATAATCCTTAGGGCCAAAGTTGTTCGGTAGTAACGGAAGATACCTACCTTACCATATTGTACAATTTTTCAGCAAGCCATTAGAATACAGAGCGGGTGACAACTACGAATTAGACCACATGCCGCGTTACGAAAAACCGCAACGAGATGTCTATGATGGTGTACAGAACCGACCCAACGCGTACATGACGGGGTACACTGGTTATGTGCCTGGGATGCTCTTCAGGTAATTTATAATAATAACTTAACTATATATAACTATAGGTAATTTAACTTATGAAGATAGTTTTCAGTTGCTTGGATCTTGAAATACATAATTATACGAGTAAAATTGACTTGCTGTAGTCATAACAACGGGAACTCCCATTATAAACTTGATAAATTGAAGTCGATAAATATTGTCGGTATCTTTATGAAAGCTCCCTTTGGTAACAGTCTGTCTTTAAATTAATTGCTTGGAGTTTGAGCAAATATGTGACCAGATTATTTACATAGTAGTTGTTTTTTTGATGCACAGATACGGAAAATCCTATGGACGAGCAGCAGACGATTGCATGGCCGACTTTGAAGATGACCAAAGAGGCATACGGCGCAAAGCGGACATGAACAGAAGTTACGTAAGGTCCAGAAGTGCTCCGAAAATGGAAACCGTCCACTCCAGAGACGAAATCCGACGCGACCTTAACCGTTTCAGAGAAATCAATAAGTACAAAGGTATGGAAGTTAGATTATATAATAGGAAGCTGTAGAAAGCATTTTATTGGGTGCTTGCTCTATTAAAATTACTTATTTCCAAGCAATATTTTTGCGTTTATTATCAATATTTTGTAAAAACATTGCATAATTGAAGGACTTCGGCCGGTGTACCTCAAGGTCGCACTTTCCGACCCTTGCTATATATAACTTTTATATCTGCTTAAAATGTTCACAGAAAACACGATATCGCCAGAGTTTCCGCCGATAGCTGGCTACACGGGGCATATACCCCGCATCAAAGGCGCAGAAGCCTCTCTCAGCCAACGGTACCACTGCGCGGCAAAACGCGGCTTGGAGCTAATAAGAATGGAGAGAGACAAGAGGAAAGATATCCAAAACGCTGACTCGAACATAAAAGCAATTCTGAAGGATAACGGCAAGAAGTATTCGTATTGGAACTGGGGATAGCATACGGGTAGAAGGATGTACTTCAGTAAATGTAGGTGAACTGAGCATCCTTCTATAAACGAAATTGAAACGAACAGTATTTTTGAATCTACGCACAAAAATATATACCGATAACCAACACTCGGTACCTACCTACATAGTCAAGCTTGATAAGTACGTTATACATAGTTTGAACTTAAACAGTAAAATTAAGTCTTATTTCAGTAGTATTATGATGTACCTAGGGTACTTACCAGATTGTTATAAGGACTATATAAATATCGATACAATTCATATAAAAAAAAACATAAATAATATTTTATCAATGTCACGTTAGAAATGTTAGAAATAGACTTATAGCTGTGTTGGCCTTGACTTACCTTGACTTTCGATTTGAAAGTCGCGTGTTTTAATCTATTTTTTTAGAAATATACTAGAATCTGCAAACCGAGAGGTATTCAAAGAGTATTCTAAACTATACTTCCAATTTGTAAATACCACATGCACTAAATTTAAGCGGCCGTATTCAAGAATGTCATTGTCTATTATAATGTGTTACCTACTTACCAACCCTATATTTTATTTTGAAAATTAATGTTTGTATAGCATGCTATATTTTGTAATTAAATTTGGTAACGTTTTTGAATACGGCTGTAAATCTATTCCGTCGTGGATACACTAATGTTTTAGTATAAGCTTATCAAATGGAATAATAATTGTTATTTACAAGTAAATAAAACTAAGTATATTGCTATATTTTTTTTTATTTTTTATATAAGGTTATTCATACTAATCTCTATTTTTCAAGTAGCCAAGTAGTTAGTACTTAGTACTTCTAACTTATTCTTACTTCAATAATTTTCAATTTCGTTTTGCATTAATTAGTTAAAGAAAATATAGGAATAAGTATCGTTTATGGTTTAAATACTTGTAAGAAAATATAAATACAATGGCTAATACAATTACTAAGTATTGTGGAAGATATTAACATTGTAAAATATTAATATATTTAATAGTAATTAAATTAACTTAGTATACAAAGTGTCATGTTATACACGACTTTTAAAATACAGCTTAAAATTAAAATGCATAATCGTAAAAGGCACAGTGTGGCACTTATGAATGGAATATGTAGGTATTTAATAGGATAATATTATGTCAGGATATATAAGTACATATTCTTAAAAAATAAACTTGTTAAAACACTACATACTTAACTAAATTAGATCTAGACTTCTAGAATATAAAAATTGCACCTTTTGCGTTATTGGCTAGCTAAATACATATCGTTGTAAATAATAATAATAATTTATACAATATGATAGTACCTATATAAATTAATTATCATCTACTAAGAAGAAATATAGCACCATAACTGGCAATAAAAAAAACCGGCCAAGTGCGAGTCGGACTCGCGCACGAAGGGTTCCGTACCATTATCTATAAAAACGGCAAAAAAATCATGTTTGTTGTATGGGAGCCCCCCTTAAATATTTATTTTATTCTGTTTTTAGTATTTGTTGTTAGAGCAGCCACAGAAATACATATTCTGTGAAAATTTCAACTGTCTAGCTATCACGGTTCATGAGATACAGCCCTGTGACAGACAGACAGACAGACGGACAGACAGACAGACGGACAGCGAAGTCTTAGTAATAGGGTTCCGTTTTTACCCTTTGGGTACGGAACCCTAAAAAGGTCATCCATCTAGAGAGGATAAAATGATGAGAGCATAAAATAGAGTCTGACGCCAGAAAAGAAGCGCCAATGCCGAAGGCAGCTTTCACACTTTCATGACACAGCAGCACATGGGTAAGGAAAGTAACTTACAAGTATATTATGTAGGTATAGGTACGGGTATATTATGTTTGAAAAACTAAATTTGGGAAATTTATTCACCAAAAGTAAATGGAACCCTGCAGGTACCTTTATTCATATAAACTAAACTTGACAAACAGTTACAGTAATAAGATGTAGCTTTTGAACTGTCCGTCATGAATGATTGGGTCATTCCCGTTGAAATTACTTTGCACAATAATAAAAAAAAATTAGAGCTACGAATCTTAATAGCCACCGATATGTCAGCCTTTTTGTCAGTTATAAAATGTGCTCAATTTCAAAACTGTCCAGCTGTCATCTGACGTGAATGTGTGAAAAGTGAAAACCATCGACTACACAGCCCAAAAAGACACCGCATGCAAGGCGAACATTGACATCCAAAAGATCAGTCATAAACGGCCGATAAAAAATACCGCGCGTCAAACCTGCAGTAGTACCGACCACTTCCTTGAGCATAAACATAAACATGTTTTTTAGCATAAACAGACGAGATGTGCACGGGGCACATCTCGTCTGTTTATGCTAAAAAACCATTACCACAAGCTCAAGTTAGACTGGTTATTTTCCTTGTCGAAAGTCAATAGTGTTGTATCACTACTCAATAATTGATGATCGATAAACCTACATAGTAGTAACAACAACAGTTGGACCTAACTAGTAAAACTACTTATTGCCAACTAGCTTCCGTCCGCGGCTTCGCTCGCGTTGTACCTACATGGATATGAAGTAACCTATTTGCTATTCGCATTTATCATATTATCGCTTTAGAATTAGTTCGCGTTCGCGTTCGCCTTCGCGTTCCCGTTCCCGTTCCCGTTCCCGATCCCGATCCCGATCCCGATCCCGTTCCCGTTCCCGTACTATCAAACCTAATAAAGCTCAAATGGACTCTACGTTTTTTTAACTTTTGTATGGGAAAAAGAAAAGGGCTGTTTTTAGGTTTTCCCGGCAATTATTCGATTTTTTTTTCACCTTTTAAACCTTCATAGACCTCCACGAATATTTAAAGACCAAGATAAAATAAATCCGTTCAGACGTTCTCGAGTTTTAGCGAGACTAACGAACAGCAATTGATATTTATACATTCACCATTTTAAACACGTGTTTAAAATGGTGAAGGAAAACATCGCATCGTGAGGAAACCAGTACCTAGTAAGTATTTTTATAAGCGGCGATGGACTGCTAACTACTGCAAAATGTGGGTATGTGCCAAATATAATATTTGGACGTGCCTCTGACTGCTATCGACAACTCATGTCAACACTTCCCATCCCTAGTGAATCACGTCATTTTGAAATTAGAATGCTTTTTCCGGCTCCCCCCGTACCTCATACCTCACTGACTTGACAGAGTTGTTTGTTTGAAGAAATGAAGCCATTAGGCGTCTATTAGGCTATGTAGTCGATGGTGAAAACGCTCTTATTCTAGAATCTTATCTTTTCCTGGTCCTTATTGCCTATAAAATTATGAATTAGACTAAAAAATTAACTTTCTCCATTAATTTCAACAATCTTACCAGTTCTTTGGTCCACACCATCCACTATAACAGGGCTGTGATCTGTTTCTGTCACTATCACTTTCTGTTCAGCCTTGACCGTCTCACCGGCTAGATCCGCATTCTTATACGTAGCTAGTTCTAACATAAGGGTCTCTAATTTCTGTGCTTTTCTAGTTTCGTTGTGTGTGATCAGAGCGCAGAGGTGTTCTGTTAGCAGTTCTTTCTTCTCTTTTTCTTTTTGTAGATGTATTTTAGCTTGTAGGAACTCCTTTTCAACTTTAAGATAGTTTTTTCTGAAAAAGAAAAGATAAGTTTTGTAAGTTGTGTCACTTTATCTGTACTTATGTAGGACTGACTGATCAATCAACACACAGCCTAAGCCATTGGTTCTAGAAACTTGAAATTGTGAGGGTGTTTTCCTTTTGATGTGAGGGGTAAACTAAGTAAGGAATTCTCGAAATTCAACACCTAAAGGGTGGAAGAGATTTGTGCGGGAATTGAAGTTGCAAGGTTTTCCACTAGTAAGAAATTAGTATACTCATTACTTACTCAGCTTCAGAGTAGGTCAGGCAAGCGAGGTCTATTTTCTTTCTGAGCAAACCAACATCATGTGAGAACTGGCCATCTAAAACTTGGAGCTCCTTCTTTATCTTCTCTAGTTTTACAACCTCCTCTTCTGTTTGTCTGGTCCTGGAAATATGTAACTAATGTGACTAATGTAATAATACATCATATTACATTAGTCTACCTACTAGCTTACACCCGCGACTTCGTCTGCGTAGTTTAAAGAAATCGATTTATGACGACTCGACTCGAAAATCGATTTATCTTATAACATTGTAATTATTGAAAATCAAAAGAAAATGTTGGTTAAAAAAAAGTAGCCTATGTTCATCCCATTCTATATGAAATTTTATCATACTCGGCCCAGCGGCGGTTTGGCCGTGATAACGTCACAGACAGACAGAGTTACTTTAGCATTTATAATATTAGTATAGATAAAGTAGTTAACACAGTAGGTAGTATAAATCTGTAAAATAAATGATTTCTATTTCAGGTATTAATCAATCTCTCACCATATTGTTTTGTTGATCAATTGTATAAACTTGTTAACCATATTCAAATGTATTAGTAAATGTAACCATATTTTATTACACACACAACATTCACACACCACACCACTATAATTATTTCTTGAGTATGAGAAAAGTAGGTATATACAAATACATTCCTACTTGAGATTACAGATCTTTGAAAGATAAACATACCTACCTATAGATTAAGTTTTGGTTACTTATCTTTACTCATATCTCTTTAAAAAAGCAATACAATATAAGCCTCACTTTATAATCAAACCAGTGATATTAAATAAATTGGTGGACATTTTACACATCGCCATCTAGCCCCAAACTAAGCAAAGCTTGTACCTACTATGGGAACCAAATAACTGATATAATACTTATATACTTTTTTTTTATAAATACATGTATACTTATTATAAATATTAACTCCTAGACACTGAATTATAATTGGTATTCCATCTTATAAATGCTTTTGTTTCTAATAAAGAATTAAAACTCATGCTCATGATGAAGAGCATCTGAATTGCCTCGAAACTTCAGCAATCCAAGGAAAAAACAGGGTAATTAGCAGTATGTGTAAAACTGTATCTATGGTTCACACTTACCTATCAGCAAGGGCTTTGGCCAGCATTTCTTTTCTCTTTTTATTCTGCTCTTCCATTATCTTCTGTTTCAGCTGTAACTCTCCTAACTTTGCTCGGTGCAAGGCTAGATCATCCTCGGCATAATCCCTTACTATATCTGATGTTACTTCACCTGTGCTCATTACTTCTGTATTGTTATTGGTGTTCTGATCAACTAAGTTGTTTTCATCATTATTGTTGATGGCTATATTCTCTTTTTCATTGTCTTCAATAGTAATCACATTTTTGATCTCACCATTTTCTTCATCATTATTTTCAGCTGCTATTTTTACTGACTCTTCATTGTTAATGGAAGTAGGTTTTAGGCTGAGTCTGCATTTGTCAAATTGTAAGTCATCAATAGCATCATCAATTTTCTGATTTTCTAAGTTTGTTTTGTACTGATATTCCTTTTTCTTATTTGAAGAGATGAATTTTATAGGTTTTTTGTTCAATGTGACATGATGATCTGAGAAATTATTAAGGTTTCTGTATGTAGGTTTCTACTCAAACGTATCTGTGTGTAGGAACTAATTATTACATAGACTTTAGAATTTTATTCATCTTCTACATACACAACCAATTTGTGATTGTACGAATCTATCCAGGAAGTTTGGTGTAGGCAATGATGATTAGATTGCTAAACATGCAATGTATTTAAAACTTTATTAATATGTGGTCGAAATAAAAAATGTTTTATTCTATTTTAAGTTGTTTTAATAATAGTACTGTAAAATACATCCATGTTTTACTTACAAGCAGTGTTTTGCATACCATTGTCTGAAGGTGCTTCTCCAAATTTTATTCTTTTTAGGTCTTCTTCACTAAAGCCAGTAAATGTAGACATTTTATATACCTGGTTGGAGTTTCTAAGTTTTTATTTTGAGATAAACCAACCGGACTAAATAAATTACAAGAATTTCCACATTTTCGAGCGGATTTATGTTATTATTTTGATTTGTGTTGTGTGCAATGCGGGGTTGCATTGCAAGTCGTTTGACATACTCATATTTGACGTAGTATGTATGGATGGATGGATGTTTGTTTGTCACTGTCAGTCAGATGTCCCCAGGGTGAACGTGTCCATACGTACACGTAAAAAATACGTAAAACGTGTGATGTGAAGACCCCTCTACATCACTGCTGGCCATGAATTGATAGGTCAATACAAGCAATCTTTTGCAAACGTGTAAATGGACATTGCATTGCATTGATAATACGAGTTTTACTCGTTTACTACTTGACCAAATTATCACCTTGATTTCGAATTTGTCGACATCAACGGACGTAGGGCCATGATTGCGCGTGTTCACAGACGTCCAGCCCACCCATTATTCATCTATTTTCTGTGGTTGGTTGGTTGGATACTTATATATGCTCTTTGGTTGGGTGTTGGGTTAGTTGATGGTATAGTTCGTTCATCGTTGTTCATTTCCAGAGATGGGCACTTACCCGGTAAAAATAATTTTTACCCATTCATTCCTATTTATACCCATTTATACCGGGTAAAAATGATTACATCTTTTTTTTTTACTTTTTTGACACTTATCTAATTATGGATCACGATTTTCATATTTTCATTAGTTTAGATCTTTCGAAGATGTCTAGTGGGGGTAGTCAGAGGTACGTCCAAACATTATATTTGGTACATGCCCACATTTTGCAGTAGTTAGCATTCCAAACGTGACAGGTTGCAAGCCCATCGCCGCTTATAAGAATACTAACTGGTTAATACTAATTAATTATGGTGTTTTCTTGTAATTTTTTAATTTGGATTATAATTATTCAGACTTTAGTAAATAAATAAGAGCGGTCGTTTTTAGGAATTTTATGTTTAGCGTGGAGACAACAGAATCTCCACACATGTAATAAAATTAAACTTAATACAAATTCCATAAAATATTACCGAAATTATATCTATTTTGATTATTCATATTATGCATGGTTGTGTAGATTGTTTGTCCTGCCACTTTGACGTGTAATCTATAAAAAACCGGCCAAGTGCGAGTCAGACTCACGCACGAAGGGTTCCGTACTATTATCAAAACGGCAAAAAATCACGTTTGTTGTACGGAAGTCCCACTTAAATATTTATTTTATGCTGTTTTTAGAGAAATACATCATCTGTGAAAATTTCAACAGTCTAGCTATCACGGTTCATGAGATCATACAGCCCTGTGACAGACAGACGGAGAGAAAGACGGACAGACAGAGGGACAGACAGACAGACAGACGGACAGACAGACGGATAGACAGTCGGACAGACAGTCGGATAGACAGACGGACAGGCAGACGGACAGACAGACCTGCAGACGGACAGACAGACCTGCAGACAGACAGACGGACAGACAGACGGACAGACAGACAGACAGACAGACGGACGGACAGATGGGCGATGGGCTTGCAACCTGTCACGTTTGGAATGCTAACTACTGCAAAATGTGGGCATGTACCAAATATAATATTTGGACGTGCCTCTGACTACCCCCACTAGACATTTTCGAAAGATCTAAACTAATGAAAATATGAAAATCGTGATCCATAATTAGTTAAGTGTCAAAAAAGTAAAAAAAAAGATGCAATCATTTTTACCCGATATAAATTGGGTATAAATAGGAATGAATGGGTAAGAATGACGTCATTTTTACCCGATATAAATTGGGTATAAACAGGAATGAATGGGTAAGAATGACGTCATTCTTACCCATTCATTCCTATTTAATGAATGGGTAAGAATGATTGGGTATAAATAGGAATGAATGGGTAAGAATGACGTCATTCTTACCCATTCATTCCTATTACAACAATTTTACGTCAGAGTCAAAGAGCATATAAGTCAGAGTAAGCTTAGACAACCTGCGCCACAGTCTTTCCTAACCTAAAATTGTGTTTTAAAGTTGCGTATCCAATAGTGTTTGTTTTATTTACTCATTCATTTCTGTGCAAATAAGATGGATTAATTGATGATTTGAGAGTAAGAAGAAATAGAAAAGGTTGAATCTATTAGTGAGGCGTGTAAAATTTATCAAAATTAGTAAGAATTCGTTTGAAGACTTTCAAGATGAAGAGATGAATACAGATTCAAGATGATGCAGTAAATTATCAAGCGGGAGGAGCCAGCCAACAATTTCACTTGCATGCAAACAAGTTGGTTTAGCACTTTTTTAAGCAAAGGGCTCAATGGATAAAAATGCCTTGGACTGGAACATATGTGATTGCTGGTTTTTATTAATTGTGTGGCTTCAGACAAATGATAGGAGCTATATTGCACACATATTAGAATCCCAAAAATTGCAGATGGTATTGGACAACACTGCATAAACAAGACAGGATACATGTCAATAAATTTACAGGTAAGGTTTCAGTCTCAGAATACAGAAAGAACTTCTTCTGTATTCTGAGGTTTCAGTACCTACTACGTAAGCTTTGGTACATAATTATAATTTATTCAAACATAGGTTTCCTACCATAAAATTAAAGTCATATATATTTTATTGTTCCAGGTTGTGTCAGGTGCTAATTTGGAGATCATGAATACCTTTTGTGGCATAAATGTGCAAGGCAGCTCACATGACTCAAGAATATAATAATGAATGTTGTTTGAAACAACAATAAAATTATTTGAGCAATCAGAATTGAATGACAGACTTTTATATTATTTTCTTGTACTTCCATGTTATACCTAAGCACATTAATTTTAAATAAAAAACATCAGGCTTATGACATTTTCTTTATTTGTACACATTGTTTGGATCCTACCATAGAATTTTTTTTATAGAATTCAGAACTGTGAGTAGTGTGAGTAAGTATATGAAAATATCATCCTTCGCTTGTGCTCTTCATATTTTCTGTGGCTTATCAAGCTTCGAGCATGTTCATTCTGGTCCTGCAAATAACAAATAGATTAAAAATTAATATTTTAGGTAGTTTTAAAAACATAGTCAAAGTAAGTTAGTTTAACATAAGTTTAACTATTGAGATCATTTATATAACTCATTAAACCTGAAATAAGTGGTATACTTGTAACAAATATTTTAATTCGTAGGTACTAAGATAGGTTAGGTACTTACTCAGTACTTAAAGAAAAACCTAGTTAAACTTACTTTTCGTGCACTTTCACGCACCATGCTTTGTTAGAAAAACCTAGTTAAACTTACTTTTCGTGCACTTTCACGCACCATGCTTTGTTTTTTGTCCAGTTTGTATTAGTGTCCAATGATTTGATTTCAATTATTGGAGGATACTCTCTCAGAACTATGCGAAATAATTGCTGAAACAAACAATTATATTGTAAATGATACCTACGGTAGCATTCATTATACTTACCATAACAGTCAAGCTGTAAAAGTGATAGATGATAACATTATTTACCTTTTCTTAATAAAGCGAATGCGTTTTCAGTTCATTTTGAAATTTAATTAATTTTTATCAAAGTTTTCATAGTTGTTTGTTTACTTTTATACCATAGGCAACTGTCATTCAAAACGTTGTTTGTCACTGTCCATATGTCATCATAAAGCATTGAGTTCACTCACCGACTCACTCTTTTTACTTTTAAATCAAGTGTGTTGCCATATAATCCCGGTGCAAGGAATGTATTGTTAGTCCAACACTTCGCCGAGTTTATTAATAACTATTTTACTCTGAAGTTATTACAACTTTAGGCTGGTATTAACAAGTCTTGCTGTAACCTCACATGATCTTTGGATTAGTAAATTTTTATTAATAGCACCGTATGTGCTTATATGAAATACTACTTGTTTAAGTTATTTTTAGATTACTTATTATAGATTAAACCTCAAAGTACCGATATTAATAAAATATAAATAATAACCGATTTAAATTGGGTATAAATAGGAATGAATGGGTAAGAATGACGTCATTTTTACCCGATATAAACTGGGTATAAATAGGAATGAATGGGTAAGAATGGTTGGGTATAAATAGGAATGAATGGGTAAGAATGACGTCATTCTTACCCATTCATTCCTATTTATACCCAATTTATATCGGGTAAAAATTATTGCATCTTTTTTTTTTTACTTATTTGACACTTAACTAATTATGGATCACGCATCAGGCGCAGATGTCTAGTGGGGGTAGTTAGAGGCACGTCCAAACATATTTGGTACATGCCCACATTTTGCAGTAGTTAGCATTCCAAACGTGACAGGTTGCAAGCCCATCGCCCATCTGTCTGTCCGTTTGTCCGTCTGTCTTTCTGTCCGTCTGTCCGTCTGTCCGCCTGTCCGTCTGTCCGTCTGTCTGTCCGTCTGTCTGTCACAGGGCTGTATCTCATGAACCGTGATAGCTAGACTGTTGAAATTTTCACAGATGATGTATTTCTCTAAAAACAGCATATAATAAATATTTAAGTGGGACTTCCGTACAACAAACGTAATTTTTTTGCCGTTTTGATAATAGTACGGAACCCTTCGTGCGTGAGTCCGACTCGCACTTGGCCGGTTTTTTATAGATTACACGTCAAAGTGGCAGGACAAACAATCTATACAACCATGCATAATATGAATAATCAAAATAGATAGAATTTCGATATTTTTTTATGGAATTTGTATTAGGTTTAATTTTGTTACATTGGTGGAGATTCTGTTGTCTCCACGCTAAACCTAAAATTCCTGAAAACGACCGCTCTTATTTCTTTACGCTAAAGTCTGAATAATTATAATCCAAAGTAAAAAATAATAACAAGAAAACACCATAACTAATTAGTATTAACCAGTTATATTCTTATAAGCGGCGATGGGCTTGCAACCTGTCACGTTTGGAATGCTAACTACTGCAAAATATGGGCATGTACCAAATATAATGTTTGGACGTGCCTCTGACTACCCCCACTAGACATCTTCGAAAGATCTAAACTAATGAAAATATGAAAATCGTGATCCATAATTAGATAAGTGTCAAAAAAGTAAAAAAAAAAGATGTAATCATTTTTACCCGGTATAAATGGGTATAAATAGGAATGAATGGGTAAAAATTATTTTTACCGGGTAAGTGCCCATCTCTGCACACTACACATAATATGCTCTTTGCACCAAAGACAAAGAGCATAACAAACAAATCAGACTGCATGCATTGTCTTTGTCCCCATTGTGTGTGTTGTGTTGTGTCCAGAGATGGGCACTTACCCGGTAAAAATAATTTTTACCCATTCATTCCTATTTATACCCATTTATACCGGGTAAAAATGATTACATCTTTTTTTTTTACTTTTTTGACACTTATCTAATTATGGATCACGATTTTCATATTTTCATTAGTTTAGATCTTTCGAAGATGTCTAGTGGGGGTAGTCAGAGGCACGTCCAAACATTATATTTGGTACATGCCCACATTTTGCAGTAGTTAGCATTCCAAACGTGACAGGTTGCAAGCCCATCGCCGCTTATAAGAATACTAACTGGTTAATACTAATTAATTATGGTGTTTTCTTGTAATTTTTTAATTTGGATTATAATTATTCAGACTTTAGTAAAGAAATAAGAGCGGTCGTTTTTAGGAATTTCAAGTTTAGCGTGGAGACAACAGAATCTCCACCAATGTAATAAAATTAAACTTAATACAAATTCCATAAAATATTACCGAAATTCTATATATTTTGATTATTCATATTATGCATGGTTGTGTAGATTGTTTGTCCTGCCTCTTTGACGTGTAATCTATAAAAACCGGCCAAGTGCGAGTCGGACTCACGCACGAAGGGTTCCGTACTATTATCAAAACGGCAAAAAATCACGTTTGTTGTACGGAAGTCCCACTTAAATATTTATTTTATGCTGTTTTTAGAGAAATACATCATCTGTGAAAATTTCAACAGTCTAGCTATCACGGTTCATGAGATACAGCCCTGTGACAGACAGACGGACAGACAGACGGAGAGAGAGACGGACAGACAGACGGACAGACAGACAGACGGACAGACAGACAGACGGACAGACAGACAGACAGACGGACAGACAGACGGATAGACAGTCGGACAGACAGACGGACAGGCAGACGGACAGACAGACCTGCAGACAGACAGACGGACAGACAGACGGACAGACAGACAGACAGACAGACGGACGGACAGATGGGCGATGGGCTTGCAACCTGTCACGTTTGGAATGCTAACTACTGCAAAATGTGGGCATGTACCAAATATAATGTTTGGACGTGCCTCTGACTACCCCCACTAGACATTTTCGAAAGATCTAAACTAATGAAAATATTAAAATCGTGATCCATAATTAGTTAAGTGTCAAAAAAGTAAAAAAAAAAGATGCAATCATTTTTACCCGATATAAATTGGGTATAAATAGGAATGAATGGGTAAGAATGACGTCATTCTTACCCATTCATTCCTATTTATACCTAATTTATATCGGGTAAGAATGACGTCATTCTTACCCAATTTGGGGGCACGGCAGTGCCCCCGCCAAGTCGAGCGCGAAGCAAACACTGCCGTACCATCCTTTACTGGAACCATTTCGCCGCATTTTCAGGCCCCTATTTGAGAACCTCTGGATAAGACCAGAACGCTGAAATTTTCGTCATCCAGTAAGCCATAATCACATACTTAAAATCCAAAATTTCAAGTCTGTAGGTCATTTAGTTTCGAAGTTAAGCGAAAGCAAAGTTTCGCATTTTAGACAGACACTCACTCACTCACTCACTCACTCATGATCATCAGAATAGAACTAGTACTTCCCATAAACTCAGAGAGCTGAAATTTGGTACAGAGTTAGGGTTTAATGGCCACATAAAGGGAAAACCATAAAAACTAGGATAATCGAAGATCTGGAGTACCTGGTGACCCTGATAAGAAAACACAAGAGCCTAACCAAACTATTAGAGATCGACATACCGCCTTTACAAAAAATATTCAACTACTGGAGCGATTTGAAAAATTCTTTCACCATTAGAATCCTACATTATCCCTGATGAACATAGGCTATAGTATATTTTCAAAAATATTAGGGATCCGTATGAAAACATCGATAATGTAATCCAAAGTGTGAAAAAAATAAAAAATAAATCCTTATATTGCGTTTGGTGCGGAAATTATTGACAATAGAGCAAAGTAATGTACTACAGTTTTAAAGAGGACATCAATATCTACAAAAAAGTATGGAATACCATATGTCTAACTATTAGGGATCCGTATGAAAACTTCGATAATGTAACCCAACGTGTGAAAAAAATCCAAAAAAATCCTTATATCGCGTACTCTGCGGAAATTGTTGACGATAGAGCAAAGTGATGTACTACAGTTTTAAAGAGGACATCAATATCTACAAAAAAAGTCTGCGATACTAAATGTTTTATTAGGGATCCTTATGAAAAATTCGATAATGTAACCCAAGGTGTAAAAAATTACCTATAATATCATTATTACATCCGTGCGACGCCGGGGCGGACTGCTAGTACGCAATAAAATTAAAGGAAAACTCTGGATAAGACTAGACTGGCTTTTATACCTACATAACTTATACTTACAAGTTTACAAGAAGAAATAGTCGAACGATTAACTTTATTCTACTCGAACATTACACAAATTGAATAAACAAATTAAATAAACTAAAATATTAATTTCGCTCAAAATTTGATCAAAATATAATGCATTGGACTAAGAGTGGCGGTGATACCCGCACACGTCGCTAGATGGCGCTGACTGTATTTTAAACGCGCTTACGATTTGTTTTTATAATAAAAAAACTACTCATAAAAAGAAAAAAAACTGTGTCAAATAAGAAAATCTAATAAAATAAATCAATAAGCCCACGTTTCTACAAAAAGAAGCGAAATCCCACCAAAAACATTCTGTAAAAAACTAGCCAAGTCTCGATGGAGCTGCTTGTTTATCTCTAAAAAGTAATGAAATCTAGACAAAGTCGTGTCAAGTCTGAGGTTCTTTACTGCGATTTCTTTATTATTATAGAATGTTATGTGACTTGGCCTAATGGGTAATGGGTAAGAATGATAATTTATATCGGGTAAGAATGACGTCATTCTTACCCAATCATTCTTACCCATTCATTCCTATTTATACCCAATTTATATCGGAATATTATTTATATCGGTACTTTGAGGTTTAATCTATGTTGGATCTTTGCTCACTTTTAGAGGGTAGATATTTATGTTTGCCATCTGCTTTGCGACGTCTACCGTCGTTTTGGAAAGATGGCCGGTGCCGGTGCTTTTCTGCGCGTGCGCATCGCGGCCAGTTGGCTTGCGCGACTACTCAACTCAACACGTTCGCGTTCTCATAATTTTGGGAAACCTAATTTAATGGACAATTCAACTCTATTTCGAACACTGCCGTGCAGTATCAATTACGTGAGACGTTCTCGCGGTGCTGTGCCAATTTAGATGGTGTTTTGGGACAATCACTGTTCTTGCTCGACTCCAGACTCAACACGTGGATCGCCGTGCTGACCCTCGTGAAGAAACGTACGTGTGGATTTGTAAGGTAGGTGACGGACTTAATTATCTGCCTTATTACGAGCAAAGATCCATTGTCAAATTTACTACTTATTGGTACCGTCAAAATATTTGGTCCTTCGTTTATTATTTATCAGCCCCCCTTTTACAGTTACATTCAACATTTTGGCCTTCGAGCCGGATATAATTATAAAATTTAATTTCTAGAAATATATTAGGTATAACAAAAATGCCTCAATCAGAAGTTACTACACCCATTCCAACCAAAAAGGAATTGGATATAACGCGTAATATAAATAAAAATATCGCTAAAAAGCAACGCCTTTATTCTCGATTGCAACAAGTGTTTGATATTTCTAATAAAATCGAAAGTTATCCTTCCCTCAAGGACGTTTTCCTATTGCGTGCCTCAGAGATAACCTCACTACGTGAATCGTTCGAAAGTATTTGTTTAGAGATTTTTGAAATGCAATTAACTTTGGATCCCGAAACGCAATTCTCAGATAGCGACTTGATAAGCTTCGATGACCTATTTTTCCACGTGAAGTTATGCGCTTCAAAGCATGCTCCCAAAATGGCGGACATTCCACCATGCGGTCACGTAGACACGAAAGATAAAAAAGTCGACATTCGACCACGTTTACCTAAGCTCGAATTGTTCACATTTGATGGGAATATTGAGAATTTCACAACGTTTTATGAAACATTTTGCTCATTGGTGCACCATCAAACGGGTATTTCAAGTATAGATAAGTTTCATTACTTATTGTCATGCACAAAAGGAGCCGCACTCAGTATTGTAAAGAGCGTGCCTATTACTTCGAGTAATTATGATGTGGTGTGGCAGTCCTTGCTTGATAAATATCAAGACAATAGGATGCTCGTGGGTAAATACCTAGATAAGATGCTAAACTTTCCCGCGCTCAAATTGGAATCTCCAGCTAGTTTAAATAATTTTATTGAGATTTTCGATCATTCATATCGCGCCATAAATGCTTTAAATATCGAGCACTTATCTAGCTATGTACTGTGTCATATAGCATTGAAAGGATTAGACCCTAATACTAGGAAAACATTTGAACAAAGTATCGATCAGAAGACCATACCTACCTACGATCAGTTAATGTCCCACGTACATAATCAGATAAAAATTCTAGAACATTCACAATCTCATTCTGGTTCTGTCATTCCACAAAGTAGGAACCCTACACCAAACACATTCAACAAAAAATCGAGTGAAACTTTGAATAGAAAGACATTTTCATCACAGACACAAGCTAATAATAAGCCGAGAAGTTTTGATTGCGCACATTGTGGTCAAAATCATATGATTTTTCGTTGTGAGCAATTCCGTGAATTATCTCCTGCGCAACGGGTCAGCCGTGCTGACTATTTAAAATTGTGCCACAACTGTCTCAAGCAAAACCACTCGTCTGCCGATTGTCAAAGTGAATTCAAATGTTTTACGTGTAATCTGCGTCACCATGCATTATTGCATCTAGATTATAAAGGCAACTCTGCTACGCGTGCCATTCCCGCGCATAATGCCAGTGTAGATCCGGAAGCTATAGGTACTCAAACATTGCATGCTAAAACTTCGCACTCGTCTAGCGTAAACAACATGAAGAACTGTATGGTCCTGTTAGGTACGGCTATGGTTAATGTTTTAGACTCGTTTGGTAATTTGCAAGCTTGCCGTGTTCTTATCGACTCAGGCGCTCAATCGAACTTCATAACTTTGAATTGTTTAGAACGGCTAGGGTTGTCGCGTCAAAAATGTCCGTTTAATATTTTTGGTTTAGCCGGAAATAGTGTCAAAACTTTTGGTATGACTTCATGCACTATTAAACCGAGACATTCTAATAATCCCACGTTTAAAATTGATGCTATTGTTTTGCAACGAATGACTTCTGATTTACCTACGGTGGAAATTTCCAAAGATGTTTCCATACATTATAAAAACCTTTTGCTAGCAGATCCGTACTTTTACAAAAAATCCCCTGTAGACATTATACTTGCAGGTGACATATTCCCTGAAATTTTCGACGGTAATAAAATTATTGTTAGCCCTACACTACCCACTGCACTTAGTAGCGTCTTCGGGTTCGTATTGTGTGGGAAAATCGAAGTACCGTGTACTTCTGATGATGTCACTAACATTGCAACGTCTTGCAATTTGGTGTCGTACACCAGCGATAGTGACACCATCGACTCACGATTAAAATCATTTTGGGAAATAGAAGAGTCACCGTGTGACAACCCTATAAGCCCAGCTGATAAGCTTGCCGAGGAGATCTATTCCGAGCGTCATTACAGGGACGATTGCGGTAGGTATGTATCACCTATCCTAATGAACCCGAACTGCGCCTCCCTCGGCGAGTCTTATAACCACGCCGTGCGTAGGTTACACCACTTGGAGCGACGTTTTGCACGTTCTCCCGAGTTACACGCGCCCTATGTAGACTTCATGCGTGAGTATGAGCGTTTAGGTCATATGCAACAATATGTAGGTACAGAACCAAGTAAGTATATCATCCCACACCATTGTGTGGTTAAAACCTCCAGTACCACCACGCCCATGCGAGTGGTATTTGATGGCTCAGCGGCTACTTCGAATGGTGTGTCACTTAATGATACATTGCTTATTGGTAGGAAGCTTCACCATGACATTTTGAAAATAATATTTAATTTTCGGTTGTATGATATATGTTTTACTGCTGACATAGCCAAATTCTATAGAATGGTTTTCATTCATCCTACAGAACGTTGTTATCAACACATTCTTTGGAGGGAATCTCCTTCTGATGAAATAAAGACCTACGAACTACTTACAAATACCTACGGGTTACGATCTTCAGGTTTTGTCGCTGTTCGCACGTTGCAACAGCTAGCGAGCGATGAAGGCATGCTATATCCTCAAGCTGCTGATATCCTCATGCAAGGATTTTTCGTTGATGATCTGTTATGGTCTACACAAAACCTCACAGAGGCATGTACTTTACAGGACGAGCTGGTTTCTCTGTTAAAACTAGGCGGCTTTGATCTCCGTAAATGGGCGAGCAACTCTCCTGAGTTACTCTCTAGAATTGGCGCCGACCAAGCAGTCGCTATAAACTTCAGTGATGACACCGTGTGCCCATCCCTAAAGGTTTTAGGTTTAAAGTGGCTGCCAGGCGACGATTGTTTTTCATTCGATTATAACATGTCGGATAGCACCTACACTAAACGGTCAGTACTAAAATTGCTTGCAAGCATTTTTGATCCCGTTGGATTCTTATCTCCATGTACATTTCTAGCTAAATGCATAATGCAGGATTTGTGGAAGCTTAATCTCGGTTGGGACGATCCTCTTCCAAATGATTTACGTGAAAAATGGACTATTTTTATCACATCATTATCAAGCCTGTCGACAATCAAAATTGAGCGGCACATGCTTATACCTCAATTTTGTGGAGTACATTTAATTGCATTTTGTGATGCATCAGCCCGTGGTTATGCGGCATGCATTTATGTACGCAGTGTCGACCCAAACAATGGTGTGAAGACTAGATTGCTTATCAGTAAAAGTAAAGTCGCGCCAATCAAGCCGTTTTCGATTCCGAGACTCGAGCTTATGGCTACCGTATTGTTATCAAAACTAATCTTGTTCGTTCAAAAAAACATTAAAAACCTAAACTTTCAGGTAACTGCTTTAACAGATTCCAGTGTCGTACTTGCATGGTTGCAAACCCCTCCCTATAAACTTAAAACTTTTGTATCGAGTCGTGTCGCTCAAGTAGTGGAGGTAGTTTCGTCTAATAGCTGGTATCATGTGCGAAGCGAAAACAATGCTGCTGACGTCTGTTCGCGCGGCACCATGCCCACTCAGCTAGCAGCTGATTATGAGCTATGGCTGCATGGTCCGGCTTGGCTATCTGATGACGTTCATCAATGGCCAATCAGTATTTTTTACGTTAGTGAAAAAACAGACATTTTAGAACTAAAGACAAAGGTAGATACTTTTTCCTGTCCATCTCAAAACAAACAAAACGATTTTTCAAAAACGTTTTTTGAAAATTACTCGTCATTCAATAAATTGCAGCGTATTGTCGCATGGTGTTTTCGATTTGCAAAGAATTGTAAATCATCTAAAAATGAACGTTCTGTTGGTCCAATTTCAACTCACGAGTTGAATGCGTCCCATGACGCCATAATTAAAATAACACAAAATACCTACTTTTCTGATGAAATCGCTCGGGTGCAAAATTGTAAATTTGTTTCCTCGTTACGAAAACTATCACCCTTCGTAGACACCCATGGTTTTCTCAGGGTTGGGGGTAGAATTTCCCAAGCAGACTTACCCTACAACAACAAACATCCCTTGTTGTTACCTAAAAGATGTCATATAACAACATTATTAATAGAACACGTTCATAAAGTGTACCTACATGTGGGACCTCGTTGTTTACAAGGAATTTTGTGCAAACGATATTGGATCGTATCCGCTCGCAGTGTGATTCGGAGTGTTTTGTCGAAATGCATCACGTGCTTCAAATGCAATCCTATTTCTATACAACCATATATGGGTACGTTACCCGCTGAAAGATTAAAACCTAACAAGGTTTTCGATCATGTCGGTTGCGATCTAGGTGGGCCGTTTTACATAAAGGCAAGCTTAAATCGTAACGCAAAAATACAAAAATGCTACATGTGCCTTTTTGTTTGTTTTTCTACAAAGGCTGTACATATTGAGGTTCTTAGCGACTTATCAGCTGATTGTTTTCTCGCGACTCTTGATCGGTTCGTAGCTCGACGCGGTCTGTGCTCGTGTCTGCACTCCGATAACGGGACAAACTTTGTCGCCGCCGCGAAACATTTGAAGGACGTTTGCAATTTCTTTAATGAAAATGACGTTACGATTACTAATGGCTGCGCGTCACGTTCTATTGAATGGAAAAATATTCCTGCTACAGCAGCTTCGATGGGCGGACTATGGGAGGCTGGTATTAAGTCAGCTAAGCACCATCTCCTTCGAGCAGTAGGCGACAAGGCACTCACGTTTGAAGAGCTCACCACTGTCTTTTGTAAAATCGAAGCCGTAATGAACTCGCGTCCTTTATGCCCGTTATCTAATAATCCTGATGAATTTGAAACGTTATCGCCTGGGCATTTCTTGATAGGTCAAAGCTTAGTTGCTGTACCCGAGTACAGTTTAGAAGAAGTAGCTATGAACAGACTGTCACGTTGGCAGTGTATGCAAAAAATATCCCAAACGTTTTGGAAAAAATGGTCTGATGATTACCTACATACCTTACAGCAAAGAGCAAAGTGGTTTACCTCGCCTCCTAATATTAAAATCGATGATTTAGTTCTCATCAAATCTGACCTAACTCGTCCGCTTAACTGGGTCCGGGCCAGGGTGGAGCGTCTCCATGAAGGCCCAGATAAGATCATTCGCGTTGTTACTCTGAGGACGCAAAAAGGAATAGTTAAAAGACCTGTTAATAAGGTCTGCCCTTTTCCATATTATAATTAAAAAAAAAAAAAAAAAACTTCTTAGATATTTATTAACCTAAGTACCTTACTACTTCGAAGTTCTTATGTTTAATCTTTTTTAATATTTGCTTTATATGGGCAACGTCCCTACTGCCTTTTGCAATAGCGTTTTTATTTTTATTTGACTGAAATTATCATGATAATTTCGGTGGGGGGTATGTTGGATCTTTGCTCACTTTTAGAGGGTAGATATTTATGTTTGCCATCTGCTTTGCGACGTCTACCGTCGTTTTGGAAAGATGGCCGGTGCCGGTGCTTTTCTGCGCGTGCGCATCGCGGCCAGTTGGCTTGCGCGACTACTCAACTCAACACGTTCGCGTTCTCATAATTTTGGGAAACCTAATTTAATGGACAATTCAACTCTATTTCGAACACTGCCGTGCAGTATCAATTACGTGAGACGTTCTCGCGGTGCTGTGCCAATTTAGATGGTGTTTTGGGACAATCACTGTTCTTGCTCGACTCCAGACTCAACACGTGGATCGCCGTGCTGACCCTCGTGAAGAAACGTACGTGTGGATTTGTAAGGTAGGTGACGGACTTAATTATCTGCCTTATTACGAGCAAAGATCCATTGTCAAATTTACTACTTATTGGTACCGTCAAAATATTTGGTCCTTCGTTTATTATTTATCAGCCCCCCTTTTACAGTTACATTCAACAATCTATAATAAGTAATCTAAAAATAACTTAAACAAGTAGTATTTCATATAAGCACTTAGTGTTTAGGTAACATATTTAAATATATGGTTTTGTGTCGAGCGTAGGTACGAGTAGGTACTTTGGAAAAAAGTAGACTAGCCCGTCAATCCCCAAGCGAATGCCGGCGTTCGCGCTGTGACGTCACTGCGCCATACATTTCGACGTTGCGGCCGGGGTTTGAGTGGCTAGAGACAAGTTTAACGGGAAGATGGGGTGGGTGGGGGATGCATTGCGTTGTACTTGGTACTGCGGCCATTTTGTTTAGTACCTAGACGTTAGAGGTGGGTACTTGTGTTTTGACGTACCAGGTCTAATTAATACCACCTCCATCAAATACCAGGTTGAAATACCAGGTTTAAAATACTTTAAAGTATTTAGTTTCAGGCGAACCAACTCTCCACCCAGCATCCCCCCCACCTAGGATTGGTAATTTGTTGAAAAACACTGAAGTACGTACAAAATTACTTTTAAGTACAGAAATACTTGAGTATTTTTCAAAAATACTTTAAAGTACAAAATACGCGTTCAAACTGTGTCGTAATACCTGGTACGTATTTTTTTTAGGCCTATTGCCTATACCAGGTTTGCAAACCTGGTCGAGTAAATACGCACCACCTCTACTAGACGTACGTGCGCGCTCCCGCGCACGTTCACACACGCGCGTTTAAACGTCCATTCATCTAGGCGTGCAGCAAGCCGCGTGTGAACAGGCGATCGGGCCTCGCCATTCAAAGCACCAAGCAATTCAACATTCAACGCGGCGTTCAAATCGAAGCGTGTAAACGAGTGCCGAGTGCCGAGCGCCGATCAAAGCAATTTTTTTAACCGACTTCAAAAAAGGAGGAGGTGTTTTGTTTTTTTACTTATGTGTTGAGTAATGTAATAAAATTATGAGTATAATATAATATATATATATATAGGGAAGTCTGGCAACGCTGGTACCTACAGACAGACAGTTACCTACGTTAGTATTTATAATATTAGTATAGATTCTAATGAGAGTCCCATAGTCCCATGTTATTATTTTATATATTATTATACACCTACCTACCTAAGTACTTATAAGTAGGTAGGTAGGTACATCGCGTATTATTAGTTATAACTAACTAACTATATGTATCACGTATGGAATGCTAAATAAGTAGGTAGGTACCTACCTACTTGAAAATGAGGGCATATGCCTAATACAATGTTTGGACATGCCTCTGGCTACCCCCTAAGCGCCTGGACATCTGAGAGGATTTCTTCTTAGGGATTGCAGTCATGATCCTAACTATATATTTTATTTCATTTATTTTTAGCTAATACCAAGTACTAAGTAGGTAGGAAGTAGGTAGGTAATAATTATTAAAAAATGAAATTAAATACTTAGGATCACGACTTTAATCCAAGTAGGTGGGTTACTAAGTACGGTAGATCTCAGATCCACAAAAAAAATACTAAAGGAGTCAGTCAGAGGCACGTCCAAACATTACATTTGGCTACAGCATTATAATAATAATGGCTAGTAAGTAGGAAGGGAGGTGTTTTGCTTGTAGGTATTCCTACATCTACCTACATAGATAAAGGTAGGTATAAAATAGTACGCCATCGCTTGACCTGTCGAGATTCGAACCCATAACCATCGGATTGAAAACCGAGGTCAGTACCTACCTAATTTGTCATCGAGCGCCAAGCAATTCCACTTTGATGTTTTGTCGAAATACCGACAATCGATGGATCGGACGGATTCACGAGCTCATTCAAAATCAACGTGTTCACAAGCTCGGTGGTTTGAATTGATTGTTGAATTGGTCGTTGAATGGAGAGCGTATCGGTTCAATGCAATTCACGTTCAAATTCAAAAAGCAACCGGTTCACATGCCCGTGCTCGTTGAACGCGCTAGTGAATGGACACGTATGTGACCGCACCTTTGATCGGCCAAATGTACCGTGCTTAACTACTTAAAAGTGTAGGTAGGTCGATGTTTGCCATTGGTTTCGCAGACACCGGCAACAATCAGTGTTTGTTACTTATATTTGGAGATATGGATCTTTGTTCATTTTTTAGGGTTCCGTACCCAAAGGGTAAAATCGGAACCCTATTACTAAGACTTCGCTGTCCGTCTGTCCGTCTGTCTGTCTGTCTGTCACAGGGCTGTATCTCATGAACCATGATAGCTAGACAGTAGAAATTTTCACAGATTATGTATTTCTATTGCTGCTCTAACAACAAATACTAATATCAGAATAAAATAAATATTTAAGACAACAAACGTGATTTTCGCATTCTAGCGCCATCTAGTTTCATTTGATGTTACTACGTTATTATTAGGTACTTTTCGCGGTCTCATGCGATCGCTCGGGGTTTGAGAGGTAAAACAATGATTCGCAATTCCGCTGGCAGGTGGCGCTATTTTACCACTATCGGTAAAGTAAGTGGTACTTTACATGATCGACTAAAAAGTTTGAAATTGAATTATTGAATTCATGTAGTTAGAAATAGGTACCTAGGTAGATATTATTAATTTCAAATTAATTTCGAGTTCGAATCCTGGCCATGCATCAATGGATATTTCTGTTTGAAAAATGTATATATGCGCGTTACACGTGTTTATAACTGTGAAGGAAAACATCGTGAGGAAACCTGTTAGTATTCTTGAAAGTGTCAAAAAAGTTAAAAAAAGATGCAATCATTTTTACCCGATATAAATTGGGTATAAATAGGAATGAATGGGTAAGAATGAAGTCATTCTTACCCATTCTCATTCTTACCCATTCATTCCATTTTATATCGGGTAAAAATGACGTCATTCTTACCCATTCATTCCTATTTATACCCAATTTATTTCGGGTAAAAATGACGTCATTCTTACCCATTCATTCCTATTTATACCCAATTTATATCGGGTAAAAATGATTGCATCTTTTTTTTTACTTTTTTGACACTTAACTAATTATGGATCACGATTTTCATATTTTCATTAGTTTAGATCTTTCGAAAATGTCTAGTGGGGGTAGTCAGAGGCACATTTATAGGGCCAAACATTATATTTGGTACATGCCCACATTTTGCAGTAGTTAGCATTCCAAACGTGACAGGTTGCAAGCCCATCGCCCATCTGTCCGTCCGTCTGTCTGTCCGTCTGTCTGTCCGTCTGCCTGTCCGTCTGTCTGTCCGACTGTCTGTCCGACTGTCTATCCGTCTGTCTGTCCGTCTGTCTGTCTGTCCGTCTGTCTGTCCGTCTCTCTGTCCGTCTGTCTCTCTGTCCGTCTGTCTGTCTGTCCGTCTGTCTGTCCGTCTCTCTGTCCGTCTGTCTGTCTGTCCGTCTGTCTGTCCGTCTGTCTGTCTGTCCGTCTGTCTGTCCGTCTGTCTGTCACAGGGCTGTATCTCATGAACCGTGATAGCTAGACTGTTGAAATTTTCACAGATGATGTATTTCTCTAAAAACAGCATAAAATAAATATTTAAGTGGGACTTCCGTACAACAAACGTGATTTTTTGCCGTTTTGATAATAGTACGGAACCCTTCGTGCGTGAGTACAACTCGCACTTGGCCGGTTTTTTATAGATTACACGTCATAGAGGCAGGACAAACAATCTACACAACCATGCATATTATGAATAATCAAAATAGATAGAATTTCGGTAATATTTTATGGAATTTGTATTAAGTTTGATTTTGTTACATTGTTGGTGGAGATTCTGTTGTCTCCACGCTAAACTTAAAATTCCTAACTTTACTAAAGTCTGAATAATTATAATCCAAATTAAAAAATAACAAGAAAACACCATAATTAATTAGTATTAACCAGTTAGTATTCTTATAAGCGGCGATGGGCTTGCAACCTGTCACGTTTGGAATGCTAACTACTGCAAAATGTGGGCATGTACCAAATATAATGTTTGGACGTGCCTCTGACTACCCCCACTAGACATCTTCGAAAGATCTAAACTAATGAAAATATGAAAATCGTGATCCATAATTAGATAAGTGTCAAAAAAGTAAAAAAAAAAGATGTAATCATTTTTACCCGGTATAAATGGGTATAAATAGGAATGAATGGGTAAAAATTATTTTTACCGGGTAAGTGCCCATCTCTGTTCATTTCATTTTCTTCATATCATTCTCCATTCGTTCTCGTTCTTTTGCGGCTTTTCCAAAGGTTGAGTGAGGTTAGAAACTTTGGTTAGAAATAGAAACATTGCAAAATTGCAGGCGTTATTTGTTTTTCCTAGCAAAACAAGGTATGTTGCGGATATGTACATACACTAAGTGTCTACACAAGTAGTCTGCTAACTCTTTTATTGATTTCAGATATAAACTCTAAAAATGGCGGCGGCTATGCCAATCAACCCCAAGCCTTTTCTCAACAGCCTGACTGGCAAATCTGTGCTTGTAAAACTAAAGTGGGGTCACGAATACAAAGGTCTATTGGTATCAGCAGATGGATACATGAACCTTCAACTAGCAAACACTGAAGAAATGGTGGATGGATCATGCACAGGTCAGTTCTGGATTCCTCAAATCGACACTAGTCGATTTATTGTAGTTATCTCGTACTAACGAGATAACTTGTAACCAGTGGATTGTAAGTTCAGTCAAAATCATTCCGTCTTGTGTTTGGCAAGAAACTGACAATATTGATTTTATATTTGAGTGTAATGTGTATGAACAACAAACATTAATGTTTAGGGCTAGGTCTGATTATTATAGGCTCTGTTAATTTGTCTAGTGCCCTAAACATATTTATTGCAAGAGAACAATTTATTGGAAGCTATACCAAAAACATTGTAGGTCAAATTAACATATTATCTACATAGGAAAGATAGCGAAACAATCTGTTTCACTGTGGCACAAGATTTCTCAATATCTAAAGAAAACCTCCTATTTTCAGGTAACCTTGGAGAAGTTCTGATCAGATGTAACAATGTTCTCTACGTGCGAGGGGCTGAAGAAGAAGATGAAGAGGGTGAAATGAAAGAATAATCAAATACCAATTAATTAATTATCATATTAGAAATAAGTTCTTAGTTATTTTTAACTTTATAGGTAATAAAGGTATTGTGTAAGATGGCATTTCCAGCAATTGTGATTTTTGTCAGAAATAGATTTTATGGTATTCATTTTGTTTTTTGCTTTACCTTCCTGATAAGAACTTCTATCCTCTGCTATAAAATTTGTCTTGGCAAAGCACAACATGTGCCCCTAAAATGAAAATGACAAAATTATAATTCATCCCCTTTTATTATTCCCAGAATTTGATTGAACAGAATCACATCACAATACAGATAACATTATATTTACTTACAATACAATACTACCAAGTTTTTAAATAGTTTTTTAAGAATTTAAAAAGACTTAAAACAATGTTCCGAACATTTTATTTGCCATTGAATGATAAGATTATAAGATAAATGCATCAAATTATAATAAACTTATAATACATAGTCTTTCCACTAAATAATATACAAAAGGGTAGTAAAGAACAGGATACTTAACATTAATAATTACAATATTTACCAACCATATGGCTGTAATTACAGTCAATATTTATTTATCTGTTTGAAAGAGACTGAAATGAGTACTTATAAGCATGTAACTTTTGTGCTTCAATCCAAAACATCCACACAAGCCATAATCATTACTCGCAGCTATCAAGATGATTCTGTTGGCAACAAATCTTATATATAAAAATGAATCCCTATTCCCCTTGGTCATAGCATCACGCGGAAACGGCTGGACCGATTTTGCTAATTCTTTTGTTGTAATCGTTAATGTCGGTGGTTGGGTGTGTGGGTGTTTTAGAGGGTGACCTTTTCCTTTTCTCCTTTGTGACGTTTGAGTCATCCTTCCCTTTAATTATTAGTTGGTCATATCGAATCACAGCCTTGTTTCCCTTCTTTAGTTCTTCTTTCAGTTTGATTTTTAAATCCTCTCTGGTTTTCAGGACATCTTTTGGGTAATCTTCTGTGACATAAATACCGGTGGGGAATTGTTTGTTATGTTTTAAAATTTCCAATCGCCTCCATGAAAGCGTAAGTTTTATCAGTATTGGTCTTTGTTTATTGTCTTGTTTTTGAAGAAATACCACAGAAGGCACCAAGCAAAATAAACAAAACAAACGCTTTTGAATTTATGAATCGCCCAAGGACAACGTCACAATCATCCACAAGCACACAATAGCAACCAACAAGGGACCCCGGAAACGCATCAAAACAGAAAAGACCACAACCAAAAATTTTCTTTCCCCAAGCCGGTCAGCGGTCACCGTGGGGAAATATGACCGCCACCCTCCAGTGAAACAGAAACAAAAGAAACAAAACAACAAACAAAACAAAACAACACCAAAAACAACACCAGAAACAACACCAACAACAAAAGCAACAAGAATGCATTAGAAATAAAACCACAATGAACATTTATACCTACAACGTACGGTCTCTGGCATCAACAGAGAGGTACCTAGAACTAAACAACGCATTAGCATACATTAATCATGACATAATAGGACTAAGCGAAGTCCGAAGGATGGGTTGTAACATCGAGGAATATGAAAACTATATCTTCTGCTACATCGGTCAAACAAAGGGTCTGTACGGAGTAGGATTCCTAATTAAAAAGAAGCTAAAAAATCAAATAAAGAACTTCATAGGAATATCGGAAAGAGTAGCGCTTCTGCAACTTAAGTTTGAAGATATAGATTTCTCAATAATACAAGCATATGCGCCCACCGAAAAATCAAATAAAGAAGAAGTCCAGAAATTTTACAACAACATTAAAGAAGCACACAACATAGCTGACAACAAAGTAATCGTAATGGGCGACTTTAATGCAAAAATAGGACATCCAAAGAAGGAAGAAAAGATTAGCATGGGCAACTACGGCTACGGAGAACGCAACGAACGAGGAGAAGAATTAATTGACTATGCACTAGAATACAACCTATCTATAATGAACACTTTCTTCAAGAAAATAGTTGAAACAGCAGGGAAAGACTGGCTGCTCAAGGCAAAGGACAGAGGAAAATGGGACAAGATGGAGGAGGCCTTCACCCTAAGAGGGGTCCAACTTAAAGATTGACTTGACTAACATTACTAACAACTAGCCTATAAAAAGACCACTAACAATCTTACTAACGACATTTGGATTGTAAAATAAGTGAACAAGTTGGAAATAAAGGGCTTTATTATTATTATTATTATTATTATTAATCGTTAATGTCAGAAAAAGGTGCATAAGGAAAAAAAAATAATTTGACAGAATAACGTCTGTCGTTACAGCTAGTAAATCTATACTAATACTAGCTGTCCCGACAGACGTTGTCCTGTCAAATGTCAATAATCTCACAGGAAAAAACACCTCGGGGTATGAAAAATAGATGTTGGCCGATTCTCAGACCTACTCAATATGCTCACAAAATTTCATGAGAATCGGTCAAGCCGTTTCGGAGGAGTACGGTAACTAACATTACAATCTTGTTCACCACACAAATATTTGTCGTTGGTGGGAATCGACCCACAACCAACAGCGCAGAAGCCAAGTTACTATCAACTAAACTGTGAGGCCAGTCATCAAGACACAAACAAAAATAATACATAAAATGAACTAAAATCTCTAAAATGAATGCCATCTCTTTTACTCTATACGAAACAGAATGAGATGGATGCTGTTATGTTTAGTCTGGCACCCACAGAATCAGCGCCATCATAATAATTTATACATAGAAATAGTTACCAACCCTACATATTTCTATTTCATACTCACACAACATGAACCTTAGTTACGTATGTTTTAAGATTATTCTAATAAAAGTAAGCAGTTATTGCCACAAATCTCCTATCTAAATAACTTTGTTCCACTTCTACTGAGCCGCCCACTTCTTTCGCCAGACATAGGATCTGAAATCAAGAAGAATATTATATTTGTTACTAGCCAACACGTGACAGACGTCCTGTTAAATTTAATAATCACAGAAAAAAACAACTACAGGCAACTTCTAAAAATATGCAAAACTGCGTTGCTATGACGACTGAATGTCACCTTTGTTGCACACCAACGCCATTTATATCAAAATCATCCTTTTTGCGTTTTTTTATCATTAAGGGGTTGTTAGGCGGATTATTATTTATTTATTATTATTATGCACATTCATCTTAATCTCTATGGGCCTGATTGTCTATCAAACATAGAAACATCCTCATAATTTTTTGCATTTATAATATTTGGATGAAGGTATCGAAAATTACATATCGTCGTATACCGATTCGTCCAAGTTAATTCTAGTCTTTGCTCGCTCAATCATCAATCTTAGCTATATCCAAAACGTGTCAATGGAAACATCATTGGTATGAACTTTTTTTTTTCATGCTTGTAAATGTTTTTTTTATTATATATTTGTATAAACCAACGCAACATATTCCTCATCCTTATGGATTAGTTGAGGATTAACGAGAATAGGAAGGCGTCCGTACAGTACTATACAGTACATACAATACAACTATGAGTAAGTATTATGTACTTTATTACCTGATCAGGTCTGGAGTTTCTGGGCAGATACAAATACACAGTGGGTGAAATAGTTCTGGCTGCGCTCATCAACTCCGAAGCTGGTTTTGGTTCCAGCATTGTTTCTATATCATATTGAGCGTTCTGCAATAAACAAACAATCAATAATTTCATATGGTGACAAGAATTAGTGGCGTGGTTTTGAAATACCACTGATTACCAAGCTTCTTAAAAACTGTTGATTGTGGGTATCAGCAACTTATAATATCATTCGCGACCGCTGAGGTCACCAGTAAATTAAAAGTTTATTAGGACATAAAAAATAAAAACCGGCCAAGTGCGAGTCGGACTCGCGCACGAAGGGTTCCGTACTATTATCAAAACGGCAAAAAAATCACGTTTGTTGTACGGGAGTCTCACTTAAATATTTATTTTATGCTGATTTTAGAGAAATACATCATCTGTGAAAATTTCAACTGTCTAGCTATCACGGTTCACGAGATACAGCCTGGTAACAGACAGACGGACAGTGGTGTCTTAGTAGTCCCGTTTTTTACCCTTTAGATACGGAACCCTAGAAACATAAAAAATAATTCATAATATCTCGTAACCTACCTAGGTATTTACCTAACTACGTAGTTAGCATTCCACACGTGACAGGTTGCAAGCCCTTCGCCGCTTTCAAGAATACTAACAGGTTTCCTCACGATGTTTTCCTTCACTGTTATAAACACGTGTAACGCGCATATAGGTACATTTTTCGAACAGAAATATCCATTGATGCACGGCCAGGATTCAAACTCGAAATTAATTTGAAATTAATAATATCTACCTAGGTACCTATTTACCTAACTACATGAATTCAATAATTCAATTTCAAACTTTTTAGTCGATCATGTGAAGTACCATCTATTTACCGACTAACTTTACCGATAGTGGTAAAATAGCGCCACCTGCCAGCGGAATTGCAAACCTCTTTCATCTTACCTCTCAAACCACGAGCGGTCGCATGAGATCGCGAAAAGTACTTATATTAAGGTAGTAACATCACATGAAACTAGATGGCGCTGGAATGCAAAAATCAAGTTTGTTGTATGGGAGCCCCCCTTAAATATTTATTTTATTCTGTTTTTAGTATTTGTTGTTCGAGCAGCAATAGAAATACATAATCTGTGAAAATTTCAACTGTCCAGCTATCATGGTTCATGAGATACAGCCCTGTGACAGACAGACAGACGGACAGACGGACAGACGGACAGACGGACAGACGGACAGACGGACAGACGGACAGACAGACGGACAGCGAAGTCTTAGTAATAGGGTTCCGTTTTTACCCTTTGGGTACGGAACCCTAATAACACTGGTACTAAGGTGAAGTACAAAGGAAATTGTAACATTATTAATTATCTCACTTAAAATATCACAATAACGTACCTTGGTTAGCTCTGTTCCCCGCACTAGGTCTCTTTCGAGACTGTATAACGGGGTCACAGCGACTCGCCTCGGCGTCTCTATTGTAACGTAAGGTAGTATGAAAGTTGAATTTTACTTACATTAGAATAGTCAGGGCCGCCCCAAGGCGGGCTAAGAAATACCATATCCGCTTTTATGGTTGGCGCTAGCAAGAAGAAGTCTCCCACTATAAACTCGATGCGATCCGCTACGCCGTAAACAGCAGCATTGTGCTTCGCCATTTCTATCTTGACCGGGTCTATGTCTATTGCTATCACTGAAACAAGTAAAAAACATTATTTTAAAATGACTAGATACGCGACTTCGTCTGCATAGACAAAGAAAATTGATTTTTAATGACTTGTTCGTGAAATTCCTGAAAATCAAAAGAAAGTTTTAGGAAAAATTTTGTCTATGCCCGTCACTCTATGATCTTTTATCTAGATATGAAATTTCACCGCAATCGGCCCAGCGGATTAGCCGTGATAACGTCACAGACAGACGGTGAGAGTTACTTTTGCATTTATAATATGAGTATAGATAGTGCTATTAACTTGCACTTGAGGAAAACCTCGTATCATGTGCCTGTTTCTGCTACACAGTTTTTCTAACTTTTGCGGTTCTCATCGTTCTATTGTAAACTGTTTCCTCTGTTCTCTGTTACTCTGTTCTAAAAAAATAAATAAATTACACCAGTGACCATACCGATAGCACAGCATTGCTGCTTGGCGGCAAGAATAGGAAAATAAAATAGGATCACGACTGTATTCCCCAAGGTAGACATCCTCTCAGGTCTTTAAGCGTTCAGATCCTTGAAGATATCTAAAGAGGTCAGAGGCATACAAATAGGTATGATGGTAATTCTTCACCAGATGCAATTCTACTACTCATCAAAATATTTACTACATGATGTGTTGCAAGGTCAATGTCTATTAATGTTATATTACCTTTCTTGCTCGTAAACGCAAACTGGATAGTGTTTCCTCCCGCGCCGCAGAAAGCGTCCAGCACTGTATCGTATGTGTATTTACAGGCGATATGTCGAGCGACGTTCTCCGGCGTCACACTGAACCAACTCTCTCTGTCCAAACGTATTCCTTCGTCAAATCTAAAAAAAAATAGAATCAAGCTATTTACGAGTAGGTATATATCGAGTATCGAGCAACAAATCAATAGAGAGTTAGGAATCTTAGGCTCGTATTCATGAACGGCACTAAGCTAAGTGTAGGATTTCTCACTGCAAAGTTTCCGATTTCTCACAGTGTCGAATATGTCCATACATTCGTTTCATGAACAACACTATTCCTTAGCTCAGTGAACGCATGGGGGTCAGAGATGGGCACTTACCCGGTAAAAATAATTTTTACCCATTCATTCCTATTTATACCCATTTATACCGGGTAAAAATGATTACATCTTTTTTTTTTACTTTTTTGACACTTATCTAATTATGGATCACGATTTTCATATTTTCATTAGTTTAGATCTTTCGAAGATGTCTAGTGGGGGTAGTCAGAGGCACGTCCAAACATTATATTTGGTACATGCCCACATTTTGCAGTAGTTAGCATTCCAAACGTGACAGGTTGCAAGCCCATCGCCGCTTATAAGAATACTAACTGGTTAATACTAATTAATTATGGTGTTTTCTTGTTATTTTTTAATTTGGATTATAATTATTCAGACTTTAGTAAAGAAATAAGAGCGGTCGTTTTTAGGAATTTCAAGTTTAGCGTGGAGACAACAGAATCTCCACCAATGTAATAAAATTAAACTTAATACAAATTCCATAAAATATTACCGAAATTCTATCTATTTTGATTATTCATATTATGCATGGTTGTGTAGATTGTTTGTCCTGCCTCTTTGACGTGTAATCTATAAAAACCGGCCAAGTGCGAGTCGGACTCACGCACGAAGGGTTCCGTACTATTATCAAAACGGCAAAAAATCACGTTTGTTGTACGGAAGTCCCACTTAAATATTTATTTTATGCTGTTTTTAGAGAAATACACCATCTGTGAAAATTTCAACAGTCTAGCTATCACGGTTCATGAGATACAGCCCTGTGACAGACAGACGGAGAGAGAGACGGACAGACAGACGGACAGACAGACAGACGGACAGACAGACAGACAGACGGACAGACAGACGGATAGACAGTCGGACAGACAGACGGACAGGCAGACGGACAGACAGACCTGCAGACAGACAGACGGACAGACAGACGGACAGACAGACAGACAGACAGACGGACGGACAGATGGGCGATGGGCTTGCAACCTATCACGTTTGGAATGCTAACTACTGCAAAATGTGGGCATGTACCAAATATAATGTTTGGACGTGCCTCTGACTACCCCCACTAGACATTTTCGAAAGATCTAAACTAATGAAAATATTAAAATCGTGATCCATAATTAGTTAAGTGTCAAAAAAGTAAAAAAAAAGATGCGATCATTTTTACCCGATATAAATTGGGTATAAATAGGAATGAATGGGTAAGAATGACGTCATTCAGAATATTATTTATATCGGTACTTTGAGGTTTAATCTATAATAAGTAATCTAAAAATAACTTAAACAAGTAGTATTTCATATAAGCACTTAGTGTTTAGGTAACATATTTAAATATATTGTTTTGTGTCGAGCGTAGGTACGAGTAGGTACTTTGGAAAAAAGTAGACTAGCCCGTCAATCCCCAAGCGAATGCCGGCGTTCGCGCTGTGACGTCACTGCGCCATACATTCCGACGTTGCGGCCGGGGTTTGAGTGGCTAGAGACAAGTTTAACGGGAAAGTGGGGTGGGTGGGGGATGCATTGCGTTGTACTTGGTACTGCGGCCATTTTGTTTAGTACCTAGACGTTAGAGGTGGGTACTTGTGTTTTGACGTACCAGGTCTAATTAATACCACCTCCATCAAATACCAGGTTGAAATACCAGGTTTAAAATACTTTAAAGTATTTAGTTTCAGGCGAACCAACTCTCCACCCAGCCTCCCCCCCACCTAGGATTGGTAATTTGTTGAAAAACACTGAAGTACGTACAAAATTACTTTTAAGTACAGAAATACTTGAGTATTTTTCAAAAATACTTTCAAGTACAAAATACGCGTTCAAACTGTGTCGTAATACCTGGTACGTATTTTTTTATGCCTATTGCCTATACCAGGTTTGCAAACCTGGTCGAGTAAATACGCACCACCTCTACTAGACGTACGTGCGCGCTCCCGCGCACGTTCACACACGCGCGTTTAAACGTCCATTCATCTAGGCGTGCAGCAAGCCGCGTGTGAACAGGCGATCGGGCCTCGCCATTCAAAGCACCAAGCAATTCAACATTCAACGCGGCGTTCAAATCGAAGCGTGTAAACGAGTGCCGAGTGCCGAGCGCCGATCAAAGCAATTTTTTTAACCGACTTAAAAAAAGGAGGAGGTGTTTTGTTTTTTTACTTATGTGTTGAGTAATGTAATAAAATTATGAGTATAATATAATATATATATATAGGGAAGTCTGGCAACGCTGGTACCTACAGACAGACAGTTACCTACGTTAGTATTTATAATATTAGTATAGATTCTAATGAGTCCCATAGTCCCATGTTATTATTTTATATATTATTATACACCTACCTACCTAAGTACTTATAAGTAGGTAGGTAGGTACATCGCGTATTATTAGTTATAACTAACTAACTATATGTATCACGTATGGAATGCTAAATAAGTAGGTAGGTACCTACCTACTTGAAAATGAGGGCATATGCCTAATACAATGTTTGGACATGCCTCTGGCTACCCCCTAAGCGCCTGGACATCTGAGAGGATTTCTTCTTAGGGATTGCAGTCATGATCCTAACTATATACCTATTTTATTTCATTTATTTTTAGCTAATACCAAGTACTAAGTAGGTAGGAAGTAGGTAGGTAATAATTATTAAAAAATGAAATTAAATACTTAGGATCACGACTTTAATCCAAGTAGGTGGGTTACTAAGTACGGTAGATCTCAGATCCACAAAAAAAATACTAAAGGAGTCAGTCAGAGGCACGTCCAAACATTACATTTGGCTACAGCATTATAATAATAATGGCTAGTAAGTAGGAAGGGAGGTGTTTTGCTTGTAGGTATTCCTACATCTACCTACATAGATAAAGGTAGGTATAAAATAGTACGCCATCGCTTGACCTGTCGAGATTCGAACCCATAACCATCGGATTGAAAACCGAGGTCAGTAGGTACCTACCTAATTTGTCATCGAGCGCCAAGCAATTCCACTTTGATGTTTTGTCGAAATACCGACAATCGATGGATCGGACGGATTCACGAGCTCATTCAAAATCAACGTGTTCACAAGCTCGGTGGTTTGAATTGATTGTTGAATTGGTCGTTGAATGGAGAGCGTATCGGTTCAATGCAATTCACGTTCAAATTCAAAAAGCAACCGGTTCACATGCCCGTGCTCGTTGAACGCGCTAGTGAATGGACACGTAGGTATGTGACCGCACCTTTGATCGGCCAAATGTACCGTGCTTAACTACTTAAAAGTGTAGGTAGGTCGATGTTTGCCATTGGTTTCGCAGACACCGGCAACAATCAGTGTTTGTTACTTATATTTGGAGATATAGATCTTTGTTCATTTTTTAGGGTTCCGTACTCAAAGGGTAAAATCGGAACCCTATTACTAAGACTTCGCTGTCCGTCTGTCTGTCACAGGGCTGTATCTCATGAACCATGATAGCTAGACAGTAGAAATTTTCACAGATTATGTATTTCTATTGCTGCTCTAACAACAAATACTAAAATCAGAATAAAATAAATATTTAAGACAACAAACGTGATTTTCGCATTCTAGCGCCATCTAGTTTCATTTGATGTTACTACGTTATTATTAGGTACTTTTCGCGGTCTCATGCGATCGCTCGGGGTTTGAGAGGTAAAACAATGATTCGCAATTCCGCTGGCAGGTGGCGCTATTTTACCACTATCGGGAAAGTAAGTGGTACTTTACATGATCGACTAAAAAGTTTGAAATTGAATTATTGAATTCATGTAGTTAGAAATAGGTACCTAGGTAGATATTATTAATTTCAAATTAATTTCGAGTTCGAATCCTGGCCATGCATCAATGGATATTTCTGTTTGAAAAATGTATATATGCGCGTTACACGTGTTTATAACTGTGAAGGAAAACATCGTGAGGAAACCTGTTAGTATTCTTGAAAGTGTCAAAAAAGTTAAAAAAAAGATGCAATCATTTTTACCCGATATAAATTGGGTATAAACAGGAATGAATGGGTAAGAATGAAGTCATTCTTACCCATTCTCATTCTTACCCATTCATTCCATTTTATATCGGGTAAAAATGACGTCATTCTTACCCATTCATTCCTATTTATACCCAATTTATTTCGGGTAAAAATTACGTCATTCTTACCCATTCATTCCTATTTATACCCAATTTATATCGGGTAAAAATGATTGCATCTTTTTTTTTACTTTTTTGACACTTAACTAATTATGGATCACGATTTTCATATTTTCATTAGTTTAGATCTTTCGAAAATGTCTAGTGGGGGTAGTCAGAGGCACATTTATAGGGCCAAACATTATATTTGGTACATGCCCACATTTTGCAGTAGTTAGCATTCCAAACGTGACAGGTTGCAAGCCCATCGCCCATCTGTCCGTCCGTCTGTCTGTCCGTCTGTCTGTCCGTCTGTCTGTCCGTCTGCCTGTCCGTCTGTCTGTCCGACTGTCTGTCCGACTGTCTATCCGTCTGTCTGTCCGTCTGTCTGTCTGTCCGTCTGTCTGTCCGTCTCTCTGTCCGTCTGTCTCTCTGTCCGTCTGTCTGTCTGTCCGTCTGTCTGTCCGTCTCTCTGTCCGTCTGTCTGTCTGTCCGTCTGTCTGTCCGTCTGTCTGTCACAGGGCTGTATCTCATGAACCGTGATAGCTAGACTGTTGAAATTTTCACAGATGATGTATTTCTCTAAATTCAGCATAAAATAAATATTTAAGTGGGACTTCCGTACAACAAACGTGATTTTTTGCCGTTTTGATAATAGTACGGAACCCTTCGTGCGTGAGTACAACTCGCACTTGGCCGGTTTTTTATAGATTACACGTCATAGAGGCAGGACAAACAATCTACACAACCATGCATATTATGAATAATCAAAATAGATAGAATTTCGGTAATATTTTATGGAATTTGTATTAAGTTTGATTTTGTTACATTGTTGGTGGAGATTCTGTTGTCTCCACGCTAAACTTAAAATTCCTTAAAACGACCGCTCTTATTTCTTTACTAAAGTCTGAATAATTACAATCCAAATTAAAAAATAACAAGAAAACACCATAATTAATTAGTATTAACCAGTTAGTATTCTTATAAGCGGCGATGGGCTTGCAACCTGTCACGTTTGGAATGCTAACTACTGCAAAATGTGGGCATGTACCAAATATAATGTTTGGACGTGCCTCTGACTACCCCCACTAGACATCTTCGAAAGATCTAAACTAATGAAAATATGAAAATCGTGATCCATAATTAGATAAGTGTCAAAAAAGTAAAAAAAAAAGATGTAATCATTTTTACCCGGTATAAATGGGTATAAATAGGAATGAATGGGTAAAAATTATTTTTACCGGGTAAGTGCCCATCTCTGATGGGGGTGGATTCGGCGTTGTGATTGGTGGTTGGTTTTGGACCTAACTTCAAGCAATGGTAAACGTCATTAATATCAATCAATCAAAGAAACAAACCACAGAGTATTTTGTGTAAACAAACAAATGTCATGTCGGCTCATCAGCTGTGGCCGTACCACAAGTTAAAAAGGAATATCAAAACAATATTAATTACGGTGCAAAAGTGACAACGCAACTGTTCTGATATTACTTTAGGACCTTGTGGTATGACCCCTGATATCTGTTGGATTGATAAATTACAATAAAATTTTCTTGTATGTAGTAAATATATGATACTATTCGTTTTTTCGTCGGCCGAATAAAATAATCATCAAAATCATCCTCATTTGTACTAATTTTTAAGTTAAATTTACTTGAGGTTATACGTATGACAATACAACCAACACTATGCGTTCGGTAAAGTAGCTGTTGAGGTACTTTGGCTAGAGGAACACTGAAATGTACGCATAGTGTCGCACAACACTCAAGTGATGTTTATGAAACAAGATATTGCCCACTGTGGGTCGGAGCCTACTGTGCGTTCTCTTAGTGTCGTTCTTGAATACGAGCCTAAGTCACATGATAAATTAGGTTGGCTGGAAGTAATTGCTTTTTGCTTTTTATTATTACTTGTCTGTTTTTCTTGATTATTTCTGGTAGGTGGCGATTCTGTTGTGTCTATGCAAAAATTTTGTATTCCTAAAACTTTATCGCTCTTATACCTTTTACGTTAAAGTCTAAATATAAATATCTAGTATCCTAATAATATTATAAATGCGAAATTTTGTGATAAGGCTGCTATGTTTGTTCCCTAATCAAAAATAAACGACAAAACGAATTAAGATGAAGGTTGCTGTAGTATGTAGATAAAAAATCAGAATAAATAAAGGTGGAACTTATAATCCGAAAAACAACCCATAAACGATAAAAAAAACGCAAAAATGATGATTTTAGTATAGACGGCGCTGGTGTGCAACTAATCTGACATCAAAGACCGTATTCATGAACGACACTAAGCTAAGGCTCGTATTCATGAACGACACTAAGCTAAGTGTAGGATTTCTCACTGCAAAGTTTCCGATTTCTCACAGTGTCGAATATGTCCATACATTCGTTTCATGAACAACACTTAAGTATTCCTTAGCTCAGTGAACGCATGGGGGTGGATTCGGCGTTGTGATTGGTGGTTGGTTTTGGACCTAACTTCAAGCAATGGTAAACGTCATTAATATCAATCAATCAAAGAAACAAACCACAGAGTATTTTGTGTAAACAAACAAATGTCATGTCGGCTCATCAGCTGTGGCCGTACCACAAGTTAAAAAGGAATATCAAAACAATATTAATTACGGTGCAAATGTGACAACGCAACTGTTCTGATATTACTTTAGGACCTTGTGGTATGACCCCTGATATCTGTTGGATTGATAAATTACAATAAAATTTTCTTGTATGTAGTAAATATATGATACTATTCGTTTTTTCGTCGGCCGAATAAAATAATCATCAAAATCATCCTCATTTGTACTAATTTTTAAGTTAAATTTACTTGAGGTTATACGTATGACAATACAACCAACACTATGCGTTCGGTAAAGTAGCTGTTGAGGTACTTTGGCTAGAGGAACACTGAAGTGTACGCATAGTGTCGCACAACACTCAAGTGATGTTTATGAAACAAGATATTGCCCACTGTGGGTCGGAGCCTACTGTGCGTTCTCTTAGTGTCGTTCTTGAATACGAGCCTTAGTGTAGGATTTCTCACTGCAAAGTTTCCGATTTCTCACAGTGTCGAATATGTCCATACATTCGTTTCATGAACAACACTTAAGTATTCCTTAGCTCAGTGAACGCATGGGGGTGGATTCGGCGTTGTGATTGGTGGTTGGTTTTGGGCCTAACTTCAAGCAATGGTAAACGTCATTAATATCAATCAATCAAAGAAACAAACCACAGAGTATTTTGTATAAACAAACAAATGTCATGTCGGCTCATCAGCTGTGGCCGTACCACAAGTTAAAAAGGAATATCAAAACAATATTATTACAGTGCAAAAGTGACAACGCAACTGTTCTGATATTACTTTAGGACCTTGTGGTATGACCCCTGATATCTGTTGGATTCATAAATTACAATAAAATTTTAGTACCTGTGGAATAACGAGTGCCTTTTCTTCCAGTACTTTATCATCTTAGGATCATCCCGAAGCTCCTCAGGCAGGCTATCGATTATCTTTTCTTGGATCTTAGCCTGGCGCTTCTGGCGTCTGCGACGCTTTGAAGATTCGGTATTTGCAGTCACTGGAAATAAAATGAAATTAAATAGGGTCACGCACTGACGACTGTAATCCCAAAGTCCGGTAGACATCCACAAATCTTTCGGCGCACTGATCATTGTAGATGTTTTAAGGGTTTAGTCGGAGGAACGTCCAAGTATTACATTTGGCTCATGCCCACATTTTGCAGTAGTTAGCATTCCACATGTGACAGGTTGCAAGCCCGTTGTCGTTTAGAAGAATACCTACTAACTGGTTTCATCACGATGTTGTCTTTCACCGTTGTAAGCACATGTAACAACTAAGATTTTTTTCAGACAGACAAATCCTTTGGTTCACGGCCGAGATATGAATTCACGACCTTTGGATTGAAAGTCGAAGTAACTCACACTCAGCCAACACGGCTTTATCGAAAGTAAATAATAATAACAACCAACTGTCACATATTTTTTTCAGGTCCTATGGATTTAACTAGGATTCCTTATATCATCAGAAATTACGAGTTACTCAGTTATTACGAGATACTGTATGTTACTCACCAGTACTCTCCACTGACTCCATTTTAACCTCAGGCTCTTTATCGCTCGATTCCGCATCCGATGGCAACGGTATCTCCGAAGCTTCCACCAAACCTCTATCATCATTCTCGGCATTATCGATCCTATTCTGTACGTCGTAAGACATCGAATCGCTTATATTTATCTCTGTACTACATCTCTGTACAGTATCATCTTCGTTTTGATCAGTTGGTTTTTCTTTTTCTGTAGTTTGACCGAGTGAGTTCAGGAGTTTCATTGCCTGTGTTTTGAAATCTGGACAGTTGTCATCCGATTGCATATCTTTGTCGTCTTGTGATTCTCTATCCTGTAAAAAAAGTAAGATCTATAATGCTATTGCTAGTACTGTGAACTTTTGCCACAATCAGATTCTTCTAAACTGAAACGAGGACGAGAATTCCGCAGGGGCGCATTCTATCTTCTGTTTTATTTCCGTTATAAACATATGACAAAACTGATAAATTGTTAAAATTGAAAACACAAAAATTAGTCGATCAAAAAGTGTTTATTAAACTTTTTTACCTGATCTTGAACAGGATGTCCATCTTCGTCAAAGAAAGTCTTACGCGTGGCTCCGAACTTCTTAAATTTCGTAGGGGGACGAAGTCTAGCCGACCGTTTACGATACACCATGCTACCTATAGGCAAAGCATTGTTCTCTACACAGAATCCCATAATTTCGAAAGTGGATTTTATTTTATCTGCCACTGTTTCTTCATAGTCTAATTCGTGGCTGAAATTGAAGATACATATTAGTGATAGGGATTATATATAAATAATAAAAAACGAATTTGAATTAACAAAGGAACACCTAATGATATTATCCATTATCACTACATAGTATAAAGCAAAGTCGCTTCCCGCGTCTGTATGTATGCGTATATCTTTAAAACTACACAACGGATTTTGATGCGGTTTTTTTTAATAGATACGAGTGATTCAGAAGGAAGGTTTATATGTATAAAAAAATAGTAAATAAGTAAAAATGTAAAAAATAAATGCTGTTAACGAGTATACAAAGACATTCTGTAATATATTTTGGTATCAGCTTTGCACCCGTCGAAGCCGGGGCGGGTCGCTAGTGATATTATACAATATGAGCACAAAATATACTGAATTACCTTCTCTTCAAATTAATGGGAGTTTCTTCAGGAGGATCGTCGTCGCCTTCATCGTAATTATACGACGTAAAGTTATTATTCCCAGCAGACTGCACATTCTTATTATTATTCACTTTCCCTGTCACTGATTCTTCTCTATTTTTCTTTTCACCTTTTCCATCACCCGCTTCAGTTACTTCATTTTGTGAATCACTTGTGTTTACATCTTGTTCAGTATTACTTTGATCATCCTTCAACAGATTTTGCAGCAAAACCCCAACAGAATTTAGGTAATGTAGACTTCTAGTCTTACAACAATCGTTTTGTCGCAATTTTGCTGCAGTCTCATCGATTTTAACCTGTTCAACTCGAGCAGTCACTGATTCAACTTCAATAACGGTAGGTAAGTCTTGCGAATTGCCTTCACTGTTCTCACATTCAATGTCTAGAACCTTTTCTAAGTCTGGAACTTTTACTTTCTTTACATCTTCAGTTGTATCTTTCAAATCAGAGTTTTCAGTTATGATGTTATCTACTTTAATAGCAGGTATGTCTTGCTCATTGAACATTTCAATATAGTTCGCGTAATGCAAAGCATATTGTTCCCCAAAATGCTTTTTCCACAGGAACCCCCAGTACTGATCTGTATCCATTTCTTCAATATTATCCAGCTCGAGGTCATCTACATTAGCTATTCTTGTCTGATCATTGGAATGGTCGTCAGATGTTGATGATGATACACTGAAATCATCAGTTGGTGAAGATTCTGAAGTGACATGACTGGAACTAACGTCGTAGCTGGACATCGTCAGTTTAGTGACGTTGGTCATAGAATCAGTTCCAGCAAATGTTCTTGGACTAACTATTCTTTCATGTTCAGAACAAGATCGCCGCCTACCTACAGACAACCAAGACTCATCTTTATTTTCAATCTTATCATGTTTTTCATTGTGAGTTTGATGTCCTTTCTTACAAGGATTTACTTTTGAATCAAAAGAAAACTTTCTTTCTCTCATACTATCACTTTCAGTTTTATCCGATTCACTAAAGATCTGATCAACAGATTTTTGTTTTGCAAGTTTGCTGTCATCAGAGAGCAAATCCCTGTTTTCATCTAGGTAATTTGGGTTGATATAATCACTGTATTTCTTGATCCAAGATGCCCAAATAAGTCTTTCTCCATTGATCGCCCAGAATTTGTTAAATGTGGTTTCTGAGAGGTAGTTCTCGTTTTCTGATGCTGGGAAGTCTTGACCAATGCATTCTAGCTTATCATGGTTGGTGTAGTCTGAGTGGCAGTCTTGATACGTAAGGTCAGCACCACTGTCACTAGGTTGAAGAGCATGGTGCTGAGAAGAGGTGCTGTGTATTTGTGCTGCATCATGTTCATCTGTCGAGCAACAGTTGTCTGTGTGTGAGGCACTGCAGTAGCAACTGGCACCGTCGTCTTTCTATGGGCATAAGGTTTGAACTATTTAATGCTTAAATATGGGACAAAATTTAAATTAAAAAAAATTGGGTCTACTGTAATCCCCAAATACGGTAGCCATCCTCTCAGATCTGAAGGCGCTTAGATCCTTCTAAAGGGGTAGTGAGAGGCACATCCAAATATGATGTTTTGGCACAATACCCTATGTGACAGGTTGCAAGCCCATCACCGCTGTAATTCATAGTAATTGTGAAATTGTGCACCTGGTGTATTAAAATAAGGATTCAATGCAACTGTTCTTCTGTAAATCAGTCTAGACTACAAGTTGCGCTATTTAATAAAAAAAAAATGCAGATCTATTAATACAATAACATAATGATTATTGAAACTATTTTACCTCACATTTCACCTTGTAAGAGGTGTCCAGAGAAAAGTGTACATGGGAGTGGTCATCTCCTGGCTGTGAGTGTGTGTCCTTTGGTGCATCAGCATCACTTTCACTTGCTTCTTTATCTACATAGTAGAATTTCTGGCCATCCCTAGCGATAAGTATAGAAAAAACATTTATCAAAAGCATGCTATTTTTTTTTTGTAACTGGTAGCCGGTTGTACAGGTTGAGCAATAAAGGCTCAACATAAGTAAATGAGATAAGACGGACACTGGTATTATCACAGCATGTCAGAACTATGCATCTAATTATTTCCAAGAGTCAACATTAGGAACTTTTAGGATATTAAGTTGTTTTTTGATGTTCATAGAAAGTCATTTTTAATACTAAGTAGGCATACATCCAATCTAAAGCCAGTTTCCTACATTGTTTTTCTTGAGAAAGCTAAAGCACTTTAATAACTTGGGAAGTCTGACATTTTTATAGTCTTTGAGTTGTTGAGGGAGAAGGCCTTGTAGGAATTTTAATACCAGCAACACTCACCTGATATAGGCTCTGCTGCACAAGCAATACAGATAGTTCTCTTCCTCGTAGTCGTCATCATCACTGTCCAAATTGAAATGGAATTCAGCGAGAGGTTCCCAGCGATGGTAGTGATCATAATATTCGGACATATTCGCAAGGAATAACACAAGATCGACTCTTATACTGCGTGGTAGTGTAGTCACTATGAAGGTTAGCAGGATATTATTTTACCAGACTTTACATTTTATGTCAGAATTCATTATTTTGATTCACTCACACAACCTTTTCTAAAAATCGAAGTTCTTCAGTTCTTCACAAATCACAAAATTCACAAACAGCAAACACAATCCATCCATCCCTGCCATGCATGCATATGTTCCGTTTTCACCTAAAAATAAAGAATAACCTTAATATATTTAGTTAATTTGTACTTTAATACGTGGAATGGAACGGATTCGGACTCAGAAAAAAGACAGACATCAACGGAGTACGACAGTTGGTGAGTTGGTTGGTTGGTTTCCATCCACAGAACACCTATATCCGACGTTCCATCCATTCAATAAATGAATCCATGGTCTGTGGTCTATTCCATCCACATGTAGAAACCCAAAGAGCATATAAGTCTAGAAACATATGCTCTTTGCTAGAAACCTTGTTTTTGTTGTGTGATTCAAAGAGCAGTGGTGTGATTGTGATGTGAAGAAACTGAACGCGAAACTGTGATTACAAGCATACAGAAAATGGGAGGAAAGAAAAATAAGGAGTCCCTTGGAAGAACACTAATCAAAGACCGATTCTCTAAAAACCGCAATAAAAAACATGTCGAAGATAATACCATGGTGCGCCTCGTTGTTTTTTTTCTAATTTCGTTGGGTTTTCTCTAAATAGATTTGTATTTTGGAATGTCTACAATTCAACATATATATATATATATATACTCAATACCTTAACATGTTTATGTACTTTTATTATTTTTACAATTAATAATATAAGTAAACATTAGAAAGTAACCTAAAATTTACGTATTGTAAACATTTGTTTGCCATGAACCTAAAATTATGTTATCCAGCTCCACACAACAGAAGTCAACGACGGTTACGACTGGGGCCGTCTGAACCTCCAATCGGTGACAGCTGAGTCTTCTTTACAAGAGTTCCTTTCCACCGCAGAACTTGCTAACCGAGAGTTCACAGCTGAGAAGTTGAACTTGAAGTATGTCAAATCTGTGCCCACTGAGGTCTCTGTGGTGACTTCACAGCCTAATTTTGATGAGCCATTGACGGTGCCTAGGAGGTAAGGATATTTTCATTTTTTATTTTTGTACTGCTAATATTGTCAAGTCAAGAGTACCTACCAACTCTAAACCGACGAGTGTGTATGAAGAATCTAACGAGAGTGAATGAAGGTGGTATATTAGGAATTAGGATCATAGCAAGTGAAAAACCGTGATCTCTACCTATCCCACTGGAAAACAGGTGTGATTATATTTATGAATACAGGTGTTAGACATCCCTTGATCTTGATTCTTACATCTCTACACAGATCCTTGAGAATATCTAGCTAATCTAAATAATGATTTTTGAATATATCTACAGACCACCATGGAAACCCGGCATCACAGCAGAAGAGCAGCTGGAAAGTGAACGTGAGTTCTTCCTTGACTGGCGTCGGAATCTCAATGAACTGCAAGCTAAGCTCGGGGCAGCTGTGACCCCTTATGAACGGAACATTGAACTGTGGAAGCAACTGTGGAGAACATTAGAGAAATCTGATATTGTACTACTGTTGTTGGATGCGAGGAATCCTTTACTTTTCAGGTAATTATGTAGTTTAAATAAAACTATAGACTTAGTAACAGTACACCACAAAAATTGATTTTCTTATATTATAACTTTGTCTGTGTCTGCCGTTCTGTGACGTTAATCAAGGTTGAACCGCTGGCTTGATTGTGATGTAATTTCGTATAGAGGTAGTTTAAAGTCTTGGGATGGACATAGGCTATTTCCCCAAAAGTTCTCTTGATCTACAGGAATTTCAATATATTACGATAAAGTTATCAAAAGGCGATTTCCTGGATCTACTCTAGTATTTTTTTATAAATGCATATTCAGTGTAAGCATATTGTTTATTCTCATAACACTGAATGTTTGATTGTTGTCATCATATTTAGTTGTCAAGACCTCTATTCCATGTATGGGTTTAAGTTTTGATTCAATATTTTACAAATTGAATGCAAATTTTTCAGATGTGCTGATTTAGAGCAATATGCAGCTGAACAGAAATGTAGATGTATCCTACTTTTAAACAAGGCAGACTTGACCAGTGAATATGAAAGGAAAAGTTGGGCGGAACACTTTACAAAAGAAGTAAGTTTTTAACTCCTGTTTTCTAGTTTAGATGGATAGATTGTTTAAGAAATATGAGTAAGTCATTATCATCATCTAAGTCAAAGTCGTGAGGTATTTATTTCATTAAAATCATAAGGATCAATTTGAAACGTCTTAGGAGATAGGTGAAGCTACGCCTGTTAATTTTTGTTAAGTATTCATAGGTCGACGCATTAAGAGGTTGCCAGTCGCTGATTGCTCTTTTTCGAAACGAAAAAAGAAATACTTCTGAACAAGCCACATCTCCTATTTTTATAAGTATATTACTTCAGGTTCCTACCTAGATTTCTATTAAGCTGAAAACATAATAGCAGAAACTTTTCACGATAAAGATGTTATTTCAAAATGATACGTTTTAGAATTTATGATCGAAATATTGTATATACCTACTATTAAAATCAACTTGTGATTTATTGTTAAAGATAGGTAATATGTAGATCTAGATTTCTATTAGGATAGATTTTTGATAAGTAATTATACATAATTTAAATCATTAATTTATTCGAAAAGCTAAGGCGGACCACGCGCCGACGTGTGTTTGTCATCATTGCAGCGGTCGGTAGGATTATTTATCGAAGTGATTAAAGATGGGTACATCTTTATTCACATATACTATACATTATAAAATAGGAGATGTGGCTTGTTCACAAGTATTTATTTTTTCGTTTCGAACAAAAACAATCGTCGCCTGGGAGCGCCTTAACACAAAACGAGGAAATCGTCGTGAAAAAACCAGTTATTTAATTTAGTATTCTTATAAGTGCCATAGGCACCTGTCCTATATGGAATGCTAATTACTACCAATACCAAATGTGTTAAATGTAATGTTTGGAAGTATCACTGTTTCTATTTGATTTCAGAATGTCTCCATAATATTCTTCTCAGCAGCTAAAGACTCAAAAGAACGTAAGATATCCGAAGCCAGCGTCAGCGATGAAGCAACCAAAAGCATAAGCATCAATGACGACATCGACTCGGACACCGAATCAGCCCAGTCCGACATAGATGCAGACTCGGAAAACGAAGATTACGACGTAAAAGAAGCCTTAATGTCCACGGAACAAGACATAGAATTGTTTAAAAAGCAAATACTTGAACTGGACAAAGCTGTATGCAACACTGCTGATAGATTTGATAGGATACAAGAGGCTTTAGACAAGGTTGTTGAGAATTTGAGGCTTGGGAAGCCGATAGAACCTTTTCAAAGTAACAAAACAGAGAAAACAATTGAAAGTAATGCTGAAATTGAAAAATCGGTTCATGATAGTACAGATGTGAATAAAATACAAAACTCGCATGAGATATATGACAGGGAAAGATTGTTGGATGTTTTAAGAAATCAGATAGTAGAAAACAAGAAGAACCCGCCTAGAATAAGTGTGGGCATGATTGGTTATCCCAATGTTGGTAAATCGAGTACTGTCAATGTTTTGATGCAGACTAAAAAGGTAAATTAAATATTAAGAAATATTCCATCAATTCCGTCGATTATGTTGAATTTAGTATGAAATTTGTTTTTACTTATTTATTTATTCAGTTGCACCAACAAAAGAAACACTATTAAATACAAATAAAAAATTACTACAGATGAATAATATAGTATAGTTTAAGTTGGACCAAGCAGGAAGTATATCCCAACTAAAAAACAATTTCCTAAATAGGTTAATTAATGACGACAAAAAAAAATACAACCAAATTGAGAACTTCTTCCTTTTTCTGAAGTGGGTTAAAAATAGACTAATGAAATTCGCTTCTGCTTTTAAACAAGTATTTGTTTGACAGGTGAGTGTAAGTTCGATGCCGGGCCACACTCGCCACATCCAGTCGCTGATCTTAGATGACATCGAACTGCTGGACTGTCCCGGATTAGTGTTGCCAGCGTACGCAGTCGCTCCCGATCTGCTACTTACAGCGGTTCTGCCCATTGACCAGGTAAATACATAAATAATATTAGCAGACCCATCCACGCGTTGCTTTGTTAACAGATATCGCCATCTGTTAGAATCTTGGAGCTAACAGATAATTATGACTAACCCCACTAAATATAGGATAAGGAATATGATCATAAATGGTTTGAATACAGTTACAGCTCGCTAGTGAGTACTCGGCTTTAACCTTACAATATTTTTTTTCAGATGAGGGCTCATGATGCTGCCATGGCCCGACTGTGTGAACTGGTCAGCAAGCACACCTTTGAAGAGAAATATGGACTGCTACTACCGGAGGAAGTGATTGAGAAGGAATACATGTACAAGCAGATATTGACCGCGCATGCATGTAAGGAAAACTATTTGAAATAACTCTCCAAGTTAATATTTGAGATATCTTAGATCCTTAGGCTATTTGGAAATTGTGTTTGAGTATGTCTCACTCAATGCTATTTGAGTTTCAATCTGGAGCAAACCATTTATTGATCATGGATAGTAACAATAACTAACATAACTACACAAAAAATATTACCGTCACCGTTATAAGCACGTGGTAATGAGCATGTAATTTTTTATAACAGAAAAATTATTTGATGCATTCATGTGTCGAACCCACAATCTTCAGATTAAAAGTCGAAGTACTTTCTTCCACTCAATCAACATGGTGCAAAAGTAGCAAATAAATGTTTATATATTCTGTATCTATTGCATTTGTGTGGATGTGTGGGAATAAATAAGGTGGTTGTCTATCTATCTATCTATCTTGTCTAGTAAAATAAAGGAAAAAAAACAGTTTGAAAAATAACTTTGTATTTTATTGTACACAGAAAACATTAATAATTATGATAAAAACCTTTCTTAAGCATACTCTGGTTTCCAGATAACAGAGGCTTCATGACAGCTGCCGGCCAGCCCGATGTCTCCCGTTCCGCTAGAATTCTTCTAAAAGACGCAGCGAGCGGAAGACTCAAATGGGAGGAGTTACCGCCTGGATGTGAGCCACAGCCCTTGGAAGATATGCTGGAACAGAAGCGGAATGAGAAGCGAAAGCCTACGCCTATGGAGGCTAGGATGGTCGAGGTAAGTTCATAAATAAATATTGGTGGACATTATCACGTAGCACCATCTAGTCCCAAACTAAGAAAAGCTTGTACTATGAGAACAAGACCGAATAACCATACATATCTTTGTTAAATCAGACATAATATGATAACACAGAACAAACATCTATGTTCATCATACAAATATTTATCCTGAGTGGCGATCGAACAGAACAGAAGGCAGAGTTACTAGTTTAGTTACTAACTGAGCTTTGAGGATAAAAGAGGAGTTTTTTTAAATTTATTAATTTATTGAGTTTTATCTCATTCTCAGGGATGGAAGACCAAATCGGCTGAGATCGACAGCGCGTTCTTCGCGATGAAGAAAGGCATATCACACGTCAAGGGGAAACCTATAGTGCCAGAGTAAGGATTTTTAATAAAACATCTTTTTTATTACCATATCTTATAATTTATATTTTAATTTTGTAAAAATAGCGGTTGTTGCACATGCATTTTTCTCAATTTCAGAATGTAGGATCTAATCTTCATTTAGGCTATTTTCAAGCGCGTGTTTGCATGCAATCTTTTCTTTTCCTCTCTACAATCTGTATTAAATGTAATAATTATGTAGTAGATTCGAACTTGAGTCTAATAATAAGAAAAAATAGAAATATTTTTATATCGACGAGCGATTATCGTGAGGAAAACCAGTTGCGATTGGTTTAAAACCTGTCACTTATGGAAAAATGAAAATTTGTCATGACAACGTCTGTCAGGCCGTGTCCCCATGTATGTGGTGCGGCGTCTTTCACCATGAAAAGTTGTGTCGCCGTGACATGAAAAGACACGGCGGCATGCCACGGAAAGTTGCCATGCCAGGCGTAAGTCACCTTTTGATCGCGTAAAAGGCGTCATTTCAAGTCACGGCGACCATGAGAAAGCGCGATGCTGCGCCGCGGAAAATCACTGGCGCGGCGTACCGCAGTAAATTTTTTTAGGGTTTCGTAGTCTACAAAAAACCCTTATAGTTTTGCCATGTCCGTCCATCCAACCGTCTGTCCGCAGCTTAAAAGCTGTAATTTCGCATGAATATACATACTCGTATTAGTCACGCCGACAAAGTGATAGAATAAAATCTTAAAAATCATTTTTTAAGGGTACATGTAAAGTGGGTAAATGTTTTTTTTATTTCTCGTGTACTCCATGGGTGTCGTTTGATAGGTCTTTAAAAAATATTGTGAGTTTGTGAAAACAACTTTTCGATCAAGGGAGCCGTTTGTTAAATATTAAGCTTTAAAATGCAAATTTTTGTTGGAGTCGAGTGTCCTCCCCCCCTCGAAAAGTTAAACTATATGGCTACTATTGGCACTGATAGCCTCTGGGCTAAGCTGCGGACAGACGGACATGGTGAAACTATAAGGATTTTTGTAGACTACGAAACCCTACATTGCACGTGGACCGACACGCACTTGGCCGGTTTTTCGTTATTTTTCATTGATTTGAATAAAAAAATCGCTCGCTTAATGTAAAGCGGAGTAACTCAAAAAATGGTTTTGTCGAGTTTTTTTAATAAAATGCATTATTTAGATGCAAATAATAAGTTGCGTTCAACAGGCGCTTCAAAGCAAGTCAATTGAACAAATATGTCACTAATATTTTTTTAAGTCTTGTATTAAAAAAATCTATTCACAATAATAATTATTTTATGAAATGATATTAACGGAAACATTGACAAATGTATATTTTTGTAATTATCCTATAATATAGTGTACGGCGAATTCGCAAAACTTTAAACTTGAATTACCAAAAAGTTGAAAGTTTGGATTACTTCACTTTATTTATAAGCGTGCGAAAATGTCAACATAAAATTCTTTTGTTTCTTACCTTATAGTTAAACCTAGCATTTTCATGACGCGCCATCGTGTCATGAAAAGACGTCTTTTACGACATCAAATGTCGACATTTACGCCTCGCATGGCATCTCTCCGTGGCAGGCCGCCATGACTTTTCAAGTTGCGGCGACGCGTCTTTTCATGTTGCGGCAACACAACTTTTCATGATGAATGGCGCCGCACCACAGACATGGGGCCACAGCCTCACGGGTCGGCTAGTTCTACATAATTTATTTTTGATGTTGTTTCTTCAACACGCTAATAAACGGCTAACACGACAGAAAACACGATTTTATTGCCATTTCCAATAACATGCGTCACATCGGTTTGTCCGTACTTTTGCCTTTTCGACCCCTATATTATCACAGTGCGAAAATATGCAGTTACACTTTTTGTATGGTAAATCATACTGTAGCCTGTAAAATGTTTGCTCATGCTAGGCAGGTCAAGGTGTGCTACGTACTAGAGTAGTACTTTTAATTATTATTCTTGTTTGAGTCTTCACCTTGTTCGATTGGCATCACACTGGAGCTCTACATAGCATTATGGAAAGGATCATTAAATAAAACCGGCCAAGTGCGAGTCGGACTCGCGCACGAAGGGTTCCGTACTATTATCAAAACGGCAAAAAAAATCACGTTTGTTGTACGGGAGTCTCACTTAAATATTTATTTTATGCTGATTTTAGAGAAATACATCATCTGTGAAAATTTCAACTGTCTAGCTATCACGGTTCACGAGATACAGCCTGGTAACAGACAGACGGACAGCGGTGTCTTAGTAGTCCCGTTTTTTACCCTTTAGATACGGAACCCTAGAAACATAAAAAATAATTCATAATATCTCGTAACCTACCTATTTACCTAACTACGTAGTTAGCATTCCACACGTGACAGGTTGCAATCCCGTCGCCGCTTTCAAGAATACTAACAGGTTTCCTCACGATGTTTTCCTTCACTGTTATAAACACGTGTAACGCGCATATAGGTACATTTTTCGAACAGAAATATCCATTGATGCACGGCCAGGATTCGAACTCGAAATGAATTGGAAATTAATAATATCTACCTAGGTACCTATTTACCTAACTACATGAATTCAATAATTCAATTTCAAACTTTTTATTCGATCATGTGAAGTACCACCTATTTACCGACTTACTTTACCGATAGTGGTAAAATAGCGCCACCTGCCAGCGGAATCGCAAACCTCTTTCATCTTACCTCTCAAACCCCGAGCGGTCGCATGAAAACCGCGAAAAGTACCTATAATACGTAGTAACATCAAATGAAACTAGATGGCGCTGGAATGCAAAAATCAAGTTTGTTGTATGGGAGCCCCCCTTAAATATTTATTTTATTCTGTTTTTAGTATTTGTTGTTCGAGCAGCAATAGAAATACATAATCTGTGAAAATTTCAACTGTCTAGCTATCATGGTTCATGAGATACAGCCCTGTGACAGACAGACGGACAGACGGACAGCGAAGTCTTAGTAATAGGGTTCCGATTTTACCCTTTGGGTACGGAACCCTAAAAAAAGGTAGACCCCAAGCCGTGTTTGTTGCCTGATTCTTTTAGGCTTGGTCGCGTGGAATCGGCGTAGCTTCACCTAGTTCCTAAGACGTTTCAAAGTGATCCTTGTGATTTTATTGAAATAAATGATTTTTAAATTTAAATTTGAATCCAAAAAATATTAAAAAATCGGTATCGTCGTGTTAAACTACCTCAAACTCACAAACTTACGCATTCATATTATAAGTGTGGAATTAGAGGCAAACCTAAATAAACACAGCTATGACCACAGCGGGCCTGTGCCCGACATAACACTAGATATTACTAGCATTCGTCTGCGGCGTCGATCGTGTAGTTACTACACGATCGACGCCAGTTTACTAGGTTTATTTTTCTAGGTTTTTTTAATCCAGGTACTACACTGTAAAAAAAACACTGGTTTAAACCTATATTTATGTAGTGCATTAGCTAAATATGTATACATCAATTGCATGCTTACGATAGAGATAATACAGTAAATAAACATCGAACATTCTGCGTTGATCCTACGCTTTATTCAACTTGTTGTACCTCTTTATTCTGTAAAAATAAATCAAATAAAAAAGCATTTTGAAGTTTCTCTAAATTTTCATAAACAAAAGTACACAAATTACTGTTTTTTTTTTAAATTTAATTTTCATATTCAGTATTATAATATGAAATTTTGATTGATTCTTTAAATTTATGTAGTTTTCCTTCTGCGCATGGCTTGCTCTGTGGCCCCCACACTGGACGCTAGCCAATAGTTAATTCATAAAGCTAGCTATACATGTTGGCCGAGCTATGGCCAACGCGAGCGTAGGCAAATCGATGCAAGGCAAGTGCTACCGTCTAGACGTTCGGCAAGTTTACGCAAACGGCGACAATGACCGACACCAAACGCGTAATGGCGGGCTGACAAACATGTGGACACGATTGGCCGAGCGTAGACAAGCGCCTTTGATTTGTGCAAAAAAACCGACACGGCTCCGAAGTGAGGCGAGTGGCCGCGAGCGACCGCGAGTGGTGACAAGTCATTGCAAATGGCCTCTATACACGTTGGCGCTTGTATTCACTCGGCCAGCTAGGCGAGCGACACCGAGCGATGGCAAGGCAAGGCAAACATGCCGTCTACACGTTGGTATTGGCCCTCGCTCGGCAACGTTGGGCCAACATGTATAGCTAGCTTAACGCTTTTTTACGAGCGGCCACCAGTGCGCTAACGATGCTGGAAATTACTCCCTCTATACTCACCGAGTGTATGCTGTTATTTATAAAAATAGTCATAATTGTGAATACTTGTTGGTAATATAAACTGTCGCAAGCATTTTGAAATACGATTTAAATGTTACTAAACTACAATTTTTAAACTCATGGGTGTAAAAAAAAAAAATAGGATCACGACTGTAATCCCCAAGAACGGTAGACATCCTTTCAGATCTCCAGACGCTTAGATCCTTTGAAGATGTCTAGTGAGGGTATTCAGAGGCACGTCCAAACATTATATTTGGGACATGCTCACATTTAAGCATTCCATACGTGACAGGTTGCAAGCCCATCGCCGCTTATAAGAATATGGTTTCCTCACGATGTTTTTCTTCACCGTTTTGAGCACGTGTTTTTGATGCGCATTTAAATTTTTCGAACAGAAAAATCCATTGATGCACGCCAGTATTCGAACCCACGACCTTCAGATTGAAAGTCGAGGGTACCTCCCACTCGGCCAGCAGGGCCGATTATTTTTTAACATAAACTTATTTTTTTTTACAGTTCAATCGGCGCTCAGCCCGTCGGGCAGACTGGCAAGCCCTGGAAACAAGAAAAGAAACACGCGAATAAGAATAAAAGAGAAAAACTCCGAAGGGTCTACGCACACCTTGACGAGCATTGAGAGAGTGAGATAGATAGTAACTGTATGAGTGAGACAGGCAATGTTACAAGTAAGCAATATTATTATTCATGTTTGGTAGATATTTATAAAATAAATTATGTTTATCTATTACTTGTGTCGTTTAAATCAATTGATCTTTTTGGTTTTGTCAAGTGAGTTCAAAAACCTGATGTTAAAAACAAGCTAATTCCCGCGGTTTCGCCTGTCATAACAATTTTTTTTTACCAGAATAAAAAATAGGCTAAAGCACTAAGTAGCATAAGGTAGCACCGCCGAAAGGCAACCCTCCAGTATCCAGGGGTAGTACCCCTGGAGTTAAGGCTAGAGCAAAACCCTTGTGAGTATGTAACCCAGGTGAGGCCCTTACCTACATTTTAAATTAGTTTTAATTTAGTTTAGATTTAGAAGACTCGTGTATGATTATTGTATTATTGTAGCACTCAGGATTAAATTTCAGAAATATTTTTTTAATATCGTATCAGTTGTTACGGGGATTAATTCCTAAATTTAAACTTACAAAACCACAAAGTCACAAACTTTACCTCCACATAATTTTAGTTTAGATTAGTGTTGATACTAGTAGGGTGTGTTTACAAAACACGATTATTTACACAGAAAACGGAAAATTAATAATTTACAGATTATGTGTAGTATACATGTGTATTGTGTAAGCCTAGTGGGAGGTACATCGACTTTCGACCCGATGGTCTTGGGTTAGAATCCCGGCCACAATAGTAGCATCAATAGATTATTTATATTAGAAAAAAAAATATATGTATAAGCGGCTATGGGCTTGCAACTGTCCCGTATGGATTGCCCTAAATAACCTTAGTGCTCCAAATATGGGCAGGTGTCAGATGTCATGTTTGGACGTGCCTTTGACTACCCCAATAAACATCTTCGGAGTACCTGAGCGCTTTTAGAACTGAGAGTGTATCTGCCGTAGTTGGGTATTACAGTCGTGATTCAATTTAATAACTTTTTTCATACAAATATCAAACTCAAACCGACAAATTCGTACAAATCGCGTTTCTAACGTAAAAGCAGTCGTCTTAAATTAGCGGGCTCGCATAAATCAAGGGATTTGGGCCAACGTTACGCCATAACATGCTACGAATATTTCTGTAACAGCGTGTTTATTATAACGTTCATTACGATATGGCATAACAAAGGAGTTTAATATGTTTCTGAACAAACAAATGAAACAAATAAAAAAGTTTAGACCAGATTTTTTATGTCGAGCAATTCGCTTTATTGTTCTACTAAATGTTATAAATCTGAAAGTTTGTGAGGTTTAGATGTTTGTGAAAGAATACATTTATTTGGTGTCAACATAATCTCTTAAAACTAAATAAAAAACATACATATTGGCAACATTGACAACAAAATTGGTCACCACTCAGCTATATGCTGCAACAGCGAGAGTTGATGCAGCGCTGATTTTCAGTGGAGCGATAGGTACTAAGCCTATAGGTACCCTGGATTAGCATATAGGCTACTTTTTATCCAGGTACCACGCAAATGAAGCCGCGGGCGGAAACTAGTTATCAATATGATTAGGGATGAGCTACCCAAAATCAGATTTTTATCCCAAAAAGAGGGGTGTTCCAATTTTCTTAATATTAAGAACGTCGAAGGAAAGATTCGCCATTAGATGTTTGGAATAAAAATTATAAATAAGCTCACGACTTTAATCCCCAAGTACGATAGACATCCTCTAAGATCTCCATGCGTACAGATCTTTGAGATGTTTCAGGGAGTAGTTAGAGGAACGTTCGAACGTTCAATTTGGCACATTCTCGTACTAGAGTTTAATTATCTGACAGGTTTTAAACACTTTTTAATGTGCTAGAAAAACCGTAAAAATATAAATAATAAAATACAAGTCATGTGTCGTGTGCATCAGTAACCTCAAGCACCCATACCACAACACGAAGATCAATCATAAGTAATAATAATCATTTATTATACCAAATAGTAGCGTTACAAACTATGAGCTTGTTCTGGCAAACATACCCAATTTACTATTTCACCACTAAATTACAACATATAGACAACAAAAGGTTTAATTTTAGACCATTACATGATTCCCGCAATATATTACCAGTAAGCATGTACTATTAAATCATCAAAGAGCTTCTTAGCGAATATCACGGTCTCGGTAACATGAAAATATAAAACGCCTCACAAAAACACTATTTAATCACAATAAAAATCTCTGGGCTGTAAAAAACTATATAAATCAAGAATATGAGTTATGAAAAGCTACCTACTAGAAAATATTAAAATACTAGCTGCTCGCCCCGGCTTCGCACGTGTGGTACCCGGATAAAAAGTAGCCTATCCCTCGTATTCAAGAACGACACTATGAGAACACGCACCCACAGTGGACGAAATCTGTTTTCATAAAAATCACTTTATGTGTTATGCGACACTGCATAGTGTGACTAGAGGCACATTGTCGTGTGCCTCTAGCCAAAGTTGAGCTCTAAAGGCACACGGTAGTGTGCGCCATAGTGCCGCTCAACACATAAAGTGATGTTTATGAAAATAGTATTCTGATGTATATGCTATATTATTGTAAAATTTCATGTTAATCCGTTCAGTAGTTTTTGCGTGAAAGAGTAACAAACACACACACCTACTCACAAACTTTCGCGTTTATAATATTAGTAGGATGTTTGGATATTTAATCCCTTTTACGTGTTAGTAATAAAAACATGATTTATCCCAGCGGCTTCAAAACTGTCACAAAAGTTACGGGAGGTCTTTCTGCCTAACAAAATATGTAGACACTTACAAACTTATGTCAACGTCAATTTTTCAAAACAATATGGCGGTTTTCGGTTAAAAAACGATTAAAAGTATAGTGTGGGAGATATTGTTTTTCATGATTTACGAATTAAAAGAAAAACAACATAGAAAGAGGCCGAATTCAAACAGAAACAAGATTATTTTGTTACTTTCTTTAATTCAGTGTTCTGTTATGATCCTATGAATCTTTTTTTAGTTCGCAGTTTATACATACATATATTGGGCTACGAGTAAGAATATGTTCAACCTCCGTCAGCCAGCTTGTGATTTTCTATCTGATAAGATAAAGATCTTCTTTAATAAATAGTTATAATAATATTTTTTTCATTGATTTACAGAAACTATAACCTATTTTTAGCGGCATTACACGCTACCAGAAAACGTTGTTGTTTTAACAAACGATGTAATAACCATTTAAAAGAAGGCCAGTCAAATATTTATAAAGAAAAAATCATAAATCATGTTTATTTGTTAAAACACCATTAGGATTTCAAATTGTATAGCAAATAGACAATAAATCAAACGGAATTAGCCAAATGCTAACCGCCAATTAGTGCGTTAAATCGAAATATACAAAAATCTGTTGTTGCTGACTGATTGACTGACTGGCTTGCAATAAATGTACGGCCTAAACCACAAGTACTAGAAGTATGTAATTTAGAGGGGATATAACATCATTTTAATAAGGGGATCCTCTCCTCAAACCTTAGCTCATAAGTGGGTGCAACGGAGATTAGTGTGCTTGAAAATAACTTCACGTGAACAAAGTCGCGTGGTTTTCCACTAGGTAGTCTATATCCCACCAAAAACATTCTGTAAAAAACTAGCCAAGTCTCGATGGAGCTGCTTGTTTATCTCTAAAAAGTAATGAAATCTAGACAAAGTCGTGTCAAGTCTGAGGTTCTTTACTGCGATTTCTTTATTATTATAGAATATTGTGTGACTTGGCCGTTGAACATTCTTTATACGTTAGTGGTTACAAGTCAATTTTGTTTACACGTAATGTTATATCTGTTGTAACTACCTATGTTTGCTATGCGAGATAATAGCCAATACAGGTATTGGTAATTGAACGCTAGTGTCTTATTTTAGGCTGTTGTTGATCGTGCAACACATGCATTCAGCATTGACAATGCTGACTTCTGCTGTCTTCTTTTTGGAGCGTCATAAAATAGACGTATTTTTTATACTGTTTGTTTCAGGCTCGCCTTTACATAAGTATTATTAAGCCTACAATTGACTGGTTATTGAATCAACGTTTTCTAAGTGGCAATTTCCCATCGTTAATGGGTAGCGGTTCTGGCGACAGATTGGTGCAATGGTGTCATGGAGCACCTGGTTTTGTACCCTTGTGTACTCTTCAACGGCCAAGTCACATAACATTCTATAATAATAAAGAAATCGCAGTAAAGAACCTCAGACTTGACACGACTTTGTCTAGATTTCATTACTTTTTAGAGATAAACAAGCAGCTCCATCGAGACTTGGCTAGTTTTTTACAGAATGTTTTTGGTGGGATTTCACTTCTTTTTGTAGAAACGTGGGCTTATTGATTTATTTTATTAGATTTTCTTATTTGACACAGTTTTTTTTCTTTTTATGAGTAGTTTTTTATTATAAAAACAAATCGTAAGCGCGTTTAAAATACAGTCAGCGCCATCTAGCGATGTGTGCGGGTATCACCGCCACTCTTAGTCCAATGCATTATATTTTGATCAAATTTTGAGCGAAATTAATATTTTAGTTTATTTAATTTGTTAATTTGTTTATTCAATTTGTGTAATGTTCGAGTAGAATAAAGTTAATCGTTCGACTATTTCTTCTTGTAAACTTGTAAGTCTAAGTAAGTATAAAAGCCATTCTGGTCTTATCCAGAGTTTTTCTTTAATTTTATTGCGTACTAGCAGTCCGCCCCGGCGTCGCACAGATGTAATAATGATATTATAGGTAATTTTTTTACACCTTGGGTTACATTATCGAATTTTTCATATGGATCCCTAATAAAACATTTAGTATCGCAGACTTTTTTTGTAGATATTGATGTCCTCTTTAAAACTGTAGTACATCACTTTGCTCTATTGTCAACAATTTCCGCAGAGTACGCGATATAAGGATTTTTTTGGATTTTTTTCACACGTTGGGTTACATTATCGAAGTTTTCATACGGATCCCTAATAGTGAGACATATGGTATTGCATACTTTTTTGTAGATATTGATGTCCTCTTTAAAACTGTAGTACATTACTTTGCTCTATTGTCAATAATTTCCGCAGCAAACGCAATATAAGGATTTTTTTTTATTTTTTCACAATTTGGATTACATTATCGATGTTAATACGGATCCCTAATATTTTTGAAAATATACTATAGCCTATGTTCATCAGGGATAATGTAGGATTCTAATGGTGAAAGAATTTTTCAAATCGGTCCAGTAGTTGAATATTTTTTGTAAAGGCGGTATGTCGATCTCTAATAGTTTGGTTAGGCTCTTGTGTTTTCTTATCAGGGTCACCAGGTACTCCAGATCTTCGATTATCCTAGTTTTTATGGTTTTCCCTTTATGTGGCCATTAAACCCTAACTCTGTACCAAATTTCAGCTCTCTGAGTTTATGGGAAGTACTAGTTCTATTCTGATGATCATGAGTGAGTGAGTGAGTGAGTGAGTGAGTGAGTGAGTGTCTGTCTAAAATGCGAAACTTTGCTTTCGCTTAACTTCGTAACTAAATGACCTACAGACTTCAAATTTTGGATTTTAAGTATGTGATTATGGCTTACTGGATGACGAAAATTTCAGCGCTCTGGTCTTATCCAGAGGTTCTCAAATAGGGGCCTGAAAATGCGGCGAAATGGTTCCAGTAAAGGATGGTACGGCAGTGTTTGCTTCGCGCTCGACTTGGCGGGGGCACTGCCGTGCCCCCAAATTATGCAAACGAGCGCGTCAAAACGTAAAACGACGGGCCGCGCCTGATGACGCTCGTATAGAGCTTTCCGATGCATCGTTCCCACGGCGCGTCCGTCCGCCTTGCCGCGTCTGGCGCGTGAAAACGCGGGCCGTGGGACCCCGGCATTATACGGATCTGCAAGTAGTTAGATTGACATTTGACAACACATAACTGACTACGTTTGGCTATGATGACATCTAATGAAAAGTAAACTAGCGGCGACGGCTTGCAACATATCAAGTTTGGAATGCTAACTACTGCAAAACGTGGGCATTTGTCAAATGTAATGTTTGAACTTCTTTAAACATCTTAAGGGATTCGAGCGCTCGGAGAATTGAGAGGATGTCGTTAACGTGTTAATTAACTCAACATTATTGCAACTAGCCTCTGTAGGCTATGTCTGTTCCATCCCCACTCAGGGCAAACATTTGTGTGGCAAACATACACTTCTGTTCTATTATACTTGAGTTGAGGCTTGGCTTCTTTCTTCGTTCTTCTGTGCTCGAGGAATGCTCTCATAAAGGAGACCTTTTCACTTTGCTGTTGACCATGGAAACCATCAGCAGCAAAGCGGAAAAAGACAAATTTATGCAGAACCGATACATCGCTTTCTTCTTGTTTTCTCTGCTACAATCCAATCATTCCTTTGATTTTTTTCCTGTTCTCCATTTTGTTGGTACCTCTCTATGATTATTGTGATGTTTTTGGAACGAAGTTCCTTATCGCGCGTTGTGAAAGGGGGCTAGACGGAAAAAATTCTTACGAAAAGTTGTCACGAAAAGTTGTCACGACACTTTTTTGCTATAGTATATCTATTAATATATATATCTATTAATTGTGTCGAGGTCGAGGTCGAGGTGGAAGTGGAGGTCGAGATGGAGGTCGAGGTCGAGGTCGAGGTCGAGGTCGAGGTCGAGGTCGAGGTGGAGGTCGAGGTCGAGGTCGAGGTGGAGGTCGAGGTCGAGGTTGAAGTCGAGGTCGAGGTCGAGGTCGAAGTCGAAGTCGAAGTCAAAGTTGATTCCCCTTCCCTTGTCCCACGTTATTTTGTGAGAACTTCGTTCCATCCGGGTGTCCCTTGACACCTCTCAAGTTTTTTTGTATGGCTGCGATGGCTGGGTTAAATAATAAAAACGCATTGTTTCAAAAACTAACTTAAAAATGTCTATAATGTTGGTGGGTACTGGTACGGTAGGATTTTATTTTTCAAACTATTGTGATTAGTAGACTGCCCGCGACCATGGCTATTGCAACATAGCCGAAACGTCGGTAAAATAAATAAACGTGATAAACACCCATGTAAAAATGTATACTAGATTATTTAGGTAAAAATAATCTGTTATACATTGTTAGGATTTGGATTAAAAACGAAAAAAGTGTTTTTATGAGCCAATTTTCAATTCTATCTAGAAAAGTTCTACCAATCGAGATCCTGTCTTTAATTGGGATAAAAAAGACCCAAAGTTATCTATGCCATAAAATCAAATCTGTACCTTGTCCTAATAATTAAAAGAATACGATCAAAATGTAAAAACATTAAACCCTTACATCGTTTAGTCCAGAAATCCGGCTTCTGTTGAACAGCTAAATCTTGCAATATCCTGTAGTAACAGATCAAACGATATTGTTATGAATTAGGATAAAAAAATAATTCCTCAAATTCACTTATGATTTCAAAATCAACATACAAACAGCTTCGTTTGATCATCAAACGTCCGATGTGTTAAATTATAAATTCCACATTTATACATACTTAACTTGATAGATATATTTACAGATAAATAGATATACATTCGGGAAGTTTCTGTATATTTTCACTATGAAACAGCTCTTGGCAGTACTGTAGTACTATTTTTAGTGTGTTGTATATCATTGCGCGTGATATGTAAACAAAATACAGTCCGGTAGTTTTGAATAATTCGAATGGAGGTCGGAACGGACGAAACCGCTTCCATCATCGCAGGCACGTCGTAAAGGAATTTTTCTGAAAAAAAAACTATAATTTAGTGATTTCGCAGCTCAGTTGGAAGTAAATCTGCCTTCTGTGCTGTAGGTTTATGTGATGAACATAGGTGCTTGATCTGTATCTGGGTGTTATAATGTATTATAAGTTATGTATTTATCTATCTATACTTATAATAAATCTGTAGAGAGGTCAATTCTGTACATGAAATATATTTCCAAAATAACTATCAGGGGGTGATTAGGGATCGATACTGATGCCAAAAATGCAATCAGTAAAATTTTTGTCTGTCTGTCTGTCTGTATAACCGTTATAGAAACAAAAACTACTCGACGGATTTTAACGAAACTTGGTACAATTATTTTTCATACTCCTGAGCTGGTTATAGTATACTTTTCATCACGCTACAATCAATAGGAGCAGAGCAGTGAAGGGAAATGTTGGGAAAACGGGAGAAGTTACTCCATTTTTTAAGCTTCCGTCGCGTGTGGAACCTTAATGGTTAAAGCTACACAGAAATCATGTATGACGGAAATGTTCTCCTTAAAATTATATAAAAAATATCCCACGACAGCATATGTCTATCTTTTATGGTTTACTCACAATAACACGTGTAACTCCCGATAGCTTAGCAGTTCGAAGCTTTCTGATTTATCTTTGTCTACTCTCTACTCTTACGTTTATAACACTCTCAGTCATCCCTAATTAAAAAAGTTAAAAACGTTTTATATAAAGACATTCTGTAGTATATTTAGTATCAGTATTGCACCCGTGCGAAGCCCGGGCGGGTCGCTAGTTTACAAATAAAAAGCTACATTACAAGCTTTTCTTATTTTAGGGCTAGATGGCGCTGTATAAAAGGTTTTATGATTAAAATCTGTTTAAGCATTCCTCATGCATTGATGACGGTGTTGTGTTGTACCTTCTCCATTCTCCATTTTTATCTAGAGGGTTACACGTCTTCTTAAAAAAAAATCGAAGGCGTTATTATTAAATAAAAGTCAATTGTAAAAACTTTCCGAAGAGATGGATGGGCTTTTCAACGGACTTTTGGCACGATCGAACAATAAAGCAGAAGTCTGATTGTTCAGCCAATTTACGATTGTATTGTTGTAATTATATAGAGTAGAGCAAAGTGTACAAGGCATCTTGCAAATAAGGCCATGCTCACATTGGCGGACGGGAGCGGAGAGGATTTGAAATTTATCAATTGCATCGCAAAACTGCTCAGCATTGAGCCGCACAGCCCCGAACCTAGGGAGACCCGAACCTATTTCGATTTTATAACTACCTAATAAATTTTAAGTAAAGATAAGTAAGTAGTTTTGTGCTCAGAAAACGGTAAAAGAAAATATCGTGAGGAAACTAGTGAGTACTCTTATAAGTGATTGGTTTGCAACTCGTCACGTGTGGAATGCTAACTACCTACTGAAAAATGTAGGCCTCTAAAATCTCTTTAGACATCTTTATGGATCTGAGCCCCCTATGGAGCTCGTGAGAGAATGCCTACCGTATTTATGAGCCTATTTATTCATTTATTTCGTTTAAAATTCGATCTAAAACCGAACAGTCGACAGAACATGCTGCAAGATGTTTGGTTTACTCGTATGTAAAAGCTGTTACTTTGTATCTATTACAAAACGTTCGTTATCGAATTAGGACTTAAGACTGAAATAGTTTTAGTTTACGTATCCTCTAAACACTGAAGGAACACTGATGGAATGTGTGAAAGATGCTATGAGTGAATACCTACTGAAATGACGGTTACAAGCTTGCAACCTGTCACGTGTGGAATGCTAACCTGCAAAATTTGGGCATGTGCCAAATGTAATGTTTGTACGTGCCTCTGACTAACCCCTTTAGACATCTTCTTGGTGATTACAGTCGTGATCTTATTTATTTATTTTTTATGACGGCTGATAGAAGTAAATAATTGAAAAGAAAAACATGTGCCAACCCCACGTGAAGTAGGATAAGGGCAGTGAGATGATGATAATGACGTCATATCAGATGAAGAGGTCTACTGTTCGCTATTTGCCCCCTTTCTGGTTTTGCCCACAATTTTTAAATCCCATTGTAGATTTTCGCCCCTTTTTCGGATAATCTAAGTTTTATTAGCACTTCGACCATTTTTACGATATTAATAAAATTATTCTCAATATGACCTCTTTGAAAAGTGTTGATGGAAAAGGTAGAGATTTGCCTCCTTATGTTATGATGACGATCGCCTATAAGCTCGAAGGCCACCAACTCACTCGAGCTTCTTTATGTCGTCGTTTCGGATATCGCTGTGTCCTACCCCACCTAAATTCACCGGCGCCAGTCTGATTTATTTAGTCTTCCTTTCACAACAAGCTGTTTTTTAAATACTTTTACACCAAACTCAATTTATGATTCGCGCGCAATATATAACTTTCGTCTTTCCCAGTTACCGTACTGGCTTCTATCCAACAATGTTACAGATAGGTGCCTTCGCATACCTACGGGCAGGCGCGGATACAGGGGGCAATGTGTGCAATTGCCCCTCTACCCCGAAGTACCTACAAAGTATGCACTTTGCATACCTATTACGCGAACGAACATTTTGTATATAACGATTGTTATGGCAGTAATGAAAAACACACAAAAATTACGAAAATTATCGAAATCCTGTATCCCTGCCTGTCTACAGGTGTGGTAAATTTGCTTACTTTTCTATTTCGATGGTAACGTCTGTTTGTCTGTACACTCGTAACCGTAACACAAGAGTTTATCGGTCGTATAGTGTAGTATTAGTATATATTCATCGTGAAAGGTTCTGGTGTTTAAAACATATCTGTGAATACAGTAATCTATGGTTCTCCTCAGGTGGAGAAAAAAGAAAAAATACTAGTTTTTGATATATTTTTGCGCATCTTGATCGGTTGAAAATAGAACAAGGTCGATCTGTAAATAATAGACGGTTTCGATGGACGTGTAGGTTTTTAAATGCTCCCATCGGATTTATTTACAGATACTGAATTGATGCGTGCGTAAATAAGATACGTTGTTGGTATGAGAAGAAATGTTTAGGTACTTGAGTAGAGTATCTTTATTAACTCGGGCGAGGAGAGATGTATGCATGGAAATTAGATGCCTCGCTGATTCTAATTTATCAACATATTTGGGGGCACGGCAGTGCCCCCGCCAAGTCGAGCGCGAAGCAAACACTGCCGTACCATCCTTTACTGGAACCATTTCGCCGCATTTTCAGGCCCCTATTTGAGAACCTCTGGATAAGACCAGAACGCTGAAATTTTCGTCATCCAGTAAGCCATAATCACATACTTAAAATCCAAAATTTCAAGTCTGTAGGTCATTTAGTTACGAAGTTAAGCGAAAGCAACGTTTTCTAAGTGGCAATTTTCCATCGTTAATGGGTAGCGGTTCTGGCGACAGATTGGTGCAATGGTGTCATGGAGCACCTGGTTTTGTACCCTTGTGTACTCTTCAACGGCCAAGTCACACAACATTCTATAATAATAAAGAAATCGCAGTAAAGAACCTCAGACTTGACACGACTTTGTCTAGATTTCATTACTTTTTAGAGATAAACAAGCAGCTCCATCGAGACTTGGCTAGTTTTTTACAGAATGTTTTTGGTGGGATTAATTTGAATGAAGTAGAAAAGAAAGATAAATTGTTTCATGAATTCAATTTATAATCGTGGTAGACACCCCTCTTGTCTCTAAGTACCTAAATGACTAACTAAGGGGCGTCAGAGACACGTCCAAATAATATGTACCTTCATTAATCTTACTAATATTATAAATCCGAATGTTTTTAAGTCTTGAAAATTTGACAAAAATTTATAAAATATGAACGTTCTTAAGGGGCTGTATGTCAACGATTGCTCTTTTTCGAAACGAAAAAAGAAATACTTCTGAACAAGCCACATCTCCTATTTTTATAAATATATTACTTCAGGTTCCTACCCAGATTTCTATTAAGCTGAAAACATAATAGCTGAAACTTTTTACGATAAAGATATTATTTCAAAATGATACGTTTTAGAATTTATGATCGAAATATTTTGATACCTACTATTAAGATCAACTTGTGATTTATTGTTAAAGATAGGTAATATGTAGATCTAGATTTCTATTAGAATAGATTTTTGATAAGTAATTATACATAATTTATATCATTAATTTATTCGAAAAGCAAAGGCGGACCACGCGCCGACGTGTGTTTGTCGTCATTGCAGCGGTCGGTAGGATTATTTATCGAAGTGATTAAAGATGGGTACATCTTTATTGACATATACTATACATTATATATATAAATCTCCTGTCACGATGTTTGTCCGCGATGGATTCCTAAACTACATAACCGATTTTAAATTAAATTGGCACACCGTGAGCAGTCTGGTCCAACTTGAGATACAGGATAGCTTAGATCTTTAATTATAGTCGCAATTTTATTTTATTGCAAACTGTTGACACAGCAACGCGTGGCCGAGTCTGCTAGTACATTATAAAATAGGAGATGTGGCTTGTTCAGAAGTATTTCTTTTTTCGTTTCGAAAGAGAGCAATCGTCGACATACAGGGCCTTAATCTGTTTACGTTGAAGTTAAAATTAGTGTAAACCTTGAGAGTAATAGTCCTAAAATTAAGATAGTTTAGTAATATTCTATTTTATTTCGCATATTTTACACATCCAAGTATCATATTAGTCAACACCAATTTACATATTTACATTATTTAGTAACGTCAACCTAGTCTACATTTAGGTTGACTGACGTTAATTTGGGGGCACGGTAGTGCCCCCGCCAAGTCGAGCGCGAAGCAAACACTACCGTACCATCCTATACTGGAACCATTTCGCCGCATTTTCAGGCTCCTTTTTGAGAACCTCTGGATAAGACCAGAACGCAGAAATTTTCGTCATCCAGTAAGCTATAATCACATACTTAAAATCCAAAATTTCAAGTCTGTAGGTCAAATGACCTACAGACCTATTATAGTTAAATGTGTGACTAATAACTGTATCTGACTGATAATAAAGAAATCGCAGTAAGGAACCTCAGACTTGGCACGACTTTGTCTAGATTTCATTATTTTTTAGAGATAAACAAGCAGCTCCATCGAGACTTGGCTAGTTTTTTACAGAATGTTTTTGGTGGGATAAATAATATTACGAAAATTGCGTATTTTATGAAAAGTTCAAAACTATTCCAATTTAAAGACTGTCTAAGGTTTACGCTTAAGTATTTAGATTTTTACATGAAAGGAACAAAATCTGATGGCAATCAGCATTATAATACGAGTAGTAGATAGGTACATTATATAATGAAGGAAACACAGTGCTCACATTAGTTCGTTCATTTACCTATGAACATTCCTATTTATCAAGACTAGCTTCCGCCCGAAACTTAGCTCGCATGATGCCTTGAAAAAAAATAGCCTACGAGCCTCGTAATACTCTTCCAAGTCACGAAACATTTCTGTTCCAAGTATCACCTAAATCGGTTCAACTGTTTTAGACATAGAATTATTTATATTATACTAGCTGCTCGCCCCGGCTTCGCACGGGTGGTACCTGGATAAAAAGTCTACCGATTTTGTGCAAACTTCACATAAACCATCTACTAAATAGTCCAAACGTTCTTGAGTTATAAAATTACAACGAAAAGTGGCATTAATTTTTATATATATAGAATTATATAATACATTATAATGTATATATATATATATATAGATTATATTATAGTAGAATTATTTATATTTTAGACATAGACATTAGTAGGATTAGACGATGTTTAAATTAATTGAAAAATAAATTGGATCAGAATTGAATAAGCAGTAATTTGCACTTACGTTGACTTATAAATCTCGAGTAGGTACGCTAAAGAATGTGAGCGTAGGCGTAGTGTAGAAATAATAAATGGCTTTTTTTATTATTTCTCAGCCGGGATTGATGGGTGGAATGTAATTTAGTGCTATGCTTCGCAAAAAATAACATGTCCATACTTTTACGGGATGCTGACTTGGCTGAATGCCTGAGATATCTTTTTAAAAGCAGTAGGTGAGTAGGCTATAGCATTGTTGGCATTATTCACAATAAGGACGTGCGTAGCTAACCATTCACGGGTTTCGTCACTACGTTTTCTTTCATCGTTTTTACAAATGATTACCCATTTTATCTACAACAATATTAATAAAAAAATGTTTTTTTGTTATTTTTATGTATTGTAGTGGATAAAATAAATAAATATTGATCAATTTTAGAAAATCTTTCACGTATCATAAGCTACATTATCAGCGAGTACGCTGAGCCATAATTTGTTTCAAAAAATGAGATCTACAATAAAATTTCAATATTGTAATCAAAAATTTGCCTGTAATCTTTATTAGTACATCCATGCAAAGCCGGAGCCGGACATCTAGTTTGTAATATGCAGAGGTTTATTACTTATCACGTGGGCTATCTGCCAGTTCGTTCACTAGCTCAGACTAAAAAGTTTTTTATGCAAACCACCCAGCTATTTTAAATACGTACTGACGCAAACGCATCTATCAGCGCGCACTCAACGCAAACGCAAACCTTTGTTTACACTGAACATTCCTCGTTGCTACAAAATATAGATAAGTTTACATTTTTTAAGGAAATCGACGATGAGCTGCTGCGCTCCTACGTCAATACTCGCCTCTACAAAAAAGTTAAAATATCCGATCACTGTCGTTAGTCGTGAGAATATAAATGCTATCTGGATACATACTTACCTACAGAGAAATCTATTAGCAAGATTGTGCATATATCTATTCACGTCTTATTGGGTTCTGGTACACTTTTCTTTAATTTTTAATCAAGGCAAAGAACGTGTTGGCCAATTGGGAGGTGCCTTGACTTTCAATCCGAAGATCGTGGGTTCGATTCCCGGACGTGCATCAATGTTTCATAGTTTAAAAATGTGCGCTTTACAAAGAGCATATAAAATGTAAACAAAATATTTATTAAATGTTAGCATAATGCAAATAACTTTTACGTTAGATTTATAAAGTAAATACTGTCATAAATATATATTTTATTAAAAGACTCATAAAGGCGATTAAAAGCCTGCAGAGTTACTAAATTCGAATACTATGTTGTAATGTACTAGACTGTGTTTAGATATATTAATTTGTATTATTTTATGTTCAATAAAGACCTTTTCAAACAACAATGAATTTTATATTCGAAAATTGTACATCTGCATTAACACGTGCTCAGAACGGTGAAGGAAAACATCTTAAGGAATCCATTTAGTATTCTGGCTTGCAACCTGTCATATATGGAATTGTAACTACTGCAAAATGTGAGCTTCTGCTAAAAGGCTAAATGTAAAGTTAAGACGTGCCTCTGACTACCTCCTTTAGACATCTTCGATGATCTGTGCTCCTAAGGTCCTAAGGTCTGAGAAAATGTCTACAAAATGGTTAATTCCAAAGCAATTTCAATTGGGTAGTTCTACGACTCTACCCTGATCCATAATTTCCGGTAGATTACACAGTCATTGCACTGCTGTTGTGACTAGAAATTAAGAACTCACGCCTCCTCTTACACGTGTGTAAATGTGTAAATATGGACACTCGATACCAAAATAATCTCGGAAGATGTTTACGAGCAATGATTCCCTTCTTACTTCCTACGCCCGTTTCCGAATTCTACCCAACAATATGACTTATATCATATTACTATAATATACTTATAATAGACTAGCAGTCCGCCCCGACGTCGCTCGGGTGTAATAATGATATTATAGGTAATTTTTTTACACCTTGGGTTACATTATCGAATTTTTCATAAGGATCCCTAATAAAACATTTAGTATCGCAGACTTTTTTTGTAGATATTGATGTCCTCTTTAAAACTGTAGTACATCACTTTGCTCTATTGTCAACAATTTCAGCAGCGTACGCGATATAAGGATTTTTTTCACACTTTGGATCACATTATCGAAGTTTTCATACGGATCCCTAATATTTTTGAAAATATTCTATAGCCTATGTTCATCAGGGATAATGTAGAATTCTAATGGTGAAAGAATTTTTCGAATCGGTCCAGTAGTTTCGGAGCCTATTCGATACAAACAAACAAACAAACAATCAAATCTTTCCTCTTTATAATATTATTACTAGCTGACCCGTGCCCGCTTCGCTGTGCGTAAGACATTTCTAATACCATCGTTGACTTTTTTGTAGACGTTTTTAAGGTGTACAATACTGTAGTACATTATTCTGATATATCTCGTGGGGTTCAGCCAGCATTTGCAATGTAAGCGCAAAAAAAAGTGTTTATTTACGACATCACATTAGAAACCTCTAAAATTATCAGTGTTTCTCTACAATATTATGCATGTATTATACATATAAACCTTCCTCTTGAATCACTCTATTTATTAAAAAAAACCGCATCAAAATCCGTTGTGTAGTTTTAAAGATATAAGCAAACATACATACATATTACATACAGACGCGGGAAGCGGAAAGCGACTTTGCTTTATAAATACTATGTAGTGATTAGTATAGAAGTATAGATGATTCTACAGGCAATTACATCATTTTATTTTGTTAGTAGTATCGAATGCACAAAACAAAATTGGGTTTATAGGCCCCTAAAAAATCAACTAGATCACGCACGACTGTAATCCCCAAATACTGTAAACTTCTTCTCAGATATCAAGCGCTCAGATCCTTGGAGATGTCTAAGGGGTTAGTCAGAGGCACGTCCAAACATTACATTTGGTACTTGCTCACATTTTGCAGCAGTTACCTGTAAGAATTTTGAAGAAATGATGGTAACATCATAGTAAAATAGAAATAAATAGGAACACGACTATATTCCCTAGGCACGGTAGACATCCTCTCAGATCCTTGAAAGGTGTATCTCTCTCCTACTTTAGGTAAATAAATTAGTTGCTAGGTACGTTCTAGGTAGGGCTGCCATCCGTCCGGGTTTCCCCGGATTTGTCCTAGTTTAGAGGGCGTCCGGGGAGCTTCCGGGCGGGGTTTCATTTGTAGTCCGGGTTTAAAATTTGGCCCGCGACACAAGCACTGTGCCGGAATTGTGAAATCAACGTTTCGATTAAGGGAGCCGTTTGTGAAATATAGTAAGAAGCTTTAAATTGCACCCCTCCCCCCCCCTGTTATCATGTCCGGGTTCTGGGCTCTAAAATCCGGGGTTTTCACGTGTCTTGTCCTGGTTGCCAAATTTTAGAGATGGCATGGCAGCCCTAGTTCTAGGTAATGATATCAAACCTCTTTATATTTTAATCATATTATTACCCTGCTTTGGCACGTGCATAATTTTCAGATCGTTTGAAGTTATCGCCAAATCGGAATGACCTTCCTAATCTGTTTCATATTGATTTTGGCTAGTTCTTGTGTCATCTGCATTTAATGTTATTGCCCAATAAACTAGCACAAAGCAACAATACTGCCCTTTTGATACAATGCACTAAATCTACAATTATATGTTGGTAATGTGAACATCCTGAAATTTAGAGGTGTTTTATTTGAATTAGATACCTATAAAACAGTAGTATAGAACTCTGATGAGTTCATCATTGAATTCCTCTTGGGGAGCTGGCTAGGCGACCTATGGACCCATTCTATTTATATAACCGTTTCAGTTATATTCCAGGCTATTGTTTAAATCTCTGTACCAAACTACATATTTATCATTATCTCATCTAAACCTGGTCACTGACCTAACGCAGTGGGACAAAAACTAATAATCACACTACATTCTGGCACCCCGGCAGCGGCAGCGGAAATATTGTGACGCAAAGATTCACGCTGTTTTAAATAGATTGGATATTACGTTGGCATTTGTAAATTTCAAAGATCAACATAATTTCCAAATTTAAGAAGTAAATTTCGGATATTTCTTTTTGGTTCTGTGTCGTAACGTTTTCGGGATATTTGGTAATGATACAGCTAGATAGTAATTTAGCCTATAGTTGAAAAATGGATCCCAGATGGGTTCTTCACGAGAAATTTCGTGGAGAAGCTAATATAGCTAGAGCATAATATCTCTATGTATGTTTAACCTATTAGAATATTCTTTAAAAATGTTATATTTATCAGATTATCTATCCATCACCTTCATGTCTGAAAATGAAAACACCAAAAAATTCCTATCTAGTCATGTAAGAGTTATAAAAAATAATTCATAACCTACATATTCTAGTGATCCCAGGAAATGATTAGGTAAATATACACTCGATAATGTTGGCAACCAAAAGTATCGAGCAAGATCGAACAGCAATAGAATGTTCTCAGAATATGAGATATAATTCACGGTGATGTCGACAGATTTGTTGCAAAAGGAGAAGCTGTGTCACTATTTTTTTATGTGATTGACCGTATAAAATGGCCGATATTATGTTATTTCAGTGATATTTATGACGCGGTTCACATGTTTTAGTTTTATGTTTCCGTTATTGAGGTGAGTCCTAAAAGTTCTGCTCTCGTTAAAAGTTATCTCTCAATTTTATTCAGGCATTTAATTTTTACAAATTTTTCATTATTTTATTACAATCAGTTACGGTAAATTTGTAAACACAAGGTAGACACATGAAAGCTTTTATTATTACTGCATGAAATTCTAATCTATACTTATAATAAATCTGTAGAGAGGTCAATTCTGTACATGAAATATATTTCCAAAATAACTATCAGGGGATGATTAGGGATCGATACTGATGCCAAAAATGCAATCAATAAAATTTTTGTCTGTCTGTCTGTCTGTCTGTCTGTATAACCGTTATAGAAACAAAAACTACTGGACGGATTTTAATGAAACTTGGTACAATTATTGTTTATACTCCTGAGCTGGTTATAGTATACTTTCCATCACGCTACAATCAATAGGAGCAGAGCAGTGAAGGGAAATGTTGGGAAAACGGGAGTAGTTACTGCATTTCTTAAGCTTCCGTCGCGTGTGCAACCTTAATGGTTAAAGCTACACAGAAATCATGTATGACGGAAATGTTCTCCTTAAAATTATATAAAAAATATCCCACGACAGCATATGTTTATCTTTTATGGTTGACTTACAATAACACGTGTAACTCCCGATAGATAGAATATTTATTTTATTCTTCAAGTTATACGCGAGTGAAACCGCGGGGTACAGCTAGTAATATTATAAATCTGATAGTTTGTGAGGTTGTTTGGATGTTTGTGCCTTAATCACGTTCAGACAACCAAAACAGATTTGGAGGAAACTTGGAATATACCTACATAGCTTATGTCCTGGAATATAATATAGGATACTTTGTATCCAGGTCCCACGCGGGCGATGTTGCAAGCAGAAGCTATTGTTTTATAACTCTTGAAACAGTCCCAAATGTATAAAAATACATTCACCTATTTCAAAGTCAGAGTAAATTAAAACGCTAGACAACTGCACATCAAAAATACCCATCGCTAACAAGCTGGTTGAAAGTAAAATGATATTGTGTCTACGTCGCAGACAGGCGACAGACAAAGCGATTCGGCTGAGCACTGCCAAATCTCTTGCACTTGAAGATGACTTTCATCGCAATATGAATTTACGATAAATATTTATTTATGACGATCAGGTTTTCGAGATTCTATAGGTCTGCAAAAAAAATTTAATTCTACAAAACACCAGAATAAAGACGATGTTTTCATACCTTCTTTACCATCTTAGTAAAGAAACTGGCTCTAAGTATTCGTTAGTTACTATTATTAGCTCAACAGCTTCCCTTATTTCCTAGTTTTATTCCTTATTCCTTCCTCTTTCCTTGTTATATCTCTTAAAAGAAGACCGTTCATCTATATTATTTCAAAGTCACTTAACACTTTCTGGTTTCCGGTCTCAGACGACGTGAGTTAGTCCCACATTCATAAATTTAGAAATTTATGCGACATCGAACCTCTGTGCGGCTTTATTTCTTACATGCATCATGTTTATGATACTCTAGTGCTTTATTAAGGATGCTACGATGCTTTGATCTGATAAAGCTATCTCTCTAATTTCTACTAGGGTTCAATCTTGCAATGATTAACAAGGTTTTGTTGAAGAATCTTCGCAAACGCTCTGAAAGTACTCGTTGCATGTAAAGGGTGAAGGCGTGATCAGGTAAGAGAAAGGGAGAAAGTACTTATTTTTTGAGCTTTATAAGTCATGATCTTGAACCACAAACATGTTTCTTCTGATATGTTTTTCTGGTGACTAATCGATCTAATCGTGCTACGGCCAAAATATAGAAGATAAGAATGTCTGAAGATACCGCTGGAAGGGCAAACATAGGGCGTCCTTCTTATACTTCGGTTAGCGTCAACGTGTCGCCTGGACAATTTATTTTAATGACGGAGTACAACCCTAGCATAAGCGATATTATGAATGAACGCATGTGCAGCCTAGAAATACATCTAATGAGTTTGGTGCAATTATTTAACGTCAGCCAGCGGTTAGATGTTCATTCAGAACTAGGTGGGGATTAGTGGTTGTCAATGTGCTCTCTGTGTCTATTTTCCCCCGTCTATCTAATGGTTGGCATCAAAACTATTATATTTTGATTTTATTTCATTATCAATTCTGTTGCCACCACAATTTAACTAAAATTGAGTTTGTATTCTGATTACGTCGACTATGTGGGAGCGTTGGTTTTGGCCATTTTAACAACATTTTAATTTTCAAATAAACGGTTTATATTAAAAAAAAATTAACTAAAAATTTAACTCATTTTAATATTGAATATTAAAATGAGGATTTTTAAACAACATAGAATAGAATATTTATCTACCTATTAGGTTGAGCAAAGGTTTTGTAACAGGCGATAGGTATTTATTTATTAATTATTCATATTTAAATAGACAAAACGGGAAATATTTAGTTGTGGTCAATCAAATCTAGAGGTATAACGCATCACAATTGTCACTGATTGCTACAAATTGGAATTGTATTAACTATTAGGTCTTAAACAAGTTGGCAGTCAATAATCAATAATAAAAAGTCAATAATTGGCAGTCAATAACTAAGCATAGCAAACATGCTATGCTTAGTTATTGACTGCCAATTGAAAATAACCAAAACCACGGTAGGCACCACTCAACACAATCGGGTATTTGACCCTAGTTGACATCATAACTATTTTATTTCATTATCAATTCTGTTACCACCACAATCTAACTAAAATTGAGTTTTTTTCTGTTTAAGGTGTCTCAATTACTGCAAACCTCAGAGGAACAGTCTTAAAATTGGGATACCTACGTTCATCTGTTCAAGAGATCATTTAATTTTGTTTCAAACTATACAGTTTGATAACAAATGAACCGGGAAGTCTTGTAAAAGCAGGTATCTATAGATAGCTCTGGTTAAATAAGGAACAGGGTAACGCCCTTAAAAATGAAGTTCCCGGAATAAGGTTGATTCTCTTCCTTGTTGCAGAGGTGGAATGTTTGGGTATATTTACGAGTAGTTATGAAACAATATCCTACTAATAAAAGTTTGTTGGATAAATCACTTGGTAACAGTTGAATTGATTATGGTTATATTTAGGTCCGTCAGTCGAAATAACAGATAAAAGCGTCTTTTTCAGGGTATTTGCCGCAGGTTATAAAGAAATTACAAGACGATCTTTATGATTATCTGTAGTTACTCGTACCTAGTCGTATTTTGGTTTAATTTGTCCAACAATCTGTCGTTAATCGGGTTATATTTTAATCTCAAAAGATCTATTCTTCAAAGAAATCATGGTCAATGGTCGCGCTCGTAAAAAAATATATTAATTCCTGCATGTTCCAGAGATTGACCACACGACGGAATTTTTGTCAACGGAGTTGTAGTAAATATTTTCACTATTATTTCACTCGCGGTCGACATTAATGGACCATCAAACGCTTGATCACACTGTATTTCACCGTGTCTACCAACTGACTCATGGCAAGCAGCCCGAAAACACTATACTAACTTACGACGATTTCTTCAACTCGTATTCTTTCACAAACACTTTTGTTTTGTAGCAATCATTTGCGAATCGCTAGCTAGCGTCTCGTCATGAATCTGTGGAGTTCAACGCAACGTCCAATTAATGTTCTGGAGAGCATTTGCGTGTCAATGAAATATTTCGGCAGTTTTAAAAGCTTTTATCTGACGTAGATATAATTATTTGTGTCGTCTGAATCATTTCGTGATTTTTACCTGTAGCTGAGTTGCGCTTCTATATGCGAGTAGGTGGATACTATTATTAGAAACTACTAATTGTGTGGTCTTGTCTAAAGAAAAACTAATTATAGCGTTACTAAAATGACAAATATCTACAATTATTCAAGTTGTCAAATACGATACACCTCTATAAAGCAGGAAATTGTTAATTGCCTTACTCCACGCCTGTTTTTTGGTTGCTATTTAGGGACTAGTCACTGGAATGTCTAAGTTTTTCGTTAAGAACTATGAACCGTAGCTGTGGTGCGTGTTAATTACTCGTACTCGTACTTAAAAAAGTAGCTAAAATGTTATTCCATATTAACTTATAACCGATTACCTAGGTACCTACCACCAGGTAAGTACCAAATTCTTAACGGTTAGTCCTAATTCAATGTTTTCTTTAAATATAATATTCATCGACATGTGATTAGTAGTTTTCCTATTTAAATGGAAGTTTAAAAACAAACTTTGCAATTAGTCAAAACACGTTTGAGATTAATTTATCGTGAATATCTGGTAGAGTTCTTCGGAAATACAGAAGGTAACTTCTAAAACTGGAAATCAGTTTTATTTGAGTTTTTAAAACGTAATTATACCTAAATCACGTATTTTAACACCAGGCAGTCGGACGGTTGTAAAACATTAGCCAAATCCTTTAGCTATTGTGCCGATCCCACATTAAGTGGAAAAAGGAGAAGAATCACAGAAACGAGGTATCTGCCATTCGCCAACACAGCTTCAAAATTATGATGACGTATATTAATCCCACCCGATGGGATGATGACAATGAGCCGGTAGCAGGTAGTCGGTGGATGAAAGCAGCTGAAGACAGTTCATTGCCTGCTTACATCCAGCAGTTATCTCCCAGCAGAAGGCGATGATTATTTACTTACCCAAAGCTCAGACCGGCGTAATCCGTGAATGTTTACTGCGTTCCCGTTCCACATTACTAAAATACTTTTTGAAAGCTTTCTGAAAAATGGCCTGCTGATGCTCACTCGGCAACGGCTGACGGATGTTTGGGTATGGATTAACAAAAATATGTATGCGAGTACCGATGTGTGAACACAGGGACGTACACAGGATCGGGCGATGGGTAATTTAAGAATATCCCTAAGTACCTAAGTTTATAAGGCTCATATTACAAACAAAAACTCGTAGCTGAAGATTATATATTATGCGAAGAGTACCTATTAGGACTGAATAAGGTTTTTTTTTTATTAAGATGGGTCAAAAGCTCAGCTTCTTGTCTATACTTATAAACAGTTACGTACGTAAGTTACGTTATCAATCAGCCCATACAGCAAGATGCGATCTAAAGATCTTCTCGCTTAAAAGTTTTAGATGCGATCTGATGCGTTGATAATCAAGGAAAAATGTAGTAGCAAGACAACGACAAGTCGTATAGAAAATTCAGTGTTGAATGAACTTGACTAAATCGAAATATATTTTTATTCAAATCATGTCCAACGTAGCATCGGCAGACATTCTTGGTAACCCATTAAAGAGTTTAATTATCACTACTCTACCCTAGAATGCTATAAGTCGTAGCAGACTGACAACATACAGCACGAAAAACTCGTAAAATTTAAGAATCTCCATGAATACATGATTCTCAGTCCGTCCAAAGAAACTTTCTTCTATAAATTAACAAAAGTGTATCGGCGATTTGGCCTAAATTTTCATTGCAGCTTGAGCGAAGAATAGATACTTATTTTGTTTACATTTTTACACGGTATTCGGTTTGTTTCTTTCAACACATGGAATATTTTTTCTATTTCCTAAGTTAATAGCGGAATGGATTAAATCCTTGCGAATGGTTGTTAGACAGTAAGTGTTCTGAATTTAGATACAAAATGTATCTACTCGCCAATGCGTCATGGCGCAACGAAATAAATGTCTGGCTTTAAAATGTACCACTACCTACTTTTTTATCGTTGCTGAGAAAATCAGACTGGTGAGACTCGTAGACCAACTATTTCTCTACGTGCCCCTCTACGGCGTAGACCCTCTACGTAGTAGAAAATTAAAACCTTATCACGAGAAAAAGAAAAGGCTGGGCACTATAGGTATTAATCCCTAACTCCCCTATGTAACTATGTATGCATGATCCTCTCATCAGATCCTTGAAGATGTTTAAAGGGGGTAGTCACGTTACAAAATATACCTACTTTAGCAAAAATACGTTAGGAAGCAGGAGTGAAGTGTATAATTAAAATAATGAATAAGAATGCGTTGAGTGCATTTTCAAGGTGGAGGAAATTGACCAAGAAAAGTAGAAAATCTACCCAAAACCCAATTATAACTTTTAAAAAACTAAACAAGAACAAACAAGCTAACTACAGTGTAATAAAATACCAATAAAATAATTAATAAATACCTATTTATATAGGTATTTAAAGTAGTAAAATTGTAAAGTCGATAGAGAAAGTTTTCTTAAGTTTTATGTAAAAGATTTACTTAAGGCGCTCCCAGTCGTAAAATTATTTTTGTTCAAAACGAAAAAAGAAATACTTGTGAACAAGCCACATCTCCTATTTTATAATGTATAGTATATGTGAATAAAGATGTACCCTACCCATCTTTAATCACTTCGATAAATAATCCTACCGACCGCTGCAATGACAAACACACGTCGTCGGCGCGTGGTCCCCCTTAGCTTTTCGAATAAATTAATGATATAAATTATGTATAATTACTTATCAAAAATCTATTCTAATAGAAATCTAGATCTACATATTACCTATCTTTAACAATAAATCACAAGTTGATTTTAATAGTAGGTATATAAAATATTTCGTTCATAAATTCTAAAACGTATCATTTTGAAATAATATCTTTATCGTGAAAAGTTTCTGCTATTATGTTTTCTGCTTAATAGAAATCTAGGTAGGAACCTGAAGTAATAACTACATAGTATAAAGCAAAGTCGCTTTCCGCTTCCCGCGTCTGTATGTATGTATGTTTGCTTATATCTCAAAACTACACAACGGATTTTGATGCGGTTTTTTTAATAGATAGAGTGATTCAGGAGGAAGGTTTATATTTATTAAACCCGTGCGAAGCCGGGGCGGGTCGCTAGTATACTTATAAAAATAGGAGATGTGGCTTGTTCAGAAGTATTTCTTTTTTCGTTTCGAAAAAGAGCAATCGTCGACTGGTAGCCCCTTAATTTGCATCACAATAATGTCTGTGGGTACATCTACCAAACAGATAAGTTAACTTACGAGTAGGTGAATGTAACGTTGTTTGATTTTATGTACGTATTTACGACCGACGGGACGTACATGAAGTCGTTGATTCTTGTTACAATGTTAAAGTCTATGACCGAGACAGGACATAGGTACCAATACCTTGGTAGCGTGCAACGGCTTAGTGGCCGTAAATATTATGCCATCAAAAACATAAACTGTGAAAAAAACTCAGTTCTACTACCGTACAAAAGTTGTGAGATCCATGTAATACCAAGTCGGTTAATTTATCAGTCCCTACTTTCTTAAGTTATTACGTAATTACTAATTAGCTAACCTCAACATCATAGTGACCATATCAATATTAAAAATCTTTTATGTTTTAAATAAATAGATTGACTTGGCCATATGGCATGAAAACACAATGTATCTCACAAGTAATACATGTTATATTAAATTAGATTGTTTAGTGCGATTGCTAAGTAAATCTATTTATTTAACCTCCTTTTTTGAGTAGTCGGTTAAAAATTGCTAGTTCCAGTTTGGTAGAGCGTCATCTCCGTAGAAATACTAATTTAATCGAATAACGTCTGGTAGGTAAGTACGCACTACCAATTTATCTAAGCTAAAAGTCTTTTCAGCTTATCTTACAGTTGTCTACTGATTAAGATATTAGGCAATTTTTTGATACCTTAGGTTACATTATTGCAAATTTCGTAAGAATCTCGTAAATTTTTTGAAATATTACAAGCCTTATATTACTAGCTGATAATGTAGCTTTTGATAGTTGAAATATTTTTTTAATTGGTCCAGTGGTTTTTGGGGTTCCGTAACCAAAGGGTAAAAATGGGACCCTTTTACTAAGACTTCGCTGTCCGTGTCTGTCCGTCTGTCTGTCACAGGGCTGTATCTCATGAACCGTGATAGCTAGACAGTTGAAATTTTCACAGATAATGTATTTCTGTTGCTGCTATAACAACAAATACTAAAAAAGAATAAAATAAATATTTAAGGGGGGCTCCCATACAACAAACGTGATTTTTTTTACGCGAGTCCGACTCGCACTTGGCCGGTTTTTTTTTATCTATTACAAACAAAAATACAAATTTTATCTCTATAATTAGTAGTGCAGATCAATTGAGTATGGGTCATACTGTTTTATTCTTTTCATATTGTTTGGGAATATTGGGAATAAATACAGTGCACCTCTCAAGACCCCGGACTATAACATCAAGCATAAAATGATGGCTCTATCACAGTAGAAATAATTTTACGTACCTAGATACCCTTGACTCTATCGTAGGTACCTTCTAAGTACCTACGCGTAAATCAATAGTAAGTAGTATTTATATGTAACAGTATATTAGCTCTGTTGCTAGCCGCCAGATGCGGCGGTAATACTAAATTTTTAGAGGATATGTCAAGGAAACGACTGGATGCAGTGAACTGCTAAGACAAGAAGGTTACGCTTCATTGAACATGTGACTGGCCCTGAGGTAACAAATTATCCATTGCCTGCCGAAGTAAGGAAACTTGTTGACAATATTTAGGCTCTACAATAAAGAGTAAGTCTGTTCTATACCTGTGACTCTAGTACGTACCTTGTGACTAGGTATCAGTTTTTATTGCAGAATCGTGAAACGTTAAAGGAGCGAGTGATATAGGTACCTACCTACAATTAACTGGTTTAGTCACTAGTAAACTAGGAACTTATTCTATGAAAGGACAGTCATTTAGTGCTACAGTGAAGATGATGAAAGTATATTTATTTTGTGTAAAACTTATATGGTTTGGATATCTCTCTGTTTTTTTACAGAAAGTACCTACTACTTTTATACACGGAAATGGTTCAATACTTTGTAATTTCGATGTTTAGCCAATTTTTTTGCGTCTAGGTGCCTGTTGGAAGTAGCAGAAGCAATGAAATTCAAAAATATCTCACCCCGTTCTTACAAACCAATGCAGCAATGTGCCGTATCATCTGAAACAGACATAAAACAAAAAACGCAGCGGTCCATGAGGTATTTAGTTAGCCAGCTCATATCGTAAAAGTTTACGGGCCTGCGTGCCTAACGAAAGTACCCACAAAACTCAAAAATAGACAGTAAAGCAACATATCTGTGGAAATGTTGAAGCTGTTATCTTTATTTACGATTCCCTACTCTTATAAGCCAATAAATCATATTCCAGACGACTGGCCGGGCGGCAAAATATAAATAAGTTTCAAATATGTAGCAATTTTTTAAGACCCAATTTTTCCTTATGAATTTAAAGATTATATTGGTTGTTATAAGTATTGAGAAGGCAAGGGTAATAGTTATTAGAAAATTATATTTTATGAATGGATTGAAATTGTTAAAATAATTTAGGGACGTCGGATTTAATATTAGTCAGATCAAAGAAAAGGTGAGAAAGAGCTTCGAAAAATCTCAGCACCAAAACTGTAAGTTACAAGAAATGTAACAAAGGGTACTTACAAGGCAAAAACACACACATACACATCCACCCTGCGCCAGCGCACGTCATGCGCCTTCCTCGATTAAATTTTAATATAAAAATCTCGGTATTTGAATCATAAAAATACAATTTTAGGATCGACCGCGCGCGCGTCCGTCTACACATTGACGCATACGTTTCGAACTAATTCGGTGCAGCGCTATTCCGCGATTCTGTAAACACAGCGGTGGTAAAACTGAACCAGAAACCTTTGATCCTTCTCGACTCTCCCGTTCCATCTTTTTCGCCTGGAAGAAAGAGGGAAGAGAGATCTCGTTATACTGGAGCGGTCCACCCTTACCGCGTTATAAATAACTTGGTTATACATTTTATTTCTAAGGCGTAAAGTCTAGTTTTGTTTGTATGCGCGTGTGTTTATAAATTGGTAAGCAATAAGTTCTGTTCTGGGCACGCAGTGAGTCAGTATGAGGAAATGCGTGCGAGTTATAATTTCGGCTCGGCCGACATTGTTGATAGGTTTTATAAATCTCGGTGGGATATTAAAGGTGCGGGTTGGCTACTCTTTTTGAGACAAAGTATTCTGGGAAACGAAGGGGAAACAAGATAACTGGTTGACGTCCGCTTTAATCAAAATGTCAGGTCAGGAGACCATTTGCCAGTCGTGATTATTGAGAACTGTTGTTTGCAAGTTAAATTAAAAAATATTTTCTTTGAGGTTCTTAGACAATAATAAAAATAAAATAAAATAAATAGGATCACGACTGTAATCCCCAAGTACGGTAGACATCCTCTCAGATCTTCAGACGCTTAGATCCTTTGAAGATGTCTAGTGGGCGTAGTCAGAGTCATGTCCAAACATTATATTGGCACATGCCCACATTTTGCAGTAGTTAGCATTCCACACGTGACAAGTTGCAAGCCCATCGCCGCTTATAAGAACACTAACTGGTTTCCTCACGATGTCTTCCTTCACCGTTGCAAGCACGTGTTTTTGATGCGCATATAAATTTTCAAACAGAAACATTTATAGATGCACGCCGGGATTCGAACTCACGACCTTCTGATTGAAAGTCGAAGTACATCCCACTCGGCCAACACGGCTTAGACAATAATAATGTACCATTAGCGATTACTAGGGTAGCCTTATCTCAGAATTACGTTGACAGTCATGAAAAGTAATACTGTTATCCCTTACCTACTACTCGTAGCTTTCGGGCGAGGAAGAGCATATACCTACCTATTCTAGATCAAGAACTCGTCTATTTCAAGTAGTTCCATCGAAATTGGTTGAGCATACGTAAGCGTAGGTACAACATCCGAATTCCAAATAAAAAAATTCGCATTTTTAATTTCAATAGGTACATAAAATAAATGAAATAGGATCACGACTGTAATCCCCAAGTACGGTAGACATCCAAGCGCTCAGATCCTTGAAAATATCTATTAAGGGTATTAAGGGTACGGGTAGTCAGAAGCAAGTCCAAACATTACATGTACCACATGCCCATATTTTGCAGTAGCTAGCATTCTACTTATCAGGTTGTAAACTTTTAGAATTCAAAATAATCAATAACAATTCTGACTTACACATAAGACAAATTTTATTCAGTGTAAAAAAGTTTTAGGGTATTATCGAAATTATCTTACAATAAACAATCAAATCAATGAATCGCTGAAAACTTATACACTGTAATTTCTATAATAAAAATCCTGCATTATACTTACAAGAACTTAAGTCTCGATCACAAGTAACGCAGTCACTAAGAGCGCTGCTTGTAGAGAATACAATCCCGGGATCCCGGCCGTTTACTGACCCCGTAAATCCCGGGATTTTCGGTATTGCCACAAACAGGTCTAGTTTGCATTCTGTTGTCCGTTGCGCCTTGACAATGACCTTACATAATTATGTTATGTTGGTATAAGTGTCAAGGCTTTTTTCAAAAAAATTAAAACATCCTAAGTGGAACGCACAAAGCAACGACGAAGTGATAATATACTTAGTGTGTTGAATTATTTACAAAACATTTTTTTAAGAAATTACTCAAGTTTTTTAGCATTTGAGTCCAATTAGAAACCTAGGTACATTATTCTGATATATCTCGTGGGGTTCAGCCAGCATTTGCAATTTAAGCGCAAAAAAATGTGTTTATTTACGACATCACATTAGAAACCTCTAGAATTATCAGTGTTTCTCTACTATATTATGCATGTATTATACAAACCTTCCTCTTGAATCACTCTATTTATAAAAAAAATCGCATCAAAATTCGTTGTGTAGTTTTAAAGATATAAGCAAACATACATACATGCATATTACATATTACATACAGACGCGGGAAGCGGAAAGCGACTTTGCTTTATACTATGTAGTGATGTATTGCGTCATCATTGAGCATTCCTCATAGCTTCAGCCACATCAGCCATATCCAAACCCTCCAGAATATAAATGAGGTTTTCAACCGACGCGTCCTCATCATCGTCGCACCAAAGCTGCATCATATTCTTTATTCTGAGTGCGTCCGTTGCGTTCTCAGTCTCAAGGAATAGTAGTTCATCGGGTTTATAGCCGAGCTTCAAGCCCAGCTTCTTCCAGTCGGTGAGGCTGGTGGAAATGGCGTCGAGTTGCGCGGGAGTTATCATTGTGATGCGGGAACGTGCGGTTTTGTCGTAGTCGTCCTCGGCGGCAGTTGAGTCTGGCACCTGGATAGAAAGCAATCGTGATATACTATGACTGTTTTATGGTATGGCGCCTATAATTATTACGTTGATTTACCGTGTTGGCCGAGTGGGAGGTACCTCGACTTTCAATCTGAAGGTCGTGGGTACGAATCCCGGCGTGCATCAATGGATTTTTCTGTTCGAAAAAAATATATGCGCATCAGAAACACGTGCTCAAAACGGTGAAGGAAAACATCGTGAGGAAACCAGTTAGTGTTCTTATAAGCGGCGATGGGCCTGCAACTTGTCACGTGTGGAATGCTAAGTACTGCAAAATGTGGGCATGTGCCAATATAATGTTTGGACATGCCTCTGACTACGCCCACTAGACATCCTCAAAGGATCTAAGCGTCTAGAGATCTTTGAGGATGTCTACCGTACTTGGGGATTACAGTCGTGAACCTATTTTTTTTTTTTTTTCATCCGACAACCATGATGAAAGAAATAAGTAATCTACGACAAAACCGAAGCATTCTCAGAAATTAAAGATTATGCCAAAAAAACTTATTATTTTACCTGTTCAATGTCTACAGAGTCTGCTTCCTTCATCAGATCGGCTTCCATTTGCTCATCAGTGTTCTCTTCTTCTGTGGGATCCTGAACAAAACAAACATACAATTTTACACATTCAAGTAAATATACTGTTCTCTTCTTCTGTGGTATCCTGAACAAAACAAACATAAAATTTTACACATTCAAGTAAATATACTAACACGTCAACATCCAATGTATAATACAAAGTCCGTTCCTTCTATTAACCTTGGCACAGCAACATAATAATTATTCCCAAATAGGGTTGAAGTCAGGCAAGCGGCCGGTTGTAAAACATAAGCCAAATCCGCTTCGCAACACCATACTGGAGCTCGATAGGCACCACATTGGAGCTCTTCATAGCATTAAGGAAAGGATCATTGAAAAAAAAGGTAGACCCCAAGCCGTGTTTGTTGCCTGATTCTTCTAGGCTTGGTCGCGTGGAATCGGCGTAGCTTCACCTAGTTCCTAAGACGTTTCAAAGTGATCCTTGTGATTTTATATAGAAAAAAAAGACGTGTGGCACTCGGAGACTGCCGCGGTAAAGCTATTGCATAACATTTTTTATCAACTTATGTATTTATAATTATTTATTTATTTATTTTATTTATCCTTTTTTCCTTTGTTTTTCTTTGATATTCAACTTTTTGAGCGTGGTGACCGATAAGAAAAGAAAAAGAAAAAAATTTTTTTTTTTTTTTTTTTACATCCCTAGATTGCGGGGGAAGAGGGGGATTAGGCATGCGCAGTAACGCCGATACAACCAATGCCACCTATTGGCGAGTTGCTAAACTAAAGAGACAAGCGTGATATTTCAAAAAGTCATTAAAAGTTCTGCTATTCATCGTTAGATGTCAAAATCTTTAACCTACCTATTTACCTAACTACGTAGTTAGCATTCCACACGTAACAGGTTGCAAGCCCGTCGTCGCTTTCAAGAATACTAACAGGTTTCCTCACGATGTTTTCCTTCACCGTTATAAGCACGTGTAACGCGCATATACATTTTTCGAACAGAAATATCCATTGATGCACGGCCAGGATTCGATATTTACCTAACTACATGAATTCAATAATTCAATTTCAAACTTTTTAGTCGATCATGTCTGTGAAGTACCACCTATTTACCGATAGTGGTAAAATAGCGCCACCTGCCAGCGGAATTGCGAACCTCTCAAACCCCGAGCTTTCGCATGAGACCGCGAAAAGCACCTATAATAACGTAGTATCATCAAATGAAACTAGATGGCGCTGGAATGCGAAAATCACTCTAAGCAGGCATGACATGAGTCATAGGGATGTAATATTGATTGAAAAAAATCTATTAATTAATAATCGATTTTTTGTCCCTACAAATAAATCGATTTTCCAAAAAATCGAATTATATGGTTCGGATCGCTTTCGGAGAGACGATCGATGGGTCGGTTCCCGTTTGTGAAGCGACTATTGGTCGGATCACGTTCGGAAAAACGATCAATGGTTCGGTTTGCGTTCGGAGACAAGACCGATGAGTCGGTTTCCGTTTGGGAGGCGACTATATGTAGGTTCACGTCCGGGAAAATGGCCAACGAACGATTCGGTTCGCGTTCGGAAAACTTAGTTTACAAAAATCGATTTATATGTGTAATTTACATAATCGATTTTTTAAAAATCGATTTTTTGAAATCCAAAAAGAGAAATCTCTAACACTCACACTCACGCATATTGCGTGAGTGTGAGTGTCTCGTAAAATTTTGTGTAAATTTTCGTTACGAAATTTCTGGATTCGGTCTCCACGCTCAAGGCCCGCTATAGAAGCTATGCAATAGCTTAACTAGCTGTCCCGACAGACGTTGTCCTGTCAAATGTCAATAATCCCACAGAAAAAAGCACTTTCCGTTTTTCCCGATCTTTACGCCATCCTTATCACTTAGGGGTATGAAAAATAGATGTTGGCCGATTCTCAGACCTACTGAATATGCATATAAAATTTGGTAAAAATCGGCAAAGCCGTTTCGGAGGACTAAGGTAACTAACATTGTGACACGAGAATTTTATACATAAGATAAATGATTTTTGAATTTGAATTTGAACATGTTGTGCAGACTCCACATGAGTGGGAAACGGAGAAGAAAATGATGATGATGACAGCAACATAATAATCATTCTTGTGACAGAAACATAATACTTTTTACTGAATAACAACATGAACGTGCCTCTGCCTACCCTTTATATATCTTCAAGGATCCGAGACGAACCGACTTCAACTGTAAAATGTAAGTTACCTGTTTGATTGTTAATTCGTTGACATTTTTAGGATCTCCGTTGGCTTCGGTGGCTTCAGCTGCGGCGGCCACTTCACGTGTGATACGCTCCACCTGATGGCAACAGAAAAAAATACTTCAAAATATACTACAAACAGCACATAATAATTATTTCATATTTTTCATCATATGCCGAAAACAATGAATAATAATAACATTTTATAATAATAAAAATGTTTACGAACAATCGAAAAGTCAATAGACAGTCCATAGACAATAGATATTTTATGAAAGAACTCAATGAATACATGAATACAATTTTCAACTTTGAACTCTACAATCTACACTATTCTACACATTAGAAAAAATCCAAATAACATTGTCATCGGAACTCAACAAGTATGCAATCGAAGTATTTTCTAAGGAGTTCCATTGTGAGTGACTGTTGAACAGCTCCTTACTTCATCATCAGATCAGCTCGCTGGCACCATTATTATTTTGTCACCAGAACTAAAGGTGTAAGTATGCAAAATTTCATCTCAATCAGATGGGGATAATTGCTTCAAAATTGAGTTGCAAGATTCCACCCGAACAAACATATACATACATTGCAAGTTAAATAAAAGCTTGTAAAAACAATAATTGTCATACCATAGCGTCCAGGAATTCAGGAAGGCACCCTATAGGGTTGTTGGTGTGTACGAAGAAGTGGGGTGAGCGTCGTGCTAGCAGTCTGAGCGCGCGCCAACCCCATCCGCCGCAAGCTGTTCGACGCCGCCCTTCCGGAGATAGCTCTGCACCGGTCACCATGTATGAATCTGGATGAAACACAAAGTTTTATGATGAAAATGAAACAAAATTCATTGGAACAAACACAGGCAAAACATTTAAAAAATATATACATATATTATCGGACAGCCGTGTTGGCAGAGTGGGAGGTACCTCGATTTTAAATCTCTGAAGGTGAAGGAAAACGTCGTGAGAAAACCAGTTCGTATTCTTATAATACCAAATTATTTAAGGTTAAACGAACTTACCTAAGTGAAGTTCAACCGGAATTATACGATATTTATTACATCTGAAGAGATTTAAACCATGTAGAATTAACTAACTAACCTAAAGAAGGCATGAAGTCTCGCTCTTTAGTTCGGCACGCAGTGAGATTGTCTGGGCACAAGTTCCATAGCTTTGTCAGTTCGTAGCTGAAAAAGAAAAAAAATATATTCTATAACATGGTAAAGACTTTTATCAAAAAATAGAATATCAACCGTAATCCCCAGGAATTGACATACAACATTTTGCAGTAACCATATGAAATCTCATGCAAGTAAATTCATAAGAGGTTCCTACAAATCTTTAAATAAATCCTAACACTTGAGACTATATCTTTGATAAATACTTGAGATTTGAATAATCATTTTAGGGGTATAAGGTGGACCTTAAACCCCTAAAATGATTCCACCATTGAGTACCTATCTATTTAACTCTGTTATTCGATAATTGCAACAGCAAATGTAATAATACATGGCAACTGACTCGAGATTTTTACGATGACGTTTCCTTCACTATATTTGACTTCTGGGGGGTTAGCATGAACCACTATCGTATCGACAACGTACCGTCCAAATATCAAAACTGACACCTTTTTTATAGTAAAAGTGTTAGTTTTGGCATTTGGACGTTACTTTGATTGACTTTAATGAGTAAGTGTAGATACTCACTTGCCAATATAAGATCTGTCAGTCCCTTCATACTCCTTGATGATATCACCGATTGGTCTTCTCCGTTTTCGACTTTTGCGTACTTCTTCGTTGGAATCTGTCTGGACTGGTGGCTTGGGCTTTTGGAATTCTGCAAAAAGGTTTTTTTTATAAAATAATTTCCAAAGTATACTGGGTCTTTGCCCAGCAGCAGACAATTAGATAGGTCAAAGGTATTTATTTCAATAAAATCACAAGGACCACTTTGAAACATTTTAGGTGAAGCTACGAGTGTTCCTCACAACCAGGCCATAGAATCAGACAACAAATACAGCAAGTGCCTATCATTTTTTTAGATGACTCTTTTCGTAAATAATATTATGTAGAGCTCAAGTGTGTGTAGATTGAACAATGTGAAGGCTCAAATAAGAAAAATAATAAAGCAATCAAAAAAATAGGTCAACTGTAATCACAAAGTACGGTAGACATCCTCTTAAATCCACAGATGCTCAAATCTTTTGAAGATATCTAAAGGGATTAGTCAGAGACACGTCCAAACATTGCACTCGGCGCATGCTCACATTTAGCAGTAGTTAGCATTTCACACGTGACAGGGTTGCAAGCCCATTGCCTCTAAAGAGCTTCAACAAAGATGATCAGCACCTTTCTCCTTTAATTTTATTTCTTTTTAATTATAAGTGGACATTATCGCACATCGCCATAAAATGTTACCTGGGCAACCATCATTCTTCCAATTATTCCAATGCTCCTCCCTCTTGAGTATCCTTTTGACGCAATCTGCAAAACGTTTGCCGTGCGGCGGTGTTTCTCCGAGCAGTCGGTATATTTGATGTGTTGTCTCCTTCACCCATTCTGACTGGTCTGATTTTAGCTCTTGAGATTCCCTGCAAAATACAGTTTTTATTTGAGTTTAGCTGGTTCATTAAACCACTGGATCATATATCATATTAATATATTAACGACTAGCGGGCTTATTGCTTAAAAATCAATCTTCACCTGATGAATTTTTGCCAGAGCTCCTCTGATCGAATTTTTGTTCATAGTAACTAACAGAATCTTAGAATTGAATTCTATAATAGTAAGTATCACATTGGTATTCTCTCATTTCGAAAACTGTGTAATGAAAAATATGATAAAAATCAGTGAGCAAAGATCAATTTTTAAGCAATAAGCCTGCTGGGGGGTCTGCCTGTTCGTGATTGTAATCAGCTTCAATCATTGATTTTGACAGGTGATAATTATAGACAATCAGGCAAGCTACATAAATTCATAACAGCAGTAGATCATAATTATCTCAAAAGTTAAATCAGTTGAACAGTGACTTACATTTTAAACTTAACAGTAGAAGTTAAATACTGGAACAGGATCAGAAACTGTATCAAGACGCATCTTCTGAAGTTTGAGTCTGAGAGTTGTAATTCCAAGAGTTTCTGATTGGTCAGAAATTTGGCAAAGTAATGCTGTTCCTTGTTCTCTTGCATCTCTACGTCCATTTTGACTGCCTTCAGTCTGTTCAGCTTAGACTTTTGTAACTCGACCGATTCTAACTTGTAGGATGTGAATGCTGATAGAACACTGCCGGAATGCTGAAATTAATTTAAAGGAGTCTATGTGTGAATGTGTCAACCTTTATGAGTATAAAGTTTCAGCAGTCTTTTACAATATTCAACTTGAGATAAAAATTGGTTCTTGAGAAGCTACAAAAATAATCATTTTTCAAACTATCATGATTAGTAGACATAACTATAGATTTTTACATGGGTTTTTATCAGGTAATTAATTACCTTTAATTTATTTTCCCATCATTTTGACTATGCTACAATAGCCATGGTTCCAGGCAGGCTACCCAGACGAGATGTCTCAGCAACCATGGCTATTGTAACATAGCTGAAATTTTAGGAAAATAAATCATAGGTAATAACGACCCTTGTAAAAATCTATAGTTAAACAAAAAGAATACTTACAACAACAAAAGTTTTCCACTGCAGTTTATTATAACATGTATTTGGGTTTCTGAAAAAATCTTGTAAACTCCAGAATCTACAATACAAATTGTAATCTATCATTAACTTGCTTTTATTATCAACAACCATCTCTTCATCCAATGCATCTTTCAGTGTACTGGAGTTGTCCCTACCAAATTCTGTTACATTCTCCAGATTGAATTCTGAGACAATGTTTAGTCCTGAGCGCTCGGAGAACGGGAAGAATTTGGCTAAAAACAGCAGTATTTTACCACAGAAGACAGTGTTCTGTGAACGGGACAGTCTGCGTAGGAGGTCGTTGCACATTCTCAGCAGATTGTTTTTACACGCAACGAAAAATAACTCCTCCTTCCAGATATTGACACCGTTTTCAACGTACGAGAACATTTTCTCGCATTTGTTTAACGTAAGAGCGTCAAAAATATCGCCAAGGAGGACCACGGGCATCGTAGGAGTTACCATCTGCCGCCTACACGACTCTATGCAAAAACAAACGAAAGATTCCAAGGTATCTGGCTCTTCAACCAGCAAGTCTAAGAGTTTGTCTCGATATGCTTGGTCCATGGCCGCTTTTCGATCCACCTCATTGACTTTTTTGGAGAATGAATCCAGCAAATCTATGTTGTTGGTTGCGAAGGCCTTAGAGAGCACATCCTGTAAGAAAACAATGAAGACGGTTAATTTTACGTCTTATTGTTTTAGCGAAATTGTAGAGGTTATGTTTGTATTCGTTACCTTGTATTTGGCTCGTAATTCCTCAAATCCAAGTTTATCTGACATTTTAGACAGACTTGGGGAGAATTCTAAATCAAAAAGCTGTTCTTGCGGCAGCAGAAATATAATTTCAGGATTTACAGGATTTACGATAATCACCAAACCCAACACAAAGTACCAATACCAAAAACTAAAATAACACAAACTAGCCTTGTGTAGTTCGCGAATGAATCCTTCAATTGGACTACTTCACCTGTATTCCTTCATTCATTCACTATATCTCCTTCAATTGAAGTACTTCAGTACTTCATTTCATTCGCGAACTACACGCTGATATACGCGAACTAGATAGATGGAGATAACATGAGTTTAAAGAGAAGTACGACAACACTCGCCGCGAAGATGTGCCTACTGTGCCGAACCATAAAATAATAATGGCATCCCTCTCTAGCGCGCTAACTTTCAAGCGCGTAAACGAGATGAAGATATTAAAATTTAATTATTATGGGTGAGTTTCGTCTACGCGTCATTTGAAAATTGTATTGTTACACTGGTTGTGTGGTATGGTTTTCGCTATTGGAACATACCAACTATACTAATACCTATCTAACAGAGTTTCAAAGTAGTAGGTACACTGAGCCTAGTACAGGAACATCTACATTTGTGGCGATAAACCACCAAAATTACATTGAACACTAATCATACCTTATTTACTTAATTACCTACCTTATTACATCTACAGAAATTTAAGCGTCTGGAGATCTGAGAGGATGTCTACTCTACCTACCGTAATTGGGGATTACAGTCGCGATTCTATTTATTATTTATTTATTTTAGTTCGATGAACTAGGAAAGATAAAAGAACACCTAACAAAATCATCTCTGTTGACCACATAAACTAGATTAATGCAAATTACGATAGTTCAATGCATAAACTAAGAACTAAGCGACAAACTGAACTAGATGAACTAAACGAACTATTGGACTAGATGAACTAAACGAACTATTGGACTAGATGAACTAAATGAACTAAATGAACTAGATGAGTGATATACTTCACTGAGATGAAAAGACACATATATATCTTTTCACTATAAGGATATATTCTGCGCATGGCTAACACAAACTCAACACACACACACACACAATTCACACAAAACTGTTTTGTTGATCAATCAGGGTCGACCAAACCGTCAACGTCAGTCAACAATCAACATCAACCGATGGATCTGTGCGATGGATTTTGTTGTTGGATTGGATTGTTGGATGAACCGACACGCGACGTCAAGCAACAAAACAATCACAGATTTTTTTTTTGTCTTTGTGTAGGCTACAGAAGTAAAACCATACCACCTAGCACCTAGTCTTTATTTTTATTAATAAATCTATTTTCATCAACTTATCGCTTGAATTGAATTTACTTTCATCAGTCTGAGTTTTTGATCTTATTAACAAATTCAAACTAGAAGAAGTTAGAGCTAACTTCAATTATCAATTATTTGCAAAGTTCAATGAACGATGTGCATCAGCTGTGACTGTGAATACTTTTCAATGTTTTTTGACACTTGACAGCAGAACAAAGGTGAGTGAGTGAGTGTGAAGATCATGATGTGTCGGTCGGTCGTGCTGTGCAATGCTGTGCAAGTTGGTTGATTGAGTTGAGTTGGTTTGGTTTTGGTTTGAGTGAAATGAAAAGCGAGCGTCTGTCTGTTCTGTCGTATCTATCTAGTTACCTTTAGAAATAAATATTTACGGATTTTACTGGATCCTTTGTTTAGAAATGCAGTAAGTGTACATTATTGCAAATTACATTTTCCGTGCCAGACCAGTAAAAAATAAGTAATCAGAGAAGCAGAGAGCGCCTAGCTTTGTTTAGAAACATGGATCGCAATATGAGGTAAGTTCAATAGGTTTTGCTTTCGTTACCGTTTACTTTCACGTTTCGTGGACGTGGTACATATCTGTAATATCACAATTATTAAGTCTTGACGTGACGTACAGCGATTAGCTACCAGCTTGCACACAGTTCTAAACAAAGGCACGTGAATCAATAATGTTTTTATTCAGAACAAGGTTATTTTTACTGGCTTTTCACCCCATCAATTTTTATTGGTATTTTTTAGTTACAGATTTTATTATCTACGTAAGCAACTTGGTATCTATATGCGTTTAGTTTTATTACATAGTTTTCACTTATGGCTCATGTGATTAATACTTCGCAATATTACGTATAGTTAGTGAGTTTTGGAGGGATACCTATTGATGCTATCCTTATCGCGCGAACATATCACGGACGCACGCAACCAACTACTCAAAACAAATGCGTGTCAAGTGGATATTACAGATTATAAGGTTTTGTAATATAACATTATCATCTGCATACAAACTTTCACATCTTTGCATTTATTTTATAAGGGCAGTATGTAATTTGCAAGTAATATTGTCATCTATTCTCTTCTAACTTAGAGCTGTGCTCTTGTTGGTGTAATTGATGCAGCTCCCTCCATATGTTTCTCTCCAGCGCCGCCTCCTTGACTTCCATAAACAACACAACAGCTACTTTCTCCTTTATCTGGCCCATATTGTTTATTTGTGGCCTTCCTCTTCCTCTCTTCCCTTCCATTATGGTCTTCATGAAACTGTATTCCCATATAAGATGCCCAACCATCTTCCCTCGCCTATACTCAATTGTTAATAATATCCTTTTTTCCTGTACTCTACGTAAACCTTCAATATTTGTATTTTTTTCTGTTCTACTTTAGTTTCTTTTATTCTAGCCAACCACATTTTAGTTTAATGTGTTGAATTTGTCACATTCCAGGTCAAGTTATGTAAACAGCGGCCCACGATCGCTTCCTCACATGGGCAGCAACAAACGTCACAACAATGGCAATGGACACAGCAGTAACGGACACAACGGGGCGCGGCTCAGTCCACCCGATCAGACCCCACTGCCAATGACCATAAACCAGCAGGATGATATCATAAACTATGTTTATGATTCTTGGAATAAGGTAACTATTATTTATTTATCTATCTCCTAATTGAATTCAATGGGCTACTCTGGTGACAAAGTTTTGCCACATTAAGCACATATAGATTTTCAGGATTCAAACCATATATTAAGAAAAAAATAAATTAAATAATCCTCAAGTATGGTAGACATCCTTTCAGTTCTCCATCTTCAGACATCCAATTGTATTGTATTGGAAAGGAGTATGCCAAGATCGTAGCAAGTGGCGTGATTATATGTATGTATTGTAGGATTCACAGTTGGTCCGTTATGTGTAGGGTGTGATATAGCCTCCTGGAGTCTTTACAGGCTTCGAGAAGTGACGTCGGTTTGCGTCATTTGTTGCGTTATTCGTTGCGTTGCTACGCCCGCGCATTCTAAGACTAGTGAACAGCCGATTCTTCTTCGGTTAGGCAGCCCCTGCAGAGCGGTCTGTGGCTCCGATGTTGTATGAGTGTTTGTTTTGGGGGCAGTGACCTGTAAGCGTCCCCACGATGGTTGTTAGGTCTGGACTTTGTATGTTCAACAGGCGACGTATCAGCCGCGGCGAGATGGTTAGTATCGCTGCTTTTCGCGGCAGTCAGTTGCCTGTGCCTATCGTTCATTGTGTTTACTCTGGGTCTGTCGCCGCATCCAGAAACATATCTGAGCGAAGGGGAGGGGGAGGAATTGACTTGGGCTTTCTGTTGGCATTACCGAACCCCTGGCCAACTGGCCAGTGGTCACTGGGAGGATACGCTATGTCTCCATGTAGTGTAACTCGGGTTTCTTCCGGTTACACTTTCAAGGGCTAGGCGACATTCGTATAATGAGCCTTGAATTACAATTGTGACTCTCTATGGCTCGTAAGTGTTGCCATGCTATCGGAGAGAATTCGTATGTTGAGGTCATCAATCTCTTGCCTTATGATAGCGTTGGCTGCTTCGGTTATGGCTGCACATTAACACTGGAAGATGGAAATGTGTATACCTTGTATTATTGAGATGTTGATATTGAGATCCAGCGAGTGTACCCCATCACCGGTTCGCACTTCGTTAGTCCCTGATTGATCTTTGTATTCCTCAAAAGTTTGTATGTGATAGCTTTTAAAAAAAAAAAGGTTTTTTGGGGATCTTGTCACACGGGGCGGCTATATAGGGTTTCGTGTACTATAGCTCTATCCAAAATAGATGCGTGAGTGTTTCTGGTGATAGGTTGACAAACAAGGCACATCCAAACATTACATTAGGCACTGCCCACATTTTGGTACTTAGGATGATATATTTTACCATAATCATTTATTGTTATTCTCTCTGTATTCCAGGTAAGCCGCGAACTAGAACGAGGCAGTCAGGACGCTAAATATTACCAGGAAGCGGTGACGCCGCGTCATCTTGCCAACTTCAGACCGTTCAACCTCGAGGAGTGGTGGGCTCGTCGCCTACTTCAGAGCATAAACCGCAGCAAGCAACGGTCCTAGGTTTCTGTTTCATTTTGTGTGACATTTGTTATAATCGACCGTAGCGAGGCAAGAAATTTAGAGAATAAAAGTTGGAGTTATCCAACACATAAGGGTGCCTACCGCAATAAAATGACAGCTAATAAAATCATCTGTCATGTTGGTAATCTCTCTCTCTCAGACCTTACACACATTCATAACTCAATTTATCTTATGGGATTATAAATGTCTGAAAATTACTTATGTCACGATAGATTGAGAAATAATTACACACATTCTGCTATATCTCTATACCACGTCTCTACCGTATGTCTCGCTTTTGCTAGGGTTGACTGTAACTAAATTGTATGTCTATTCAAAGAAGTGGGTCACTCTATTCTTAAAAAAACTGATGTATGTATCAACAGCATGAATAACCACTTTAATTTTAAAATAGGCCTAAAGTAGCATCAAATAATGCACATACTTTTTTTTTTTATTAAATAGAAAGACAGATATTTCATAATAGCAATTCTCGGCATCTAAAAAGGCCATTTTGTATGAATCATATATTATGATTTTGAAAACTTTCTACTATTTCTAAACTTCGAATAGGCGTGTACTTAATATGATAAATCTAGGTAGAGTGACCCAGTACGTCGTCAGAATTTGTGAAGGAGTTAATGTAATATTTCATTGATATATTACAAAGTCCTGTTGATTTTATTTGTATGTTTAGAACGATTTTTGTATTGTATTTATTATTTTATATTATAATTGCAAATGAATATCTTTTGACAGAAGAACTGACCGGCGACTGAAGCTAATAGCTAAGTAATATTTCTGGCCATCAACAACAAAACGAAAAAGTTTTATTTACTTTTAAAATAAACTAAAATCACTTTGTTTACCTCATTAGCGCATGTGTGTTCTTATTTCAAAAGCAGATATTTGTTTTACAATCGGACATTATTACAATAGCAATATTTAGTACATATATACTTAGATTTCATCATTGATTTTAGTATGTTTCCTTTCCCTCCGGTTATGTGAACTGTTTTATTTTATTTCAGTCCTTATGTCTTTGATTTTGAATTTCATAACTATAAATAAGTAGCCTAGATATTAATACCTATTTTAATCAGTTCTCTGAATGCAATATTTGAATAATCAGCTCATAGGCACTTATGCCTTGGACACATCCTGTAGCCAAAACGAATTGGCCTCACTCAGAGATTATATTCTATAGTCTATGGTTATATCTACCAGTTTGTAGTTTTTAGTACAGTACGACTAAAATAGTGTGTGACACGATAGTACGTGTTGTGATCAATTTGTTTGTTTTAGATCGCAATCGCATTGTGAATATTTCAGTCTCACTTATATTGCGATTATGAAATAGAGGCCTGGGGCCTTACCACAAGCCCTTAGTAACATTAAAACAGTACTACTCGTGGACCGGAAGAGACAACGGACGCTATACAATTTCAAATTATCTTTATTGATGCGAATGTATAACGTTGTCACCGCGAGTGGTACTGTTTTTAAATTACTTTAAGAGCTTGTGGTAAGCCCCCTGCGGTCTTAGAGAATAGTTTTATCGAGACGTTATAAATAATTTGTTACAAAAATGTTTATCTATTTAGCATCACCGAATAGTAGTTTTTAGAAGAAGAGCAATAAAATAAAATGAGGTTTACTAGTTGACATACACGACGGTCGGGAAACATTATTTATAAAAAATGTATTCAATGTCATTAGGTGATCTATAATGTAAATAGGTTAGCGTAAAAAGGTATGTATCTATTTTAATTTATATAATAAGATTATTTTGAGTAAACTAGAATCGGCTAGGTATTCGTTTCAATCACGACTTGTTACATAAATGCTTTTAGAAATTATGACTTAAGTAATGTATTTACACTGAGACTTCATTGACGTGATTATTGTATGGATCTCATTTTGTATTTGTAGGTATTTGGTTTGATTTTACTGTAACTATCGCCTGTTTTTTTTTATTTCGAGTATAATTATGTAATTAACTAAAACTACTAAACTCTTTTTAAACTACTTCTGTCTTATCCTAAGGTGAATTTCCGTGGGTCACGTCAGTTGGCTATACAATACACGCGTACAGTCGTAGCTCAGTTGGTAGTAGCTCTGCCTCCTGCGCTGTGGGTTCGATTCCCATCCAAGACAAACATTTGTTCCGTGTTATAATGTATTTATTTTTATTTACAATAGTGCAATGTAATTTTTATTAGTAATCTAGGATCTAGACTCTAGCTAGACCCACGGAAGTCTACTTTCTTACAGTGTACGTACACCCAACCCTCTGTGTTTACTATTAATATCTATTTATACATAGAATAACACAGTTACTCAAAAAAAATTGTATACCCGAAAGTTTTTGCATAACATACGTATTCATGAAACCGTTGTTATAATGACATACCATTTTTTATTTTCTTTTTATAGACTTTTCTGTTTGTATGGTCGGAATATATTCTAAAATAACTGAACAGATTTTGATGGGAACTGTAACATCTAATAGCGTAAGTCCCAAGTGAACGGATGTGTAATTTTTTATGTACGTTAAATTAGAAATCAAATCATTGATGAAAACGTATTAGTCGCACACGAGTACAGTTACTGAATAAATAAAGTTGACTCGAGGCGTAGTTACAGTAATCAAAACAGTAAAATCGTGTTACGACTAAATTTTAATTCATACAGGGTGAACTCCCAAAAACTGAAGACACGAATGCCCCTATTGAAAACCAATACTTAATCCTAAAGGATGTATAACTTGTTACTGTATTTTTGTATAGATACAAAAAGACAAAAAAAAATTGTATTTATTCAGAAATCTTATGTTAATTAACTGAATCCAAAGTGAAAATTTACTATTGCATTCAGGCAACCTGACTTTCTAAAAGTGCCAAATTATAAAGTTGATAAAGCCACTTTTGTTTACGTTTTTTTCGGGGATCAAGATGATCTGAACACCATGTTTCAGTTTTCGGGAGTGTTTCTAATTCACCCTGTATAACAGATAACCATTAATTTTATACGGGTCATTATCAATATTATCTTTATTTGATTTAGACGGAATGTCTGTCGCGACTATGATTAACGCGGTTGAAACTGCCGGCTTAAATAAATAAAGACGATAAAGACACATGTAAAATTAATAGGTTTGTGTACTAATCACGAAAGTTTGAAAGGTATAATAATATAACAGATAAAATTAATATTAACATTCCAACATGTATTAAATTCACGCCTGTACTTGTGACTATAAATACGTTTTGAGTGATGCATTTCTGTAAGATTATGGATTTGAATAAAACAATTTTTATTATTTGAGCATTTTTCTCATAAGATTTAAGAACAGGTTTTTTGGCGCAAAATTAGGGTTCCGCACTTGAACTTAAACCTTTTTATATACTGGGCCATATTACTGACTAAATAAGCTGCAGTTTTCCTATATTCATTATATATAAATAGACCTTTGCAAAGAAGATAGAGAGTCCTGTAACCTCTATCTACTGTCTCGATAACCAAAATTAACCTTTGGAAAGAAGATGAGGGAACAACATTTTTGGCATAACCGCACTGGTTGTGCTACTAATTTTAGAACCATATTTGACCTAAACTTTAAAAAAGTAAACCTTCGTAGTTCACAAGAGCAGTAACGAGGGTTCCTTACTACTACTACAAAAATGTTTAGTACTTGTCAAAGGACAGACAAACAGTACACCGCTCCCGACCCGTAGTAGGTACACCCGCCACAAGAGTGTTCTAATAACAAAACAATCCCGTCTAAGTGCGACATAAACCCTAAATCGTAATAGTCACGTACGAGTACAGACAAAGACCTACTGACCCAACTATACTAGTCAACACCCAAATCAGGAACAAATACAGATCATGCAAATCTTTCTCTCGCCGCGGGGGGTTTAACCTCTTACGTCTGTTGGCCAATCGCTTACTACGTTATGTAGGTCGTTATGAAATGAATAAAATGAAATGAAATGAAATGAAATGAAATGAAATGAAATGAAATGAATGAATGAAATATATATTTATTGGGAACAAGAACATAGGTTTAACAAACAGTCAAAAAAACGGTGATGCCTGCAGAAGTGCTAGACTGTGTCGCAGACACCAACGCCCTCCTCTCGATACAGAGAATAAAGGTTCCAAATAAAACTAAATCAAAATGGTAAAAATGTTTCAAGGGTAAGAGTATGAGTGTAAGTGTGTGTGTGTGTGTGTATGTGAAGTGATAGTGGCGATTCTGTTATCTCGGCAAGCGTACTAAAATTTAGTAAAATACGAACGATATAAATCTGTTCACTGTTAGCTCAAATTTGGCGTTTAGTGTGATAGTCTTAAAATTAAAGTGATGCTTGATAATTTAGTTTTTTTGTTTGGGCCGAGTCTAACCGGACAAGACGAAAAAAGTGATAAAACCGCATTATTTTGAAAACCTTGGATGGAACTTAAAAAGAAACTGTCTTTAATTTATGTAGCTAGTATGATTATCTAACGAGTTATCTAAACTGTTTAGCTATTCACAGTTTTGAGTAAAAACGAAATTAGTATTTTGGAAGAGCCAACTTAGGAAAATAAATCTAATCATAATCATAAATAATCTAATCAGAAAAGTTTCACTAATCGTGTTTCTGTCTATAATTTATAGAGAAAAAACGATTCTGCATTCATCAAAAAAAATATTAAGTACTCGTTTTATGATAGTAATTTTCCTATTTTCATGTGCATACTTTCTATTTTAAGACTACGCTAATTTAGAATTATACGTAAACGGCTGTAGGTACTCGTCTATAACTAAATTTGAGTCAGTTTGTCGAGACAACAGAAATGCCACCACTGTGGTATGTATTTATCAACTTACATAGACATTTCCGCCTACGCTCGTCCTTTATGAAACCGCACTTGAGTCTGCACAGTAGAATTCATAACACGCTATGGTCGTACGTCAAACAAACTGAAAGCTGTTGTATTTACGAGTATGTACGGAACCAAGCCTCAAGGCTTAGCGACAAGTTGCGCTAATGAGTTGGGAACTTCGCTTCGAACAAGGGGATTTACGCTTTTTTCGGAAGTTTTTCTTTCATGACCATTATAATGTATGATGACAGTACCAAAACTTTCAAAAACATCTAACAGCCTGCTGTTAGATTGCTTAGTTCTGATAAAAAAATAAATTGCTACGTGGCCTCTACGCTATGTTCTACGTCGTAGTAGGCTCTACGGCGTAGTCTTATCATCGACTACACGATGGACCACATAGATCGAGCTACGTAGTCTGTGTTGTAACCATTAGATAAAAATCTATCAGCCTAGTAATATATAGGTCGTCCTGATGCCTATTAGCGCAAACGAAAAGCTGTTAATTTATCTAATCGCGGCAAGTCCCAGCTTAATTAGGTGTGAACAAAGCGAAGTGCGATGAGTCAAACCGCTGTCTTATCGGAGTGTTAATCCCGTGCATCCGAGCGGAGGACTTTCGAGCTCCACTGAGAAATTCTGCTGGCATCGGTTCTTGGCATTTGCCGATCATTTGTTTCTCATGCTTTTGGTTAGCGCTAACGTTTGCGATTGTTCTTTGAGTGTGTTTGTGCTTGATAGTAGATAAAATAACTTTTTTTATTGAATAATTAAATGAAATAATTGACAACTGACAAGACGGGTAGTCAGAGCCATTTTGTAGTAGTTAGCACTCCATACGTGACAAGCTGCACGGCCGTCGCCGTTTTTTTATCATTTACCTAAATGTACATAAGTGCAATACAAAAAAAATGTGTTTTTAAACGGTAGAGGAAAACATCAAGAGTAAACCGATATATTCCAGAAGCCAAAAGTTCGAAATTAAATTAAATTCTTGCACCATGAGCTATCACCGTAGGCCTCAAGTACCACCATGCTTCAAATAGGTTATTGATCTAACCTAGATAGAACTAGTTGTATCCGGAACATCCCAGTTAATGTAAACACTAGTAGTAGGTACGACAACGTCCGTCACTTATAATTATTAGATACTAGCGACCCGCCCCGGCTTCGCACGGGTAGCATGTTATTATACATATAAACCTTCCTCCTGAATCACTCTATCTATTAAAAAAACCGCATCAAAATCCGTTGTGTAGTTTTAAAGATATAAGCAAACATACATACATACGCGGGAAGCGGAAAGCGACTTTGCTTTATACTATGTAGTGATTTGGACTGCACTGTCACATTTCTGGATATTTGACCACTGAAAGCACATCGCCAAAGATCGTGAGGACACCATAAAAGTGTCTATCGCAGACATAAGGCGGAGTGCACACTACAACTCCAAGAGTTCTGATCAAAACTGATGTCTTCGACTCATAAGTGACTCATGTGGATGGTGCTGAGAGACACGCCTTTAGTTTATTAGTTGTCTATGTAACCATTTTTATTTGTATATCGTTATGTTACCATTTTGTTACCATTCTCGCTCATTTGTCTCTTTGCTCTGTTCTATAAGTCACAATTAAAATCTTTTTCTTTCTTTCTTTACAAGCTGGGGTTGTTAATTTAGGATCTAATAAAGGCAATCGATCAAAGGCACAATCTTTTCTTATGGTAATTTATATAAATAAATCGCGGTATAGTTTGAATTGTGTGGTACTCATCCTGTGTACATCTGTACATACCGACTCTTAATTATTACCAATATTGTATTCAATTAACATTATCAACAATATGAAGTGCAGGTATGTCTGGGATGTATTATAAAATTTATAAATGCGAGTGTTTGTGAGGATGTTTTGATGTTTGCCGCAGACGGAACCTAATAAATTAACGAGCCTCATTAGGGTGGATTTATATTAGTCCGGGCCGTGCCCGGGGTGTGCCGTGTACGTGGCCTCAACGGGACACGGATTTGAAACGTGACATACATTTTGTATGAAGCAGTTTATTAAACAGTGCCTGATCCGTGTCCCGTTCGGGCCCGTCTACTAACTAAAGGCTCCAGCCCGGTCTAATATAAAACTTCCCTTATACTGCGTGGCTATTTATGTAGACTGTGAGAGCAATGCAATAATTGGTGCGAGGATGGAGTTGGCTTTATATTTGACTTTCATCAATTTGGGTCACTGTGTGTCTTCAGCCTAACGGGCGCCCCATAAAATGTCTATCGTAGTCTTTACTGTTCATTAGTGTGTCCCGATAAAGGGCTCAGTGTGTAAGCTCCTTTACGGCCTGCCTCATTACACTCCGCCTATTTCTTTTACTTATTCTGAAGCTGAAGTCGGGAACCTCTGATGGAAATGATTTACTTAGAATATAAGTAGGTGGGTATATCGTATCTATACTATCTATACTAATAATATTGTAAAGAGGAAACATTTGTATTTTTCTATGTTTGTAACGATTTCAAAAATTCTTATACCATTAGAATGCTACATTATCTCTGAGTAACATAGGCTAATGTATTACTAGAAAACATTAAGAATCTCTACTAAAAATGCCATAAAATCTATTACACACCCGTGCGACTCCAAATCGGACTGCTAGTATTTGATAATTAGGTACCTAACCGTCTTTTCTTAGGAATTGATATTTATCGATACTTATATAGAAATGTACGAGAATAGAATGATGTGTCTTCCTGTGATGGTTACAAAGTTATTTGATAATAGGTGCTTACTAGGTACATTACTTTTATTTTAGAAAATTTTGATGCCGCGGTTTGCCTATGAACAATCAATTTAAAATAAATAAATCTAGTTTTATGTAAACCTAGCAGATAATTTTGTATTAATTAGGGAAAATAAAACAAATTCAATAAGTCTTGCTTCATTTTTATTATCGTAGTATGTAAATCTACTTATTGTAAACTAAAAACGTTATTCAAGCTAAGTCATAACTTCGGGATCAATCGGATATTTTTTTGCATTTTTTATTTTGCCTAGTAATAAATATTATTCATCATAATCGAGTCCATTTACTAGCCGTTCATCGTCTTTTTGTACAATCGTAAATTAGGTCTGATGCAGTGTAGAGACAAAATTAGTCCGCCATTATTGAACATAATCTGTAAAATTATTAGATAGACAACTCATCGTGGTAAATCCACTCATAAATTATTTAATCTAGAAACTAAATAACATTGTATGCAGAAATTATAAAAATAATTAAGATATTTATACTTTTATAGTTTCTAGGCAATGGAAGAATTTTTTCTTCGTCTTTGTATAGTTTTAAAAATATATTTTAGGCAAATTACTGATTAACAAACACTGAATAATGTAATGATATTGCGTAGGAAGGATCAACGTGTCTGAAATATCAAAGAATGTGAAAGCACCTAAAATACAGCCCACACTTTCGAAATAGTTTAGATTTCAGTATTGTTGTTGAAATTTGCTCTTTGTGGAGTAGGTAGGTAGTTTATGGCTTTTGCTAACAAAGGAGAAGCAGTTATTAATTTAGCAATTATAGAGGCTGGGTAAAGTTTATATTTATTTTAACGACTGGCTTTAGGAGTTCATAAACATAATTGTTCTCTGTTAATCTTTATTTCTCAGTTTTTTCGCGGTTTTTATCGGTCTCGGAAGAATATCTCAGAAACACAAAGTCAACGATTTTGCATAGAAAAATGCGAGTTATTACGTTTTATCTATATTATTCATATTTTTTTCATCATTTATTATTGTGTGTATATCTAAGTATATGTTTTATTTTGATTTAAACCAGGAAAACTGGCCGCTTTATCTGTTAAAATTGCGAAAAATTTCCGACGGGATTTTCATTATTGAATCCATAGGTACTGAGTATAAACATAAATGAAGGTCTCATTGCATCAGATCTAATGAGTTCTTGTCATATTCCTAGGCATCTGCCGCCGGCGGTACCGACTGCGCGGTAGCCACACTGGTGGCGTTAGACACGGAGTCAGGGTCCTGTTCTCGGACGCCCATCCAGGGGATCCTCTTTGTCAGCTCCGCCCTGCAGTTATTACAAGATTTTATCACACTAATATTATAAATGGATCTGGTATTTTGTGTTGGGCCACAGTCACAGAACGCCGCCACCGAGATGCGGACTGCATTTTTCTTATTTTTTATATTAGAGAAAGCCGTGTTGGCCGAGTGGGAGGTACTTTGACTTTCAATCCGAAGGTCGTGGGTTCGAATCCTGGCCGTGCATCAATGGATTTCGGGGTAATGTGGGTATTGAGCCAAACGTGATTTTTGGACGTGCCTCTGACTAGCCCCTTTAGACATTCTCTAGGATCTCGGCGCTTTGAGATCTGACAGTATATCTATATCTACCCTACTTGGGGATTACATACATTTTAAGGATTAGAATAACTAACCTGTATCTTGGGTGATTTATCGCGTAGACCCATGGATCAATGCAGGAGACCACCTTACAGCACACAGCGGGCACCATAGTCGCAATCGGAGTCAGGAGGGCCCTGTATAATAAAACAATAACAATTAAAAACTCACATAATAGGTATCTACTTATCTACAACACTAGTTTTTAATTACCAAAAAAAATAATAACGTATTGTCAGTGTCTGTTACTAATTAAATTTAAGTAGTTAAAACTTAAATTAAAAAATTCAAAATAATATCCTTAAAAAAACACAATATTTAGTTAACCGTTTATTCATACGCACCTACCACATAGCTACTCATATTTTCACGATTCTATCCATTCATAAATAGCTCGCCGTCTCCGTTGTAATTTGTGTAGTATTTTCTAGTACTGAGACCATAAATTAGTGCCAATTTTCGGTTAAAAAGAAACCTCGATAACTTTGTGATAGTGCAATAATAAATCATGCTGACAGTGCTCAGATCATAAGAAGCTTCTGCTGCAACGGTCAATTTTTTTTTTCGGTATATTAAAACTATTATTTTATAAGCACATATATCATAGTTGGAAAGGAAAGTCGTGCTACGAAAATTCGTCGTAGTATTCCGGTTTTTCTTACCAAACGATGGAGTGACAACTGTTCGAAACAGCCAATATTCTTGACAAAATAAATTTCAAAGTTCTAATAAAACTTTGCAAAACTCTCCGTCGAATTATTTCCAGTCCGAGCGGAGAATGTTTGCGAAGCTTAGCATTCGAACGCGATCAGGAATACTCTTGGAGCATTGCACCAATGGAGATCAGGAACACACATTTTTCAGCTACTGATATTAGGTTTCGCTGTATAAGATGACATCAATAATGCAACTGTTTTAAAAAGTATGGCGACAAGACAAGTTTTGCACTGCGAGGACGGTTTTAATATTACTTTATAGTTTGTATTTAAGCTTGATATTTTAAGTGTTTGCTTTGTTCATCATATTTTTAGGGTTCCGAACAAAGACCTTTATATGCGACTTTGTTCGATTATCCGTCCATCCGTTAGTCAGGACTAATTATCATAGCATCTAATCGACTTCAAATTTAAAATTGTTATTTTCAAAAACACCATAAAGGTGAAGTTTTAAAGAAGGCTACGAAGACAAGTGGGGTATCATTTGAAAGGGCTTAATTTGCACATTGTAGAATAATTTATAATCTGGGGGCACGGCAGTGCACCCGCCAAATCGAGCAAAAAAAAGCATCCTTTTCTCGAAGCAGTTCATTTATATTTATGTCGCATAGGTTTCACGCATTATTCACCAAACTTCAGAAAGAAAGTACTTACTAGTAGCCGAAAACACATTTGAAATCATTGATTGCACATCCATTGGTGAACGCTCCGATGCAATACTCCCCAAAACGCCGGCCAAAAGTTATTGAGCTATTTCCATAAAGCACTTGGTAAGGAGGCTTTGTGGGATCTTCCACGTTTTATTACTAGATTCGAGTACGTTTGATCGAAGAAAATGTTGATTCCGAGTATCTTATTAGTTCTAGAGCGTTTGTCGTGAACAAGCTCAATCGTTTTCTGATCGTAGCCGATCTTTGGAAGGAACGAGTTAAAGTACCTAAGGTTTTTATTGGTCTTTTACTAAGTCAGCACCTCGTTTAAAAGGAATTGAAAACAATTTTACAACCAAGAATCTTACGAGTCCAAACAGATGTAATAAATGTGAATTGTGATTAAATTAAAAGTACCTACATCTACTGGTACTATGTCAACGAAAATATGAGCAGCGGGTCGGTTGTACAAGCATCACAGGCAACGATTTTTTCAACGAAAGAGTATACGCTATATCACTACATAGTATAAAGCAAAGTCGCTTTTCGCTTCCCGCGTCTGTATGTCTGTATGTATGTTTGCTTATATCTTTAAAACTACACAACGGATTTTGATGCGGTTTTTTTTAATAGATAGAGTGATTCAGGTAGGTTTATATGTATTAAACCCGTGCGAAGCCGGGGCGGGTCGCTAGTTTTACTAGAAAATGTAATTTCGTGTAAAATGTGCTTTGTAGAATCTTTTATTTTAATTAACATCCAATTTTGGTTTTTAGTCAAATTGTTGTCATTCTAGTCAAGAGAGTAGTTCAAGAGATTAGTATGTATACTACTATAGCGCATTTGCACAAGGGGACATTTGCTCCGCGATATTGTTGTGAGGGACATCGCGCGACATCCACGGCTCGGGGTCTAATAGGGAACTGAAAAAAATTTTTTAATATTCGTTTCAAAATTGCATCATCACTACATAGTATAAAGCAAAGTCGCGTTCCGCTTCCCGCGTATGTATGAATGTTTGCTTATATCTTTAAAACTACACAACGGATTTTGATGCGGTTTTTTTAATAGATTGAGTGATTCAGGAGGAAGGTTTATATGTATAATAACATGCTACCCGTGCGAAGCCGGGGCGGGTCGCTAGTTTCTAATAAAGTTTTGAACGATGGAACGACCGTAATTACTTGACAATCATCAATGTCCGTAATCCTACTTAAAAATCAGTTCAAACTTTCGTTTTCAGTTTCCGAGTAAACCTCAGACGCTACGTACGTGTCCCTCGACAGTCGCGGGGACATATCCCGCGACTACCAATACTCCTGAGTACAAATCACTACATAGTATAAAGCAAAGTCGCTTCCCGTTTCCCGCGTCTGTATGTATGTATGTATGTTTGCTTATATCTTTAAAACTACACAACGGATTTTGATGCGTTTTTTTTAATAGATAGAGTGATTGAGGAGGATGGTTTATATGTATAATAACATGCTACCCGTGCGAAGCCGGGGCGGGTCGCTAGTACACTATAAAGTTATAGCTACAAACCTGTCACCAAAGGCACCAGTCATGGCTACAAAAGCATATGGCGTCCACGCGCAGACAAACAAAAAGAAGATGGTGAAGGCGACCTTCGCGATTCGAATCTCGATGCTCTTGCCAGCATCCTCTTTGTTGGCTGCGAGAGATTTGACGTTCATCTTCTTAGCTTGTTCTTGAAGCATGCGTTCGTGGAGGCGGACCTGTGTGGTTAAATAATAATAATTACTTTTAAAAAATTAAAAACAAAATTTCATCCCCTATTTTATCACCCAAATTGGTGTATGGTGGTATTATTTCCTCAAATCTAAATGGGAAATATAATCACCGACCTTAAAAATAATTATTAAATCGGTTAATAAACGACGGAGTGCTAGGATAAACATAAAAAATCTGAATTGAGAACCTGCTCTTTTTTGAGGTCGGTTAAAAATACTTAAGGCTTCTATTATTTGTTTGAATGGAATTGGAGAAGATAACAACAAAGATTATTTCTACTATGAAAATATTTACGTATAAAAACTAAAAAGAAAAACGTCGAAAATGTTTTAACCAATCGAGAAGTCAAGAGACGATATTTTAGTTTTGTATGTTTTATGAAGGAACAGTCTTACATGAATACAATTTTACTTACTTAATGTTATTTAGGATATTGTTTTTGGTACTTTACTTTAAAATTTATGTCTCGTTTACCCCTGTCCGGGGTAACTTTCAAACTTCTTGTGGTGTCACCCTTAACTAACTTAATGAACTATGAGAACCCATAACTTAATGAACTATGAGAATTTAGGTGAATATAAACTACTTATTCGCAGAACTCGCGCGGACCAAGTTTTAGATCCGCTTTCTCTACTGCTACTCGTAACTCTGTCTTCAGAAATGAAGTGAATATCGGATTCGGGTCTAGTAACTACCGAACCTAACAAAATGCCTGTAATATTATATAAGTATTTAGGTATATAAGTAATCTAACAGTTATCCTATTCCCAAAGCCAGCTTTGCTTATTTTGGGGATAGATGGCGCTGTGTAAAAATGTCCACCAATATTTATTTATGAATAACTAGCTGTCCCGACAGACGTTGTCATGTCAAACTTGCAATTTTAGAAGAACCTTCTTTTGACAATAAGGAATACAACAAAAAAAATATTTACAAGACCAAGGGAAATATGGATTCTTTTTTATATATAAGATTTGTAATTTGTACCTAACTATGATGGGTTCCGAGTAGTTGAAGACAAATTATATATTATTATTATTACCTATCTAATTATTTGAAAACAGTGTTTAGAGTCTTCTATCCTTGTTTTTTTGGGATTAAAAAAAAAATACAATATAGGAATGAGTGCGATGCTTATTTCCAAGTAATTCCCAATTACAGTAGACATCCTCTCGATCTCTAGAAGCTCAATCCTTGATCTTCAAGGATCTGAACGCCTAAAGGGTTTAGTCAAAAGCCTTTCCAAATATTAGGTACCTTTGGCACAGGCTCGCATTTTACAGCAGTTGGTGGGTATTTCATACGTGGAACGTTGCAAGCCCATCGTCTGTTATAAGAATACTAACGATGTTTTCCTTTACCGTTTTGAACACGTGTTATTAAAAGAAAAATAAATTGATGCACTCACGTCCTTCGGAATGAGATCGAGATATCTCCCGCTCGGCCAACTCGGTTAAAAATGTTTGAGTGTAAACAAATTGTTTTTGTTTTCACAAAACCAATTTATTTATACATAAGCCTTATCTAACCAAAGAGACGGAATCATTAAAATCTCAATAAAAAGATGCCATTTATTTCTTAGCGTCGTTTTTCAATTTAAGGCTCGATACAGGCTCAACTTTTATGAGTTATTCAACTTCCTCAAGAAGAAGTTTATGTAAGTTAGAAAAATCTTATAAAAATTATGGGGCCGTACGATCCAACCGTATGGTTCGAGTTCTAAGATGGAATTAAAGGTAATTTTCGCAAAATATTATTTTCATCCCACCATCTCGGAAAGAGTATTTTTTCTCTTCAATATCTGAGTGCAAAAGCCGTTTTTATTCTCTAGAGGATAAAGTAAATTGAATTTAGAACATCGTGTGCACTAAGTTTGTGAATTAAAAAAATCATTAAACCTATTTACTGCTACCTCTATGGTGCCGAATATATCATACAACTTTTTTTTAATTTGTTAAAAACTCAGACTCGGAACCTTCTTGGTGTTCTTCTTTCAATTTGCTTTGTACGCGGTTCTTTACGCGGCATTTTTTCACGTCATTATTAAGATTATTCTGCAATACTTACCTGTCATAATGTAGTAGTTAATACCTAAACTGAAATAAAAGTACCTATCTTGTGAATGTAAACGTTTTTTTTTTGCATTTAGTCATTTCCTCGCTGAGGTGGAATGAAAAGTTACGTGTTGCACTCGAGTGCAAAGATTTTTCACCTCGTGCTCTTTTGATTCCCTCGCTAACGCTCAGGATTCTAATTTTGAATCACTTGCTACGCTCGTGATTCAATTTTAGAATCCTTCGCTTGCTCGGTCATCAAAATTGAACACGCGGTTAAAAAGCAACTTTGCACTCTTGTTTAACAAATAACTATTATAGTTTATCAGCGATTGTAATCAACTTATAACAAAGCTTTTGTTACGTCGTAAATTTAGAAGCGTACCTACTCGTTACTGACAGATCTTTTTGAATTCACGAGATTTAATTAAAAAACGAAAAAAAGATTTTTTTTGGACAAATTACAATGAAATATTAGAATAATAGGATCATCAACCTTCTATTGCGGTGCATCATATCTCGCTGTTGCAGCATATAGCTGACTGGTGATCAATATTACCATTAAGTATGTAATTTTTTATTTAGTTTTAAGAGATTATGTTGACACAATATAAATTTATTCTTTCTTTCTTTCTTTCTATTCAAAAAGGCTTAAAAAAGAGTATAGGATCTACTTACACATTGTTAATACAAAATATAAAGAAAAGCCAAGTTTGATCGTGTAGACTCGCCCTAAATGTTGAATGATGTTGGGAAACCGGCTCCGAGTACCGGGGCGGCGGGTTTACGCAAAAATAAATTATTTCTGTGGCTTACCGCCGACCGTCCTATTTTATTTTGTGTAACATTGGAAAATAAATGTAGCAGAGTATGGATTGCTACGTTTGTAGGATTAGGCTGATCATCTGACCAAGCTGAGTGGAGGGGAGATGTACAAAACACAAAAGTTCCAATATCTACTAATAATATACGAATATCACTACATAGTATAAAGCAAAGTCGCTTTCCGCTTCCCGCGTCTGTATGTCTGTATGTATGTTTGCTTATATCTTTAAAACTACACAACGGATTTTGATGCGGTTTTTTTAAATAGATAGAGTGATTCAGGAGGAAGGTTTATATGTATTAAACCCGTGCGAAGTCGGGGCGGGTCGCTAGTCAATAATAAAATAATTGGATGTTTGAGTTTCACTGTCATAACGGCTGGACTGATCTGCACGCGACCATGGATATTGTAACCATGGCTATGTAGTCGATGATTGTAACATAGTCGAAACGTCGGGAAAGGTAAATTAAAGGTAAATTAGAGGTAATTACGTGATAAAGACTCGTGTCAAAATCTAAAATTAGAATAGATAAACCAATAACAGCATAAAGCTGCTAATATCGTCTCTTGATTTCTCGATTGATTGGTCGAAACATTTTCATCGGTTTGCTTTTTAAGACACTCGAATAACTATCACAATGAGGCACTCTTGATTTATTATATGTTTACTAGCTGTCCCGACAGGCGTTCTGTCAAATTTCAATAATCCTACGGAAAAAAAGCAATTTCTGTTTTTCCCGAACTTTACGCTGGATTTTCCAAAAAGCGGTATGCAATATTCTTTACGATCACATATTATACCAACCAAATATACATAAAAATCAATCGAACCGTTTCGGAGGAATGCGACCATAATCACCGTGACAGGAAGATTTTTGTTTCTAAGATACTAGCAGACCCGGGCACGCGTTGCTGTGTCAACAGAAATCGCCATCTGTTAGAATCTTTTGGAGCTAACAGATAATTGTGACTGTCAGATAAAAAACAAATAATTTGCAATAAAATAAATAAATTGAGATGTAATCTATCCTATCTTTCAAGTTAGATCAAACTGCACACGGTGTGCAAAGTTTGATTAAAATCAGTTAAGTAGTTTAGGAGTCCATCATGGACAAACAATGTGACGCGAAATTGATGTATATTAAGATATTTATATGTAAGTTTGAGAATGGACATCGCACATTTGGTCTAGCGTAGGTAAATACCCGGTGCAAAACTTTCCCAAAGTTATGTGGAGTCGCGGTCAAACAAACAGCACAACCTTATTGCATTTTATTGGTTCCACTTCGCTTCTGTTCTAACATAAAGCATGCATTCAACTGCAATAGCCTGCAGTGTATTGGAACTTAAACTTTATGATCAGGAAATAAAGTCCAAAACACGACCCAAGCTTATGACTTCGCTATCAAATAGTACCCACAACTTGTAACTGTGTCGGTTATTTTGTAGTTCAAATAAAGTTCAGTTATATACTCTATCGGCTCGCTGGATTTTTTTTAATCACGTCTATGTCACCTACGGTGCTATTAATAAAAATTTACTAATCCAAAGATCATCTGAGGTTACAGCAAGACTTGTTAATACCAGCCTAAAGTTGTAATAACTTCAGAGTAAAATAGTTATTAATAAACTCGGCGAAGTGTTGGACTAACAATACATTCCTTGCACTAGAGTAAAAGTAAAAAAAAATACATTTGGATGAGTCATTAGAATGTATAGCGTATCGCGGGCCTTGAGCGTGGAGACCGAATCCAGAAATTTCGTAACGAAATTATTTTCACGATCTGCGCATCGCAATACGCATGCGCTGCGCAAGCAGCGCATGCGTAATCGCCCTGCAATCTGGTGACTCATGTCATGCCTGCTTAGAGTGATTTTCGCATTCCAGCGCCATCTAGTTTAATTTGATGTTATTACGTTATTATAAGTACTTTTCGCGGTCTCATGCGACCGCTCGGAGTTTGAGAGGTAAGATGAAAGATGTTTGCAATTCCGCTGGCAGGTGGCGCTATTTTACCACTATCGGTAAAGTAAGTCGGTTAATAGGTGGTAGGTACTTCACATGATCGACTAAAAAGTTTGAAATTGAATTATTGAATTCATGTAGTTAGGTAAATAGGTACCTAGGTAGAAATTATTAATTTCAAATTAATTTCTTGTTCAAATCCTGGCCGTGCATCAATGGATATTTCTGTTCGAAAAATGTATATGTGCGTTACACGTGTTCATAACGGTGAAGGAAAACATCGTGAGGAAACCTGTTAGTATTCTTGAAAGCGGCGACCGGCTTGCAACCTGTTACGTGTGGAATGCTAACTACGTAGTTAGGTTAATAGGTAGGTTACGAGATATTATGAATTATTTTTATATTTAAGTGGGACTCCCGTACAACAAAGGTGATTTTTTTGCCGTTTTGATATAGTACGGAACCCTTCGTGCGCGAGTCCGACTCGCACTTGGCCGGTTTTTTATGTATAGGTAATACACAATATATGATATTATCTATAATATAAAAATAAGTCGGGTTTTCCTTCCTGACGCTATAACTCCAGAACGCACGAACTGATTTCCACGGTTTTGCATTCGTTGGAAAGGTCTCGGGCTCCATGAGGTTTATAGCAAAGAAACTTCAGGAAAAATTTCAAGAGAAAAGCAGGAAAACAGGAACGGGAACGGGAACATAACACAGCATTTGTTAATTCTAAAGCGATACGAAGTTCGCCGGGTCAGCTTGTATCTATATAAATGTAGGTACATTGCGCGAAATTCGATGATCAAACACTTAATATCGTTATTTTTGTTCAAATTTTTTGAATGAATAATTGTTTTGGTGTTCAATGACACTATTAATACCTAAATATTTATACCTAGATATTTTCTTTTTATAGAGAAGAAAAGCATAAAGAGCTAAAAAAAGAGCTAAAAAGAAAAATAAATTGTGAACGTCAAAGAGCATAATATTATCAGCGTCAGAAAGATTTGAAGAAAAATTAAGAAAAAAAAAATACTAATGAAAAATTAATACTGCATAAATAAAATAAATAAATAATTATAATTACATAAGTTGATAATAAATGTTATGCAATAGCTTTACCGCGGCAGTCTCCGAGTGCCACACGTCTTTTTTTATCTATTCTTTTCTCAAACGATTTCTCTGTTGCTTATGTGATAGGACAGCTAAACCTTCAGTAACAGCATATATTGCGTCATCTGTCACGGTGAATGGTAAAACCTGATTTTTGTATGAAGAATTATGTTTTTCGTTTATGGTTCTCGCAAAGGCGCTTAATAAGACCTTAAAAAAAATCTGTCTCCTCTTACACCGTGACTGGTGACAAATCATCCCCCAATCGGGCCTCTGGTGACAGCGCAATACAAACAATCGAATCACAGAGATAACACCAAACATCAATCCACAAAGAAAACACTTTTCCGTCTACATTTCGCGATTCAAAAACTTGGAAGTTTGAACTCGGCAAGAGTTCGCTCAAAACTTCGACACCTCTCGAAATGTTTAAGGAAAGAGCCCCGGATCTCTTGGAAACGGAGAATGTGAAAAAGCGGAGATGTTATTTAAATAGATTTTTCTATGTTATAAAAAAAAGTTACGTCCCCTCAATCCTCAGATCTTCCAAATCTCTTCTTTTCTAATGCTCATCTCCACCAAAGTTTAAGTCCATGTTTATCTCTCTAGGACGAACTTACCTATGTCAGTTTGGGAATGTCATCGCTAAATGTGTCCTAAATAGCTAGGCTTACACCTAAAGTTGTGCAGTTGGACATAGGTATACGAATACTATGTTTGTATTAAGGTCGTGAAATTATGGCAATAACATAACGGTAAACGTTATTTTATTGATCGCAACTTTAAGGATAAGCTGGTAATGGACAGGCAGGTCCCAACTTCGGGAACACTTGGATGTAATTATCAATTTTAAACAAACCGAAAATGTCCGATTTAATTTAGCGGATGGACTTGGAAATTGTTACTGGGTTTCTGGTTTTCGATTACTCGCAAGAACATTTGAACTATTTGAACTATTTAATATTAACATTTAGGATTGGTCGTGTGGAAAAAATTAAATGGAAAAATAAAATAGGACGACTGATCCCCAAGTACTGTAGGCGTCAGATCTCCAGATGCTAAGACTCTTGAAGATGTCTAAAGGGGTTAGTCAGAGGCACGTCGAAACTTTACATTTGGCACATGCCAAACCAAACGTATGCAAACGTTTGGAACAAGCGTTATATCATCTAGTTTGTGATACGGTTGAAAATGATCCCTAAATTTGAATGTGAATGAATCTAAGTAGTTTTAGGGTTTAAAAAGTCTACATGTAGTAAGCGGCAAACAAGTTGAGCCCTGACTAGGCTGCGCACAATGAAGTTTTCATATGAATCGCGTTTTGCGCAGCTTAATAGATACAAATAAGCTCATTGTAATGGTTGTGACCTAGATGTTACCTATACAAGATCCATAAAGAAATATTTACTAGATAAATTCACATTTACATTAAAAGGATAGTATATTATGATAGATTATTGGCTATATATTATTATTATTGGCTGGCCTCACAGCTCAGTTGGTAGTAGCTCTGCCTTCTGCGCTGTAGGGTATGGGTTCGATCCCCACCAGTTATAAACATTTGTGTGATGAACATAGATGTTTGTTCTGTGTCTTGGTGATATGTACAATATGTATGTATTTACAAAAACAAGTATATATTTATTCTATCAGTTATCTGGTTTCCATAGTACAAGCTTTGCTTAGTTTGGGGCTAGATGGCGCTGAGTGAAATGTCCACCAATATTTTTTTTAATTTAATTATTTATTAAAGTAGTAGATAGTTTTAAAATTGGAACTGTGAAAAACCCTATCTTCGGAAGAGGGCGTTGATGTCTGCGAGACAGTTTTATATTTCTGCAAATATCATATTTTTATCATTATTTTTAATTGGTTATTATTGTTTTTGGTTAGAAATAAGTTTAAAAAAATATCTATTTATGTAGCAGAACTACAGTTTGAAAAAGACAGCTTTTACTGGAGCTATCGCAAGTCGATTCTATTATGTGCTTATTAGTGAGAGCTTGAATCTGGCGAGTACTCGTATGTAGGTTAAGTTCTCAGCCGCAGAATTTCCATGAATTCCATTTGTACCACGAATTACCTTGCCTGAACAGTCAAACAAATTGCGTATATTTAGGTCACCGTTCTTGGAAGACTGTGTATGGTATCTTAGTATAACTAGTGCTTTCTTATATTATACCAACCGGTATCGGTAGGATAGCGAAGTCGTATTTTGCGTTTCACAAGTTTATTTTGGCAGTTACGATCTTTCACGATATTTGCACGTGGCTCTGACTAACCTTTTAAACCATCTTGAAGGATCTAAGCGCCCTGAGATCTGAGAGTATGTCTATCGTACTTGGGTATTACAGTCGTGATCCTATTTATTTATTGTTTTTTAAGATCTACGGGCGTCCGTAAAGTATAAAAATCCATATTAAGGTGATATGTGAAATGTTTGGTTTTTTGTATGTGCTGAGTCTATCCGGATAAGACGGAAAAATGATAAAACTGCATTATCTTGAAAACCATCAAACTTAAAAAGAAACTGTCTATCATTTACAATATAAGTAAACAATCTAAGCCGGCGAACTTCGTATCGCTTTAGTTATTCTGCTATTCGGGACGGATACAAATCCAACAAAACAAAAATTAGAAAAATCGGTCCAACAGTTCTCGAGTTATAAGTGTTGTAACAAACCCGACTTTCTTTTATATAGTAGATGATGATAAACAGTTTCTTTTTACTTAAATTTTCTAACGAATTATATAATAGTAATGAGAAGACTGTTTAGCTATTCATAGTTTTGATTAAAAACAAAACTAGTGTTTTTGAAGAGCCAACATTGGAAAATAAATCTTTCAACATTGGAAAATACAGAAATACAAGCTCCTGGCGTAATAACCGTAAGTATTTAAATCTAAACTATCGATAAAGTTCATTGCAAAAAATTATAGGCCCCAAGCTGTGTTTTTTGCCTGATTCTTCTAGGCTTGGTCGCGAGGAACAGGCGTAGCTTCACCTAGCTCCTAAGACGTTTCAAAGTAATCCTTGTGATTTTATTGAATCAAATGCCTTTTAACTTTGTTCTACCGCTATATTATCAAAGAAATTATATTTTTCGAATTGTAAATTTAACCATAGGTTGGTTAAATTTAAGTACTCTCGCCTCATTTTTCATTCGATTGATCTACAAAGAGGTAAAAAAATCCTCTCTTTCCTCAAATCTCTGGTGATTTAACGAGGTTGATAATTAAAACTGATTGCCTCTTCCTTTCGCTTTTCTTTAACCGGAAACGGGACTCGTTAGGCCTTGTTTTTATAAAATACGTCAACCGTCATAAACCTGTGAACAATAAATAATTCAATAGACACTGGCGAATGTTTTTAACCGACGGAAAACGGAGGAGTTTCTCAAATCGACGCGTATGTATATATTTTATTTATCTTTTTACCGATTTTAATGTTTTTTTTTCTATTCTAAAAATAATAGTCCCAAGTTGATCTCATTTAAATTATATTAATGTAGGACTAATAGTTACTTCATAAAACTTAAAAACTAATATTGTCCCTTGACTTTTCGATTGTTCGAAACATTTTCGTCGGTTTTCTTTTTAGTTTTTGAAACGCAGCCCCGAACTTAGTAAAACTATGGGATGGAAACCATCTAGCTAGATAATGACTGCTCAAAATCTTTCTGCGTCGACTTAGGTCTGTATATTTATAAAAAGTATCGCCGTGTATGCATTGCATACATACCCCAATGCTTGTGTCCACACCGTGAGCCTAGCGCGGTGGTGGCGACGAGTGCGATGTGTCAAACATATTAAGACGAGTAATTCATTTTTTTTATGAATGCAGAATCGTTTTTTCTCAATAACCGCAAAACATACAGTTTTATTTTTTATGACAAAGATAACTTATAGATTTAATTTTGATAAATTATAGACAGAAACACAATTGGTGAAACTTTTCTCGATAGATTTATTTTCCAAAGTTAGCTCTTCCATAACACTATCTATGTTTTTACTCAAAACTGTGAATATCTAGTTGATTTTTATATAATTCGTTAGATTACTATTCATACTACATAAATGAGAGACAGTTTCATTTTAAGTTTGATGGTTTTCATGATAATGCGGTTTTATCACTTCTTCCGTCTTATCTGGGTAGACTCAGCCCATACAAAAAAACAAAAATTACAAACGCGCCATCACTGCACTGTAGACGTAAAGGCGCGTTTCATATGTTTGATCTTATCGCCACCGCGATAAGCTCGGCAATGTGGATGAACACTGTTATATGACGTTTTCCGTTTCTACAGCGTTATTTTGGAAAGTTACATTGATTTATGTCCTTTTTGTTTACTGTTAATTAAAGGCAATGCCATATTTTGATGTCGTAATAACCTGTATTTCTAAACCTGCGTTGTCTTTGCAACTTATTGACTAACAGCTTCGGCTTCGTACGTGTACCTAATTTGACCCAAAATGAAATAAGTCTAGGAAAGTTCGAATATACTGCCAGGCAGATGTGGTAGAATTTTACATTATGTATTCGATTATCCATGTTAAAAACAGGCAAGAATTTAGGGTAAAAGCTTGGACAATAATACCTACGAATTGCAATTTAAGTATATTGAGCGGACAGGATACCCGGTTGGAAGTGTTCGCGGAATGTTATAAGAGTGGAAACGGAATTCGAACTAGGACTGGCTTGAAGTGGATAGTGGTTGTATTGGGTTGGGAATTCTGTTCAAATAACGGTAATATTATTTTTATTGAGTGCATTATGGACGTCTTACGGTAGAACCGTAAGACTACTGCTGACTACGCTGCAGATACTGGCATCAAATGGATATTTTATTATGAAAAATGAAATAAATCAAGACTGTAATCCCCAAGTACGGTAGCCACACTCTCAGATCTCAAAGCGCTAAGATCCTTAAAGGTATCTAAGGTTAGTCAGAGGCACGTCCAAACATTATGTTGGGCACAGATCCCAAATTTTGCAGTAGTTAGTGACAGGTTGCAAGCCCATCGCCGCTTATAAGAATACAAACTGATTTTCTCTTCATTTTTTTTAATGTTAAAATTCAATAAAGAGAAATCAAATAAATTGCAAAATCTACTTATCTCGCTGTTGGCATCAAATTAATATTTTATAATGAAAAGAAATCACAAACATAAATAATTGTACAGTCCACTTTCAATCAGATAGTGGCTTTTAATCTAGGTTGTGTAAAGATAAAGATTCGAAATAAATAGTACTCAAAACAGTGAAGGAAAATATCGTGAGGAAACCAACAAGTATTCTAGTAAGCGGTGATGGTCTTGTAAGCTGTTACGTTTGAAATGCTAACTATTCGAAAATGTGGACATGTGCTACTTCTAATGTTTGGGACGTGCTACCCCGTAACTACCCCCTTTAGACATCTTCAAAGATCTAAGCGTCTAGAGATGTGTGATGATGTCTACTACTTGGGACAGTCATGATTCCATTTATTTTTAATCTGAGTGAGAATTTTGTTTCAAATAACAGAATTACCCGTACCTACAATATTAAGTAACTTGAGATACCAAAGTTACGTTCTGAATCCTATTTAGAATTCGAAACCAAAGATCAAAACCTCTAGGTTCACCGACTTCATTATTTCTTCATTTATTCATTCCTTGAGTTTTTATTGAACTTTTTTTTGATAAATTCGTGAACATCAAAACTTTTGAAATGTAATTTTTTGGTATACAATATTTATATTAAAATCTAAATCTAAATAAGCTTTCATCAATATCTATCTGTCTTATACCTTTAAACGAGCAATTCTTGTATATATGTAAATATACTCGTATACATAGTCTGAATCACGGAAACGGATCCAACGATTTTCATGAAATTTAGAATGCATATTTCATTTTTAGAAAACGTAATTTTATCTACGTCTTAAATAAGCTCGGTCATCCTGGTACTTAACTCTAAACGCATAGATATACAGCCTCAGTCAGTTCCGTTGTGAATAAAAATAAAATTTTCTTATTATTTCTCTTCCAACGTACAACAATACGAATTGGATCGAGCAATATTTTTATCAAGATTAGCCGTCCTACTTCCACTAGTCGTTTTCAGACCTGTTTCACTTATCCCCAATTCATCTCTTGAGACAGTTGTTTTATCTCACGAAGGCGAGTTGGTCTTGTGTGTGTATGTGCTCTCAGTTTCAGTCACGCACACAAAAGTGCGTGTCTATACACGTCACAAGCGCGTCTGTGATGTGTAAACTCTGCTCACCCGCCTTCGTGAAATAGAACAATTATACCAATCTTCATTGTCTAAATTTAACTTCTGTCATAGACATGTTCCTCACAAAGTGTTTGTACTTGCTTCTTATTACCTTTGTTCTAATAAGCAGAGAAAATAAGGTCTACCATGCGTAAGAATTAATTTTACAGTTGTTTGCGCGCTGAAAATTGGCAAGATCTACTTTTTTCTCACAATTTACAATATCACAGGAAAAAAAATATATTCATTCATTCAGGTATTGAGTCCATTGAGGCATCGCAGTGAAAATTATGTACGTCAGAAGTATTTCATCTGTGGGTTGGGCAGAAATTACGAAGCCTAGTAGATACCGCTGATGTAGGCTACAATGTAGAAAAGCTGGGGTTCCTCACGAAATTATATAGGCAGATAAAATTTTGTATTTGAGTTACAACGCAGATTGGGGAAGTTGTGAAATAACGAATGAAAGTGTAATACTTTCTTGTTTGTTCTTTTTGACTTTTAAAAACACGAGTGGAAAAAACCTAAAATCCCTGTGGACTGATAAGGAGTTTTATAGGAAAATTTCAAAAACAAAAATGTTTGACAGCAATTGCATTTAAACATATGACAATCTGGGGGGTTAGCATGAACCACTATCGTATCGACAACGTATCGTCCAAATATCAAATGTTCGCTCAGGCCACTGATGTCAGTTTGAAAGGAATTCATAAATACACTCTCCTAAAAATGTAGTGGTAGGGCATAAATCATTTATATGCCTTAAGCATTTCTGTACACTGAGACTAGGTTAAGAAAGACCAATTTTGTTTAAATAAAATAAGAATCAATGTGATGAAAAGGTTAGATGAAATGAAACTCACGGCGCTAAACAGCTGCGAGTAGAAGTAGCAGATCAACGACATTGGGATGCAGTAGCTCCACACGAAGATACACGCCACGAACACCTTCGTGTCTTGGTCATCAGTGAAGTAGTCGAATGAACATGTGGTCAGGAAGCCCTCTGCGGATAAAAAAATAAATATTGGTGGACATTTCACACATAGCCATCTAGCCTGAACTAAAAAAGCTGCAAAGCTGCAAAGCTTACACTATAGGAACCAGATTACTTTAAGCTTTTATTTAACTACTAGCTGACCCGTGCCCGCTTCGCTGTGCGTAAGACATTTCTAATACCATCGTGGACTTTTTTGTAGACGTTTTTAAGGTATACAATACTGTAGTACATTATTTTGATATATCTCGTGGGGTTCAGCCAGCATTTGCAATGTAAGCGCAAAAAAATGTGTTTATTTACGACATCACATTAGAAACCTCTAAAATTATCAGTGTTTCTCTACTATAAACCTTCCTCTTGAATCACTCTATTTATAAAAAAAAACCGCATCAAAATCCGTTGTGTAGTTTTAAAGATATAAGCAAACATACATACATACATATTACATACAGACGCGGGAAGCGGAAAGCGACTTTGCTTTATACTATGTAGTGATAGTGATGTTAAGGTGGAATCTTGCAATACAATTTTGAAGCAGTTATCTCCAACCGATTGAGCTGAAATTTCGCATACTTATGTAACTCCAGTCACAATGCAATAATATTGTGACAATGAACTGATCTGATGATGGAGTCAGGAGCTGTTCAACAGACACTTACAATTTAACTCCTTAGTAAATACTTCGATTGAGTAAAAACTTTGCATGTCAAGTTCCGATGACAATATTATATGATGTGACAGGTGATAGCGCGCTGGTGCTCGATGATTTAAATGAATTTACAAAAGCTTGTCATTGAAAAATATTTTTAAACAGAAAACTCATTTTAACACATAGCTGTACCCATCCGTTATATCTTCCTTAATAATTTGTTTTTATCACAACAAAGGTTTATTGGTAAAACAGGTATGTAACGCCTACGTACCTAAAAAATCATAATTCTTCATTCTTCATTCAAAAGCAGATCTTTTTTTCTTATCCATCTTATTTCCAGATTACAGCGTTAATAAAATAAGGATGGACAATACATAAGCACTCACTTCTGGTTCTGCCCGATAGCCTGGGGGTCTACTCTTAAAATAGATCAACGATATATCGGAACAAACGTGACATAATTTTCGACTATAAAAGATGGAACGTTTTCGACAAAATTTTGACAATTGACATCTTATATTACTACACAGTAGACGATGCGGTTTGGCTGAATATATCGGAGCACTGTCATAGTCGTCGATAAATTCGAAATCGTTTTATAGAGTAAGGGCTCTGAATAGTGACAGATAACTTTTTGAGCAAGATCTTTAACCTGAATTTATACTCGCATTTAAAGTCGGGCGCCCACCATTGCACGCCCGCGTTTTGCTGATGACACAATAATTTCAGTGGACTCCAAAGCATGCATGTATATATGGTTTGACCTCAACTCAGCAGTATCTTAACGTAGATTAATCATTATAGCCGTGTCCGTTATGAAGACAAATTATAATCTGTTTTGAGCGGATGAAGACGATTTGTCATACAATTGGCGCAGTTAATCACTTGCTAAATGCGTCATGAAATGTTTCAATGAATCTGCAATGAATTTATTAGAATCTTACAAGAGTAAGATGGGCTATAATTTATATTTAAGATGGGATAGTCTTCATTGTCGTCGTATTAAATAAAATAAATAAATAATAAATAAGATCACGACTGTAATCTCCATAGTTCGGTAAACATCCACTCAGATCTCCAGGCGCTCAGATCCTTAAAGAGGTTAGTCAGAGACATGTCCAAACATTACACACACATGTCCACATTTTGCAGTAGTAGTTAGCATTCCACAAGTGACAGCTTGAAAGCCCGTCGCCGCTTAAACGAATACTAACTGGTTTTTTCACTATGTTTTCCTTTACCGTTATAAGCACGTGTTAATGCGCAAATATTTTTTCGGACAGAAATATCTATTGATGAACGCCGGGATTCGAACTCACTACCTTCATCATGTGTATATGATGAATATCATGTGTGTCTTCGTCATCATGTGTATGGTACTGAGAGACACACCTTTAGTTTATTAGTTGTTTAAGTAACCTATTTTTCTTTCAAAACTTTCGTGAGTTGCTACCCTGCTCGCATTGCCGTCTCGCACTAGGGTAGCGCGCGCGTTATGGTCCACTCACCCTGAAGAAGATTCTCTAGATGAATCGAAACATTGTCGGTGTCCTCATTGACAATTTATCATTTACGTGAGTAATTTCCCGTTGTTGTAATAATGTGTAACCTATTTTTTTTTATTGTATATTGTCATGTTACATTTCGTCACATCATTTCGTTACCATTCTCGCTTTTTTGTCTCTTTGTTCTGCTCTGTAATGTCACAATTAAAAACGTTTTATTTCTTTCTTTCTTTATTTTACCTTCGGATTTAAAGTCGTAGGTATCACACTCGGCCAACTTGGCTATAAAATAATACACTGTAATATACGACGAGTTTTTACATATTGGGAAAATTCTCAATCACAATAGTGATCCTAAGGCTTATGAAATATATAGAATAGACAATAATCCATTGGATTGATTCAGAAGGCTTTGTTCAGTCGCTTTGTCGTAATAGTTTTCGGTCGTCAAGAATTGATTGTGATCATATGACGGCGCCGTTATATAAATAAATGTAGTTTTAAAGATGACAGACGGTACTGTTCGCTCAGGAAAGCTTGCAGACTAAAATAAAGTTACCAGACGAAATTCTTGAAACCACGTCTCATAATTGTAGCGTTCTTTGATTTATGCTTTCATTTCAACCCACATTACTCATTTTAAGCACCTGTTTAGTATGGAAAGTGCTCTGATAATGTGCTTATTGAATGAGTCAAGTTAGAGTTCAACCTGGTATGAACTTTGTAAGTTGCATTATGAATTACTAGTGAAAACCCCGCGACTTCGTTCACGTAAAGTTAAAAACAGACTTCAACGTCATAAGTATAGATTTTAACACGGGTGTTTATCACGTAATCACCAGACTGCCCGCGACCATGGCTATTGTAACATAGCCGAAACGTCGGGAAAATAAATAAAAGGTAATTACGTGATAAACACCCGTGTTAAAATCTATAGTTATGTCTACTAATCACGATAGTTTATAAGACTTCAACGTCATCAAGCTGCACTCCTTTAGGGTTGAATTTCGGGACTTGTGCATCCAAATTTAAAATATCTTATATTATTAGTTCAGGCTGTGCGTTAATAGATCACTCAGTCAGTAAACGCAAGAGTTTTATATATATATTACCAGGCTTAAAATTATTATCTTACCTGGTACAAATTTTCCCCATATCTTCATAGCTGGCAGCACTGTAAATGGCAACGTCCAGAACCAGGTAAAAGCGATGAGCAGGCACGCCTGTACCTTGTTTATTCGTCCGTCTAGAGGGCTCGATATAGTCCTGATTAAAAACACAAACAGATACTCAAACTTAAAGACGAACACTGTTATTGTGAACATAATATTTGTACTTAGTCGTTAATTTTTTGGAACAATATACTTCAGTGATGCTGAATAAGTCACTTTCACATGCTTTGCTAATGGCTAGATAACGCTAGGTTTTGAATAAAATCTTGCATATTATGAGAAGTCCAAGCGATTTAATTTTGCCATTGCTTATACTTCTTGATAATCCACAAGCCGACCGTATCATAAGTATTATTTTCTTGATCTGTTTCATACAAAATGGTTTTTTTCAATGTATCTATTTATACTGCAATGGACATGATCCAGTCCGCTAAACTTCGTCATCCCATAAAGTGCTGCGGATTACCAAAATCTTTGACTTTACGTGATGATGATAAATATAGAACAGAATAATCAGTTTTACCATGTCCAGCCTGCCGCCGACAACGACATAGTGCACAACCAGCAAGCATTCCCAAGGAGGGTTGACGTCAGGCAGGCGGCCAGTTGTAAAACACCCAAGCCAAATCCATTTGCAACATCTACGTGTTGTGTCGACCCTACGAGGACATGGGATAGGGTGTAGAAAAATAAGAAGATAAATATGAATATACTTGTATCTATCAAAAGCGATGACAGCGTTGGTGATGGCACCGCCAATACCAGACAGTGAGCCCAGAACTGCATAGATGTCGCAGCCAAGCTGGTAGCCCACCAGCCGCTGCTGGAACGAGTTGATGATGAGCAGCGGCATCTCCAGCATCATCATCAGGTCGAAGATTGCGAGGTTGATCACGAACATGTTGCTCGGGCTTCGGAGGGATTTGGATCTGGAAGTAAGGAGGAATGTTACCATGTGGCATGTACAATTCTATATAAAAAGGCATATAACTTCCATTTCATTAACTTTAATCGGTGGATGACGGCAAATATCTAGTTTATTTAGTTGTGTTTTGGCACGGGTCAGCTAGTAATATATAAGGTATTTATTAATATGGGCCTCTGTTTTTGTATTTTACAATACTGTTGCCTGAAATAAAAGTAATAGATTATTATAAATATGTAATTTGAAAAGAAGTTGGTAAACACCACCTTTAAATATAGTACGGACGTGATATGAAACTTATGAAAACGAAGCAAAGAAGTTACCCTTACTAAATCCAAGTTTGCGACTAAATCAGTTTGAGAACATGTAAATTTATCCTAGTTTCCGGACAAGTTTCCACAAAGTCACACAATCAATGCTCGAACTTAGTAGTTCAGCTTCTTCAGTCACGTCTGATTTATAAAGAAGTTGACGAGCATTTCTGTCAAATTTTGCTGGTTTTAGTATGTGTGTGTACAATACACACATATACTAACATTGACACATTTTTTTTCAGTATATACTTTACTATATACCACACATTTTCGTATAAAAGAAAAAAAGTAGGATCACAATTAAAATCCCCAAGTACAGTAGACATCCTCTCAGATCTCAAGGCGCTCAGATCCAGGTTAGTCAGAGGCACGTGACAGGTTTTTCGTATTAACAGCATTAATTATGACAGATAAAAATCTAAGGGTGTATTATTTCAGTGTACATAAAGTACAACAGAATGATGACTGAAGGTAATGAAGTCTCAATAGCAGTCAATTTTTTCTTAAACTTAAGGTCGAAAATCGTTTTTATCCTGTTCATCCCTTCGCTTACTTCGCTTTACCCGCACAGATTCCTAAGCAACCAAATCTTCATTGATTTCCTTATTTAATTCGGAGTTTTTTTCATTCCCTTACACTGACATCAGACTGACAATATTTGAACGCAATTATGGACTAAACTGATTGTTTTTTTTATAGGACTGAGAGTGATTTAGGCATATTATTTGAAGAGGTAAGGATTGACAATCTTTCCAGTTTTTTGTAAATTGTTTCTTTCATCAAAACGAAGGGAAGTCTTCACTTCATCAATATTATTCGCTCATAGCACGTGCGTAATCCCCTGCAAGTGTGAGCAGTTGAGCTCATCGAGTATATCCCAGCAAAAAAGATAAATAAAAGCGTAAAAAAGCTTTGCTGCCGACATCGGAAGCGTTTTTCGCAACTCGCTCGCAGGCGTCGGTTTAGAACTTTGTTCTTGACACTCGTTTGCGTTGCGGGTGTGGAGAGATATAGTTTTATACGGTTTTATAAAGCACTTTTGCTTCTTTTTTATAGTCAAGTTTATATACTTGGACATGCCTCTGATAACCTTCCTTAGACATCTTCATCATGATATTGTATTCAATATCATGATGAAGATGTCTAAGTTACCTACATCTATTGTATTGTGCGTCTTAAGATGTCTACCAAACTTGAGAATAATAGTCGTGAGCATGCATGACCTCATACTTTTTTTCAACGTTCGTCAGTCGACAGTCGATAAGCCATGACGGAAGCATTGGAAGGCTTATATCATTCGCCACCAAGACCAGTCCTTAACTAGCTCATATTTATAACTGCGAAAAAGTTTCATAATTAACGGCAATTTCAAGAAGCAATAATACTTTGAAATTCGGAAAATGCTGTAAAATCATTTGGTGCTACGCCGTAGCCCAGTAGCACTTATAACGAGTTTTTTAATGAATTACCGAACTCGTAACGAATGAACATCTGTCTCATACTTTTTTAATAACTCGTGTTTTACGGAAAACTGTTTTAAATTTACCACTATATTACCATTATATTTTAAAATCAGTGTAAGTAATTGTAAGTTACGAGTAAGTTAATTTCACAGTTGTTTGTCAAGTGTTTCTCGGCTTACGGCTCTTGAGACGGCCCAACTTTGAGTTCGCGAATCTCAAGTTAATGGAGTATACTTGAATGAAGCTTTGGTTTCCAACGCAAACGGTGCTGTCGTCTTTTGCGGTATATTTCGATTTCTATTGCAATAAACGATTGTCAGACGCCGACGCACTATTATGTATATTCATTGAATACTGCACCATTTTCTTAGAAAACCAAGGCGTATATACGTATATAATGTACCTATCTAACAGTAGGTACTAATTTTAGTTTTTTTTACAAAATAAGTATACATTGTTTAGAGAAAGTCTAAGGTTTATGATTTTTTTAAGTATTTAGGTTTCCAACATGATAAAAAAATAAAGTCTGATGCCTGCGTTGTTAAGAGAATTTTGAGGGAAATTTATAAGAGATATTTAAGACAGCTATTATGATGTTATTAATGTTACTGTGAGGGGAGTGAAAAAATACATCACTAAAAATAATGGGCTCAATAAACCTTCGGATGTTTACTAGATAATTTCGTTGTGTTTTTTATCATGACTACATTGTGTTACTTTTAGTATCTTATTATGTAGACTACTTTTAGTTTTCATCTATGTTACTATAACCGCCATAAATACACAGTTTATTTGGGAAATTAGCCCTATTTACTTATGGCCATGGTTGAACGAAATCCAATGGTAGGATTCATCCTATCCCATTGCGTCGGAACTTAATTAAATCAGAGCCAAGTGAAGGCAGTCAACGCCAGTCAATCTGCTCGTCAGAGATTACCACATTATTAACTTACCCCTTTCGAACCAAAAATAATTTTAATGAGAACGTCGAACCAAATTGAGATGGAATCCAGGCTGATTGACAGGTGATTTAAGTTGGGAAAGTATGAATTCTGCATTTGAGCAATGAGGTGGGTTTTTTATATATGATTTCTAAGTATCTGGATTCCTCCTTGTCTATACTTCTATGTTAATATTATAAAGAGATTTATTTTCAATTTTTGTATGTTTGTAACGAATATACTTAGAATCTACTGGACCGATTTCTCCATTACAATGCTACATTATCTCCGAGTAACAAATTCTATATTTATTATTAGAAATAAATAAAGATCCCTACTAAAACTCAATAATGTAACCCAAAGGGTAACTATAGATTTTTACACGGGTCTGTATCACGTAATTGCCTTTAATTAATTTTCCCGACGTTTCAGCTATGTTACAATAGCCATGGTCGCGGGCAGATTAATAGTTTGAAGTATAATAACCCAAAGTGTAAAAACAATTGCCATAAAATCATTAGTAGGTTCGCCCGTGCGACCCAAGGGGGGACAGCTAGTATTTGATAAAACTCACGTGCTAAATATCCAGATAACAATGCCGTTGCCAGAGAGCGATGTTACCATCAGCATGGTGTAGATGAGGGCCAGGCAGTAGTGCCAGTACTTGCTGACAGCTGGGAAATTACGCCAGTGATCGTGGACCAAATCCTGGTGCTCTTCAGGGATGTTCCAGCCAAGCATGTGTTCTACCACCTCCTTTGAGACCCTGAGATATTTAAGTTATTTAGATAATATTTTGAACAACCTGGTCCAGCAGGTAGGTCAGTAAAAGTGTAACTTCTCTCACTAGACTCAATCGGACAATAGAGCTGAAACAAAATCCAAATCGGACGGAATATCATCTATTGTAATAAGTGGACATGTGCCAAATGTAATGGCTGAACGTCTTTAAACCTTTTTTCATTTTAATTTATTATATATCTGCACACTATTTAAAATTACAGTCGTGAGTCGCATTAATATCTACTATGTTGACATATTCGAGTACATGTAGGTAATACGAGTATATGATAATGCACACTGCAATTTGCGTTGAATATTTGAAAACAACAAAAGCATTAGAAGCAAAAAAAAAGTAATATGTACTTACATTTGCAGAGGGTAGGCCATAGGCCCTATGGCATCCGTGTAGTTGTCCGCCATTTTGTGGGTCGAACAAAATGGCGCCGAAAATGATTAAAACTTTACACTTGCAACATTGATTGGGTTAAAAAGTATTTTGTTGTATATGATTTTCTTATGGTATGGTGATTTGTATTTAAACGGTATGACAAAGTGAGTAGTCCGACATGGAAGTCGCTTCTCACCTGTGACTGTTCTGTTGCGAGGAGCAGTTTTTATATCGTTTATCGTGCGTGCCAGTTAATTCCTTAATTCAATAAAATAGTAAAGCTTCTTATTTATTTGGTCAAGCGTGAAGCGCCATTTGTTCTCAATCTGTTTTACGGCGAGTGATTTTATTTTTTTGTTGCGCATAATGCTCGAAGCAATGAATCTTTCCTGTAAAACTTTCTCATTTAAAAGATGCTGCTTTTAACCTGAGGAGGGTAGAAAAAATATGTCAAAACTTGCCTGACATTCTTATACTAAACCAGCTTTACAACTGACAGTTTTTAGTCGAGAATTTAGTAAAAAAGTCTTTTGGGAACTTTTTTAAAAATAACAAAAATAATTCACAAAAATACCATTCAACCTGCGGCTTTGCATGTGTGGTACCTAAATAAGATTAAGTAGCCTTTTTCCTATTCCAGAGCATAGACTATGTATATTCCATCACTATGTATATTCATATCAATCACTCCATGTCATTTGGGAGTGATTGAGACAGGAACTAATATCCAATAAAACCATCCTCGCAAACTTTTACATTTATAATCTTAAAATTAAGATAATAATTAAACTCATTAACCCTCGTATTCAAGAACGACACTATGAGAACACGCACCCACAGTGGAAATCTTTTTTCATAAACATCACTTATGTATTGAGCGGCACTATAGCGCACGCTACCGTGTGCCTTTAGAGCTCAACTTTGGCTAGAGGCACACAACAATGTGCCTCTAGTCACACTATGCAGTGTCGCACAACACATAAAGTGATTTTTATGAAAAAAGATTTCGTCTACTGTGGGTGCGTGTTCTCATAAGTGTCGTTCTTGAATACGAGGGATAGTGTTCTACTAAAACTTTTAGTTATTACCTACTTTAAATTGAGTCAAACATTATTCTTGCTCACAATTTTCCGGTCAGCAGCGTTGCCTTCCGGTCCAGTTGTGATCGAGGCTCGATTCACACTCTGGACGGATTGATTTCTGAGAGCTCTGTGCCATATTCCTTTCCTGTGATGCACGCTCTATTGGTTTACTGCGGCTGAAATTGAATTGTATAATATCAACCAACGTGCTTAAAATGGTGAAGGAAAACATTGTGAGGAAACCAGTTAGTATTCTAAGCGACGGGCTTGCAACCTTTTATGTGCTGCAAAATGAGGGCTTGTGCCAAATGTAAAATTTAGACGAGGTTTTGAATAACCCCTTTAGACATATTCAAGGAACAGAGTGCCTGGAAATTTGAAAGCATGTTTACCGTACTTTAGGATTTCAGTTGTATCCTATTCCTATTAAATTTTTATTTCATTTTAAAATCAACCATTGATTTCACCGGTTAGGTGGTCTGACAAAAAAATTATGGAACATTTGCGCAGTGTTAAAGAAAAAGATTCACAAGGGGACAACTGGAGAGACTTGTTCCAACCAACATGTCGCTCAACAACTACGTGAAGGTTTCGGGGACAATATTGTGGAACATTTACAGGCTCAGAGTATATAGAAATGCCGTCCGCGCGTCACGTAGAATGTTGCGGGGCATTTTAACAAAAGGTTAAATCCTACTAAGGTATTCGAAATTTATTTTGTCAGAAAAATCTGACATCAAATTGACTACCGAATGATATGCATTCTACCAAAATTCGTAATTTGTTTCATCATGTCAAGGTTTACGGAAAAAATTTGAAGTTTTCTGAAAGTGCTTTTTTCTATGCGATTATTGAAGTTTTGGCAGGACAAAGCCTGTCACGGGTCAGCTAGTACATCAATAAATAAAGGCTAATAGATATCATACTTATGTAACCTAATAGCTTGAACTACAACGATCATAACCCAGCCACTGAACCTAGCACAGTCTGCCAATGACAGATGAACCCGATCGATTGTTGAACCTACTGCAAGTAGCCTGCTGCGAGCTATGAAATAATGAGCTTCGGGGCCAATGATTTTCAATAATGGCCTTTCTATTACAGCAAAGTGTAGTGTAAAATCAACAACACTATTTTGATATTACAGTTATTTTTCAAGTCTGTCTGTTTCGTCAAAAAAATAGTATGAGATACATTATAATATTTGGTGCCTTTATGTTTATAACGGTAAAACATGATAACCTATGCTCAAAATCCAAACCTATAACTTTATATAAAAAAACATCTTTGGAAAATTGCTATAAAATATTATACCCTACTATTCCGAATATTACACGTATTATTCAACCTCATCAACTATAGGATTGTGGTTAGAGGCGCGTCAAGAAATCCGCCTGTCATGGTAGCTCTTAGCCCACTCCAAAGCAGCTCCCAATATAAAATGAACTTTATTGTTATAGCTGTAAGTTGTAATATAGCTCAAAAGCTAGTCATTCAAAATGTCTAGAAATAAGTGTAATCGCCCTTTTTCGTCAAATAACATTGAGTTCTTTAACGCTATCTATAGGGTTTAGAATTGTTTGCGTGTAGTGAAAATGAGCTTTATATACGATCTGTATTCATTCTGTGGTTCTACGTGCTTGGACTTCAGCTTATTACCAGTTAATCGACTCGAAATGCTGGACAGAGATGGAGGATATTTTCATATGAAAAGACACAGACGATGTCACGATTTATCGCTTGACTTGGAATATAGGTCATGTAGATGTCTGATCTAAAGGAAGTGTGGAATAAATTATGGAGTTCATAGGACTTTTTCTGAATTCAGACGCGTGTGAAGAATATATAAACAGGACAGAGGAATTCTGAAGGAATATTTTACAATGAGAAATTCTGACAGCTGTAGCTGTGGCAATTAAAATAATGTTCAGTCAATTCCCAGTTATTTACACAATCCTTATGTTGACTTTACGTATAAAAAATGCAGCGAGTATAGTAGGTTCTTATGTAACTGAAAGCCTCCATAATACTTTGAAACAATTTCCATATTTTTAAAAAGGTAACTTTGTACAACCGTTAGATTTGTTAAGAAAACATTTAACTTCGCAACAAACAAATAATAACATCAATCAAAGTTGAATGAACACCTGCTGGAATTGCTGGGGCAAGTAATTTGACTTTGATTTCATGTTTGATTTTGGGAAAACTTTTTTTGGCAGATAAAATAGATAAATTATATATCAAGAGAATATGTATCAATGTAAGATTCTGATGAATCCCAGTAGATGAAGTTAGCAATAATAAACCGATAGAAAATGTTTCGTCTTCGTACCATTACAAGGCGAATATGCGAGTCGAATCTCTGTCTGGTACGGAAATGTTGGGTAGGTACCTAGCATTTAAACTCAAATTACTAGTTGATTATGTACAATCGATCATAGAATTTAGAACATCAGAGATGTAGTAGATACAAATGTCCAACCCGCCACCGACAACGACGAAGTGTACAACAAGCAAACCTTCCCAAGGAGGGTTGACGCCTGCCTGACAGGCGTTCGGTTGTAAAACATCCCAAGTCAAATCTAATATAAATATATCTATTGCAACATCTAGGTGTTGTGCCGACCCTACGAGAAGTGAGATGAGGTCAGGAAGTAGAAGAGAGATGTAGATACAACTTTTGTTCTGCCTTTTAATAGATAAAGCTTTTATCTTAATCTTCTTGCCATCCCTGATTTCAGCGGTTTAGCCACACATGCGCCAAGTTGCCGCACCACATAGAACCAATTATGTACACAGCTTGGCTCGCGATATATGAGCGACATGAATTTATGAAGCGTTGCTTCCCGACGCCGCCACCGCCCACCCACATTCTCCAAGAACTCCAAGATACCATGTCTAAATGTCATGACGTCATGACAACGGATCAGAATCAAGCTAAACAGCCTACCATGCCATTCAAATACAACTCCTATACGACCAGGCACATCGCTCACACGAGCTAGTCGAGGCGCGGGTGCTTTTTTTCTATGGAATCAATGGCAGTGCCGAGTCGCGGCACAAGCGAGGTGAAGGCGAAAAAGCGCCGCTTGTGCCCGCGCCTCAAAGCCGCGTCGTCTCTAGCTCGTGTGGGCGATGTGCCTGCTCGTATAGGAGTTGCATTTGAATGGCATGGTAGGCTGTTTAGCTTGATTCTGGTCCGTTGTCATGACGTCATGACATTTAGACGTGGTATCTTGGAGTTCTTGGAGAATGTGGGTGGACGGTGGCGGCGGCGCGTCTTACGGATTTGGATGAAACTTGGAATATAAATAGCCTATACCCTGGAATAGCGTATAGTATACTTTTTATCCGGATAGACCGAAGCCATAGGCAGAAGCTAGTCTTTGATAAATACATTTTAGTGACATCATACGTCAGCGTCTACAAAAAAAAACAATTGCTGGTTAAGAGCATGGCTTAGCTCTCATTCGGCACGAACAATTGGGAATTATAGTCGTGATTCTTTTTAGGGTTCCGTACCCAAAGGATAAAAACGGGACCCTATTACTAAGACTTCGCTGTCCGTCTGTCTGTCAGTAGATAGTTGAAATTTTCACAAATGATGTATTTCTGTTGCCGCTACAACAACAAATACTAAAAACAGAATAAAATAAATATTTTAAATACAACAAACGTGTTTTTTTGCCGTTTTTTAAAGATAATGGTACGGAACCCTTCGTGCGCGAGTCCGACTCGCACTTAGTCGGTTTTATTTTAATTATTTTTTGTCAAGCTCAGATAAGCTGCCAAGATTCCAAAAACCGTTTTCTTGGGTCGTATCAGTGACAGATATAGATACCCAGTGACAGGTAACGCCAAACGCACATTCACGGTGAAGCTCTTAGCTTGGGTATTCACGAGAAGAAAAAGCTCAATCTCTTTATAATCTACACTAATATTATTAAAAGGTAAAGCTTGTTTGTAACTTTGCAATATCTGGAACTACTTATCTGAATCTGAAAATTCTTCGAAGCTGCATAGAAGTTCTTTATAATATTTTTTATTATGATTAAAAGTAGTTTTCGCGAGTGAAACCGCAGGATACAGCTAATAATAAATAAATAACCATTCAACAGTTACATACATAGTTCTGACACGGACTTAGTTTCCTTGTTTCGTGTGTTACGTATGAAATATTAGTAAAACATGCAAATATTTGCCTCGCCGCGGTCATCAAACCCGCACTTCTTGTCCCAAACGATGTGATCAAGTTTCAGGCACGCTTGTGAATAAGAGGGTAACTCGGTCTCGGTCTAAGAGATTACGGCGCTTGGAAGCACAGTCTTTATAAAGACAAACATGAAAGCCCTTATTAATAAACATTTAATAATTCGCTTTCCATTGCACGATGCAAAAACACAGTATTGAATATAGATAGGTACACACAAACACTTGACAGTAACTAACTAGGTAGGTATCTACTCAACAACATCTCGTACAGTCACCAAAAAATAAATAATAAACCAACAATATAATTGTAGTGGTTTATTCATAATAATTAATTTCACAAAACAAATATAAAAAAAAAATAGGATCACGACTGTAATCCCCAAGTACGGTAGACATCCTCTCAGATCTAAAGACGCTTAGATCCTTTGAAGATGTCTAGTGGGGGTAGTCAGAGGCACGTCCAAACATTATATTTGGCACATGGCCACATTTTGCAGTAGTTAGCACATTCCATACGTGACAGGTTGCAAGCCCATCGCCGCTTATAAGAATACTAACTGGTTTCCTTCACCGTTTTGAGCACGTGTTTTTGATGCGCATATAAATTTTTCAAGCAGAAAAATCCATTGATGCACGCCGGTATTTGAACCCACGACCTACAGATTGAAAGTCGAGGTACCTCCCACTCGGCCAACACGGCTCTTAATTAACCGGACAAATATTTAACCTGGGTAATATCTAGGTTAGCTCCCCCTTTCGGGGATTTTTTTACAAAGCTCATCTTGTGAACGAAGCGGGACATTAACTGGGAAAACTGCATAGTGACCGTCTCGTCGAAAACGGTGCAGTATTTCCCTCTCGAAGTTTCATTTATTTAAATTTAAAACAAGCCCACGGTTCTTTGCGCAGAAACTTAAAAAGAAAGAACACCGTGTACCAAAATTAATTTCTTACTACATCATATTCATATTTATTGTTCTAGTAACTAGAAATATAGATAGATAACTAGAACACTAGATCTGGTTGTTCTTAATGGTGTTAGGTAAAAAATATATTATTTCTCAACATGGATCCTGCCTCCTTACAATCTACTTATTAGTTTATTATGTATTTCCTATACAAATTTCCTATTCATGCTATAAAAACATTTTGACATATAATAATAATAGTAACTACCTTACATGTGTAAGGTAGTACACAATACACAAGATACAATTTGAGCCATCTAAAGACATGTGCAAACAGTCTACCCTCGTATTCAAGAACGACACTATGAGAAGTCGATGATGAGAAGACAGTGGACGTAATCTTTTTTTATAAAAATCACTTTATGTGTTGTGCGACACTGCATAGTGTGACTAGAGGCACATTGTCGTGTGCCTCTAGCCAAAGTTGAGCTCTAAAGGCACACGGTAGCGTTCGCCATACATAGTGCCGCTCAACACATAAAGTGATGTTTATGAAAAAAGATTTCGTCCACTGTGGGTGCGTGTTCTCATAGTGTCGTTCTTGAATACGAGGGTCTATATAGACACAACTGATCCAGAATCCTACGGAAGCGTTACTCATACACTGACGCTGGCAGACGGCATTTTTCTTAAAAATTGTAACCTGTAAAATAAATAAATATTGGTCGACATTCCCCACAGCTCAAACTAAGTTAAGCAAAGTCTGTAAGTGGCTGTGAGTCATTGACCAATGTCAAACTACGCAGACAATGGGTATAACTTTTGTATTATGATTGTGTTTGACAAAAGCTGCGGCTTGAGGCTACAAGGTCTGTCTATCGGAAAAGTTTCTGAACAAATCAAAAGAAGAAAGGAGAGCTATTGTGTAGAATCAACAAATATAATAATTGGCTGATATTCTACTAATCCTTCTTATATTATAAATCCAAAAATTATGTGAGGATGTTTCGATGTATGTGCCTCAATCACGCTTAAATGAACTTGAGTATTTGGATGAAACTTGGAATATACATAGCTTATGTCCTGGAATGGTAAGTAGGCTTCTTATCCAGGTATCACGCGAGCAAGGCCACGGGCAGAAGCTAGTATTTTCTTGAAATTTTAATATGTTTTCTTGTTTTCTCATAAAACTAAGCCGAAATAGCACTGCACAAATATCTTTCACTACATAGTCATGTGATTCAACTTGGAGTTTCGTGAGTACCGAGCTAATTTTAAAATTAGGTAGTTTAATATTTTATTATTCAAAAATTATTATCTATAATATATAAATGAATCGGAGAATGTGTTGCTAAGCGCAAACCTCGAGAGCAGCTGAACCGATTTCGCTAATTCTTTTTTTGTTGTATTCTTTACTAGCTGACCCGTGCCCGCTTCGCTGTGCGTAAGACATTTCTAATACCATCGTTGACTTTTTTGTAGACGTTTTTAAGGTGTATAATACTGTAGTACATTATTTTGATATATCTCGTGGGGTTCAGCCAGCATTTGCAATGTAAGCGCAAAAAAATGTGTTTATTTACGACATCACATTAGAAACCTCTAAAATTATCAGTTGTATAATACATGCATAATATAGTAGACTATATTATGCATGTATTATACATATAAACCTTCCTCTTGAATCACTCTATTTATTTAAAAAAACCGCATCAAAATCCGTTGTGTAGTTTTAAAGATATAAGCAAACATACATACATACGCGGGAAGCGGAAAGCGACTTTGCTTTATACTATGTAGTGATTATCAGGAGAAGGTTTTTAAAGAAAAAAAAATTTGACAGGACAACGTCTGTCGGGACAGCTAGTTAATTATAATAATAAATATGTTATAATAATAAAATATCGGTTATTCTACTAAATTTATATTAGGGTTATTCTACCTAATCCAAGTTCTTCGCCGCGCTTTCATCGGGCGTTCTCAGAGCAATTTGTAAATGGGACGCGGCGAGATGATTTACCACCCGCTAGGCCGTGACGGTCTCACCCCTCTACCGAAACTCTAGTATCCTTAGGAGACGGCAACCGTCATTTGTCGGTTACATTCCAACCGGGATTTTCAATCTTAAGTACGTATCTGTTAAAACTTCTGTTAAACAAAGTCTGTTATCATTTTTGAGTTTTGAAAGGTGAGTCATTCTGTCTATATCTTTTTCTTCTTCATCCTGACCTCATCCCACTTCTCGTGGACTCAGCACAACACCTAGATATTGCAAATAGAGTGTTTTACAACCGTCCGCATTCCTGACGTCATTCCTCAATCAGTCTCTATATTGAAATGAAATAGGATCACGACTATAATCCCTAAGTACAATAGACATCCTCAGATCTCCAGGCACTCAGATGAAAATATCTATAGGGCCCTAGAGTCAGATGCATGACCAAATATTACATTTCGCACACTGCTGTAATTAGCATTCCAGGCTGCAAGTCCATCGCCTCATATTATTATCGCCTAACGCTTGCTGCTTTTAGGAAACCAGTTTTAAGATACCTTTGTCTGTGGAGCCTTTGTTCGAGATCTTTCTCAAAGAGTTTCAAGTAATTAGGGATAACAGCGATAAACATTTGTTAGTAGATGTTTTTATACAAATGCAGGCAAGAGCGCCACCTGCCACCCTATACCCAAATCTCTTCCGCTGACGTACTTATTCTTTTAAGGAATGGCTCGTACAAATCTCCTGGAAGATAATATTATGCATGGATAAAAATAATACCTACAGCTTTTTCTAAATTCCCATCCCAATTCAATAGACTACGAATAGGTCTTACTTAAACGAATTGTTGGCGCGTGTTTGAGTTATTATTTGCAGTCAGAAGAATAACCGAAGTTATTGAAACTGACCTGAGTTATTGGTACGCAGTATCTATAAAAATAGGCAAAAAAATCACGCCTGTTGTATGGGAGCCCTACTTAATTATTGATTTGTTTTTTAGTATTTGCTGTTATAGCGGCAACAGAAATACATCATCTGTGAAAATGTCAACTGTCTAGCTATCACGGTTCTTGAGATACAGGTGACAGACACGCAGACGGCCAGACAGACGGACAGCGGAGTCTTAGTACCTAATAGGGTCCCGTTTTTACCGTTTTGGTACGGGACCCTAAAAATGACCATAGACTTTCTATTAATCACATTGTGCCAAAGCTTCACGTCATCACAATAGGTGTTGCTACTAATGCTACAATAACAATAGGTAGTTTGTATCCAGCCTTAAATTTTGTGGTTCCATTCAAACTTAATAATGGCATTTAAATAACCTTGTCGACGAGGCTGGAACTCGGGGTTCTTAGTTAAAGGTAAGGTACCCTACACATTCTGGAATGTCATTACTAAGTTAGAGAAAATATAAGGTTGAAACATGAGTAGGTAGTGGATAGGATGTGGGTTAGGGTCGAGACATAGTTTGGATTTAAGTGAAATATGGACAAGATATCGTTCGGATATAAGTGGGTTAGATCGGAACATAATTTGGATATAAATGGGATAGTTACATGGTTGGGAGTTGAGACATAAATGGGTTAGGGTTGAGACATAGTTTGAATATAAGTCGGATATTGTGAAATTTTAGCTTTATGGTGGACACAACAGAATTGCCACCAGTATCAACGAGTAACATGGGTCAATGTTTATATTGTATTTTCAAAAAAAATTGAGATCCCTGCAAAAGTTAATTCAATGTAATCTAAAATATCAAAAATCTTAAAATAATCTTCATTGGTCTATTAGTAATTAAACTAGTCTGCTATCAAAAAAAAAACGTTAAATAAGGTCAAAAATGAGGTTAACATATCAAAATCAAACCGACGTTTGCCAGCAGAACACTCTCCGTAAACGCATCCGCATAGTTCCATAACACTCGTGAATCAATTCCGGAGCGTCACTCGCGTTGTCGAATGACAATCACCGTGAATGTGCCTTTTGTGCCACTGCGTCCGTTTCGAAAATAGAAAAACCATTATGTAAATGCGGTGCAGTTGAGTAGTAATTTTTGTTTGGTTTGTAATATTATTCATATGTTGGTACACCAGCTCCTTTGATCGTATTTTCGTCGAATAAACTCGTTTTTACAAGTTTTCCCGGGTGATGTATGGCAACTAAATATGTAGGTATCTGTATCTACTAAAAGTAGAGGTAAAAATATCGTCAAAACTGTCTTAGTTTTCACGTTTTGACGATAACTTTACCATACGATAATGATTCGTGCTCGCTCCACAGTTCTGTGAATTAGTAACGGTCCTTAGAAGCATCCATAAGTAAAAACGCGTTCCACATTCTCTTGATGGTTCTGATGAATCAAGACGACTAAAACACACGAATATAGACGAGACTCATCGCACTACCGACTAAATTCTCTACACTCTTGTCTACTATTTCTTGTGTCTTGTCTTGTATAAAGGTTTGTCTAGGAAATCACGGCGCCGGCATTTAAATGTAAGACGTCTGCGGTCTACCTGCTAAACCAAGTGTGAGACAAGAAGGCTTGAAATAAATATAATGGCATCTTGGGAATGTTGAACGAAGCGTCTTAAGGCCCTGTATGTCGACGATTGCTCTTTTTAGAAACGAAAAAATAAATACTTCCGAACAAGCCACATCTCCTATTTTTATAAATATATTACTTCAGGTTCCTACCTAGATTTCTATTAAGCTGAAAACATAATAGCAGAAACTTTTCACGATAAAGATATTATTTCAAAATGATACGTTTTAGAATTTATGATCGAAATACTTTGATACCTACTATTAAGATCAACTTGTGATTTATTGTTAACTAGCTGACCCGTGCCCGCTTCGCTGTGCGTAAGACATTTCTAATACCATCGTTGACTTTTTTGTAGACGTTTTTAAGGTGTACAATACTGTAGTACATTATTTTGATATATCTCGTGGGGTTCAGCCAGCATTTGAAATGTAAGCGCAAAAAAATGTGTTTATTTACGACATCACATTAGAAACCTCTAAAATTATCAGTGTTTCTCTACTATATTATGCATGTATTATACATATAAACCTTCCTCTTGAATCACTTTATTTATTAAAAAAAACCGCATCAAAATCAGTTGTGTAGTTTTAAAGATATAAGCAAACATACATACATACATACATATTACATACAGACGCGGGAAGCGGAAAGCGACTGCTTTATACTATGTAGTGAAGATAGGTAATATGTAGATCTAGATTTCTACTAGAATAGGTTTTTGATAAGTAATTATATATAATTTATATCATTAATTTATTCGAAAAGCAAAGGCGGACCACGCGCCGCCCATGGATCAGTACCACGTGCAGCGGTCGGTAGGATTATTTATCGAATTGATTAAAGATGAGTACATCATTATTCACATCACTACATAGTATAAAGCAAAGTCGCTTTCCGCTTCCCGCGTCTGTATATAATATGTATGTATGTATGTTTGCTTATATCTTTAAAACTACACAACGGATTTTGATGCGGTTTTTTTTAATAGATAGAGTGATTCAGGAGGAAGGTTTATATGTATAATAACATGCTACCCGTGCGAAGCCGGGGCGGGTAGTATACTATACATTATAAAAATAGAGATGTGGCTTGTTCAGAAGTATTTCTTTTTTCGTTTCGAAAAAGAGCAATCGTCGACATATAGGGCCTTAAACAAGCTGAGTTTCCAACCAATTCTGACTCATGATATCGCAGATTTAAATTCAACTGTAAAACTAACGAAGTTGAGTTTAGAATTGAGTGCTTTTTGCTTTTAGTAGATAGGGCTGTTATCGCGAGTTTTTAGTACTAACCTTAATGGCTGAATAAAAATACTAATGTAGGTACCAAGGTACATCTTAGGTAGGTGCATAAACTTAAATCATCGCCTTTAAAGTGCAATACTCATAGGTTTTAAACATTCTGCTAGAATTAAAATTTCCAGCCCTTGTAGATGAATTTAATTTGAATTTGCGGTAAAAATAATATTAGTGTGACAGGAAAAAAATATTATCTTTTTCCATCATCATAACCATGGCCTTATCCCACTCAAGAGAAAAAATCCTACTCCAAATACTCCATTAAACCTAAGACGGTTTGCACTTTGCAGCACAGTAAAAGAACCCTCTTCATGATTTTGTTCCTTGAAAGCTCGTCATTTGTTTAACTTTTAATAGTAGGTGTCTATCAAAGTTCTGCCTTCGTGACAACCCTGCTTCTTTAGAAGGGCGATATGTCATGTCACGTCACTCTATGACGACAAAACAGGATGTCCCGGCGAGTCGGGGAGGCTTTTAAGGAGTGCCCTCGTGTCTACTTGTTTACACATATCACGAGGTATATTGCTTTGTTACATTATCGTGTTGCTAAGTTTTGCTTTATTTTTATTGGTTTGTTACTTGCCCCCGTATTCATACTGGAGCACGAGTATACCTTTTATTTGTTTTACCTACTTCTCTCTCAGCGACAACACAGCGTATCTTCAGCAAGCTCCTAAGCTATCTTGTCCTGTGACAGGCTACCTACCTTTTTAAACAAAACCAATTTAATTTAAATATCATTTACTGACTAGATTTTTTTTTAAATTAATTAATTTATATTTATTATACATCTTATTTATACAGTAGGTTTGTGTACCTACTCACATTATTCATGAATAGATGAAGAAATTATATTCGCTTACATCACATTAGTGCATTCGATAGAAAAATACGCCAGACAACATCGGTCCATCAAAAATGTCCTATAAGTAACATGATGGCTTCACAACGCCCAGACTCGGAACAAATATTTGCAGAAACGTCACAAAGTCAAGCACTCATCGTGCCACCAAAAAAGTCAAAAAATATTGACAAACTTTGAGAGCCATCGTCCAAAACCAGTAGATTTGTTTGATTCGTATTCCTTAAGTGGTTTACTTGTTACTAATTGGTATCACGGGATTAGTAGACGCGTTACTGCGTAAAGCCGAGTTGATTAAGCTGTTCTGTACCTTAAACACTAGTTTCGGAAGTTTTTTTTATCCAGAGCGAGTCCGTTGGTCTTTTTACCCTAATGTTAGAAAAAGTTTAAAGTGACCATTGCAAAATATCGGTCATATGTAGGTACAAGAGTTATCTAGTAGAAACCCATGAACTTCATTATCAAGAAGCTATGTTCAAACAGATTTCAATCCTCGCTACACCTCATTAAAGATTAAATTTGGACAATTATTTTCTTAGTATTTTAAAGTTTGAAGATTCTAGGAATAGGTTTAAACTGTGAGTTGCATAGATTAGTTCATAAGCCAGTAACGCAAGAGTTTTACATTTAGATAATGTATTTTGAGGCATTGATTGGTTAGCGATTCAATAAAGTCAGAAGTTGGTGCTAAGGTTTCTGTAGCTGAATCGAGGGCTTTGTCTAATCCACCAGTGGAAGGAACACTTTGTGGGAGACACAACGTTGACCAGAGCACGACTTTACATATTCTGTTGGATATCCGTTGCCAAAGAGGCCAACGTGGCAGCTAGTCTATCCGGTTTGTTAAGTTCCAGCAATAATATTGGTCAATCGTATTGCTTAATTGCAGATGCTAATCAATCGTATTATTTTTACTTATTGTAAGTATTTATTATTTTTATTTTGTATAGTTTTGTCGACGTTTTTATTAGAATAGCTTCCCTGAAGTTTCATAGATACTGGGGTATCAGACTTCCATTTAAATTATTGCCTACAATTTTGCTAACTACCGCGATTTCGTCGGTCATATTAAAATAGTACTTACTCGTACCTTTATTATTGTAAAGGCATTAACAACCAATAAAATAACAATGAATTTGTTTGTCCCTCCTTTATTCACGCAACTTTTGCTTAAATTTTTAGAGAGCTCATCCCGAGTCGTGGCGAGGTCTGATCGAGCCCGACTGGACCTGACCTACTTTTTACATTCCCTGCCTTTTCTTTCGCTCCCATTCTCTTTATGAATAGGTACGCCTAAATGCAAATCAGTTGAGTGTGAAATTAAAACGGCACCTACCTACCTTGCGTACCTATCTACATACCCACCGAATAAGGCTACTGATAAATCCAGCTGAAACATTGCGTAATTTCTGCATCAAACAAAATCAAAATTATTATACCTATACAATAAAAAAAAATCACACACGCTTTTATAGTACTAAGCCGTTGAGGAGTTCCCTCGTGAGCTAATCCTGGCTGCATCACCAGATACAATACAATATATATTATTGACAACTGCCATTTTTGAATATGATCGAACAATTAGGAGTTGGTTGAATTAAGGCGCTCCCAGTCAACGATTGTTTTTGTTCGAAACGAAATAATAAATACTTGTGAACAAGCCCCATCTCCTATTTTATAATGTATAATATATGTGAATAAAGATGTACCCATCTTTAATCACTTCGATAAATAATCCTACCGACCGCTGCAATGACGACAAACACACGTCGGCGCGTGGTCCGCCTTAGCTTTTCGAATAAATTAATGATATAAATTATGTATAATTACTTATCAAAAATCTATTCTAATAGAAATCTAGATCTACATATTACCTATCTTTAACAATAAATCACAAGTTGATTTTAATAGTAGGTATATAAAATATTTTGATCATAAATTCTAAAACGTGTCATTTTGAAATAATATCTTTATCGTGAAAAGTTTCTGCTATTATGTTTTCAGCTTAATATAAATCTAGGTAGGAACCTGAAGTAATATACTTATAAAAATAGGAGATGTGGCTTGTTCAGAAGTATTTCTTTTTTTGTTTCGAAAAAGAGCAATCAGGGACTGGGAGCCCCTTAACGGGTGAAGCTAGTAAAAACGTGTTAAAAACGTGCGTGCCTCTCTGGTGCGCGTTTTGTTCGTCCAAAGACATTATGAATTCCGCCCAAAATTCTGCTAGATGTGTCCTCGCCTAAAACAGCAAGTATGATTATGTAGGACTGTCTATCTATTTAATTTGTGAGCGCTTAAGGAAGAGCTTTGTGTTTGTAATGGCTCTAGGTGTATGAATGGAATGTTAATGGAAATATGTGATACTTTTTGAAAACGTGTGTAAACGTATGATATGGACGATGATCATTCTTTTGTCAAATTACCTGGTAGTCCAGGGGCATTTCTGGAATAATCCCTAAGATACACTTCGTAAAAATAACAATTATTATATACTTTCTACAGAAAACAAATAGCTAGAAAATTATTTTTTGACCTTACGCAAGCTAGTTAGGTATGTAAGTAAAAATAAAATTTGGTAGGTACTTAGTATTAGAGTATAATTATAAGTCAACACACGATTCTCCTGATGAGTTTTTACATCTTCACTATATATATATATATAATAACAATAAGAATTTATTTATTGTGGAGCTTTTAGTGTGTAGGTCCTGTAGGTATAGATTAAGGTGATAAGAAACATTTTTGACATTTTGTACCTGGATAAGACGGAAAAAGTGATAAAACTGCATTATCTCGAAAACCATCAAATTTAAAAAGAAACTGTCTGTTATTTATTTTGCTAGTATGATTATCTAACGAATTATATAAAAAAATACTGTTTAGCTATTCATAGTTTTGGTTAAAAACGAAACTAGTGTTTTTGAAGAGCCAATTTTGGAAAATAAATCTATCGAGAAAAGTTTCACCAATCGTGATTCTGTCTGTAATTTATCTAGATTATATCCTTAAGGCCCTGTATGTCGACGATTGCTCTTTTTCGAAACGAAAAATGAAATACTTCTGAACAAGCCACATTTTCTATTTTATAATGTATAGTATCTATACTAATATTATAAAGAGGAAAGATTTGATTGTTTGTTTGTTTGTTTGCATCGAATAGGCTCCGAAACTACTGGACCGATTTGAAAAATTCTTTCACCATTAGAATCCTACATTATCTCTGATGAACATAGGCTATAGAATATTTTCAAAAATATTAGGGATCCGTATGAAAACTTCGAAAATGTAACCCAACGCGTGAAAAAAAAAAACAAGAAAAATCCTTATATCGCTTACGCTGCGGAAATTATTGACAATAGATCAAAGTAATGTACTACAGTTTTATAGATAACAACAATATGTACAAAAAAGTTTTCAATACCATATGTCTAACTATTAGGGATCCGTATGAAAACTTCGATAATGTAACCCGATGTTCGATAAGGTGTAAAAAAATTACCCATAAAATCATTATTACACCCGTGCGACGCCGGGGCGGACTGCTAGTAGTCCGCCCCGGCGTCCGCTGCTAGTATGTGAATAAAGATGTACCCATCTTTAATCACTTCGATAAATAATTCTACCGACCGCTGCTATGACGACAAACACACGGGACATCATGGGCGGCGCGTGGTCCACCTTTGCTTTTCGAATAAATTAATGATATAAATTATGTATAATTACTTATCAAAAACCTATTCTAGTAGAAATCTAGATCTACATAATACCTATATTTAACAATAAATCACAAGTTGATCTTATTAGTAGGTATCAAAGTATTTCGATCATAAATTCTAAAACGTATCATTTTGAAATAATATCTTTATCGTGAAAAGTTTCTGCTATTATGTTTTCAGCTTAATAGAAATCTAGGTAGGAACCTGAAGTAATATTATTTATAAAAATAGGAGATGTGGCTTGTTCAGAAGTATTTCTTTTTTCGTTTCGAAAAAGAGCAATCGTCGACATAAATGACCTTAAGTTATCTTTGTCATAAAAAACAAAACTGTATGTTTTACGGTTATTGAGAAAAAACGATTCTGCATTCATCAAACACATTAATTACTCGCCTTAAGTAAGTAACATTAAATTTATAATATACTATTTCAGTAACATTATGTGAGTAGATACCTAGCTATATAATATAGTATTTGCATTTTGAATCCCATAATGAGAATTACATGAAAAAAGATTCCTCAGAACATTTTGCGCCCTAGCGGAACACGGGTCCCCAGTTAGTTAACGTTTTATAGCATCAGTAATGGGTTTACATTATTTTAATTATCCTAATGTCACATTACAACTAATATATTGTCGGCCTTTGTATAATAAAATGCCTTTACTTCAACCGTAATAAGTGAATTTATTATCAAACATAGCTAGGTAGGCTTAATAATTATTTTATACTATTTTAAAAAGGTAAATCTAGTATTTTTACTGGATAACCTACAAAAATACAGTACCAATTTTAACAATTATTTTACCTATCAGGGATAGGTTATATTTTATTTAAAAACAAGCTACTCGCCCCGATTTCGCAAGGGTGGTACCTGGATAAAAAGTAGCCTATGTGTTATTCTGATGTAAAAGATATATTATTGTACAGTTTCATTTTAATCCATTTAGTAGTTTTTGTGTGAAAGAGTAACAAACACACTCAAACACTCACAAACTATATATTAAAAATTCCCAAGAAAATTGCAATATTACATTTAATTTTTTTTTTCATAAAGTAACTTATGTTATGTAGGTAACTAAGTGAATAATTTGAAACAATACATCAAAATACATTTTGAATGTGGATAAGATAGAAGTTGCGGGTTTGAAAGTTTGTTGTTCGATTTTCAGCAAACTTTTGGAACTCCATCGTACGAGACGTGCTACTTTAATAAATTATTGGATTATCGGGCAGTCTGATAAAGGCACGTTAATAGCTAAGCTTATGTGCTCTGGGAACTCATATTTAGTTTACAGTCCGCTCAATCTAGTCTACTACTAGATCTAGTCTAGTACTAGTCTGCTTGTATTCTTTAATGGTACATATATATTCCTGTTACACATTTGTGTAGGTACATAGCTGTAAGTTGTCCTAAAATTTTAAATAAAATACATCAAAATTCAATAGGTACTTACTCCAGGTGCGAGGTACGAGTATACCCCTTATATTAACCTATCACGCTTGAGGAAATCCCAAAATCCTCTATTGGGCTCTCTACTAAAACAAGGCAAATAAAAGCCTGTTATACCTTTTAGCTATAAATACGGCTAATTTCCACGTTATTTCTTGTATTGTTGACGTTTCGAGACAATTCAGATGCTTTTCATCTTGAGCATCGCCCGTGACCGCGATGAACGGCAAATTGGCGAATACATTTGTTATACCTATAAATACCTACCTACCTATTTTTTGGACTATTGAAATTCGAATGATTGAACACAAATGCAATCCTTTCAGTGACATAGAATTGGAATCAGATGCTATACCTAAGTATATAAGTTATCTAGGTTATCCTGTTGAGCACCTCACTTGCAACAAATGCGTGAAATGAAGTGTGATGTGGGGATAACTATTATGCCCGTACGAATAAACTTCTGATTCAGTTATTTCAATGCAATCGCTTTACAAATTGCATAAAATTGGAAGATAGATTTTTTGATATGAAATGTTTTTTATTGTAACACAATATAAGCAATTACAAGTATTTATGTTACAATAATAGTCTTATCGATTAAATGACTAATTCGACCTGCTTAAAAAAAAAACTGTACCCATGCTTTCGACCACCGTGGTGCACGAGTTGGACTTTTACTTGTCCCCGAACGAGTATAAACTGTATCTCGGGGCAGTGTTTGTTCTCAACATCCACCTCTTTGGCCTGAGTACGAACCATTATAGTATCGACAACGTATCGTCCAAATGATAGTGGTTCATGCTAGCCCCCCTGGTATCTCTTTTATATGACTAATATTAGAGATATTGATGGGCTTACAACCAGTCACGTATATAAGACTATTAACTAATCCGAAATGTAAGCATGTGTCATAATGTCTGGACGTGCGTCTGACTAGACATTAGACATCTCCAAAAAGTGAGCGCCTTGAGATTTTAAAGGATGATTACCATACTTGAGGATTACTTACAGTTTTGTATAAAACGCGTGCGATGCGCGGAAAGAAGCTAGTAATTAGGTATATAAATATACTATGCATAAGTATATGTATATTTTATAATACCTATACTTATGAGATTGTCTTTGATATTACCAAAATAATGTAATCAATTGGTACTTAGGTATCCTAGTATCATGTTCAAGTAACCACGTTAGCATAAAAGCATTTCAATTTTACAATTTAGGGAAAGCTCGACAGCGGAATTAGGTGCGCCTTTTACCCCTATCCTATGTTCACCCCCTCTACCTAACATGCTATGAATACTCTATAGAATATGGCAGCAATAAATATAGAGACACCACGGCTCGCCGGCGATATTGGCAGTAGGGGCCTTCATGCAATTATGAAGCAGTGACCTGCTACAACAATCACTACCCTACTCTGCTGCATGTATTGTGTTAGCGGAAAATGTTGCAAATATAGGATGCTTTTGTCCCGCATGCGGAAGTAGGTTGCAAAATGTTGTTTCATTCGTAAAGCAAAATGAATATCATCGCGTGTGGACTAAGCAGAGCACTGTCTAGCAATTTGTGATCAAATAAATGGGAGTTCTCTTTGTATTCAAGATTTAATTATTTAAAGTATGTACCTATTATTATGAAATTAGCGGCACTTTAGTATTTTCGTAGATTCTATTTAATACCTAAGTCGACACATTTACTCGTTTAGATTAATTTTTAGGGTTTCTGAAATCGGGACTAAATTACAAAGATTTCGCAGTCCGTCTGTCTGTATGTCTGTCACAAGGCTGTATCTCATGAATCGTGATAGCAGATAGTTGTAATTTTCACAGATGACGTATTTTTGTTAACCAAGTACAAAAATACTAAAAACATAATAAAATAAATATTTAAGTGGGGCCGTACGTAGTCCCATACGTGTTTTTTGCCGTTTATTATATATAATGGTACGGAACCCTTCGTGCACGAGTCCGACTCGCACTTGGCCGATTTTTTATTTTATTTACCTACCCATAATTTATTAGGTTTTTACAGTATTTAATTAGATTTTTAGGTTTCTTGCTTTGTATAGGGATTTATTTTGTAGTGGTCACATACCTATTACTTGCATTTTATCTAAGTCGGATTACGAACAAAGAGTCAAACGAAATTTGTAATAGAAATAATAGTAAAAATGAATTTCACGTCACGTCTGACTCAATGAACTATGTCGGACGTGTCCTCGTACACAATTTTTTTCTGAATTAGACAGGTAGGTATATGAAGGTCTGATTTACAACCTATGAAGCTTCCAACATATGAAGAGTTCATTACGGCTATTGTACTTACTCGTAGTAGCAACCGCCTATCGAGTGCAATGAATTTCCCATGGGACTCGTAAATGCAATAACGCATAGTATATCCGGAGGGGAGCGTTGCACATACTCGTAAGCTGTGATCCATAAGAAGTTCCGAGCGCTTTATATGGCCGTAATATAGCGGTGTACGCGGTTTATAGTAAATAGTAAATAGTTATTTTATCTGTAAGTTTTAATTCTAAATCAAGTGTAGCGTGTGTTGCTTTTTGAATTTGTGCTGAAGCTCTTTAGTTATTTTTTTTATTGTTGTACGTACTTGAGTAGTAGGTACTTTTAATTATTATTCTTGTTTGAGCCTTCACCTTGTTCGATTGGCACCACACTGGAGCTCTACATAGCATTAAGGAAAGGATCATAAAAAAAAGGTAGACCCCAAGCCGTGTTTGTTGCCTGATTCTTCTAGGCTTGGTCGCGTGGAATCGGCGTAGCTTCACCTAGTTCCTAAGACGTTTCAAAGTGATCCTTGTGATTTTATTGAAATAAATGATTTTTGAATTTGAATTTGTTTACAAACTTGTGCTTTTACGGGCGGAATGACTTTATACAGCTCTATTTCGTAAGTTCACTGATAATCATAACCGACTTCAACTGTCAAAATTCCATTGCTATTGACAGTTATGCAATAGTAATTCGAACTTACGCACGATTTTTACAAGTTTATGCTTGTATATTTTTTTTGAACAGAAAAACTCATTGATGTATAGCCGGGATTCGACCCATAATCGTCGATTGAAAGAACCTACTTACGCAAGAGTATATAAAACTCTTGCGTTACTGACTGACGCACAGCCTAAACCCATCGACTACTTAGCCCAATAGACATAGATCATTGTATTGTCACCATTTTGACAGACAACACAAACAAATAAACAAACAGTTCAAGTTAAATAAGAACTTTTAATAATTAAAAGAATAATTGACGACGTTCATAGCCGCGAATAGAAGCAATTGTAGTATAATTAATTAGCGCAGCCTCGGGTGTCTGGGCCTCCAAGCAAAGCTCAGGGTCAGGGTCTGTCAGAAGATGGCATTTATCTCATGAATTGAAATGAAAATGAAAATTCTGAATAATGAGCCAACGCAATGTTGCCGCGATGCAAATTAAACGCAAATATTTTCTAAAACATTCAAGTTTTGACAAATAACTACACAACTTTTCTTTTTGTATTAAAAAGAAGATTACTGATTAAATACATAAAAACTTTTAGAGTGCATACTTACGAGTAGGTATTCAATTGTTCATCACACAAATGTTTGTCCTAAGCTCCCGAGTGGTTATCGTACCCACAACCTCCAGTGCAGAATACCAAATGAGCTATGAGGTCAAAAATTACCTTTTCCGGGCTAACAACATTAGCTTTTTCCTTTTTATCTTCATCCACCGCAGCACTTTAGATACTGATACACGGAGGTAAATGTTTCTATTCAGCGAAATCTCCAAAGTGACATGACACAATCAATGGAAATTGACAATACGTGATTGATGACTAGACAATGAAATAGGCCGTGCGTTTGTTAGTCAGCCAGCGCATTTCGCAAAAGCCCTTCGAACCAGAGGTTAGTAACTAGTTACGAAAGGTAGAAGAAAAAATATGCTTATACCATACCAGTTTCTATAAAATAAATAGGATCACGACTGTAATCCCCAAGAACGGTAGAGATCCTCTCAGATCTCCAGGCGCTGAGATCCTTGAAGGTGTCTAAAGGGGTTAATCAGAGGCACATTCGGCACATGCCTACATTTTGCAGTAGTTAGCATTCCACACGAGACAGGTTGCAAGCCCGTCGCCGCTTACAGGAATACTAACTGGTTTCCTTCACCGTTGTAATGTAAGCGCGTGTTAATGCGCATATACATTTATTAAACAGAAAAAACTAGATTATACGGAATGTTTTTACTCAGTAAAAAACTTTACTGTTACTGTTGATATGAGTAGGTCTTATTTATAACGAAGTGTTCATTTAATTTTCCGGTTTGTGCGAGGTCAAGGCTACGCTCTGGCTTTGCTAGGGTTAAGGTAGAAATGAAGTAGGTAACTAACTATGTGCCTCCAACACAATGGTACTTACTGAGTAGGTTTGTAAGCTTACTAAGTTGGTACTAATAGGCAGGAGGTACCTAAATCTGATTTTATACCTACTTACGAACAACAACTAAGGACTTAAGTCGTAACTAGATAGTTAGGAAAGTTCTTAGAGGTGAACGTTTATGTAGATAGAAAGGAGGTAGATAAGATAAGGTTTTTTTTAAATATTTATAATCTGACCGGTAACACATTATTTAGGTACTCACTGTAGCAAAAGCTATAATATCAGGGATATTATTGATATTATAGCTTTAGCTATAGCTATTATATCAGGAATATTGTAGCTTTTGCTCCATACCAAGTAATATAAACCTACGAGTACGAAATCAGTAAAGGATTGCATAATTCGATCTCCATAATTTTCCAGCAATCTTCGTATTTTCTCAAAAAGTAGAGCAGCTCTACGATACAAACCAGTAGCCGGGCTCTACGAAATGCTACGAGAAATGGCACAGCGTAGCAAATAGCTCCAATCACGCAGTATCTCCAGTTCACAGAGGCCGTTGACTACTACGAACGGTTAGCTCTTTCTCTCATGCTGTCGTACTCTTCCGTAAATCGAAATCAAAGCTCGTCGGGATTGAGTACGCTGAAGTTCGCGCGTATCAAGACGCGTGTGAAGTTGGCTGCAGGTGAGTGTGCGTTCCGAAACTAGAATTTCGTTACGTTATTGTTTTGTGACAGCTGATTCACATACGGATTATTTGTTTAATAACTTTCTAATTTGGGAGCTACTTCTGCGGAATAATAAAATTGTAGATGACTATGGCTATTACTTAAGATAACACAATGGCTAAAATTAATATAAACATGTAAATATGATTGTGACTTTATAAAGTCGGGTCAACGATAACTGTAACCAAAACTTCGTTTGCGCGTGTACGGAACGTGCCTGCATATGGCGGACGCTCAGTTTGTGTTTATGTCAATACAGAAACTGATTTTTATTATTTTGCGCGGGTGTGGGACAAACAATTATTAATTAACATGTGTTAGTGGAAACAGTGATTTGTGTGTTATTTATGTGATAATGTTTTGCACCACCGGACTTTTGGATAACTTTTTATCTTCATCGTACTTTTATGGGTATGTACAAATTTTAAGTTTCTCCGTGAATTTTAAGATTTCTAAAGCGTCCTAGGGCTAGGGATTTGTAGGCATTTCAGTGATAATGTTAGCTATTACATCGCGAATATTAAAAGCGGCGTTAGTGTGAGAATCATGGAAAATCAAGGATTGAGTGTGTGGTGAAGTGAACCGATTCTTCTATCGGAGGTTATCGCCAGATGATAGCTTTTCGCAATTATAAAGCATCTCTAAGTGGTTTTACTGTCTCAATCAAATTAATTTCAAAACAAGACTCGCAAAGATACTTTTAAGATAAAAAGTTCGACTCGTAATTTGCACTGAGTTTACGATTTTCGGAGTTCAAGTGATTGAAAAGTATTTGGTACCAATTCATGATCAATTCTCAACTTTCAATGAAAAATTTACAATTTGAAACTTATTTTGTGCAAGACTACAAATTGTTTGTAAGCTGGAACATAATTTTATGTCAAACGTATTTATTCCTATACAAAAAGTATAAATCAAGCAGCTCACTAAAAAGCTTAAATCTTGAATTAAATTTATAAATATTGGTATAGTAAATAGTGGTATGGTGATTGTGTGAATATTTCACACACTCTATATGTCTGAAGTGATCTCTTGATCATCTCATAAAGCTGTCTCTCGATTCCTCTTCCAGATTTAAAATCTCACAACCATCAATATGGCCAACATAAAAAAAAACAAACATTTCTATCATAACGGAAGTCTTTCGCAACTGCTATCAACTTGACACATTCTGTTTACAAATTGAGCACATGTGTTACGTCCTTATGAATCATAAACCATCTGTGCCGAATAGGGCAGGCCGTATAATGTGTAAAAACTTAACATTCATGAATATGGAATATTAATAATGTACCAAGCAGATGTACTATTTTAGCTACATCAGTTTGACACTGAACGCTTTAATGATGATTGATGGATGTGAACTGAAAATAACTGCCCATATAGTACACAATAAAAAAAAATGTATTAATAAATTTACTGTAGAAGTATAGTCAGTAAATTTCTAGATGATTATAATTATGTAGTGCCACTTCATGATCTCAATTGAGTTTCTTGATTTCGTTTTTAGTAACATCTCAGCACATTCCTCTATCTTCAATGCACAAAATTTAGAACTGGGAAGTACTTGGGTGATGCTTATAATAAAGAGCATCTGAATTATCTCGAAACGTCAGCAGTACAAGGTGAAATGTGGTAATTAGCCATATTTTTAGTATTTTTTTTTACTAGTAATTTCAATAAGAATTTCAAGCCTGTAGTATAACTAATAAGTTTGGTTGCCAAGTGACTCTAAAAAGGACCATAATGTTTTTAAAAACAAAAACAGGTCATTCAAAAGAGTTCTAAATTATATATAATCAGTGACTGTGATAGCTATTTGATTGATTTAATGCTACATTCACACACTCTGTTTAAGTGGGACAAATTAATGAAGTCAGTGTTTTTTCTGGAACACTCACTTTCATTGATATTGTGATTTATTAAGAGTGATTTTGTAATTTTAAATGTTTTTTTCACAATAATCTACTTAAAAAGAGTAGTAAAAAGGTTCACTAGGTAATTACAGACTTGTTGACTGTAGATGGTGTTCTGATGGTGTAAACTGTGAACATATCCAATAATTATATCCAGTGACATCATACCTAACTCAACTGACACTGACCTAATAGTAGATTGTACCAGATAAAAACAGTAGCACAAGTCAGCACAACCCACAAAGAGTGTGCTTAAAGTACCAAAACATTTGTGGTGAAAAAATATATATATGGGTTAAATATATTTTTTTACTCTATATGGGTTATCACTACATAGTATAAAAAGCAAAGTCGCTTCCCGCTTCCCGCGTCTGTATGTATGTATGCTTATATCTTTAAAACTACACAACGGATTTTGATGCGGTTTTTTTAAATAGATAGAGATTTTCAAGAGGAAGGTTTATTTGTATAATACATGCATAATATTGTAGAGAAACTCTGATAATTTTAGAGGTTTCTAATGTGAAGTCGTAAATAAACACATTTTTTGCGCTTACATTGCAAACGCTGGCTGAATCCCACGAGATATATCAAGTCAAAATAAAGTAGGTACTACAGTATTGTACACCTTAAAAACGTCTACAAAAAAGTCCGCGATGGTATTAGAAATGTCTTACGCACAGCGAAGCGGGCACGGGTCAGCTAGTAATATGAATAAAAATGAAAATTGGTGGACTTTTTATACATCGCCGTCTAGCCCCAAATGTTCTATGGGAGCCAGATGACTGATAGAATACTTATACTTTTATATGCTTTTTTTGTAAACACATACTTATTATTCATATTAACACCTAGCACAGAACAAACATCTATGTTCACTGTTCATCATCACAATTGTTTATCATGGGTGGGAATCGAATCCTCAACCTATAGCGCAGAAGGCAGAGTTACTACCAACTAAGCTGTGAGGCCAGTCAAAAGGATTACATCTCTTTGCACTAGCACCTTGTGAAAGTACAAGTAAAAGCAAGTCGCCTAATGTGGACATTAAAAAGCTGGCCAAGTTTCCTTAAATTCAAATTAAACAGGTCCCTACCGTGGTGCCGAGTAATTAGGTAGGGTACATTACGTCCGTTATAGCGCGTTATTGTGCTTTTTCGGCCGCTAATTAAGTGTTTATATTGACCTTCGAGACAAGCTTTGGGCAACCTTGAGCTATTGACATTGTGATCCAATGTTTATACCTTAAAAAATTACCACTAGAATAATTATGTAATAATAATAGGCGATTAGCATGCACGCGGAGTTTTAATATCGGTCTCGATGCGGCTCTCTCTGTAATAGCTTCTTTTGGTGCCTGTAATCTATGTTATAATAACACGCCATAGTTCGCTATAGACATTGTGTCGGTTCAGCGCTAATATTATTTCAAGTTTACATTTTGTAAATTGTAATACATTTATTACTGGCGAGCACAGTGTCTTTAGATGTCAAAACGTTTTATAAAATTGCAACTTATGACTTTTTTTGCATATATTAATGGTCAAATTGAGCAGTAAGAGTAGTGATGACAAATATTTGGTGGTAAGATTAAGAAATGGTCAGTTTTTTGTAAAAAAAAATAGTTTAAAATTGAATGTGACGGATTTCTCTTTTAATAAATAGATCGATCGACCGATCTAATATTTGCTGGTAAATAAGGCGCTGAACAAATTAATAACAAAAACCGGCCAAGTGCGAATATGACTCGCGCGCCAAGGGTTTCGTACCATTATTTATAAAAAACGGCTAAATAACACGTTTATTGTATGGGAGCCCCACTTAAATATTTATTTTATTCTGTTTTTCGTATTTGTTGTTAATAGCAGCAACAGAAATACACCATAATGTTTTTCAACTGTCTGGCTTTCACGGTACATGAGATACAGATCTGTGACAGACAGACGGACAGCGAAGTCTTAGTAATAGGGTCCCGTTTCTACCCTTTGGGTACGGAACCCTAAAAAGCAGGCCTTACTCGCAAACGTAAAAAAAATTACTTACTGTAAAATTATAAATTGTGACTTATCACGACATAATTTGTAATCATAAACTACCTCATTGTTGTAATCATAAACGACAGACGTTTTTTATAACATAGAAAGTTTTATTAATTCGATTTACGAGTGTCATAATAAAAAAAAATTGTCTGACAATTCGACAATTGACACTTTATAAATTGGTTGGATTGTAACGTTTGTTATATAGGCCAAGACCAAGTTATTTATAAATGTATGAACATAGTGTCCCTATTAAAATATTTATCTTCAAACAAAATTATAAAATGCTCAACAACCTTTAATACCCGTAACCTTATTTGTTATTAAGGAATTCTATAGGAAGATAGGAATTATAAGGAATTCCTTATGTGGGCGCAGATTTACATTTTGGGGACCTTTTGAGTTAATTAAAGGACGATATTAACTTCTAGTAAATGCAAATAAAATTACTAATGCGAGCTTTTTATAAGTGGAAGGTAATTTTTTAGAGTTCCGTTCCGTGTACCTAAAGGGTAAAAACAGGACCCTATTACTAAGACAGCGGAGTCTTCCGTCTGTCTGTCACCAGGCTGTATCTCTAAAACGTGATAGCTAGACAGTTGAAATTTTCACAGATGATGTATTTCTGTTGCCGCTATAACAACAAATACTAAAAACAAAATAAAATAAATATTTAAGTGGGGCTGCCATACAACAAACGTGATATTATTTGCTGTTTTTTATATATAACTAGCTGACCCGTGCCCGCTTCGCTGTGCGTAAGACATTTCTAATACCATCGTGGACATTTTTGTAGACGTTTTTAAGGTATACAATACTGTAGTACATTATTTTGATATATCTCGTGGGGTTCAGCCAGCATTTGCAATGTAAGCGCAAAAAAATGTGTTTATTTACGACATCACATTAGAAACCTCTCAAATTATCAGTGTTTCTCTACTATATTATGCATGTATTATACATATAAACCTTCCTCTTGAATCACTCTATTTATAAAAAAAAACCGCATCAAAATCCGTTGTGTAGTTTTAAAGATATAAGCAAACATACATACATACATATTACATACAGACGCGGGAAGCGGAAAGCGACTTTGCTTTATACTATGTAGTGATGGTACGGAACCCTTCGTGCGCGAGTCCGACTCGCACATGGCCGGTTTTTTATAACATCTTATTACGATTTCACAATTCTAGTTAAAGTCCGCGACTTCATTTGCTCCAAATTTTGACGAATTTTTGTTTTAGACGTTCATTAAATTACTCAAGACGGAGACCTACCATATCTCTATGTCCTTATTTTATCACTACATCTATCTATATATCTTACCTATTGCCACATTGGTTGCTACAAAATCACTACACTGTTACTTCTAATGTTGATTAAACCGTGCTTGACCTTAGATACATTATATTAACCTCAATGTTTGCAAACATTTTCTGGTCGCGGTGATTGTTATTACAATCGAAAACATCGTTTGTTTATTCAAAGTCATTCGTACCGAGCTTAGGACGTATTCACGGATAGCAATACTGCTAATTATAAATACGAAAGTTTGTAGAGATGTTTGTATATGTTAGTGGCTCAATCATGCGATTTGAATGAAACTAGGAATTTACGTAGCCTGTGCCCTGGGATAGCATATATTTGTATCCAGGTACCACAAGCGAAGCCGCGGGCATAAGCTCATTCGCAAGGTTTTTGTGATGCCAATGCCAAAAATATTTTTACATACTGTACGTACCACAGAAAATAAAGTGTTACTGACAGTGTAGACCCGGGAGTCTCGGATAAAGGTCAGAACGGGACGATCTTTGTTTGATTTTTATATATAAAATGTTATGTACTCGTAGGTAAATTTAAATTTTGTTTATACTGTATCGGAACACACGTACCTACGTATGTTTATCGAGTTTTATTGCTCGTAACAGACCTACCCTGATCGCACCTAATAAGATCCTATGAAAACAGAATGGTTTGTTATGTGAGATGAGACGTCGACGACATCGGTTTTATTCATCACTATCCACAGTCAACCAAGGCCTTTCTTTGTGTTTGACATCATAGATAGCTAGGTAGCTCTGTTTGCTGTGCTGTCGGTTGTGGTTTCGATTCCCATCTAGGGCGAACATTTGTGTTATGTTTAACATAAAAATCAAATCTAATAATTTTGATTCAAGTTACGGCTAGTGCCGCTGTGTTAATGGTACACCATCGTTTTATATAATGACCGCTTCGATCCTTCGTTTGTCAAAATATACCATGTTCTTAGGAACCAAAAGACTGTATGTTTTGTTACTGCAGATCTATACTATCTATACTAATATTATAAATGCGAAAGTAACTCTGCCCGTCTGTTTGTCTGTGACGTTATCACGGCCAAACCACTGCTGGGCCGATAGTCATGAAATTTCATATAAAGATAGTTTTAAGTCTTGAGATAGAAGACGAGTAGGCTACTTTTCTTCAACATTATCTTTCGATTTTTTGGAATTTTAATGTTTTACGATAAAGTCGTCAAAATAGATTTCATGAATCTACGCGGACGAAGTTGCGTGTTGAAGGTAGTTAATAATACAATAATAAAAATCTTCAAATCAATCATTTTTGCACTACAATCTCTTGTAAATAAATGCGTAACAGCGTGGCATCTTACCCAACAATACAACGGTATTCACTAACTTAGTCGCCAGATCGAATAGATTGTGTATCTTATCTGGTGTGTAATCAAATCACCAGGCGGTGTCGTTGCCCTCATCTCGTAATCAGAGGAAACGTGGAATAACTCGGCTATAACATAAGATAGTATTATAGCTTGGAGCTTGACGAATATCGAGGACGGTCAATATATTTTTCGTCAGCTCTCTATCTTGCGATGTTTTATGAGGTAATGTGGATTTGGGTAACGGCCTCGGGGGATGTTGTACAGTTCCTTTTTGATCCGATTACGATTTATCTGTACCATCCTAACGTACTGTTAGCATTTTATATTGATATTACGTAGGTACTTAGGATGCTTTCGGTTATCAGTTCGCTTCGCCAAAAGATTGTTTGAATATTTTCTGTTACGCACGACTTCACTCGATTTGTACCCAGATAAGAAATGCCTGTCTATATTATTACAGGCCATTAATTACATGCATGACTAACATCCCAATTAGATCAGTGGTTACGGCGTAATCTACTAATTAACATACTCGCAAACTAATAGAAAGTACTGCAAAAATCAACTTAATAATATGAATTACAAAGCTCCATTGTAAAATGATCCCAAAGGATTTTTAAATCACGCATGTCCCGCGAATGGCTGTCGCTCTGACGGCACGAATCAATGATCAGATTTGCAAACATTTTTTGCTCCCACAACTCATTGTCTGGTAACTCCGGTAAGGTATAAAATATCGAACAAAGGATGCCTTGCTAATAAAAGAAAGAACGGAGTGCATTCAACTGTTACAGTGGCCGACAGCCAAATAAGAGCCCATTTGTTTGTTTCTTCTAAATGTGAAGTCTCGAGGCCGCTCCAGATGGCTTACATCAATGGGCGAATGCTGTGTGCGTAATCATTTGGTGAAGAGAACCAACAATGCAAGAAAGCTTAGTAGATAATAGTTCAGAATTAATCTAAGATCCATACGAATATCAGTAATCAATCTGATAGTCGACCACTCGCCGGCCAGGGACGCAAAATGTGATGGTTTCCTGGTTGAATGGTTGATGATCTCCGCGTCAGAACAAATGTTTTGTATGACCTGCAAAAAATTGTTGCGTGTCTTGTTGTGGCATTTTACTCTTATTTTTAAAAATATCTCCATGATTATTTATTATGTGACTGTAGGGTGAATTTATTAATTGTTGATTATCAATCGCACCTTAACGTTTTGTAAAAAATGATTATGACCCGCACAATACACTACGAGTACATTTTAGTAATGTTGTGCTTCAGCGCCCTCTGCTTATCTGAACTCATTTAGGTAACATGAATGATTTGACTTTTTCACATTAGCTATTCTCAACCTTATTTACATTAGTATAAAATGGCACCTATCCAGCTTACATTACCATGTAAAGTCGCGGGCAAGAGCTGGTAAGGCAAATTAATCCTTTCATTTCGAATCGTCACGCACGTACGCATCCCACTGCTGAATACCAAGCCTTTCGAATGCATGAGCATCTCAGCTGTGTAATCCTATTTAGAGGTCTACGACTCGGGTCATGGTTGTGTTTTATTTACGTAGCCTACTTGCAACCCGGCGCATTTGATTATGCTCGTAGCCCCAGGAACGTTAGGGGTTTCGCAACGCCTGTGTCACTCCCAATCTGGTTTTAATGGCAGTTACGATTGCAAAAATATCACCGCTGCTGACACTGCTGATCAGAAAACTCACAACATACAAGGTGGTTGAAGTTGTAAAAGATGAATGAATATCTCAGTAGCAAATCGTAGCGAGCAGGTCTGGTTAGGTTTAAATAATGTATGTTTGCCTTTGTAAGTGCGTGACACAGTGTCGGAATGGAACTTACTACTTCAGCTACTGTTATTTACTCTGCGACTTCAGTAACAATGTGAGCGAGCTCAGATGTGGATAATAAACGAGCCAACTTTTTATTAGGTCACCACAACCTGCCGGCATCCCGATATTTTCAATTTCATAGCGCTAAGCCTTTCCGGCCTCTATCGGATCTTGTCGCTTCCGTTTAAATATTGTGGTGCCGTGATCAAATGTTTGTTATACCTCCGATGAGACCGTCGTTAAGATATCCCCTAAGATAACCCTAGTCATTTGGATTGGATGGATCACAGAACAGTGGATTGGAAATACGTACTAACATGCAAACATTGGCTTAAGTTCATTCGTATTGGTGTGATCGGCTCGGCATTGATTAGTGACCTGGTTAATACCCTGAAAAGGGTTTCGTTAGAGGTGGTGAAAAATAAAAGTAGGAATAAAAATGCAGGATGCAATTGAATATTTATTAGAGAGACATAAAGAAAAGAAATATTACGAACTATTATACTCTAGGATACTACAAAATATACTATACGGATTAGATTATTATTATATATATAGATTATTCTATACTCTAGATGCTTATACAAATTTTAACTCTTACAAAACCTAAGTATACGGGTAACCCAAAATTGTTATCTAGATTGAATGTCATAACTTTGAATAACTTTGACACTGGCAATCGGAACTTTGTAATTATTGGCTTGTTCACAAGCGCCCCAAAATTCTAAGAGACATCTATTACAAAATCGATCAGGGCTCCGACTCGGAAGGGCCAGACATAACCTACTGGCGGGCCTATTTAGTTTCATGATTTTATACGGGAAAATACCTTTGTACCTCAAGGTGTGTGTTACTATATGGCACTGAGTAGACGCATGGGAAAGAGCATTGTAGGATGGAAAGACGACACAGTAAAGGTAATTGGAAGCCGTTGGGTTTGTCATTAGTTCTGTCGTTCTGAAAATCTATATAGGGGAACCCTATGTTCAGCAATGGACGTCATATAGCGGAACGATGATGATGATACGGTGCCGTTGTTTCAATGCTTGATTTCGTTTGTTTTCGTGACGACTCATGACTTTGGGCTCGCTAAGTGATTTGTAATGTGCTTAAATCGAGCGAAAATAAACGCGGATTTGATCGGCGAACCGAATACGAAAACGGTTTGTAGTCATAAAATTGTATCAAGCTCGTGTAGTTATACCTTTAGTTAGAGGTACCCGAATCACTCCCACGTTAACCACGTGTTTTTTATAGTTTTCGAGTTATGGTGAGATAAATGCGAAAGCGGATGCATAAACAACAAAATTGAAAAAATATTGAAATCCTAAATGTTTCCTATTAAGTATATTGGTGGATGATTTAAAATAAAAATCTCTACCTTTTTTCTATACACATGGAGTAATTTGGGTACCTTTAAGGGTAAGCTTCTGGACTTCCACTTGGCACTATTTTAAGGGGCATCCTGTCCAGCGCTGTCACTTTTTAAAAGCTTTAGCAATAATGCGTGGATTGAGGAGATAAGTAAACTAACCGGATAATTTCTCACAGAATTTGGCCAAGATAAATGATTAAATTGCCAGGGTAAATAAAGTTCCTGCGGCGAAGGCAAAGTTATTTTCCAAGTAGGTTAATTTCTTAAAATTAAGGCACCTGTCTACTTGCTTGGGCTAAAATCGCTCACATAGATTGAAGATGAATTTATAAAATGAACTTTAAACATCATTTTCTGGTCATTTGATTTTATTGAGCTAATACTGCAAACTATTTTTCTAATGATAATATATAAGTTGTTAGATCTGTATTCCTAACCTTCGCACGTAGATCACCTCATGACTCTAAATGAGAAATAATATCAAACGATTAGAAGACAGAAATAGGAGAGGATAATTGACAAATGGGAGCCAGATCGATTCGCTCAAAGGAACTGTACGCGGTACGCTCAGGGCAGAGAGAAATTCCATAAACTAGAAAGAGGTACTTACCGCCCAGCGGAGTCCTTTTCACGAAAACAGTCACGCGGTCAATTTTCGTGTGTTGGAATTTTACCAATGTAACTTTTTCCTTATCGCGCCACATTCGATTACAATTACATATTAGACGCGGGCCACAACTACTTGTTTCAATTGAATAAGAATCCTAATCACTACATAGTATAAAGCAAAGTCGCTTTCCACTTCCCGCGTATGTATGTATGTTTGCTTATATCTTTAAAACTACACAACGGATTTTGATGCGGTTTTTTTTAATAGATAGAGTGATTCAGGAGGAAGGTTTATATGTATAATAACATGCTACCCGTGCGAAGCCGGGGCGGGTCGCTAGTAATATTATAAATGCGAATGTTTGTGAAAAGACATGTTATTTGGTGCCTTAATCTGGCCTAAACGACCAAACTGATTACGATGAATGGTATGGACACCAAAGTATGAAAACTATACCCATAGTCTACAGAAATATAATAGGATAGGATGTTCATGAACATCCTATGTATATAATCTATATGAATATAATCGTTTCTACTTTAGAAAAATATTATGTTGCATTCCTGCAGATAATGGATCTCAGCTTGTAGCTGCTGACTATATGCGCACATCATCCAATAGTTCGGCGGCCGTGGACAAAAGCAGTTACAATCTTCTATGCTTCCGCTGCCATCTTGTAGGATTCACCAATATACAGGTGTAAGATTGTTTAGTCCTAATATGCCGACACAGCATTCTTCCACGTATTAATACTCTATTGTTTACCAATTTATGGTGCCGATAAACCATATGGCCATATTTTTTTAAACGACTGTTCATAGTCTCGTCCACCCACCGAATCATTGTGATTAGTCTAGACTTATTAGCGTCTTCAGTTGTTAATTGCTCTCCTCTGGATCGAGAAAGAGGTATCTGGGGATTATAGCCACATTCTTGTATAGAGCCGATCGTGTCTCTAAAGTCTCTTTCTAGTATAAGAACATCGTTAGTCTGTAGAAACCAATCAATGACAAGTAGAGTTTTCATCTTCCATTAATCTACGCATAAAATTGTTGCATCCGTCGTTCGTTGTTGCTGCATACGGTCCTAAAACGTCTAAAATGTAAGTATCTGAGCAAATTATTTATTTATGTAATATATAAAAATTCTCGTGTCGTGTTTGTGACCAAACTCCTCTGAAACGGCTCAAACGATTTTTATGAAATCTTCTAATATATAAAATTCTAATTCTAATTTGGTCTGAGATATAGGTGGAAGGGTATTTTTTTATCATTAATATTAATTGATAAGGCACAAAAATCGGGAAAAACAAAAAGTGCTTTTTTCTGTGGGATTATTCAAATTTGACAGGGGACAGCTAGTTTATTTAATTTATTTTATATGCCGTCAAACACATTTAATTTGGTTGGTTGATTCTATTAAGGTCGCTCAATTTATTTTATCAAAAAAAACTGAGGTCTCACGGCGCGTAAAACGACGGGCCGCGCCGGATGACGCTCCGCCTGTGTGCGTCCGGCGCGTCGTCGCGTACAGAGCGTTCCGAGCACGGGCCACCATGGATGCATCGTTCCCACGGCGCGTCCGTCCGCCTTGGCGCGGTCTGGCGCGTGAAAACGCGGGCCGTGGGACCCCGGCATTACTAGTACATTTCAGATTTACGTACACTACCTTATCTAATTATGCATTGATGTTATGTCAACTCTAATGGCGTTATCTTAAAGAGGAAGAGACATGTTTAGAGGTCGTTGAATCACTGAGTGAATAAGTAGAGGTGATTAGATAAGTTCCATTATTGGAAGCCAGATGTTCCGCTACAGCTCACTATTGTTTGACAATTTGTTTATTAGTTCACTGTCGGCTACACATGACAGACGTTGACCTGTCAAATTTCAATAATCGCATAAAAATAGCATTTTTTCGCATCTTACAAGTATATCCCTATAAACTTGTAGTGATAAAATAAATGCCATCAAAAACATAACTTGTAAAAAAAGCCAAGTCTCGCAAACGCAACTCAGTTCTTCTACCGTAAAAATAAAAAAATGAGATCCATGTAATACCAAGTTAGTTAATTTATTCAGTCCTTACTTTTGTACCTTAATCAAAAAAGAATCCTTGAAAGTAGCTTTAAGACTTGAAGGCATATAATTACATAATGGTGGCAACTCTATTGTCACCACAAATTAACTAATATTGATTAAAACAAGGTCGATGTTATTGTTCACGGTTAAGTCTAAATAAGCATTAACCTTAATTAAAGTCTAATGGTCTAGTCTAACTGGGATAGTTTTGATAAAATACTATTTGTAAAAAGTCAACCGCTATTCAGGCTCGAATGAGACCTAGTGCGGGGAACGGAGCTAATCAAGCTACGCGATTACTGTGAATAAATATATATTTACAAAAAAAATAAAGAAAGTATTTAAGTATTCTATCAGTTATCTAGTTCCCATAGTACAAGCTTTACATAGTTTGGGGCTAGCCAGCTCTGTGTAAAATGTCCACCAATATTTATTTATTTATTTATTTTATATTGTAAGTGATAATTAATAATGTTACAATTTCCCTTCTTTTCCTTTGTGCTTCACCTTTGTACCATATTCGTATTATTATGTATCTGTCTTAATAAATTTTACTTTATTTAGTCTACATTTAATATAAATTAGTGTTGACGAAATAAAAATGACTAAAACTATCCTAACTGTAAAACTGTACAGTTAAGGTTTAGGCTAATTTAGATTTGAAAAACAACAAGAACGTTTGCAATATACGAAATTTTTGTTAATTTGCCGAAACAACAGATTTGTACTATACAAACTTAAAATTGGATCTTTAATTTGATGTTGTTATTAGAGAAAGTCAGCTTAGTTATCTATTAGATAATTTAAATAATTTAAGAGTTAACAAAGTCTGTGTACGTTGGCAAAGTTTTGAAGCCTAATAAAGAAGTTACTGGCAGGCAATTATATCGACA